>BSBN01000872.1:1693736-2427473 GCA_027924645.1 Cunninghamia lanceolata | reverse complement strand
AGTCCTCTTCCCTATTCTTTTCTTCTTTTACAGTTATTTTTAGAAAAAGATTCCCTAGATTTTGTGTTAGATTATGTTCAAATACGATAGAGGATATTGTGATGGAATTTGTACTAGTAGAGATAGACTATTGGGAGTGAAGGGTTGAAGCCTCTACCGATACAATCATCTGACCAATCTTTTTGGTTCTGTAGAGTTAAACTCTACATTTTGAAACATTTATTTAGTCGTGGCTATATTGTTTTATTTTCAAATGTTTTCTGTGTTATGTTGCTGTGCGCGGAACGCGCCAAGTGTCAGCATAGTGGATTTTTTAGGGGCCAAAGAAATGTTTTCTTTTTGAAGATGCACGCAGTTGACACGTGGCATGGTAGTAGAGAAGCAGTAAGGTTGTGCTCAAGGTGATGCGGAGAATGCCACATGTCTCCCTTTCTGGTCGTAGTTCCCAAGTGCCACTAAAACTTGCCATGTATATTTGGCCATATGTTAATTTATATAATTTCAAGTTGCACGTGGAATGCGCCAAGTGTTGCTACCATGGGGTTTTGTGAGAAACTTTTGTGTGAAGCTTTTAGGAGGCGCGCCAGTGTGCCACGTGTTTCTTTTGTTGCATTATGCGGTGTTAGGGTTTAGGTAGATCAATCTAATAAACACTAACAATTATATGTAGATTAAATAACCCAAATATAACAATGTGGAATAACATAAAAGAGATCAACACAAAAATTTAATGTGGTTCACCTAATATGGGCTACATCCACAGAAACTCATCCATCTAATGATTTTATTATCCAGTGCAAAATAGATTACAATCTCACGAATACATCGTCGTACCATACATCTCAGCTGCTTATAACAAGCTTTTTGGAAGCTTCTAGAATTAGGGTTTTGCAATGTCATTTTTCTTTTGTCGGTTAACAAAAATTAACAACTGACTCCGATCGTGCAAAAAGGAAGGAAATTTTTTTTTCGGGGGTTGTGTCCCCCCGAACCCCTACTTTTCAGGGGCTGCCACCCCCAAACCCCCGCTCAAGGCCTGGGCCAGCCCTGAACTTGAATGAGGATACATAACTAGTGTATAATACTTGCATGATCAATCGCCACATACCAAAAATCTCCCACTTAGAGACTGATTAGGCTCCATACCAAACAATCTCCCACTTGGAGACTGATCCTGGATGACACCGCTGCACTTGTAACTCTCACTAGATTATAGGCCTGGCTGGTTTCTTATGTCCACCATTATCAGTCATGAAGGCCAACAGAAACTGATGAGGAAATCAATTTCTCCCATGTAATTGCCTTTGTGAACATATCTACAGGATTCTCACTTGCATGAATTTTCTCTAGCTTCAACTGCCCATCCTCCAAAATTGATTAGATGAAGTGGTATCTGAGCTGTATGTGCTTAGTTTTTGAATGCAAAGCTGAATTCTTAGCAAGATGAATGGCAATCTAGCTATCAGTGTACAAAGGGCCATCTTCTTGTTTTTACCCCAATTCCTCCAGAAAATGTTGTAACCAAATCATCTCCTTGCTAGCTTCTGTGGCAGCAACATACTCAACTTCAGTGGTTGAAAGCACAACAACCTTTTGCAATCTTGAAATGCAACTGACTGTAGTACCTCTTACAGTAAAAAACATACCCTGTAGTACTCCTCTTACTATCAATATCACCCGCCAGATTGGAGTCAACATATCTTTTTAGAGCAGAATTTGTTCCTACAAAACATAGTTTTTTTTTGAAGTAGTACCTCTCAAATATCGAAGAACCCATTTTACAGCATTCCAATGTTCCATTCCTAGATTCCTCATATACCTGCTCACAACTCCCACTGCATGTGCAATATCTGGCCTTGTGCATACCATTGCATACATCAAACTACCAACTGCTAATGCATATGGTATCTTAGACATTTTGTCTTCCTCCTCTTGTGTCTTTGGACACATCTCCTTAGTCAACTTAAAATGACTAGGCAAAGGTGTACTATCTACTTTTGCATTCTGCATGTTAAACCTTTTCAACACCTTCTCTACATACTCAATTTGAGACAAAAATAATTTTCTATTTGTCCTATCCCATGTGATCCTCATACCAAGGATTTGTTTTGCTACACCCAAATCCTTCATAGCAAATGAATTTGCTAATTTCTGCTTAAGTTCATTAATATGTTGCATGTTAGACTCGGCAACAAGCATGTCATCAACATAAAGCAATAGGATAGTATAGATGCCATTACCCAATTTCTTGAAATAAACACAATAATCAGAATGACATCTTTTGTAACCTTGTTCCTCCATAAAACTATCAAATTCCAAATACCATTGCTGAGGTGCTTGCTTCAGGCCACACAAACTCTTCTTTAACTTGCACACAAAATCCTCCTTACCCTTGACCTCATATCCCTATGGTTGTTGCATGTATATTTCCTCTTCGAAATCCCCATGGAGAAATGTTGTTTTCACATCTAGTTGTTCAAGATGCAAGTCTTTTGTAGCCACAAGACTTAGAATAGTTCTAATAGAAGTCATCTTTACAACAGGAGAAAATATTTCATCAAAATCTATACCCTTTTTCTGTGCAAAACCTTTTACCACGAGTCTGGCCTTATATCTTTTCTTGCCTCCATCTTCTTCCTTTAACCTATAAACCCAGTTATTTGGCAAGGCTCTTTTACCTATAGGCAACTGGACTAAATCCCAAGTTTGATTCTGCAGCAAGGAATCCATTTCCTCTTTCATGCCTAGCTCCCACAACTTTTTGGTATCTACCTTCATTGCTTCTTCATAACTTTCAAGTTCACCAGAATCAGTTAATAATATAGAATATAATGATGGAGAACATCTTTTTGGAGGTCTAGTTATCCTTGTAGAATGTCTAACACTTGCAGGAGTCTGTGGGATAACTTGTTGTTGCTGAGCATTAGGTACCATTGGTATTTTATTTTTTGGAATCTCATCTAGCACCACATATTCCTTTTTGGCCTATTTATGCTTCTTTTCCTGCAGTTGGTCCTTATACATGACCTTCTCTTTGAATATAACATCTCTGCTCCTAATGATTTTATGATTTTCATAATCCCATAACCGATAACCAAATTCATCTACTCCATATCCAATGAAGGTACATTTTTTAGACTTAGCCTCAAGCTTGGTTCTATTTTCAATATCAGCATGGACAAAAGCTTCACAACCAAAGATTTTTAGAAATGAATAGTTTACCTTTTTACCCGTCCATGCCTCCTTTGGAATGCCACCATCCAAAGGATTTGAAGGTCCCCTATTTATTAAATAAACAACAATATGTACAACATCTTCCCAAAAGTGTAAGGGTAGTTCAACATGCAATCTCATGCTCCATAATGGTCCTATTCATCCTCTCAGACACACCATTTTCTTGTGGGGTTCTAGGAACTATTTTCGGCCTACAGATTCCATTGTATAAATAGTAATTCTCAAATTCTCCGCTACAATACTCACCTCCATTATCAAATCTAAGACACTTCAACTTTTTCCCTATCTCATTCTAAGCCAAAGCTTTCCACTTTTTAAAAGTTTCAAATACTTCTAATTTTTGTTTTAGGAAATACACCCATGTTTTCCTAGTTGCATCATCAATAAAAGTATGAAAATAGCAAGAGCCACCAAGAGAAGATACTTGAGTTGGTCCCCATACATCTGAATGCACAAGCTCTAATTTCTCACTCTTCTTCTCTTTCCCAACTTTGAGAAATCAGACTCTTTTCTATTTTCTATAAACACAATTTTTTCAGAAATCCAAGTCAATCTTCTTCAGACCTGGTAGCAACTTTCTAGAGTGAAGGATCTTCATCCCTTTCTCACTCATGTGCCCAAGTCTATGTTGCCACAATTCTATTTCTGTCCATGTAGCAAGTGTTATAACTGTCTCAGTAGCAACTGTTTCTGTAGCAGCTAAGGTAGAATAAGTATTACCAGTACACAAATACAATGTGCCTACCTTTTCACCTTTAGCTACTACTAATGCACCTTTAGTGACCTTCTAGACTTTGTCTGAAAAGGTAACTATGCAGCCTTCACTACCTAGTTGTCCTGTAAAAATTAAATTCCTTCTCAAATTTGGAACATGCCTTACCTCCTATAGCAACCATTCATTTCCATTCTATAACTTGATTTTTATCTTTCCTTTTCTAACAATTTGATAGGGTTCATCATCACCCAAATATACCTGTCCAAAATCACCTTGAACATAATCTACAAAATATTTCATATGGGGTGTAGCATGAAATGAAACCCCTGAATCATTAGCATTATCTAAACACAAAATTAAAGCATCATGTAGTTTATTACTTGCAACATTAGCTTCCTTACTTTCATCATGTTGTATGTCTCCTTGTTTGCCCTTTCAAGACTATCAATCCTTCTTCAAGTGTCCTGGATTTCCATAGTGCCAACTATCCATTCTTCCTCTAGATTTAGATCTGCCTTTCTTCGACTTCCCTTGTGACTTCCCATGATTTGTTGGCTTTTTCCTCTTTCCTTTGTTCTTCCCCTATTCTCTATAGTCAAAGAATTACCAGATGTTGAAGACTCACCTGTGCTTTTCCATCACATTTCCTCGCTAAGGATAACACCAACAACATCATCAAATTTCAAAGTATTTGAACTAGAGACAGAGTTACTTACAGCCATTACCAAGCTATTCTAGCTTTCTGGCAAAGAACATAAAACCAAGAGAGCCCTCACCTCTTCATCAAATTTCACTTTTATAGAAGTTAACTGACTGGTAATCATGTTAAACTCATTTAAATGATCTGACACAGATCCACCTTTAATCATTTTCAGATTAAACAAACGCTTCATGAGAAATACCATATTAGAGGCTGAGGGTTTTTTCATACAATTTGGTCAAAGCTTTCATCTGTTCATTTGTTGTCTTCACTTTTGTTATATTGAATGCCACAGAGGGTGCCAGGCACAAATGAATGGTTCCCAGTGCCTTTTTGTCTAGAAGTTCCCAATCCTCATCAGTCATTGCTGTCAGTTTCTTAGCTATTCCTTCTAATGGCCTCCATAAATCCTTCTAATAGAGATAATCCTCTATCTACATCTTCCATAATTGATAGTTCTGCCCATTGAATTTATCTACCTTCAATTTGCCCTTGTCCACCATTGCTCCCACTTAACCATGAGATTCCCACTCAACCGTGAGACCTTCCTATAGACGATAATCAAACACAACCCACTCTGATACCAGTTGTTAGGGTTTAGGTAGATCAAAGCTATAAACACTAACAATTATATGTAGATTAAATAACCCTAATATAACAATGAGGAATAACACAAAAGAGATCAACACAAAAATTTAACATGGTTCACCCAATATGGGCTACATCCACAGAAACTCAGCCATCCAATGATTTTATTATCTAGTGCAAAACATATTACAATCTCATGAATACATCGCCATACCATACATCCCAGCCACTTATAATAAGCTTTTTGGAAGCTTCTAGAATTAGGGTTTTGTAATGTCATTTTTCTTTTGTCGATTAACAAAAATTAACAACTTCGATCGTGCAAATCTTGCATGATTAGTCACCACATACCAACATGCGGACACTGTCGCGTGTCTCTATCCTTTGTTAAGTTTTTGCGACAGGATATATTATGATGGGCCCCAAGATGTTAGTGCTACAGTGTCTAAAGTTGATGCAGAGAGTGCCAGGTGTCGCTACCGTAGTGTTAGAAGGATGCAAGATAAAAGAAACTTTTAAACGTGCGCAGGAGTGCCATGTGTCCCTATGTTGAATCTTTGGGTGCTGCCAAGTATCAATTTCTAAAGTGTGGTAGATGATGACAAGTGTCAGTGTCCTGTGTGTTCTCTTTATAATAAAGGGAAACTAAGCGGCAAGTGAAGGAGAGCCACGTAACTATTTTTGGAGTCGTTGAAGCAGTACCACTTGTTGGAACATAATTGGTAGTTATGGCTGCGATCTTGGTGTTTGTTGTAGCCAATCAGCGCACAGGAAAGATACAGTTGCAGATTCAAGAAGATTTTCTATGTCAATTCAAGTTCCAGTTGGATTACAGTTCGGTTGTAGGCAGTTAAGATTCTAGGTGTTGAAGATGATCTCGAGTCTCTTTTCCTTCTATAAATAGGGGAAAGCTTTTGTAACACAGACATACACATTCATATTGATAATATAGAGATTTTGCCGTGACTAGATTATGTCATTTTTCCTTAATAGCTATTTCTAGAAAGAAGCGTATAGATCTGTGCATGTTTCTGTGCCTTATGTATTTCATTGAATTGTTAATGAAAGAGCCTCTGTTCTGTGCCATTGATGATATTTTTTGTGTCTTTGTGTAATCTTCTGAATTGGCCTTTGTTTGAAATCTATCTACAATCTGTCTATGTTAATCATGCTTCATTTTCTCTTTGACATAGCTGCATCATAAAGATTTAATCACTGTGCTAGATACCAAAACATATAGAAGTCTTGTGCATTGCCATAGAATTAGAAGTTTTTATTTCATTGTATCTGTAATCTTGTTTCTTCTGCCCCTTTTCCACAAAGCCCATTGAAAAAGGAAGAGCCAGCTTCTATAAAATATAGAGGTTGTTTCAAGTGTCAAGTCCCACATTCTTGAAGCTTCCCATGTTGGTGTTGAGATCCGTGCAATTTTATACATCAACAGTTTTTGGCATGCCCGGTGGGACCTTTCTTGATTTTTTGATCAAGATCGTATGAGCCAAAGAGAAGGAAGGAGTTAGAGCTATGGATCGACAACAAGAACATAGTCAACCACTAATCCAAGAATCTTACTGCCCCCATTAGTAGCCACTCTAAGAAGAAGAGTGAATTGAGTAGCAACAGCATCAGGAACAATCATGACAACACCTGCTCCACCATGGAGTTTTGCAAATTAGAATAATAGAAGCCCCCTTGTTCTCCCAGTGCCGCTAGATACTTGGGATCTGATTCCAGCTAATGCTCTAAAGGCATTACCTAAATTCAGTGGAGAAGAGGCCAAGACACTAGGGGAACATCTCCAAGATGTGTCAGATGTATGTGTAGTACATGTTATTACAGAGAAAAATGTTGCTATCAGATTGTTGGTGGCTTCTTTTAAAGGGAAGGCTCTGGATTGGTATAGGTCTTTACCCTCAAATTCTATATCTACTTAGGACCAGCTTGGAGATGCTTTCTTTGTGAGATTCATCGAAAAGGGTGATAGATCATCCCTGCTACAACAATTGATCACTATAAAGAGAGTGCCTCAAGAAGCCATAATAGACTTCAACACCAAGTTTTAAAAGACATGGGATAGGATCCCTGCTGCAGCTAGACCATCACTAGGTATGGAAATTGTATTCTATCTCAAAGCTTTCAATTATGATATCTCAGTAATGATTCAGTCCCTAGGAGGAAAGACCCTACCAAAAGCATATGAGTTGGCTGTAAGAACTAAGAACAATCTAATAGATGCTGGAAAATTACCTCTGAGGCCTCCCATGCCTATGTTCCCAAAAATTTCTATTCCCTTGCCACAAGAAGCCCCTAATTCACCATCTGCACCTGTGTCCATGTACACCTTTCCAACACCTCAGTAACCCACTATACCAACACCCTCTGCCCCTCCATTTGAAATGGATGATGTCAAGAACATTCTCAGGACCTTTTCAAATGAGATTATTAATCTCAAAAGGCAACAAACTTCATACCTGAAGCCTCCTTACCAGGGATTCCATGGTAATAGACCCCCATATCAGTTGAACCAATACCAAGGTGCTCAAAGACCTAATAATCCACAACCTTCAAATCAGTTGGTTACAGTCCCCACTCCATTACAAGCTGTCCCATCTAACCTAAGTAGAGAAATGGTCCTTGGACAAAACAACCTAGCAAAAGATGCCAATGCTTGGTGTTTCCCCTACAATAATGCCCATACGCACAGGGATTGTCCTAGGGGCAATTTACAACAAAAGATAATAGAACAAAGAAGATAGGAAAATCAAGATGTTATGTCTAATGCTCCTCCATATCAATCACCCGGGGTTTAGAATGTAGTTATGGTAGCTCAAATGTAAGGGATGTCTATAGAACAAGAAGAAGAGATTTCCCCAGAGCATGCCTTATTCTAATGGATTAAGGAAGAAGACTCTATGTTTGTGAATGAAGTGTCTGCTTCCAAGAAGCCCCTGGTATAGTCTGATTATTATACCAGGTCAAAAAGAAGAATGTTAGAACAACTTGAGGCTAACCCAAATGAAGCAACTAAAGATCCTCCATCCCAAAGTCAATATATACCTACTTCAAGGCAAGACATGCCTATGAGTACTCTGAATCAAGGAATCTCTAACTCGATGATAGAAAGATCAAGGTATCCTTACTATCCCAAGACACAAGCATTGGGGCCCATGAATGTGGTGGAACAACTAAAGAAAATCCCTACACATGTGTCAATACGGGATATGCTAGATATCCCTAAGAAAAATATGCTATTGCAAGAAGTATTACAAACTCAAGTCGATCCTAAAGTTGTTAGTACAAAATAAGGAGGTATGAACAAAGGGAGAACTCAAAACAAAGATACCCCAACTTTGCAAACAACCACTCTGCTAAATGCTACACCAGAGGTAAGCAAATCTAAACCAAATCCATTCTATCTAACTTTAATAGTGGGAAAGAAATTGTTGCACAACTCAATGATAGATTTAGGGGCTAGTACTATAGTCATGCCAAAGCAAATAGTTGATGCCTTAAAAATAGAATATGAGCCACTAGCTAAAGGAGTCATGCAATTAGATGGAAAGTCTATCCAAATCATAGGAATGATCAAGCAACTCCCATTACAACTATATACATGCCCAAACATAACTATCTTGTAAGATGTGGTAGTTATTGATATTCCCCCTATCTTTGGGCTATGCTTATCTAGAGATTTCATAGCTAAAATAGGAGGGTACATGTCCCTTGATTGGTCACACTTGATCCTAAGAACTAAATATGGAACCAAGATGAAAGTCTTGTCTAAGCCTCTATCTAAAGATCATATCATAGAGGAACCTGCTCCCAGAATTGAGGCATCTCGTGCCATGATGAATAGGAAGGATAGAGCTCTGGTTGAAGAAATGGGAGACTGGACTGAGTGCGATCAATAGGAATAAGAGAACAATCAATTGATGACCATGATGCAGAATGACCCTTATGGTAATTATGACTCTACTGGTGTGGGCACTTATGTTATTTTTGAGGAGGGTCAAGAAATACCAAATATTATGAGGCAAGAGGTATCTGAAAAAGAAGATTCTGATAAAGACTTAGAAATTTGGACCTTGAACTTTGATGGGGCCAGAAGTAAGAATGGTACTGGAGTAGGTATCTGTATTACCTCTCCAAGCGGTGAGAAAATTCTTAGGGCCATATGGTTTAAATTTTCTTGTACTGATAATGATGCTAAGTATGAGTCTTTGGTACATGGCCTTGTGTTGGCTAAGAAGAAAGGGATAAAGAATCTAATGGTCAAAGGTGATTTAGAGCTGGTTGTGAAACAAATTAGAGAAAAGGTAGTGGCCAAGAATGTAAGGATGAGATCTTATCACCATAGGATTTGGGATCTCATTGATGGCTTTGATACTTTTAACATAGAAGTTGTCCCTATAATTCAAAATACCGAAGCAGATAAAATGGAACAAATTGGTTCTCAATTTGACCTAGCAAGTGACTTGCTTATTAATAATGAAGTAGTGAAAGTCATCATTAGGCCAACAATCCCTAATAACATTTAGAACTGGCAAGTGTCTGACAATGATCTTCAGGTGCTTCTGTTTCTACAACAATCGGGGGAGTTTGCTAACCAATTATAGCCCAAGATTGAGGAAGCATACGGTGACCATATTATTCAACTAAAGTCTAATAAGATCCTGAGGGGGTTAATAACATTGGAGAACCTATTTGACCCAGATGATGTGAGTCTAGACAAAAGGAAGTTTAAGGTGATCAAAGAAGATTATTCTGAGATTCATGTCAACGAAAGAAGGTTGAAGGTAGGTAATGCTACTACTCAAGAGGAAAGAGATAAGCTTATTTTCTTATGTAACAAATATGATAGAGTAATTGCATGGACCTATGATGACCTTCATGGTTATAATAGAGATGTCATCCAACATACCATAGAACTCGCTAAAGGGTCAAAACCAGTCCATCAGAAATAGAGACCAATCAATCCTAGGATTGAGCCTTTAATGGCGGACGAATTGTAAAAGCTTCTGGAGTCTAAAATTATTTTTCCAATTAAGCATTCAACTTGGGTATCCAACTTGGTTCCATTGAGAAAGAAGAATGGAGACAATAGGCTCTGTGTAGACTTTAAAGACCTTAATAAAGCTTCATTAAAGGATCACTACCCTCTGCCTTTTATGGAGCAGATTTTGCAAATAGTGGCCGGATTAGAGAGATTCTCCTTGCTTGACGGTTTTTTGGGATATAATCAAATCTAGCTGGTCGATGAAGACTAGAATAAGACAACATTTACAACAAAGTGGGGAACCTTTGCATATGCTAAGATGCTATTTGGTCTTTCAAACGCTGGAGCCACTTTTCAATGCGCTATGGATATAGCATTTAAGGGACTGATAAATAAGATCATTCTAATATATTTAGATGACCTTACTATATTTACTAAGAATGCCAAAGACCAGTTTGACCATTTGGAAGCTATTTTTTAGAAGTGCCAAGAGTTCGAGATTTCTCTAAATCCTAAGAAGTGTGTTTTTGCTGTGCCCCAAGGGAAACTTTTGGGACACATTGTTTCGAAAGATGGAATTTCCATTGATCTAGAATGGGTCACAGCGATACTAGATTTGTCTTTGCTAGTCAATAAAAAGGTAGTTTAGTCTTTCTTTGGTAAGATAAATTTTGTTAGTAGGTTTATATCATATTTTGTAGGGCTAGTTAGGCCCATTACCTTGATGCTGAAGAAAGATTTAGTTTTTAAATGGACAACTGAAGGGAGATAGGCCTTTGAAGAAATCAAGAAAGCCATCTCCACTACCCCAATATTGAGAAATCTAGATTTCTCTAAGCCCTTCATATTGTTATCAGATGGTCAAAGATTGTCAGACTTGCCAATTCTATGTTGGAAGGAGAAGGAATGCAACATTACCCTTAAGTCCCATAGTAGTAGATGAACCCTTTGCTCAGTGGGGTTTAGATTTTATTGGGATAATTAATCTAGTTTCAAACATGGGATATAAGTGGATCCTCGCTGCAATTGATTACTTTACAAGATGGAGTGAAGCAGTGCCACTTAAAGAAGCCACTAAAAAGGTAATCCTAGAGTTTCTTGAGGGGATAACTACTGGATTTGGTCCTCTGGGCACTATTATATTAGACAATGCTAAGGCATTTTTAGGGATCAGACTATTAGAGTTTACCTTAAAAAATGGAATATATCTGAAGACTTCATCTAATTACTATCCACAAGGCAATGGCTTGGTAGAATCCACGAATAAGAACCTGATTAGGCTTATCAAAAGAATGGGGGTTGATCATTAGAGAGATTGGCACAAGTCTCTTAATTCAACACTATGGGCAAATAGAATTACACTAAAGCAAGTGACTAAAATGTCCCCATATGAGCTAGTCTATGGAAAGAATGCAGTGATGCCATTAAATATAGAGATTCCCACCTTGCAATTGATCAAATAGTTAAAGATAGAAGAAAATTGCTCAACGCATGTGAGGCTCGCCGAGTTACTGGAAATTCAAGAGAAAAGAGAAGGGGCACATGAGTCTCTGATGAAGCATCAATAGATCATAAAGAATTGGTTTGACAGAAAGACTTCTAATCCAAAATTTGAAGTTGGGTCACTTGTTCTGAAATGTGATGAAAGAGCTGCTAAACCAGGCTGACACAACAAATTTAACTTGCTATGGATGGGTCCTTTTAAGATTTGTACCTGAAAGAAGCAGAATGCCTTTGAGCTGGAGAATATGGAAGGAGAGCCTAAAGAGGTTCTTGTGAATGGGATCTTCTTGAAACACTTTACATAATCTCAAAACCTAACCCTGTATTATAGTTAGTTAGGTGTCTTTAATTTTCTTTCCTTCTTTCATCTTGCTTTTCCTTCTTTTCTTTTTAAATAAGTATTCCAGGAACACGTGTCCATAGTGTAGTAGCTCTTTTGTTGGTAGCTGCACTTCCCAAGGTCGTTAGGTGTTTTCTTAAACCTTAATGAAAGTAGCCAATCATTTTAGAAGATCACCGCCTTTAATGCTGATCTAACACACAGTCCTATACGAATTTAGAATGATACACTACCTGTCATTTTGGTGTTTCCATTAATGCAATTAATTAAATGTGATGGTCATTTAATACACCATCAATGCCCCACCGAGCCAAGTATTAAGCTTCTCCATAGTTGCAGTTGCCATTTTTATCCTATAATTCTTTGAATTCCCTAGTGTCTATTTTAAAAGTTTCAACTCCTATCTACAGTTCTAGCTAGTTTAAGGCTCATTTACAGTTTCTAAAATCTTTTAAAAGAGATACAAAGATGGTAGAGGCATAGTCACCATAGGAGGGTTTGTTCAATTTGCCAGATAAATGGAAGGGTATCAAATCTTATGCATCTACTAAGGCACAACCTAGAGTCACCTATCCAAGAACCAGAGCTATAGAGAAAGGAGTTAATGCAGATGCTACATAGGTAAAGGATTATGCTGATGGTATCTTTGATACTCGTATGCCTAAAAATCCAAAGAATCTGAGGGAAGGGGCACTTATGAGATGCCTCTGGTGAGCAAAGAGAGGAGAGTCTGAAACATTTGGCATATGGGTATAGACTTCCCAGTTGGCACAATTTTTGGTCCCTATTGTTCATCCCTACCCCAAATTGGTTCTAATGTGTTCGGAGCTATTTGACCCACAGACTGCAACAATCCAACATAAGGGTTTTATGCTTTAGATAACCCCCAAGGCAATTTAGGATATGTTGGCTCTATATTATGACAGGGGTGCCACTTTCACTTCCATTCCCAAGCTACAAAATATATGGAATGGGGTTCATAGCAAGGTAAAGTTTCTAAATACTGAGATGCATTTGGAGGATGAAAATATCTAGTTACCTCCAATACCCACTGCTTGAGGGTGCTTCAATGCTGATGTGTAGGACGCCTTGTCCATGCTATCTTTTATTTTTGGTTAGAATGATGACGCAAATGCATATGATTGGCATTTGGCAGCAATGTTTAGGCTCAAAATAGTGGATAAGTCCTCTGAATACAGATTGAACTTTTCAAAGCACATTGCTCAAGCTATGATTCACCAACTGACCAATTTTTCTCACGAACGAATTTTTAGGTATTCTGCCTATCTTTTTCACCTGATTCTATATCAAAATTATTCTCTCTTTCAGTAGTATATGCCTTTAGATATGTACAACCCTAAAGCAAGCCATAGAAGAACAATTCCTATGTCTGCATGGACCCATGTCCTCTCTGAGACTGTAAACCCATATGAGTTTGCCGAGTGTTTTGTGGCACCTATTTTTGAGTAGTTAGAGTTAGAGGCTATTGAAAATAGAATGACTAACAACATAAGAGGTCTTTTGGACAATTCTAAAATTCCTTGTGATTATTTCTTTGGCACCCATACCACAATCATTAGATTTCATGGTTTTGCTACTAAGCTGGTTTTGCTTCCAAAGATTTTAACCCCTAGGGTTGCATCTTTAGAAATGGGTCGCCAGTTGTCTATCATTGACAATAACTTTGGCAACAAGAAAAGAAAGAAGAAAATGTATGATGTCCCTTGGAGTAAGGGAAAGATTATAATTGAAAAGAGAGAAACCAAAAATCTTTTGTTAAGAATATTAGCAGCTTATGGTTTTGTATTAGTACAAGATAAGTGGAAGTATGATCCTAATAGTTTCTTGGCATCATGGATCATAAATAACAAAGTTTCTGCTACTTTTATTCATGAGAAATGCCCCTTTTAGGAATAGAGAAGGTCCCCACAATAGGATGACCCTACATTTAATGTAGAATTGAAGGATATGCCAGATGAGGGTCCCAAACCTTGAGAGACATTTTACAAGGAGCAAGAATATGATCCCAAAAGGCTTATGACTCCTGGTCTAAGGAAAACTTTAAAGAAGAAAGATTGGAATGCTGAGAAGATAGCTACCTATTGGAAGTACATGCATGAGATTTTTGAATTCACCCATACTTTTGGAGGGGTTCAAACAGATAAGAAATGGGAGCAGATATGGGATGAGTGCCACACGACCCCAGTGTCAAGCCTAGATACAAGTAATATTCTTGGTAGTTCCCATGGAGTAGAGGAAACAAATGAACTAGAGGAAGCTCAGGAGTCAGATGAAACAAAGAAAGCAACAACAGAAGCTCCTAAAGTCCCATGGCCTCAATCTCTTAGCACTTTATAGAAACAAAAAGCTACATTATCATCATCTCATGAGACCCAACTAGCTTCAGCATTAGGGGGTCTTGGAGTAGCACTTTCACAACAAATATTGATAGAATCACGGGAATCAAAGGAGGAAGATCATGAGGATACAGAGAATAGGCCTTTGAAAAGAAGGCATAAATTAGTATTGTAGAAGGACGATACCGAGGGTGATGTATTGGTGCCTGCACAGCAACAAGTTCTTATGATTTCAGTGGCTTCCTAGGTTAGTATCCCTCCTCCTATTTCTCCTTTTGTTTCTTCTCAAATAGGGGTGGCAACCCAAATTGCCTATTCTTCCACGTCTCCTGCCACCTCTGCTATGCCACTACAAACTTTTGCCCCAACTACCAGTTCACCAGCCTTGGTATCATGACAAGCCATATCATTACCCTTGTTTTCCCCATCTATTCCCAAGCGAGCTTTGCCACAAGTTGATCCTAGTCAACAGATCATCACCATTCCCTATGGTTTACCCCAAGCTAAACCCATTTGTTGGAGGACATATTGCCTCACCTCTTACCTTTCAAACACAAGCTGATACTGCAAGAAAGGCTAGAGAAGCTAGAATGGAGAAGAAGAGAAAGAAAGAAAATAAAAGCCTTGTTGGCCCCCACATGAGATCATTATTTGATCCCATTCAATAGTCTTTGACCATTACCCACTTGACACCTAATATAGTCAAACCTGTAGAACAAATGAAGCCAGAGGACTACACAATGAATGCAGTGGCTATAGACTTAGCCCACTTCAGGCCACAAGATAAGGTAGAACTGATGAATGAGATTGCTACAGCTGTCACTTCATATTATCTCAAGGTGACAAAAAGATTGTAAAAGCTAGAGGCAGAGTTAGCAAAAGTAAAAGCCACTAATAGTAGCCTTACTGCAGAAATAAAGGCCAAGGATAAAGAAATTGACACTCTTAATAAGGATTTGCAGTCTACTGTGTCTTGCAAGTACATCAAGCATCATAGGCTCAGGTTGCAACATTGCAAAATGAAATAGCACAAGTAAAGGCCACTGTAGTTGCATTGAAACAAGAGAAGGCTCTTGCTGAGAAAACGTATCAAGATAAAATGCAAGAAGTGTCACAGTTACAATAGACCCTTCTGAAAGAATAGAATCAGAATAGTGCTACTCAGGCCCAATTCATGGCCGAACAGGAGATGACAAAAAAGTTAACTATTGAGCTGAGTTAGTGGCCACAAAATGCAAGGGTCTTGGCAATGGTTAAGGAGCTTTATGTGTCTTCTTGGAAAAGAATCTTTGAGGAGATTTCACAACTCAAACTTGGGCTCAGCTTCCTGTTGAATTCTCAACAATTATGTGAAAGAGTAGAGTCTTTAGTTGAAGCAACATTGTCTATTATTTCTTTGAGAGTTTCAGACTCTCAACTTTTGTCGCATAATCTATATGATACAATTGATGAGACCTTGTTAGATGCTAGTGTGAATGACAAAATGGTTGCAACAAAGAAGGTGAATGAGGTCTTGAGCTGCAATGATGCTTCTATAAGTTGTAAAGAACTTCTTAATGACTGGTGAAATAAAGGCCCTCCTACTGACCGAACAAAATGATCAGATTGTTTTTCAAGGTCTGAGTGATTCTTCAAGTGTCAAGGAAGTGGAGGTAGTTCTTGTTCCAATGGCTCATCTTGAGTTTTAGCTGCATGCGGTAGTGAAGATTCTTCAGTCCTTTTCTCACAAGGACATTATTAATTTAGATTTTGCTTTTCAGGATTTGTAGAATAGATAGGGCTTGTTAGACTTAGAGTGGTCTGGACATCAGTCCACATTGCATAAATTGTGATTCCCTATTGGTGGTAGTGTATTTTTGTTTTTCAATCTTTTCACATGTTTCTAGAGTTCTCTCTGAGCAGGCACATAGTCCCATATAGTCGCCAAGAACTATAGAGTTAAACTCTACATTTTGAAAGATTTATTTAGCCACGACTATATTGTTTTATTTTCAAATGTTTTCTGTGTTATGTTGTTGTGTATAGAACGCGCCAAGTGTCAACACGACGGGTTTTTGAGGGGCCGAAGAAATGTTTCCTTTTTGAAGATGTACATAGTTGACGCGTGGCGTGGTAGTAGAGAAGCAGTAAGGTTATGCTCAGGGTGATGCAGATAATGCCATGTGTCTCCCTTTCTGGTTGTAGTTCCCAAGTTCCACTAAAACTTGCCATGTATCTTTGGCCATATGTTTCTGTATATAATTTCAAGTTGCACGGGAAATGTGCCAAGTATCACTACCGTGAGGTTTTGTGAGAAACTTTTGTGTGAAGCTTTCAGGAGGCGTGCCAGTGTGGCACGTGTTTCTTTTATTGTATTATGTGGATGCTTCCGTGTGTCTCTATCCTTTGATAAGTTTTTGCGACATGATATATTATGGTGGGCCCCAAGATGTTAGTACTACAGTTTCTAAAGTTGATGCAGAGATCACAAGGTGTTGCTATTGCGGGTGTTAGAATGATGCAAGATAAAAGAAACTTCTAAATGTGAGCAGGAGTGCCATGTGTTCTCTTTATAATAAAGGGAAACTAAGCAGCAAGCAAAGGAGAGCCACGTAACTATTTTTGGAGCCATTGAAGCAGTGCCACTTGTTGGAACAGAACTAGTAGTTATGGTTGTGATCTTGGTGTCTGTTGTAGCCAATTAGCGCACAAGAAAGATATAGTTGCAGATTCAAGAAGATTTTCTATACCAATTCGAGTTCCAATTGAATTCTAGTTTGGTTGCAGGCAGGTAAGATTCTAGCCATTGAAGATGATATCGAGTCTCTTTTTCTTCTATAAATAGGGGAAAATTTTTGTAACACATAAACATACACATTCATATTGATAATACATAGATTTTTCTATGACTAGATTGTGTCATTTTGCCTTAATAGCTATTTCTAGAAAGAAGCATATAGATCTGCGCATGTTTCTGTGCCTTATGTATTTCACTGAATTGTTAATGAAAGAAACTCTGTTCTGTGCCATTGATGATATTTTTTGTGTCTTTGTGTAATCTTCTAAGTTGGCCTTTGTTTGAAATCTATCTACAATCTGTCTATGTTAATCATGCTTCATTTTCTCTTTGACATAGCTAAATCATAAAGGTTTAATCACTGTGATAGATACCGAAACATATATAAGTCTAGAGCATCACCATAGAATTAGACATTTTTATTTCATTATATCTGTAATCTTGTTTCTTCTGCCCCTTTTCCCTAAAACCCATTGAAAAAGGAAGAGCCAGCTTCTGTAAAATTAGGAGGTTGTTTCAAGTGTCAAGTCTGACATTCTTGAAGCTTCCCATGTTGGCACTAAGATCTATGTAATTTTATACATCAATAGGTTCTAAGGCACAATATAAAGAAGATATCAAATCTAGGGTTTGCCCTCATGAAGATAAATCTACAATGGTTTTTGTAGACACCTAAAACTAACCATGTCCTCCTAACATTATCTTTTAGACATCACCTTGTGTCACCTTGTGACACATTTGTCCTATGTTCCCTTCATGTCCCCTTCCATCATCCAATTAGTTAAATAAATTATATCTATTTAATTAATTAGGATTTCCATATTTCTCAAATTAATTAAATAAACAGTATTTATTTAATTAATCCATTTTTCTTAATTAGCCAAATTAATTAAATAAATTTTATTTAATTAATTAATCTAAATTTCCCACAATCACCCTTCTATAATAATTAAATAAATAATTTTATTATTTGATTAATTATTGAGAGTCGCATGACTAGCTAAGGGCTTGTCCAAATTCATTGAACCTAGACATTCCCACAAAAGTCAAACTAACTTTTCATCTCCACCACTCATTTCATACTACATCTCTCAATCATATACATTCACATAAGGATGCCTTAGAAGATTCTATCTTTCACCTCTTAATCTCCACCATCTATTTCATATTCACCTCTTAATCTTAGCCATGCATTCTCACCTCTTAATCTTAGTCATCATTTCCACCTCTTAATCCTAGCCATCAATCCTATCATCCAAGAATCTATAAATCAAACATCAATCAAACCATTTTCAGATATCAGGAGCTTTGAAGATAAAGTTATGCTATCAAAGTGAGGAACCAACATATAAAATCTACATTAAAATATCATTGGAGCATACCCGACATTGTCTTGGTGCAACAAGGGCTATTGTGGTAACATTGTTTTGTTATTTTCCTTTGATTTCTTTGGTCCTTTACTCAATCTTGAGGTGATGTAGGCATGGAATAAGTGTTTTGATTGATATATTGTTTCTTATGTTGACTCCATATTTTTGGCATATACATTTTGGCATGCCCGGTCGGACCTCGTCCTTATTACTAATGAATTTTTGATGAAATTCTATGTGTTTTCTAGTTAGATTTCTAGAATGGCACTTCTGACTATATTTTAGCACATTCATCACATGTTTAGCACCTTTGATCTAGTTTCAACACTTTTGCATTGCAAGTTTTATTGTCCACGACCTAGAATAGTGCTTTCGACTATCATTTAGCTCTTATGTTTCAATTCAGCACCTCTACCTACAAAACAATGCTTTCATTATCTGGTATAAATCTATTTTTTCTATTTTAGCACTTTTGTCTATAGATCAACACTTTTTCATGTAGTTTTCATAGTTTAGCACTTGTGCTTCACAGTTTAGTGCTTTTGCTTCACAGTTTATTGCTTTTGTGTCACACCTCATTTTTAGACTAACATACTTATCATTTTATTTCAAGAAGATAGTTGGATAGTCAATGAAATTAATTTGAGGGAAGTAATGTTATGTTAGAATATAAAACACATTTGAATTATGTTATTTTTATAAGAATGATTGTTTATGATGCAGTTTTGTACAAGGCAGATAATACAAGCATAAATATAGGGGACATAAGAAAAGATATAGATTTGCTCTTGTACATAAGAATTCTTTTAAGAATAGGAAACCTCCCATATACCTGTTTAAGAAAAACAAGCATTCAAGAAAAGGACCAATCAAGAGTTTCATATGTAAGGGTCCTCACTATGCTACTAATTGTCCCAAGAAATTAAATTCTGGAACAAAAGTTTACACTCTCTTTCAAGAACAGGATGTATATAATCAATGGGAGATAGTAAATATTGATGAAGCTTTTACTCAATTTTCTTCTGATACTTTTTTTGAATTAGTAGCAGTTTTGCCTAAACATTTTTCTATGGGAAAGGTTAAGCATAAGAGATATGACCCTTCATCTTCTTCTGAAGAAAGTGAGTCATCCTCCAATTCTTCTAGCTCCCATAAATATTCTTCTGCAATTAAAAAGGTTGTTCAACAAGCCATCAAGGATCTTAACTTCAAGATTGATATGGCTAAGGCCAAAGATCCGTATAAGATGCCAAGAACAAAAGAGGAAAGGAAAAGTGTTATAAAGAAACAACAGAAGGAGATAAAAGCCTAGGAAGCTGAGAGAGATTCTCTTCAAAAACAAATCAAAGAAGCCAAACCTTCATCATCCCATGGCTATAAACATCCTAGTTGGAAACAAAAACCTCCTATTTCCTCTAGAGAATTTTCTCCACCTACCTCTTTCAAGAAGCTTTCCTCCCATAAGACCACTCAAAACCAGCTTGATGCAGTTTGATCCAAACTAGACTACCTCATTGAGGAGATCCAAAATCTCACCCGACAAGTCTACCTTCAGAAAAAGGAACTTACTACACTCATTTTTGCCGTAGGGGATATTTGCATAGTTTTGTACAAGGCAGATAATACAAGAAGTATCTCTGAGGTAGAGGTGAAGGAAGAACATGCTGGATAAGGATTCACAGATGAATAAGACCTAGAATGGCTTGAAGAAGTGGAGCACTCCTCAAGATTATAATCTACATAAGGCTTATTATTTGAATTTGGATATGCATGGGCCATAGAAAAGCTTCTCTACAAGGGTTGCAATCTTGGTTTTCTCTCATCAAGTACTGGTTGTTCCATTATAGTTTTCCGTGGCATAGATTGATGGGTTACATTAGCAACTCTTGTTTGGAACAAGGGTCTATTAGAGAATCTATTTCTCTGTATAGGGATGTCTTGGAACTGAGGTCTCTGTTGATTTAAGAGTTGTTCAATGATTAAGAATCCTATGTTGAAGCCAATATGGTCAATAAATCAACCATAATCAAGAAAATTTGAGGATCCAAAAGTTACCTCCGTGGGCAAAGAAACTGACGGAGACACAATATTCATGATTTTGTAAACACAACATCCTCCTATAGTGGTGTAGACCGATCTAGGCATAAGATACACACCTTTGACTTGGAGAAGAAGGCAAAAGGCGGATGAGATAAACTTATAAGACAAAGAGTTTAAAGTTTGGACATATAGAATTACCCCATCACCCTTTTCGTCACTAAGAATACCACGAAATTGGGCAATAACTTCTTGTTCCCAGATTCTATAGCAGGTATCAATCAAAGTGGTAAAATACTGGGTACCAATGTCATAATTAAAATGTGGGTGGACAATTAAATCAACATGAGGGAAATGGACATGAAAATTTCCTTTTTCTCTCCAGCGAGAGACATTAGAAGAAAGAAATAAAGGTAAATAGATTGGGCATATTCCTTCTCTAAAATAAATTTGTTTCAAACTGTCTGGTTCAAGAATTCCTTTTTCATAATGTTCTAAAATTTGATTTCTCAAATCTTGAAGCCATTTATTAAGGAAATGAACCTGAAGTATGGGATCAATTATTTCAGGAGGTAATTGAGACATCAGTATAGTATTACCTTCTTCATCTATCTTCTCAAATACTTCTGTCCCATCTTCTCTTAAGAAAGTTTCACCAATTTTGATCATCATAGAAGCAGGTTCAGCTATTGCTAACATTTCTTTGGTTAGGCTATCTGCCAAAGGACTATTTTCCCCTTGTATCCATTCAATGTTGAAGTCATAACTCATGAAATCTAGATACCATCGTGCAATCCTTCCATGAGCCAGATCTTTATCAGGTTTGTTCTTGAGTAGTGATCTCATTGGTTGGCTATTAGTTCTGACGATGAATTGTTGAGGCTTCAAGAAGATCTTAAATTTTTGAATTCCTTTTTTAAGAATCAAAATTTCTTTTTCATATATGGTATACCTACATTCTGTGTTTGTAAACGTTCCTGACCTGTAACCACAGACTTGGGTCTTTTGCATAGAATTTCCTATACAAGCACAACACCCCAAACTTCATCAGCAACATTAGTATAAAGAATTAAAGGATAATCCCCATTAGGCATGTGTAATGTAGGCAAATGTTGGCATTTTCTTTTAATTTTTTAGACAATTACTGTCAACTCCTCTATCCATTTTGCTGCTCCTTCCTTTAACTGGTTTTGTATCTTTTTCCTGTCTTTTGCCAAACCATTATAGAAAGGGGAAACATATTTTAAACAACCCAAAAATCTTTGTATTTGTTTCTTTCCTACTAACATGTCAAGAAATTCACTGATATACTTTAAAATGTGATTTTGTAATTTTACTTTTCCTTTTGACAAAACCAGACCAAGGAAATCAATCTCCTCTTGTCCTATGACCATCTTCTTCGCGGATAGGCATATACCATGTTCCTTGATAGCTTTGTACAGTGACTCAAGATGGTTTAAGTGATCAAAGGAATTCTTAGAGAAAACAATAATATCATCTATATAAACATCACAAAATTCTTTTAAGGTCGTTAGAGCTTTGTCCATTCTTCTTTGAAAATATGCAGTAGTAGTTTTTAAACCAAAAGGCATAACATTCCATTCATATAGACCTTGGGGTACTGAGAAAGTTGTTTTATACTTGTCATCTTCTTTTACCTTGACTTGCCAAAAACCTGACTTGCAGTCAAATTTAGAGAAGATTCTCTTTGAGACTGCTCTCGTAATCAAATCAATACTGAATGTAATTGGGTAATTAAATGGAAGAATAATATCATTTAGAGGCTTATAATTTATACAAAATATTTTCTTACCTCTTTCCCTTTCTGTTCTTTTGTTCACCAAAAAGGCTAGGCAACTGAATGGACTTTTGCTTTCTCTAATAAATTGTCCTTCAAGAAGTTCATTCAAGTGTTCATCCATTTCTTTTACTTTAGTAGGACTCATTAAATAGACTGGTTCAAAAGGTATTATAGACTGGCATTCTGGTTTCAGCTTTATTTTACATTCTTCATGCTCTTTTGACCAAAATTATAATGGATTCATGCTACAACAATCTTGCTCTAACTTAGCTTTGACAGGCTCAAGCGGGAGTGGTGGTTTCTGGATCTGAAGGATGGCTGTCTCTTTTCTTTTGGCAAGATTGATCTTTTTCTTTTCAAATTTGTAATTTACAATCTTAAGGGCAAGAATTTTGATTTGCCCATCCTCATGCCTGAGTGAGATCTCATGAGTTATTAGCACAAAAGTTTCATATTTGGTTAGAAATACAAAGCCTAACAAAACATCTCCATGCAAAGAATTCATTTCAACAAAATCAGTCACAAATTTCTTTCCCTAGATATCAATTGTGACATCTTGTGCATATCTTCCCATTTGAATTTGTTCTCCATTAATGGCAATGCCTTTAGGAAGATCTGGTCTAGGTTTCCATAATTCTGGAGGAATTGCATTTATTTTAGCAAAACATCTAGAAGAACCGAAATCAAAAAAAGCATCCATGGGAATCTGCTTATATCTTGGAAAATAGAAATTTATGCGGATATATGTACAATTCTCAACAAGACACATGGCATTTGCTGGTTCACTTTTCTCAGGCTCAGAGCTACTGCTTGTATTATCTGCCTTGTACAAAACTGTGTGAATAACCCCCACGACAGAAATGAGTGTAGTAAGTTCCTTTTTCTAAAGGTAGACTTGCCAGGTGAGATTTTGGATCTCCTCAGTGAGGTAGTCTAGTTTGGAGCATACTACATCAAGTTGGTTTTGAGTGGTCTTATGGGAGGAAAGCTTCTTGAAAGAGGTAGGTGGAGAAAATTCTCTAGAGGAAACAAGAGGTTTTTGTTTTGAACTAGGATGTTTATAGCCATGGGATGATGAAGGTTTGGCTTCGTTGATTTGTTTTTGAAGAGAATCTCTGTCATCTTCCTAGGCTTTTATCTCCTTTTGTTGTTTCTTTATAGCACTTTTCCTTTCGTCTTTTGTTCTTGGCATCTTATATGGATCTTTGGCCTTAGCCATATCAATCTTGAAGTTAAGATCCTTGATGGCTTGTTGAACAACCTTTTTAATTGCGGAAGAAGATTTGTGGGAGCTAGAAAAACTGGAGGATGACTCACTTTCTTCAGAAGAAGATAAAGGGTCATATCTCTTATGCTTATCCTTTCCAATAGAAAAATGTTCAGGTAAAACTTCTACTAATTCAAAAAAAGTATCAGAAGAAAATTGAGTAAAAGCTTCATTAGTATTTACTATCTCCCATTGATTATATACATCCTGTTCTTGAAAGAGCGAATAAAATTTTATTCCAGAATTTAATTTCCTAGGACAATTAGTAGCATAGTGAGGACCCTTACATATGAAACACTTGACTGGTCCTTTTCCTGAATGCTTGTTTTTCTTAAACAGGTATCTGGGAGGTTTCCTATTCTTAAAAGAATTCTTATGTACAGGAGCAAATCTATATCTTTTCTTATGTCCCCTATATTTATGCTTGAATGATCTTTCTATATTGTCATGATCATAGGGATGTCTTTTACATCTTTTGCAACTGCAAAATTTCCCACAAGATTTCCTTTTATACTTTTTGACTTGCCAAAAATCCTTAAGCTGATTGATTGGAGGTAGGCTGCAGTATTCTTTCAAGTTACATGAAGCATTGAATTGTTCTCTGTTATCATTTAGTGCCTGCAACAAACATTGCTTATCTAACTTATATGTTACTAAGGTCTTGATTTCAACAAAAGTGCACTTGTCAATTTTGGTTTTCCTTCTTTTAATGATATAATCCTCAACCCATTCTCCTAATCCACATGGTAGTGAATTAAGATAATACTTTTTTGTGGTGGTATCATGAAGCTTATGAGCTGCTATCATATATTTTTCAAAAACAAGATTATACTGATGCAACTTTCCTAAATCCTTGAGCTTTAAAGAATACAAAATTTTCTTAGCAACTTTGAAGATAAAGTTATGCTATCAAAGTGAGCAACCAACATATAAAATCTTCATTAAAACATCATTGGAGCATATCCACCATTGTCATGGTGCAACAAGGGCTATTGTGGTAACATTGTTTTGCTATTTTCCTTTGATTTCTTTGGTCCTTTACTCAATCTTGAGGTGATGTAAGTATGGAATAATTGCTTTGATTGATATATTATTCCTTATGTTGACTCCATATTTTTAGCATATACATTTTGGCATGCCTGGTGGGACCCCGTCCTTATTACTAATGAATTTTTGATGAAATTTTGTGTGTTTTCTAGTTAGATTTCTAGAATGGTGCTTCTAACTATCTTTAGCACTTTCATCATGGGTTTAGCACCTTTGATCTAGTTTCAACACTCTTACATTGCAGGTTTTATTGTCTAGGACCCAAAATAGTGCTTTCAACTATCATTTAGCACGTTTGCCTACAAAACAATGCTTTCATTATCTGGTATAAATCTATTTTTTCTATTTTAGCACTTTTATCTATAGATTAGCATTTTTTCATGTAGTTTTCATAGTTTAGCTCTTTTGCTTCATAGTTTAGTGCTTTTGCTTCACAGTTTGGTGCTTTTGTGTCACACCTCATTTTTAAACTAACATACTTATTATTTTATTTCAAGAAGATAGTTGGATAATCAATAAAATTAATTTGAGGAAGTAATGTTATGTTAGAATATAAAACAAATTTGAATTATGTTATTATTATAAGAATGATTGTTTATGATGTCATTAACGTCCACATAATTAATTAATATGATGGACTAACTACTGTTGTGTTATTGAGGTGGATGTAGGAATAGTGTTTTCCCCCTCCAAGAGAGGAAAGAGAGTATCATCATGGAGAGGGTGCTAGATCACATGAATATAATGATCCTTGTGCTATTTCAGAATACATACACACACTCACATTAGAAGTTAAGTTAGTTTTAAAGTAAGTCTTATTCTTTATGTGGTTGGTCGCCTCAGTAATATTTTAAATGTTGTGATCATTCCATACTTGATTTATATTATTGTCATTATGTCGATGGCTTAATCTTCTACGTCGATAGTTAGTAAGGTAGTGTACACCTTTGAATTCCAAGTTGACGTGAGTAATCAACTAGACAAGTCCAATTTTTTGTCAAGGTCTAAGTCAATTTTGTAAGATTCCATCGTCGATAATTGTGCTTGTGAATAAGCATAATTCAAGCATTTGAAAAAATGCATTAATGACATCTATAAAGTAGGTGTACTGTTGTTTATTTTAAATTATTATTTTAAGCTTAGTTATGGTTAAAAATAACGAAGTCTGTGGTAGATAGACTTCCATCATATTTCTCCCTAGATGCTTGGAGGAGTGGGGAGGAGTAGTAGCTCCATACTCCCCTTTTTCAGCATGTGAGGCTATAGATGGATGAGGTAATAGAGGGAAGATACTAATTATGCAGTTGCATAATTGATGCTAGTGGGGAGATTAGAGAAGCAAGAAGAAGGAAACAAAAGCTGAGTATCGGTTCTTCTTATTTATCTTTACAGGTAAGCTCACCATCAATAATATACTACATAAATTCTTTGATAACACAAGCTTATATAAGTGAGAAGCAAATAGATAAAGGTTTATAGATAAAACCTATTGTGTGTATCATATGAGGTCAAATGTTTTGCATGTTATCATAGTAGATTGTATTAAGATTTACATTACTATTGATATACCTTCGATAGAGACTTTTGTCTACATATTTATATCATATATTGAACATCAAACAAGATTTGTGTTATCTATGAATACCTCTTAGAAGTGGAGAGTATTGTATATAAAGATTATGATAAATATATGTTATCCTTTGCTGCAAATAACAAACAAGTCTACGGTCTGTGACATAGTCGTATGACTATGATTGTCAAATTGAATGGCTATTATGTATATATAAACCATTTAAGGTTATTCTCAAACAAACCCTATAGAAAACATAAAGGCCGACTGTATGTATTGGCCGAACAATATTTACTAGCTATGCTTTCATTTAGTCAACCTGAGTAAGGCTGAATGCTAGTATGCTTTGTTGACTTGAGAAAGATTGGTATAAGTCATTCAATTTTGTCTTTTCCAGTGATAATAGTTCTTTAGTAAATTGTAGCAGACCAAGAGTCTTATTTCTTTTGTGTAAAACTAAAGTAACAATACTATGTAATCATAGTATCCTATCTAAGATCTGTAGCTAACTAAAAAGGTAGGTATCATTACCTCGACTATTATTAAAAGCTTAAATCTAGATTTTAGTCAATGCTTATGTTTAAAAGCACTTGATATTTAGACTTCTTATTCTGTTATTATGCTAAAGAATTTAGTTTGCTATAGATGTTATCCTTTTAGGTAACTAAGAGTTATCACAAACTATCTTTATCCTAGTTTTAAAATGAATTATTATTTATCCAAATCTAGGCTAAGAATAGCCACAAGATTGTCATGTAATACACTCACTATGGAAATGAAAGGTCAATTTTCTAGAGTTATTCATTGAGAATGAGACTATTTATTATTTGGAGTTCTCTTTTGAATTGCAAGAGAAAATGTATCCAATATGAAGGATTATGAAGTTATTGCTTTTATTCGACAAGTTAGAAGTTGAATATATTCCTAGACTAAAATAGATAGATTCTTTAATCATCCAACCAATGACATAATGTCATAATCTTGCATATCATTAGGAAAGAATACTAAATTTACTGATGAGGACAAAAATGGGTTGACAAGCCATTGAGTAGATGATAGGTTGTCATAGACCCATGATTGCAAGGATGCAAAGGACTCAATGTATACTTCTTAAGTCACCTAAGCTCCCACCTTATACTTGTCTAGTTGACTAATAGAAAAGAGTATATTTTGTTACAAGGTGTGCGCCCTTGGTCTCCTTGTGTTGTGTAGCACAGTGCTTGGGTTCGTGACAAGGCTTAATTGCCTCCTGTGGATTCATTGCCTTGCCTCCTGTGGATTCATTAACTCTAGTGGTTGTATCATGCATTAACAGATCGATCTTTTGGTACAACAACAACTGTCTTTCCAACAATTGGTATTAGAGCCTGGGTCACAGGTTCGAACCCCTTGCTTGTGCTAGGGGAATTGTTGCAAGGTGTTTGCCCTTAGTCTCCTTGTGCTATGCAGCACAGTGCTTGGGTTCGTGACAAGGCTTAACCACCTCATGTGGATTCATTAACTCTAGTGGTTGTATCGGGCATTAGCAGGTTAATCTTTTGGTGCAATGACAATCGTCTTTCCAACACATTTTATGTATTTAAGACTGATATTGAATAAACAAGTCAAAGTGTGTTGATATATAATATTATTTACTGATTTATAAGAATGTTGTCTCCAAGTCAAGAAAAGAGTGAGTGAACATACGACTTTATTTATATGAAACTTTGGCCTAAGTAATGCAAAAGCCACTGCTTGCATTGTCAGTTCACTGTGTACTAGATAGTTAAACAGTTAGAGTGGGTTATACATAGCTAGAGCTAGACTAGAGTTGTAAGCCTGATTGTTATTAGCTAGGATACTTCACTAGTTCTCAGATGACATAAAGAATTAGTTGATTCTCATTATCTATACCCTCATGAAGGGAAGGACCACTTCCAGAAGGAAGGTTTGTGTGTAATGTCCCCATTTTCAGGTTTTCGTATAGCACAGTCAAAGCTGACCTTCTAGGTTGGTGACAACCTAATCAAAGGAGTATTTTGATGTCACTAATGTGTTTGGGTGATCTAGTGGAGCTATATGACACTTTCCAAAGAGATTTCAAACAACTTGTCCATACTATTTATAGTAAGTGCTTACATGGCAACAATGTTTCTAGGTTTTTCTGGGTTTGTTCTCTTTGGTCCTAGGAGAACACTACTATTTTTAGTAAGTGTTAGTCTGGTGCTATTTTGGTGACTTGGCAGTTAGCTAATGGCTATCCTAGACATTGCATTGAGCTCAGTGATATTAGATGGTTTGCGGTGATGTCTTTCCAGGTGATTTCAGACTTTGGGCCCGAACTTGCTATTTTTGGCAAATTAGGGTTTATGTCTATTTTAGGATTTTCAGTGTTGGAGATGGAGCATCTCGTCGAGACCTTTTCAGTGAACTATAGATCACTAAATTTTGAGTTCATTTGGGCCTCCGTTTTAACGTCTGTAAATTAATATTATTATTTAAATATTAGACTTTGGGATTTAATGGTTAAGTGATGATAAATAAAATATTTAAATGTCACTTAAGTTATATTATGGAGTGCTCACCTTGGGAAATATTAAAATGAAATTAAAAGAAATATTCCCTCCAAAAGTGCAATGACCCCCTTAGAGAGTTATAAAAGAAGGAAAATAGACTCATTTGCCCTATGCTTGAAAATATGATTTTGTTGGCTATTTGCTCTGCTAGGGTTTCCCTAAGAGAGTTTGAAGAGGATTCGAACCAGAGTTTATTGGGAACAAAAACTCTCTCTAGTAACAACATTCTACAGGCGTGCAAGGCCACCCAAAGGTGCTAGATTGGCAAATACACATAGTGTTTGCATCCTGAGCTTCAATGGAGTTTGTTTGATGAGATTTGTGGAGTTTATTGCTTATATCATTTGCAGATTTATGGAGATTTTTTTATGGAAAATTGAAAGACTGATTTAGCAGCTGATTAGAGTAGATTTTAATAAGGGTTTGAGTTTGATTTCTATTGCAGCTATTAGCTGTACAACTGACATACTTCATTTGGAGGGTTTGGTGTTGATTGATGCTCAGATTTCTCATTGTTTGGGGTCGCCTAGCATCAGCCATTGTGTACATATTAGAAATTGTAATATTCAGAGGGTATTTTGTGTGGTTTGTTGTTGTTCAAGCTTTAGCCATAGCCATACACTTGCCAGATGGGACGTGGGTCTGGTAGAGGCTCATTCTTCCTTGTTTGTAACTATTGCATTCCTCATTTGAGGGCGTCTAGGACCTCTTGTATTGTTTTTGCAATTGTATGCACAATATTTTCTATTCCTTGGAGTTTTGGAGTGAATTTATATGTACCCAGTTACTAGTCGGCTATAGCATAGAAACGAAGCTGTAAATTTTGACATGGGTATTTATCTATAATTCATTTGGAGGTATTTTTTAATCTGGGTTGTTATTTTGTTCAAAATCATTGTACTTTTTCTAGGTTTCACTTGCATGTTATATTTTCTATGTATTCTGGTAAGAAACAAACAATCTCAAGAAAACTGAAACCCCTTCTACATCTTCTCTCTAGCCTGAAAGAACACACTCTAAAATTTAAAAATAACACTAAAAAGATTTTTAAAAGAACCAACAGGTACGACACATTACAGTGGTATTAGAGTAGAAGATCTTACCATTCTGGGAGGCTAGATTCATACATGCAGATGAAAAAATGAGACATGCAACCTGTTTGCATTGCTACCCTTTTCTTGCAGATCTTCAAGTATTGGACAAATTCTTAGCTTTGCATGTTGATGATCAGCACTTGCATGAGTGTTCAGAGTTGGGTAGTTGAAAGGTTTGATTAGTTATTGTGAGGTCATGGCATCTCTCGTGAAGGGTGATCTTTGTGAAAGACTTTTTGATGCAAGTTTGAAACTAAAATTTTTGCCATGGTCAGATGAGAGAGTTATCAGCACTTTGGAAGACGCTGAGAAATATTTATCTAAACTCCCTTAGACACCTTCTGAGTCAATGCAGGTGGCTTTGGTTCCTTCAAAGACTTTATTGTGTAAGCTTGAGTTGTTGAGGTATCTTGACAAGAAGGTAAGATTGGCGGTTATCAGATGCATCAGTGAAGTCATGAGAATTTCAGCTCCTAAAGCACCCTACAATGATGACTTAAAGAGGGAGATGTCACAGTTGATTATTGAAAGTTTTCATGGGCTTGGTGATACCAGAAGCTTATCTTTCAAAAAGATTGCTAAGATGCTAGAAATCATGGCAAGGTTAGGTCATGGGTCTTTTTGATTTATCTCAAGTGTGATGATTTAATTCTCAAAATGTTTCATTGTTTCTTTGACAAAATTAGAAAATATCATGTGGATGATGTTAAAGCAGCAATGCAAACTATCTTGTCTCTAATTTTAGATGAAGATGATGTTATTATCTAAATTGCTAAGTATTTGGAGAAAGGAACATCATATTTCACCCGTAGCACAAGTTGTCAAAGACATTGGTTAAGCAAAAAATTGAGAAAATTAAACATCTCATGACAGAAGAAGAATGTTTTGCTTGTGGTTTACAGGTTACAATAATGAGCAAGAACCAAATGAGAAGACAAGGTCTATGCTTCTCTTGCAAAGAATTTTGGGAGCCTAACCACCAATGCAGAGATAAAAAGGACTCACTACTTGATGATGGTTTGACAGAAGCCCTTGAAGCTACTTTCAGTGCTTAAGAGGTTGTTATCAGCCCTATCAACAATTTTGATCTTTATGATAGCAGTCATTCTTTTGAGCATAGTCATGATTTAAATGTTATGGCACATGAGGAAAATGTTGTAGAAGAGACTTCTAATGTTGGCACACAAGATATGAGTGTCAAACATGAGGAAAGCAAGGAAATACAAGCCATAATAGTTTTTATTTGTGTGACAATAGTCTGATCTATTTGCATCAGTGTGAGGTTATTGCCATTATACATGAAAATGATGGTTGTGTGGAGACATCTAATGTAGAAACTCAAGTTTCGGGTGATAGTGATGTAATAGGTGTTGTGGATTCAAGCCACAACAAATTTGATTTTGTAAATCAGACCTTAGAAGATGAGAAAAAAATTGAAAAGTAGCCTAATGGAGATGGTTTCAAAGATTGTTTGATAGATGTGTGTGCATCTATTTTGATAGGGGAGGTGTGCATTGATATTGGCGAATCAATAGCCTCTAGCATGTCATTTGAGCAATCCATAGAGGTTCATAATAGTAGTACACTTGATGACGATGTGTGCAAAGTTGATAGCACACATGAGGATGCTTACCAATCGGTGAGTGATGATGATTTAGCCTCTTACAATAGTGCAAATTACAAATTAGAAAATTTGTGTGGAGATGATTTGTCATAGGGGTCTCATCATTTGGCAGGGCAACTGAAGGTGAATGAAGGCATGATTGCTTTAGCCTTAGAACACTTTGATGTTGTTCAGCAATTGGTGGCACACTATTGTTAGACTCCAGGTATATATAAGCACCTTGATAGTGGACTTTCCCTTGCCGAGTTTTAGGCACTTAGAGATGCAGTTGGAATAATGAAGAATAATTACCTATAGTTATTATTAGATAGAGATCATCTTCTCATGCTCGATGGTATCTATTCTGATGCTACAAAGGGGAAGGAAGAGGAGGTTGATGAGATCACCTATGAGCTTGAGGTCACCACGGACTTGCTGAAGAGCACTCAATCAGCCCTTCAAGAGTCAAAGTTATGGATAGATGAGCTTACCATGGAGTTGAACTTAGCACAGTCTTCATCTCTAGTAGTCACAGTTCCAATATCTATGATAGTTACTGGTGATAAGCATAAACCCATGGATAGTGGTAAGGAGTACTTTGTGGATGTGGCTACACCCATTATAGTTGTAGGTACATGTGATATAGATGGGATGGGTGCTTTGGTTGAGAGTAGCAGAGAACCAGATGTTGTATCAGGAGTCTCTAAGGATAGTCCTATGATAGGTGATGCAGAGCAGGTTATTGATAGCTCATGCGAGGAGTTGGTGGATTCCCCAAAGGGTAGTGTGATAGAACGCCACACTACTCCATCATTTTCATGGGAGATATGCAGGGCATCATTCAGTGGGAAGACCGGTTCTCATGTTGAATTGTTTCCCTCTCCTAGAAGAAAATCAAAGATTACATCCCATTCAATTGATTTTGATCAACAACTTATTAGGCCATAGAGATGGAGAGGTTAGCTAAAGGTTACCGAGGGTAAGGTTGTTCAAACCTTAACTCGTATCAACAACACCCACAAGTTTGTGGAGGACCTCTTTTGGATGGCACAATTGGAGGAAAGGTAGATAGGGGTAGCAGTGGGCATTTCTATATCTAAGTTGAGAACTATCCAGCATGCCATATAGTGGATTAAATTAGAATACCTCCAATTGCTTTCAGATTGGGATTTTGCTATTGGGTATGCAGAGAGGACTTGCAGAGTATCTACCCAATTAGCCATTTAGGATCAGAGACATGAGCCATCATCTGATTCAAGTAATGAGAGTGATGAGGAGTGTGTTCCCCATGGCTATGATAGTCAACCATTAACACAGGTAGGTGCTTTTTATCTTGATTGCATAGTGAGGAGTGCTCATCATTTCTCTTTTAGTCCACACACAGATGACTTGATGATGCATAAGTGTAGATTGGCTCAGGATTTATACCATCCATTGTGGGATGAAGGGTTTCCATCTACAGAAGATGGAACTAGAGATTGCAAGTGTCTGACTCAGATATATCTAGAGAATTACTTACAGGTTTAGATATTAGATCACCATCATGCTCATGTATACCAGACAGAGTTTGCAACTCCTTTGTCTCAAAAATTTCCATTGGAGACATGGCTTCAGAGAGGTTGCAGCATCAGTAGGCATGATGACCTATTTAGCCTTTCCAGCGGTGGTGGAGGAGAGTCTTATTATTGCCTTGACTTGGGAGAAGCAGTTTCATATCTTCTAGCACCTATGTTGAACAGTCAACACATCCATGGGAGTTTGGTAAAGGATGAAAGGGGATGTGGTGGTTTAGACACTTTGAGATTCAATTACCTCTTCATGATTGATGGAAGTGAGGTTCTAATGTGTTGGGATCCAGGTGGTGATAGGTTTGGCATGACAGTTCATTTGGATTATGATGTGTTGCTTCACCACTCTCTACATGGTGAAGATTATAGCAGAGTAGTGTAGTGGAAGTCAATAGGTGATGTGCATGATAGACTTCCATTTTGGCTTTGGGACCCAGGGGTTCCTATGTCTAGCATATTGTTCTATATTGGGGTAGTTACCTACATTGATGCTGAGCATGGTTTTACCTCTACCCAACGGATGTAATGGAGATGTTGTTGGACATCCTTTAGAATGATTTGGGATCTTGGAGTTCAACCTGGACATGCAGGTGCAGATTTATTGAGGACAAGAAACCTTTGGGAAGGGCGGACTCTAATGTCCCCATTTTTAGGTTCTCTTGTAGCACAGTTGGAGATAACTTTTTGGGTTGGTGACACCCTAATCAGAGGAGTATTTTGAGGTCACCAATGCATTCAAGTGATCTAGTGGAGCTGTATGACACTTTCCAGAGATATTTTGGACAACTTGTCTATACTTACTATTTATAGTAAGTGCTTGCATGACAACAATCGTTCTAGGTTTTTCTGGGTTTGTTCTCTTTGGTCCTCAGAGAACATTGTTATTTTTAGTAAGTATCAGTCTGACGCTGTTTTGGTGACTTGGAAGTTAGCTGATGGCTATCCTAGACGTTGCATTGAGCTAAGTGATATTAGATGGTTTGTGGTGATGTCTTTTCAGATGATTTCAGACTTTGGGCCCAAACTTTCTATTTTTGGTAAATTAGGGTTTGTATCTGTTTTGGGATATTCAGTGTTGGAGATGGAGAGTCTCATCGAAACCTTTTTGGAAAGCTTTAGATCACTTAATTCTGAGTTCATTTGGGCCTCCATTTTAAAGTCTGTAAATTAATATTATTATTTAAATATTGGACTTTGGGCTTTAATGGTTGAGTGATGATAAAATATTTAAATGTCACTTAAGTTATATTGTGGAGCACTCACCTTGGGAAATATTAAAATGAAATTAAAAGAAATATTCCCTCCAAAAGTTCAGCGACCCGCTTGGAGAGTTATAAAATAAGGAAAAGAGACTCATTTGCTCTATGCTTGAATATATGATTTTGTTGGCTATTTGCTATGCTAGGGTTTCCCTAAGAGGGTTTGAAGAGTATTTGAACCAGAGGCTATTAGGAATGAAAACTCCCTCTAGTAACATCATTCTATAGGTGTGCAAGGCCACCCAAAGGTGCTAGATTGGCAAATACACATAGTGTTTGCATCTGGAGCTTCAATGGAGCTTGTTTGATGAGATTTGTGGAGTTTATTGCTTATATCATTTACAGATTTATGGAGATTTTCTTATGTAGAATTGAAAGACTGATTTAACAGCTGATTAGAGCAGATTTTGATAAGGGTTTGAGATTGATTTCTATTGCAGTTGCTGGCCATACAACTCACATACTAGTCGTACTTCATTTGGAGGGTTTGGTGTTGATTGATGCTCAGATTTCTCACCGTTTGGGGTTGCCTAGCATTAGCCAGTGTGTATAGATCATAAACCACAATATTCAAAGGTTATTTTGTGTGGTTTACTACTATTCAAGATTCAGCCATGGCCATACACTTGCCAGATGGGACGTGGGTTTGGTAGAGGCTCATTCTTCCTTGTTTACAATTATTGTATTCCTCATTTGGGGGCGTCTAGGACCTCTTGTATTGCTATTACAATTGTATGCACAATATTTTCTAATCCCTGGAGTTTTGGAGTGAATTTGTATGTACCCAATTGCTAGTCCAACTACAACATAGAAATGAAGTTTTAAATTTTGACATGGGTATTTATCTATAATTCATTTGGAGGTATTTCTTGATCTGGGTTGTTATTTTGTTCAAAATCATTGTACTTTTTTTGGGTTTCACTTGCATGTTATCTTTTCTATGTATTCTGGCAAGAAACAAACACATCTCAAGAAAATCGAAACCCCTTCTGCATCTTCTCTCTAGTATGAAAGAACACATAAAATTTAAAAATAACACAAAAAAAGATTTTTAAAAGAACCGACACGTACGACACATTACAGTGTGGGTGACTGTTGGTCTATGTTTGAAGGAAAAACACCAGGGTGATGTTGTCTCTCCCCTGCAGTTGACTGCCAAAGACTTGTGAATAGGAAACATTACTTATTATGTAAATGGAAATTGAAACATGTTGCAGTCACAAGGAAAACGACCATTTGTATTCATACTTGACAAATATGTAAAAGTTTTAAGTCACATGTGAAGCAACCATAAATTGAAATAATCTATTGAACTTTGGAAATTGTAAATATATTATTGTTGGATTTATGCTCTTAAAAAAAAGAGAAATGGGATTTTTGTATTATTTGTATTTATTTATTTAATATTGTAGTTGGGATGTTACATTTTGCTTCACAGATCAGTGCTTTTTTTTATAGATTAGTACTTTTGCATGTATTTTTCACAGCTCAACATTTTTTCTTGTAAATCAATGCTTTTTCTTGTAGATTAGCACTTTTTCCTGTAGATTAGCGCTTTTTATAGATCAATGCTTTGGTTGTGAAACAACACATCAAACTTCAATTACTCATAACTTTTACATACTGAATCAAAATTCAACGATTTTTTTTTAAAATTACATAGAAAATCACAAGGAATCTATTAGTGCCATTTAATATATTGTATGTTGACATATATTTCTATTTTTTTGTAGATTTATCCTTTTCTAAGCTAACACTTGTTTGTATCTTATACTTGTTAAAGGCTAAAATCTATCAAACTACTAACAAGTTTGTTGTAAGTTTGCTTGTCAAAGATTTATAATTCAACAACCACTTGTGTTTTCTTTGTTTGGTTAGCTTGGTTGTGTCTTAAGGTGTGTGTATTCTCTTCCCTTGCATTGAAAAACAATCTTGGGAATCAAAATAACCCTTCAAACACATTCATTTTCACAACACATTGATTTCTAAGGGTTAATTAATCTTACTTGTGTGGATCAAGTGTGTGTATGCTCTCCCCTTGTACTACAAGGTGATCTTGGGGATCAATAACACCTCTTGGTTTACCTTTTTCACCCAAGGTGTGTTAGTGTTTGTATTCTCTCTCCTTGTGCTTAGTGTGATCTTGGAGATCAAAAACACCTAACATTTACATTTCCATTTAGGAGGCCTACTTGGGGATTTCATCGTCCCAAGTGATGACCTCAACCATGTGTTCTAGTGTGGTATATCAAAGGGTGAGAGAAACAATTGTACCTCAATCTAGTCATCATCATATCTAGCAGAACCTTGGGGCCCTTGGTGATTCAAGACACAAGGTGAAGGGTTATTTGAGCCTTTGCTCTGGTCCCATGCTTGTAGACAGATTAGTATTCACAGATTTGACCCCACATACCTTCAATATATCAGGGATCCCCCTAGAGAACTTGTATGAGCCTAGATAAGACCTTTTGACCATCATTTCTTGTGATGCATTTCTACTGGGGAGGAGAAGTACTCACATGTACCTCCATGTGTTGAGATAGAGCTGACCTTGGTGAAGGCTTTGGTACTCCAAGGTAAGGGATTTCTTGTGTACACAACTATCCCTAGCTATCCCTCACATGGTAGATGGTATTAATGGATTAATTTTCCATTGTGAGTCCACAAGATTTGACACTCCTACTTGAATTAAATTATGTTTGTTCATGCGTTTGGTGTGTGTGTTCATTTTTCAAAAGCTGTGTACTTCCCTAATCCAAAATCCAAACATTATACAAACATGTACATGTAGTGTGAAATCTATTGTTTACAAATTTTCCCAAGGTCAAGTTTTGAGCCATCCCTAATCACCTTCTAATCATTCATTTTTATCCAAATTCAATCTAATTGAATTTCATCACAATCCTCCTTATCCAAACCACCTCATCTCTAATCATCCAAATCACCTCATCCCAACTATCCTAGTCATCATAATCACCCTATCCAAATCATCCCAATCTATCCTCAATCCATCCTTAAGCCATCATCTAGGACTCTAATCCTAATCAAGTTATCCAAATCTAATCAAGGTCTTCATCCTATCCATTATCATCCTTAATCCTCATCATAATCTAATAATCAAGCTTAAGCCAAATCCTTCATAATCATCTTAATCCAATCCCTTTGTCAAAATAATCCCATTTCAATCAAATCCTAATCTAATATGTTTATCCCTCATCCAAAATCAATCATCCATTAGCCATCTATCCATATCAATCCAATCCCCAATCCATAATAAAAAATCATCCTTTGAAAATTAAAGATTGGTTGACTTAGCCTTACTTTATTCCATACATTTTCATCCAAATCCTAATCATAATTATCTAAATTATCATCAAAATCTTTCATCCAAAGGTGCTAGTTCAAAAATCAAGACCTTAAGTTGATCCCATCATCCTTATTACAAACTCACTTAAGAACATTGCCTATCTTAAGTATAGTTGTCAAACCTCATGAATTCATGCTTAAGAACTTTGTCTATCTTAACTAGAAATCAAATCCAATCAACTCTTGCTTAAGAACTTTGTCTAGCTTAAGTATAGAGAATCATCCCTTGTTCAATAAAATCAAATAATTTTAAGGTCTTGACATTTGATCTCCAGCCTACATCAAGTTCATCCATCATTCTACATCCCCATCTAAGCCTAATCCTAATCCAAAACCTACATACAAACATCATGGATTGGTTTGACAAAATGGTTATGGAAGTTAGAATGTCTATGCCAAACCCCATTACTTAAACCATGCCTCCAATCCAACCAATATCAAAATCATACCAACCTAAACCATACACATATCCTAGTGGACCTTATGATGCAAAGATACAAGAACTTAAATGTATCTATGAGAGATTTGATGCTCTCACTAAGGAAAAATGCAAAAATCTCATTGGTCATATGCCCTTAGCACATCTCATCATTGGAAATTCTCAAGACCATCCTTATGATCCTATCACATTAGCACCACCATCCCATATGTCATCCCCGTCAACCTCTTACCAACCTTCATCTCCTTATATGGTCATGTCATCACAACCAATTTATCAATCATCTCAATCTAACTTATGAATACCTCAAAGTTATCCAAACTTCACCTATTCATATACCTCATCTCAACCCACTACATGCCAACTTATTTCATCATATACCACTTACCAATTCACTCCCATGACCTCATACCCATCTACCATATCTTCATCCATGCCACCTCATACCCATCTACCATATCTATCATATACCACTTGTCGAAAGGTTTGAAAGCTCGAGGTTTTATCAAGTTGCCAAAGAAGGAAAAAAGACAAGTGAAAGAAGATAAGTTTCGGCAAGTTTGATAATTCATGAACTTGATGAAATGCTGAAAGAGGTTACAAGGTTCAAGATTTATTCAAAATGCTAGAAAGAAAGAAAGGAGGATGGTCTGATGGTTTCATAAAGTGTTGAAACACTAAAATGGATAAGTAATAAATCAAGAAGAATTTTTTTGGCAGTTTTAATAGTTAGCATACCTCTTATTTCATTGAAAGTTAGTGATGGGCCATCAATATTTGTAATGGAGGAATTTCACAATGCTAAGTGTTGTTAGTTATAACAATGTCTTTTAGGTGTGTCATTGGATGATTCATTTGAGTCATCATTGGTAGAGCCTACCTATTTGAAGCTCGACTAAGGAAAAGAATATTGTGGGGTCTCATTCTGAGAGTGCCACATGTCACAACCATGTACCTCCAAAAGGTTGTAGGTCTAACATATTTTTCATGTTGTGCTATTGGTTATTCATGATGACTCAGCAAATTTGTGGGCCTAATTTCAAACAAAGATGAGGGGTTGATAGAAGATATAAGTTGAAACACATAGTGCAAGCATCCTACATGTTTCTATTGATAGTGTTGACACATTATAAATATACACCATTGGTTGAATCATGTTGAGTCATGTGTGGTGGGCCCAACTACATATAAAGGGAATCTTTGAAGTTGAAGGAAACATAAAGAGATATACATGGCACTTTTGCGCTACACTTAAATGAATCAAGACAGACATAGTAAAGGTTATGCATCTTTTCTCCTCATGGTGAGAAGGAATCTACTAGTAGGAGGGAGTGTATGGAGCCATCTAATCAAGAGTCTCATCTAACAGTGAGTGCACCTCAAAAGATTCATAGAGAATGATAAAATATTTCAATGCACCTTTGTTACACGTGTTACCAAGATTCATGATGATACATCAAAGAAAATCTAAAGCATAGATTGTGACTTAGAAGGATCCAATGGTCTGTGTCTCATTAAAATTACTTTAAAGAAAGCAGTTTTAAAGTAGACAAATTTCAAAGAAAACAAAGGGATGATAAAAATAGAAAATTGGCAATGTATCTCCATATTTTTTTTAACAAGAAATAGTTTATATGTTCAATGTGCATGGTCTTTTGCATGATTTTTTGGGAGACAAGTTCTATATAATGTTCTATTAGTTTGTAAGGGTTTGAGAAATTATGGGAAGAAGAATTGTTGAAACTCTATAGTCTTTTCTAAGGAATAATAGAGATCTGTAAGTTGTTTTCAGCTTGCATATTGTAATAGATTCACTCTATAGATAAGATATAAGAAAGAGCTTGTGATTTTGAGTCTCTCCTTTATTATGTTGTATCTTCTTGGATAATACATGTTTTCAAGGGAAACAAAAGTTTTTACCTCCACATTTCTTATGGGATTCATTGATATGATTAGTTCATATTTAAGGAATGTGGTAAATCTTTTTTAGGTCATGAGTGGGATGTGTTACTATTGTGAAAGATTATTAAGTAGATTCAAATGTATGCAAGTTATATAGTGGGTTTAATCATTGTAAGGTAGTGATATTATCATTAAACCCCAGAGGTAGAATTATATTGTGATAGCATATTGAATTCAAGTTTACACTCTGTGAACCCTAGGAAGAGGCATCAATCTTTCCTAGTAATTTGATCCACTCTTATAAATTAAGAAGACGGGTAGAAAGTTATCCAGGTTCATGATATTATGAGTAAAGCACTGGTGAATATGTTTTTAGGGATTAATATTTGATTTTTTATCTTTAGTCATATCATGATCCTATATTCCATTGAAGTTGAGGTTTGCATATCTATTTTTCTTGTTTTAGATTAAAATATCTCAAGGAAATACCCTCCCAAGTGAGGTAGAACTCAAAGAAGAAAAGGAGGTTTTAATCATGCCCTCCTATCCATTGGGATTCTTCATAAGAAAAAGACAAATATATTGTTGACTCTATTGGGGACAACTTAGAATAAGTTATCTATTGGAAAGAGTAACAAAGTTAGAAGAACATTTTAGATTTGTCAAAGTTTTTTTTCTTGTGAAGGGTGGAGACTTTGTTGAATAAACCCCATAAGAAACATTTTGTGAAAAGTCAATATGGATAGAAGATCATTGTACAAGAGGAATCCTGACAAGAAGCTTGTTGGTGAAATGAGTAAGAAGGGACATACTGTGTGGAAAGCTATAAATATTAGTAAGTAATATACTTTTGTCAATGATATGAATGAAAATAATATTATAAATCAATGAATGAAAGATAAACAAGTTGGGTATCATAATGATATACCTGCTTCTAGAGGCTCAAAACAAGGTGATAAGGATAAAGTGCATGGCCCTAAATAGCAATTATTTTTAGAAGATCTTATAAAAGAAAGAGATAGAAGTAGAAACTCATGTCAATGTGACATATATGGATAAATTTAATGATCCCCCACCAAAAGTGAGACAAAATGCTTTGTATAATGAGCAGGTAGGTTCACATGCTAAGAAGCAGAACAACCTTTTTGGTACACAAATAATTTGGCTTGTGGAAATGAGAATGAGTATGATGGTTATGTTGAAACTGATAATGATTAGCCTAGGATATATCAAAATAAAATAAACAAAGATGAGAATGATTATAAAGAGTATGAAGAACATTGGTTTAAAGCACAATCACATTGTAGTAATCAAGGTGAAAATATTGGTCAGAAATGGTTAATTTGAGAGAAAAAATGGCTAAGCTTCAAGATGAGAAAGCCCAGGGAGATCTCAAAGTTAGAATTGAAAATATAAGAAATATTGATCACATCAATAGAGAAAGAGTAGATACTCCTGCTAGTAGAAGAAGACTTCCTAGAGATACAAGAAACAACAGAAGCTATGTTCCTAAAAGACCTCCTCTGAATCTAGATAGGTATAGACAATTGAACATCATAGGTGTAATTGGATATTCAAATGATATCCCAAATGAATTTAGAGAAAATCTTCCAAAGTTTCAAGGAAATAATGTAGTTTCAGGAGAAGATCATTTGAAACCCTTCAAAAATTTTACTGATGATTATGAAATTGAAGATGAGGATGTATTAATGAAATTGTTTATTCAAACTTTAGATGATATTGTTAGAGATTGGTATAGAAGTTTTCTTGATGGAAGTATTGAGTATTGGGATGAATTTCAAAGAGTTTTTAGAGATTAGTATGGTGACAAGATTGATTCATGTTTTATCATTAATAAATTTACAAGTATTGTAAAGGGATCAAATGAACTTGTTTTAGATTTTAATGTTATATTTGTTAGTCTAATGTCAAAGATTCCAACATATATGAGGCCTAATGGTTCCATGTTTTTATTATTGTATTGTAATACATATGATGCTAAGATGGGGTACTTGTTACATGATAAGTATCCCAATACATTAAGAGAAGCATACAGGATAGATGTAAATATCGAAAGCAATCAGAGAGCTTCTGGGAAGGTTTCAAAGAGGAGTGATGTAAAGATTCTATCTAATGATAAAGCCCAAAGTAGTATTTAGCCTTAGTACATGGGGATAAATTAGATTAGGCAATGCATGCTCTCAAAGAGTTGAGCTACAAGGTGGCAAGAAATGAGAAAGGCATTGCTACAGAAAGACCAAATCAAGCAAGACAAGGACCTAAATATTTAAGAAAATGTCGATGGATCTACTTAAGAAATACATTAAGAAAATGTTCGTCTTAAGTAGATCCCTTCTTGAAGGGATCTACTTAAGAAATATTTAGGTTCTTGAAGGGATCTACTTAAGATGGATCTACAAACATAAGGTCTTTGCAAGTTATGAATCAGTTAGGTCTTCAGGTCACTAGATCTTATGGTAAGTGTTTTTCTATGGACTCAAGAGAAGTGGTTGTTATAGGAATAATGAAGGATCTTGATTTTAAAATAGCTATATACCTATAAAAGGGATATAAAATGAATGTGACAGTAGTAGACATACCACCACAATATGGTATGATTTTGTGTAGAAGGTGGTCAACTACAATTAGAGGAAGCATTCAAATGATTTCTTCCTATGCTATGATCCCAATGAATGGGATTAATGTAAGGTTGGATAGGGAGCCAAGGTCTCAAGACATAGTTGAGGATCTTGATGAAATAAACAAGACTATATGCTACATTGATAGAGATCTGGACAATTTCAGATGTGAGGTTGATAATCAAGATGAACAAAATAGTTTATCAGAAAATCCAAAAAGTCAATAACAATGTAAAAATGAGGTATGAACTATGTTTTTTGATGGATCATGTTCAAAAGAAGGGGTAGGAATTGGTATTGTGTTGATGTCCCTTGATAATAATACTTTCAAATTTTATTTCAAGCTAGGATTTGAATGCACTAATAATATTGCAAGGTATGAAGCTTTGTTATTGGGCCTAAATTTAGCTTTGAGGCATAAGATCAAGAATCCTAGAGTAGAGGGTGATTCTAAGTTGGTTGTATCACAAATAAAAGGTAAGTATGCTTCAAAGAATTAAAGATTGAAATAATACAAGAATGTTTCTTTAGATGCTATAGTATTGTTTGATACTTTTGCAATCGAATGGGTAGAAAGAGAACATAATGTAGTTGCAGATTCTGTATCAGTTACAACTATCAGATTAGAAGATGTGTCCTTAGTGGGAATCACAAAGGTGGAAATATTGATGAGACCCTCAGTTCAAAATAATATTCACCACTAGCAAGTATTTAATGGTGATTCTGATTTGTTCAAAATTTTAAACTTCACAGATGAATATGAGAGCCAAGAGATTGATTTCTAGCATTTTATTGAAATTGTGGGTGGAAAGGAATAATATTTGGGAATGAAATAATTTAGTTGAATAATTTAGTTGAAAACTAATACCATTCGTAAAGGATTAGTAGCTCTAGAGAGAGTGTTTGATGGGGTAGATAGGAGCTTAGTTAAGCCTACACTAATAAAAAGAAATGACTTGGAATCTAAAGTCAATTTAGGTACCCAATCCTCACCCAAATGTGTACATTAGAAAGAAATAACATCCACATATCAAAAAATTATTAATTGCATTGCTAAAAAAGTACAATATAGGGTATTTGCATGGTCATATGATGACTTAAAAGTATACAGAGAAGATTTATTTTTGCATGAAATACCTCTCAAAAAGAATGCCAAACCATTTAGGCAAAGACAAAGACCCATCAACCCTCTGTTAGCTCCTAAAATGCAGTAAGAATTGGCCAAGCTTAGAGGAGGAATTATCAGGTCTATCAGGCATTCTAGTTGGGTGTCAAATCTAGTTCCTATCAAGAAGAAAAGTGGAGATACCAAGTTATGTGTAGATTTCAAGAACCTAAATATTTCTTCTATGAAAGACAACTACCCATTTCCAAACATGGTGATGTTGCTAGAAAGAGTGACTGGAAGTGAACTGTTATCCATGATGGATGATTGTTATAGCTATAATCAGGTGAAGGTCAAGGAGTCAGAACAATATAAGATATCTTTTACAACTCCTTGGGGTACATATGTGTATGTCAAAATACCATTTGGGCTCACAAATGTAGAAGAAACATTTCAAAGAGCCATGGATGTGGCCATTGTAGATATAATAAATGATATTTTGGTTGTGTATCAAGATGACTTGATAGCTTACTCAAAGAAGGAAGATGAGCATTGTGGTCATTTAGAAAAAAAAATCATGAGATGCCTAGAGTATGGTATAATCCCAAGAAATTTATGTTTGCGGTTACAAAAGGAAAATTACTGGGACATATAGTATTGAAGGATGGAGATAGAATTAATCTAGAAAGAGTTAATGCAATTGACAAAATTCCTTTGCCTAAAATAGTAAAAGGTATTCAATCTTTCTTTGGGAAAATTAATTTTGTTGGAAGATTCATTTCTAATTTTGTTGAGAAAACAACAACCATCTTTAAGATGTTGAAGAAAGGAAAAAGCATAGTGTGGGAATGTGAGCCAACTCAATCATTTTAGAAAATTAAGGAAGCTATAAAGTAGGCTGTAGTATTGGCTTCACCAAATTTTTCCAAGACTTTTTTATTTTTTTCCTTTGCTTCTTATCATACAATTGTAGCTATGTTGTTATGGAAAAATTAGGATGGATATGAACAAACTATTTCATTTTTTAGCAAGTATTTTCAATAGGTTGAATTGAAATATGAAATTTTGGAGAAATAGGCTTATGCTCTTGTAAAGTCTATAAAGAATTTTAGGCCATATTTGATTGATGCTAAGATTGTTGCATATGTGCCTCATGCTACAATCAAGGATATATTCACATAGTAGGATGTTTTTAGAAGAAGGTGTAGATGGATTAATAAAATTAAGGAGTACAACATAGAAATCCACATCACCAAACTGGTAAGAGGCTAAGGATTGGCCAAACTCATGGCCGAGTCTAACTTGGAGATATCAGAAGAAAATTTGATAGAAGTTAGGAATGATGAAGAGATTGATATTCTTGCTACCTCTCCTTGGTACAAGGATATTATATATTATTTATTGCATTTGACTTGCCTTGCTAATTTCAATGATAGCCAAAAAAGAACATTGAAGTTGTAGGCAGCCAAATATACACTCTTCCAAGGTAGTTTGATGTAGAAGAATAGAGATGGTGTCCTCTTGAAATGTCTCAATGAAGGAGATGTTAACCTGTATCTTCAAAAATGTATAATGGAGTATGTGGTGGACATTTCATAGCTAAAACAATAGCTCATAGAATTCTTAGAGTTGGATATTGGTGGCCAACTTTATTTGTTGATGTGCAAAAATTGGTAAGAAAATGTGATCCATGTCAAAGTTTCTCAAGTAAATTAAAGGGATTAGGTGCATTATGTTTAAGGTCAATGATGGTAGAAGCTCCATTTTAGTAGTGGGGAATAGATTTCATTGGAGAAATAAATGAAAAATTTAGTGCAGGATATAGATGGATTCTAGTAGCAACATGTTATTTTACTAAGTGGGTTGAGGCTATTCCCACTAGAAGAGCTACTAGTAAGGTGGTGATTGATTTTATATTGGATCATATCGTGACTAGATTTGGTGTCCCTAATAAGATTATAGTAGACAATGCAATGTGTTTCAGGTCTAGTGATTTTACCAAGGTTTATTTTGAATATGGAATTATAGTATCTCATTCATCTCTATATCATCCACAGGGGAATGGACAAGATGAATCATGTAATAAAAACCTGATGAAGGTGATTAAAAGAATGCTTGGTTAAAATAAGAAGGCATGGGATTCTAAGCTCAAATTGGCAATATGGACAGATAGAGTGACTCCAAAAAGTCTATAGGAATACCTCCTTATGAATTGGTATATGGAATTGATGTTGTCCTACTAGTTAACATGATGATACATGTTTACAAGTTCATCTAGGAAACACATGAAGGCATAGATGATGCTATGAATTGTAGAATTAATTAGTTGATTGAGCTTGATGAAAATAGAATGAATGCTCAAAAGATTAATTTGAAGGTGCAACAATAAATAAAATAGTTGTTTGATAAGAGGGTAAGCTTAAGAAAATTTGAGATCAGAGACATGGTGTTGGTTTGGAATGATAGGTCATAGGATGAAGGGAAATATGGAAAATTTGATCCCATGTGGTTGGGTCCCATGATCATTGAAAATTTATATGGTGAGGATTCTTATTTCATTAAGAGTATTAGTGGAGAGTTTTATGAAATGCCAATGCATGGCCAACTCCTGAAGTATTAATTCTCTTGAGCTTTCACTCATATTTTCCATGCACAGTAGGTTTTAGTTTTCCTGCTATATTGTTTTGTGTTGTGTAGCCATGATTGTTTGTTCCCCATGGTGAAGTGTTTGTGTTTGTGTGTGTGGTTTGCATCCTAGAGTTTTTTGAATTCTCACCATGTCCCATTGGAACAGGTGTCCCCGAACAAGAGCCACTATTGGGACCTTCATTTTCTAGTCCCAAATATTGTGAAATCCTATGTTATTTCTAATGTTTATACCCCTTCCTATTTCTCATATCCTTGCATAAGTCTTAAGAAATCATCTTGAAATCTATGAAAATCCCAAGTCCATAAAAATCAAAGTTCTTAAGTCTTTGTAATGTTGAAAGTATTGCCTTTTAGCAAGTTCATGGGTTCACAAACCTGCTGAAAGGACAAAATTGCCTTAAACCTTGTAAAGCTTGGTGCCTTTTTGTTTCAGCAGTTTGGTAGGTTCACGAACCTATGAAATTTTTGAAAGATTCAAAAACTTGAGGTTTTACTGATTTTCCAAAGAAGGAAAAAAGACAGGGAAAGAAGATAAGTTTTGGCAAGTTCGCCAATTCACAAACTTGTTAAAATGTTGAAAGAGGTTCCAAGGTGCAATATTTCTTTGAAATGCTGAAAAACAAGAAAGGAGGATGGTTCAATGGTTCTTTGGTTTTAGAAAGTGTCAAAACATTGAAATGGATAAGTAATGAATCAAGAAGAAAGTTTTTGGTGGTTTCAGTAGTTAGTGAACCTCTTGTTTCACCGAAAGTTAGTGACGGACCATCAATTTTTGAAACAAGGGATACCACATGGAGGCATTTTGTAACACCTAAGTGTTGTTAGTTCTAACAATGTATTTCAGGTGCACCATTGGCCAATTCATTTGAGTCATCATTTGTGGTGCCTACTTATTTGAAGCCTGACCAAGGAAAAGAAGATTGTGAGGTCTTTTTCCAAGAGCACCACGTTTTGAAAACATGTACCTCTAATGGCCATAGGACTAACATCTTTTTCTTGTTATGCTATTGGTTATTCATGATGACTTGGAAAATTTGTGGGCCCAACTTCAAACAAAGGTGAGGGGCTAATACAACATATAAGGTGAAACACATGGTGCAAGCGTGCTATAGGTTTCAATGACAACACTGACACATTATAAAGATGTATCATTGGCTGAATGATGTTGAGTCGTGTGGTGGGCCCGACTTCATATAAAGGGAGTCTTCAAAGTCAAACGAAACATAAATAGATACATGTGGAACTTTCGCGCTACACTTCAATGAATCAAGAATGACATAGTAAAGGTTATACATCTTTGCTCCACGTGGCAAGAAGGAATCTACGAGTAGGAGGGAGTCTACAGAGCTATCTAATCAAGAGTCTCATCTAACAATGAGCACACCTCCACAGGGAATGGTAATATATTTCAATGCACCTTTGTTACACATGTCACCAAGATTCACAATGACACATCAAAGAGACTCTAAAGCATAGATCATGACTGAGAAGGATCCAATGGTCTATGTCATCAAGAATTACTTTAAAGAAAGTAGATTTAAAGAAGGCAAATTTCAAAGAAATCAAAAGGATGATAAGAATAGAAAATTCAACAATCTATCTCTAGATTTTTCTAAAAAGAAACAGTTTTCATGTTTAGTGTGCATGATCTCTTGCATTCCTTTTTGGGAGAAAAGCTCTATATAATGTAATGTTCTATCAGTTTGTAAGGGTTCAGAAAATTTTGGGAAGAAGAATTATTGAAACTCTGTAGTCTTTTCTAAGGAATAATAGAGATCTGTAAGTTATTTTCATCTTGCATATTGTAATAGATTTTCTTTGGAGCTAAGATATAAGAAGAGATTGAGATTTTGAGTCTCTCCTTTATTTTATTGTATTTTCTTGGAGAATATATTTTTTTAAGGGAAACAAAAGTCTCTGCCTACACATTTGTTGTGGGATTCATTGATATGATTAGTTTATATTTAATGAATGTGGTAAACCTTTTTAGATCATGAGTGGGATGCGTTAGTATTGTGAAGGATTATTAATTAGATTTAGATGTATGTAAGTGGGTTTAATCATTGTAAGGTAGTGATACTATCATTAAACTCCAGAAGCAAAATTATATTATGATAGCATATTGAATTCAGGTTTAGACTCTATGAATCCAAGGAAGAGGTGTTGATCTTTCTTAGTAATCTGATCCACTCTTATAAATTAAAAAGATGAATATTTGTACACTTGGAGTGTTGTAAAAAGTAGTGGAAAGTTATCCAGGTTCATGAGGTTGTGAGTAAAGTACTAGTGAATATGTTTGTGGGAATTAATATTTGATTTGTTATATTTAGTCATATCATGAATCCCATCTGCCATTAAAGTTGAGATTTTCATATCTAGTTTATTTGTTTCATTGATTACAAGATCTCAAGGAAATACCCTCTCGAGTGAGGTAGAACTCAAAGACGAAGAGGAGGTTTTATAATGTCCTCATATCTGCTAGGATTTTTCAGTAGAAAAGGATACCAATACCTTGCAAGTTTAGTGAAGCGGTGAGTTGAATTGTGGACTTGATCTAGATCTAGTGAATGACTCTTATACCATCTTGTCTTCTCGGTTTTATTTAGATCTTGGGATGGTTAATCATCCTTTAACTTCCAAGATTGCATTTGAAAAGGACCCCTATCTAAATCAAGTTCATTCCCCACTAATGTTAGGGTTTATTATAGGGATACATAGCCATGGAATTCAATGATGAAGTTTTATTTGCAAAAAAAACTTATCAAGATAATACTCTAATATGGTGTTTCCATAACTACTTATATTGTTGGTGGTTATAAAGGAATGACTATAAAAAAATTGGTAACCCATTCTTGAAAGTAACATTTTTATCCACCCTTGTGCAAAGGGTTCTTCTTTGCCATCTATGTTTCTCCAAAGGACAAGGTAAATGTAGTGATTCTCTCACTACATTTGAATTTTCATAAAACCTCTTACATTATTAGAATATTTTTGGAGCTATGTGAATTATTAAATTATCATTTTTTTGTGGCTTCCTTTTTCTAAATATTTAATATAAAACTCCTGCCCCCCCCATTTACGAAGAGTATGGGGCACTCTAAAAAGGAGGTGTCTATTTTTTAGGTTTATCATGCAAGTGATTTTGGTCCCTTACTTTAACCTTTTATGATCTATGGTTGAGATTGCTTACTTTGGGAAATCTATATGTATAAGTTTTTTTTGGAATGAAAATATCTTTTGGTTGTCTTTGCAATTTTACCTATGTATTTTGCTCTTGTAAAAATGGTGGATTGATAACTGTTATTTCAGCTCTTGAATAATTGACTAATGGAATGTTGTTTTAAGCTTTTATTCTTCATACTCCATCTTGGAGAGTGTCCTCTAATTTAATTTTGAATATGTTTTATGTTTGTCTTCTTATGCCCCTCTAATGGAAGTGGATTGTCTTTATGTATATGGATATCTATTGATAATAGATGCTAGGTAGTTTGCTATTGGGTACATTGGGAGGTTCACATAATGTAAGTTGAGATAGCTCCATCATAAATAATTTAATTTTCATGGATGAAGGTTATATGTGCATTGAAGGGACACCTGATTAATCTCTTTATTTGGTATCCCTTTGCCACCATTTTCATTTCATTTCTCTCACCATCATATATTTTTTCTAAACCTTATGCATCCTATCTCTTTTACTTGCAAACATTAGTTTGGTTTTAATCTAGATAGGAAGATGACCTTCTCTAGAGGTTGCTCACATAATTGAAAGCTATCTATGAGCATCCATGTAATGTCCCCTTCCTAGGCAATTTTCATGATAAGCAATTTAGCCTTTATCTCCCGAAGGCTAATTGACGAAATAAGGGAGATATTATTAAATTAATTATTTCATAAGGTTATTACTTAATTTTCAATCAAAAGGTAACCTTATATTTAATTAATTTAATATAGTGACTTAAAATAAAGATTATATCATTAAAGTCACTAAAATAAAATAATAAGATTTTTCTAGAAGCCTCTTGAAGTGGGATTAAAAATTGTATAAAAGAAGGGGCAAGGAAAGCTTCCAGGTATCCGATTATTGACATTTGCATTTGATGAGTTTTGTGGAGCCAAGGGTTTCTGCATATTTGGTCTTTGGGAATGAAAACTCCCATAGATTAGCATAACTGAGGTGGTGAAATATCCTCCGAAGGGTTGCAAATTGGAAGGGATACTTCAGTCCTTTCATTTGTGCTTAAATCTGTAGTATTAACCAAGGGTTTGGAGGAATTAATTTGCATATCAGAAGTTTTTTCTATTGGCTGCTACAGTGCTGTGAATAGTGCCACTACAGTAACATGAATAGTGCACTACAGTGATTTGCTATAGTACGCTACAGTGTCGCGCTACAGTGATTTGCTACAGTAGTGCTACAGTGATTTGCTACAGTGCGTGCTACAGTACATGAACAGTAACACTATAGTCCCGGCATGAACAGGGCAGCTGGGAGAAGGTTTCACATTGGGTTTGGACGGAACTCCTTTCCTTGGATATTGGTTTATTCTCCTTCAGCATCATTGGGCATCACTATTATCAGGTTCTTCTTACAACTATTAGTAGTTTGCATTGTCATCTTAGGCATTTAATTTTGTTGCTATAAGTGATAACTTAGAATCAGATTTGGCATTGTTGTAGTCATCATTGTAAGCCAATTAGTCTTGGCAAATTCATAGCAACATTGTACTTGGGAATGAATTCAATAAAGGAGATGTATGTTGCATACCATTTGTCTGACGAAATGTTCATCTAATAGCATACATGATCAGCATAGTAATTGCATGCCAATTGTTTGACAAAATGCCAATTGGCTGTAGGTGTGCATTTCATGTCTAATTTTCATGTATATGCATCGAAAATACCAAAAAAAGAAGTCATATATGCATTTAGATTAATTCTTAGACATTATAGTTTGGATTTATGAGAATTTAGAGTACTCAGCTATCATTATCAAGCAAAAATATCAGACTGAAAACACAAACCAGCAAGCATTGGGTTTACATCAGAAGTGTTTGACAATATTCCTTGAGGTTCAAATCAGCAATATAAGGTCCGAAATAGCAAGGGATATTATAGTGGTATCAGAGCGGTTTCCTGCCATCCTTTGCATTTGAAATCAGCTCATTAAATGCAGCAAAGTGATAGGGACAAGAGGTATACAGCTAGAGAAGAAAGGAAGCAAAAACAGTGGCCACAACCACTTGAATAGAACACTTTATCAGCTACTTTAGCAGCAAAACAGTGAGAGCTTGGTTCATCCGGCACTATGGGTGAAAGAGGTGAAGGTAGCCCTATCAAAAATAGGGGAAGAAATGATGAAGAATAGGAAACACGTGAACTCTATAGACAAATGGCTATGGGGCAGCAACAGGTGGCAGATGTTGTGTGGGCACTTACTACAATGATACAACAAATGAACCCTCAGAGAAGACAAAACTATGAACCGGATGATAATAGGAGTGTGGTTGGGACACCTAGGGTACAAGCATCTTCTCACATGGCAGATAGGCCTACACGTCCTACTTTTTTAAGGAATGAAGAAGAAGAAGGAGAAGAAATGTTTGCAGATACTCTTATGGCAGCTAATGATGAATGGGAGTTGTTGACACCACAGGTCAGGGAGCGCATGAGCTTTGATAGGTTTGTGAGTCAAAGAAGAGAACACTACAGGGGAAAGCAAGAAAAGAGACCAAGAAATCAAAATAATGATTTGATGTATGCTGCCAGCAGAGTTACATTGCCCATGTTTGATGGTAGTGGGAAGGTCACGGCTCAGGCTTGGATTCATAAGCTAGACACCCTCTTAACTCTTAGAGCCATGACAGAAAGGGATGCAATAAAATATGCTACTTTTCACTTGGAGGGAGCAGCCCACGATTGGTGGTATCATGGATTAGAGACATTGCATCATAATAGTATCACTTCATATCAGGAGTTTGTTGATAGATTGGTGGAACGCTTTGATAAGAGAGATCCAGAGACATATTTTAGAGAATTGGCACAGCTTAAGCAGACTGGGAGTTTGGAGAATTACATTAGTGAATTTCAGAAATTATCAGTCATGGTCTCCAATATATCTGAAAGAAGATTGGTTGTGCTATTCATGGAGGGCTTATTAGAGCCGTTGAGAGGATGGATAAAGGCTTTTGATCCCCCGACATTGCAGGAGGCGATGAAAAAAGCTAGGAGTATGGAACTTGTAGCCCCTCAAAGTAAGTACTCATCTAAGGGATCTTCTTCTTACCGGGACAACAAGACATTTCCTAAGAAAAAAGAAATTTCAGACTCAAAGGGAAAATCAGCAGCACCGAGACATTTAATGACTTGCGAAGGAAAAAGTTGTGCTTTTATTGCAAAGGTCCCTATGATGCAAACCATGACTGTCCTTTAAGACCTAAGGGCAAAGCAAATAGGATTATGTGGGCATTCTATGAGGATTCAGAGTTGGACCAGCAATCTGATCAAGAGGAATCTAATGAGGAAAAACCTGATGATGAGACAGATAAGCATGAAATTGAGGCTGAAAATGTTGAAGCAAATTTTCAAGAAGCACACCTTACTAGCATACAGCAAGAGGGCTCATTCAGGATGCATGGGGTTTTAGCCGGACAGAAGATCATTACCTTGCTCGATACAGGTGCCACGCATAACTTCATTGATGCTAGGTTGGTTGAAAGGCACAAAATTTGGACAGAGGAATTTGAGGGCATAAGAGTAAAAGTTGCTGATGGGTATACACTTAAGTGTGACAGGATGATTCTAGGTCTTCCCATGCGATTGAATAACTTTGAGTTTAAGGCAGATTTTTATGTGGTAAACATGGGAGAAACTGACATGGTTTTAGGAATGAAATGGCTTCATGATATTGGGGAGTTTACGATTAACCTTAGGGAAATGGAGATGAGGTTTAAGGTGGATGGGAAGACTCATGTGTTAAAAGCCATCAGGGATACCAGCTACAAGATGATATCTTTCAAAAAAATGGAGAGACTTATGCGCCACAACATGATTGAGTGGGTAGTAGGGTGTATTCTAATGCCAACACAGGAAGAGAAACAAAAACGAGCCTATCACCCAGATATACAGGAGTTGAGGATCAAGCACTCTAAAGTGTTTAGTGATATTCCACCAGGCAGGCCTCCAGACAGAGGGATTGAGCACATAATAGAATTGGAGGAGGGTGCTAAACCCATGATGATCACTCCTTACAAACACCCCAAGCGGCTAAAAGATGAGATTGAAAAAACAATTAAGGAACTGCTGGCTATGGGGTACATTAGGCCAAGCAAATCACCTTTTGCTTTAGCAGTAGTCTTGGTCAAGAAAAAAGACGGTACCCTTCGGATGTGCATCGATTACAGGGTGTTGAATAAGAGGACAATTAAGAACAGGTACCCTATTCCTCGTATTGACGAGTTGATCGATGAGCTTCATGGTGCTCGCTATTTCTCAAAAATAGATTTGAGATCAGGTTATCACCAGATCAGGGTCAGAGAGCAGGACATCAAGAAGACAGCATTTAGGTGCCATTGTGGACATTTTGAGTTTGTGGTTATGCCATTTGGGCTAACCAATGCTCCTACTACGTTTCAGTCCACTATGAACAGGGTTTTTCAATCACAGCTGAGGAAGTTTGTATTAGTCTTCTTTGATAACATTCTGGTATACATCAGAACTTGGGAGGAACATATCACCCATTTGGATACAGTGTTGGGAATTCTTAGCAAGGAGTCTTTGTACGCCAAGGAATCCAAATATGATCTAGGCGTGACAAATTTGCTATACTTAGGCCATATCATCAGTGCAGAAGGTGTGTGTATGGACCCTGACAAAGTCAGAGCTATTATTGAGTGGCCTACACCTGAGAATCTTACTCAGCTTAGGGGATTTTTGGGTTTATGTGGCTTCTACCGTAGATTTGTCAGTGGATATTCATGTCATGCAGCACCACTTATAGATTTAATGAAGAAAGGGGCATTTGTTTGGACACCAGAGGCACAAGAATGTTTTGAGAAATTTAAACAGTTGATGACTACTTGCCCAGTTCTTGCCTTGCCAGATTTTACTAGACCTTTTGAGCTACAGTGTGATGCTTCAGGTGAGGGGATTAGTGTAGTTCTTATGTGGGACAAACATCTGATAGCTTTTGAGAGCAGGAAGTTACGAGGTCCAGAGAGGAGCTACAGTATTTATGATAAGGAGATGTTGGCCATTATGCATGCATTGGCCAAATTTAGACAATACCTTGTGGGTAGCAAGTTTTGCATTAAGACAAATCATAACAGCTTGAGGCATTTTCTAGGACAGCGAGATCTCAATGATCGTCAACAAAAGAGGGTGAGTAAATTGCAATCATATGACTTTGACATTACTTATGTCAAGGGGACTCAGAACGTAGTTGCTGATGCTTTGTCTCGTCATCCCCATTTGAGCTCTATGGTGGAGATTTTAGAGGATTGGAGATACTTGATTGTGGCAGAGTATGCCAAGGACTCATGGGCTTCTAGCATAATTGAGGGGTCAGTTAAGGATGACAGGTACTCAGTTGTAAATGATCTTATCATTTACAAAGGTAGGATATTTTTAACCCCAGGATCAGAAATGAAGAACACAGTGATGAGGTATTTTCATGATACACCTATGGCAGGGCATCCCAGGTACTTCAAGACTTACAGGCAGGTTTGAGAGTGCTTTACTTGGAAAGGGCTCAAGACAGATGTTCTTCGATATGTCAGAGAGTGTCCTGTTTGCCAGCAGAATAAACAAGAACATACATACCCTACAGGTTTACTTCAGCCACTTTCGATTCCTGATAGGAAGTGGGAGTGTTTATCCATGGATTTTATTACCGGTTTGCCGAAAACCCAGGGACGAGATTGTATCTATGTGGTTGTTGATCGGTTAACAAAATATGCTCATTTCTTTCCAATCACAACTACATACTCAGCTGCACAGGTAGCAGAACTTTTCTTCCATGAGATATTTAGGTTGCATGGGTTACCTCAGAGCATTGTTAGTGACAGGGATAGTCAGTTCTTGAGTCATTTTTGGCAGGAGTTATTTAGACTATGTGGGACAGAGCTTACCCTGAGTACTAGCTACCACCCACAGACGGATGGCTAGACAGAAATTGTCAATAAGTGGGTGGAGGGATATCTCAGGAATTACATTGTAGGGCAACAGAAGGGTTGGGTTCAGTGGATATACCTTTGTGAGTACTGTTACAATACCACTTACCATCTCTCGATTCAGATGACACCATTTATGGCCTTGTATGGTTATGAAGCGCCCAGTTTCCTTGACTTGCTGATGAGTGATAGTATAGTGCCTAGTGCAAGAGATATGTTACAAGAGAACCAGGATATTATGAGAGCTCTTCGGGAGAATATCTAAAAGGCACAAAATTAGTAGAAATAGTATGTTGATCAAAAGAGAGTTGAACGGTCATTTGAGGTTGGGGATATGGTGTATCTGATGTTACAGCCCTATCGACAATCCACTCTCAAGAAGAGTGGTGTAGAGAAGCTCAAGCCATGTTATTATGGCCCTTTCAGGATTATCCGGAGTTGGTGATGTGGCTTATGAGTTAGAATTACCGACAAATAGCAGAGTACACAATGTTTTCCATGTGTCACGCCTCAAGAAGGCATTAGGTCATCGTGTGGTTTCTTTTGCTACCTTACCACCCTTGGATGATGAGGGGAAGTTGATTTTGGTGCTTGAGGCTATTTTGGATGTTAGGGAGAGGCAGTTATGAAGACGGGTCATCAAAGAATACTTGATCAAATGGAGGGATTTACCGGTTGAGGATGCCACTTGGGAAGGCGAGGAGATTCTTCAGCATCCAGAGTTGAGATTGCTTGGGGACAAGCAATTTCAAGAGGGGCGGACTGTAATGTCCCCTTCCTAGGTGATTTTTATGATAAGCAATTTAGCCTTTATCTCCCGAAGGATAATTGATGAAATAAGGGAGATATTATTAAATTAATTATTTCATAAGGTTATTACTTAATTTTCAATCAAAAGGTAACCTTATATTTAATTAATTTAATATAGTGACTTAAAATAAAGATTATATCATTAAAGTCACTAAACTAAAATAATAAGATTTTTCTAGAAGCCTCTTGAAGTGGGATTAAAAATTGTATAAAAGAAGGGGCAAGGAAAGCTTCCAGGTATCTGATTATTGATATTTGCATTTGATGAGTTTTGTGGAGCCAAGGGTTTCTGCATATTTGGTCTTTGGGAATGAAAACTCCCATAGATTAGCATAACTAAGGTGGTGAAATATCCTCCGAAGGGTTGCAAATTGGAAGGGATACTTCAGTCCTTTCATTTGTGCTTAAATTTGCAGTATTAACCAAGGGTTTGGAGGAATTAATTTGCATATCAGAAGTTTTTTCTATTGGCTGCTACAGTGCTGTGAATAGTGCTGCTATAGTGACATGAATAGTGCGCTACAGTGATTTGCTACAGTAGCACTACAGTGCGTGCTACAACGATTTGCTACAGTAGCGCTACAGTGATTTGCTACAGTGCGTGCTACAGTAACATGAACAGTAACACTATAGTCCCGGCATGAATAGGGTAGCTGGGAGAAGGTTTCACATTGGGTTTGGACGGAACTCCTTTCCTTGGATATTGGTTTATTCTCCTTCAGCATCATTGGGCATCACTATTATCAAGTTCTTCTTACAACTATTAGTAGTTTGCATTGTCATCTTAGGCATTTAATTTTGCTGTTGTAAGTGATAACTCAGAATCAGATTTGGCATTGTTGTAGTCATCATTGTAAGCCAATTAGTCTTGGCAAATTCATAGCAACATTGTACTTGGGAATGAATTCAATAAAGGAGATGTATGTTGCATACCATTTGTCTGACGAAATGTTCATCTAATAGCATACATGATCAGCATAGTAATTGCATGCCAATTGTTTGACAAAATGCCAATTGGCTGTAGGTGTGCATTTCATGTCTAATTTTTATGTATATGCATCGAAAATACCAAAAAAAGAAGTCATATATGCATTTAGATTAATGATTATACATTATAGTTTGGATTTATGAGCATTTAGAGTACTCAGCTATCATTATCAAGCAAAAATATCAGACTGAAAACACAGACCAGCAAGCATTGGGTTTACATCAAAAGTGTTTGACAATATTCCTTGAGGTTCAAATCAGCAATATAAGGTCCGAAATAGCAAGGGATATTACAATCCACAACTATGTTATACCCCCTATTGGCATCTCTATCCTTTTGGCCATTGGGCTATCTGTTTTGAACAACCAATAGACCTATTGCTTCAAAAAGGGTTGAGGTCTTGGGACATAGCTTCTTTATGTATTAAACCATGGTACCTAAATTTTAATCATTTCATAGAATCTTTCTCAAATTTTTTAGTTTGGATGTGACTATTGAGTCTCCAATTGCAATTTTAGTGTCATTCTTTCCTATCTTCTAATGGAAAATCCATTGAAAAATTCATTTCATTACCAAACAAATTTGAGATACTTTTCAATTCACATATGTTTGCATCTTAGTTGAATTAGATACTTCCAAGTAGATGTTGGTGGTTTTAAGGTTGGTGATGTATTATGGAATCAACTTTTGGACCATGAAGGGATCCCTTTCATATGTCAATCTTTTTATGCCATAGGTCACATGGTAGATGTTTTTCCATCACGAGGAGTCAATCAAAGCATTCAATAAAAACTCTCCCCTTTTGCCTAGCATTTGATGTGCCCAGGTATAAGGGAATATTGGGTTAAATCTATCTTAGACAAGATTAGGGATATCATCCCTCAACCAATTCCTACAAAGGAAATAAACCAAGAGAAAGAACTCAACTTGAGGCTCATTCGAAGAGAAAGAAAACAAAGAATACAATATGAGGAACATTAGTAGAGACTCATTCAACAAGTCATTCAAAATGAACAAATGAGGTTAGATTGCCTCTATATCATAAACAAACAAAACAATCTTAGAGCAAGGCTTAGAGCAAGTGACCCTCTAGGTCATATAATAATCACAACAACCACACCCATTCAATTTTAACGATAATATCAAAAATTTCATCATAAATTTCCCTAAACACATACATCAACACATCACACAATCAACCCAACTATGATCCATGAAATTTTGTTTCCCCATGAATAGAACAACCCCTAGATCTACCTCCGCTTGATTGGTTCCTACCATGAGAGAAAGAGTGACTAGGTAGGAATGCATCACAAGGATATGGTTCATGTACACACTAGAGTCTAACTCACCCACGTTGTGTTTGAGAAAAAAATTGGTCAACACAAAGTCATATCCAAAAATTGCTTTGGACGTGGATCGCAGTTTTGAGAACCTATTCTCCTTTTTACATCTCTTTGATTAGGAGATATTCTTGTGTTAAGTTTTTGAAACTTCTTCAATTAGGGATTTTAAGGCTTCAACTATGACTTTATCTTTCTATGGGAGTCTACCTGAGAATTCCCATAGCACATTTCTATCCAGGTCCTCAACTCTTTCACACCTCCTAACGACTTCCATTAGTGTTTTTTTACACTTATTTTTAGTGTTTGAATTGTTTTATTTATCAATCGAGATTTGATTGTTTGATTACTTACTATAGTTGATATAATGACACGTCATGTAGAATTATTATTTTTGGTGCATGAGGTGAACCCATGCTTTGATATGCATTGATTAGATTTTTACAACAGATTTTTTGCTATTGGTATTTGACATTCTTAGACCAAGAATCTTCATGATGGGTCTAAACTTAACATTTTTCAGCACTTAAACAAAAAATTTCCATAATTTAATAATATTTCTTGTACAACTATGTTCGAGAATCTTATCAAGCATTGGTTTTAGAATATTCACATCAATTTCAATTAGAAACTTAGGTTTTTTTACATAAAATTCTAGGAGGTTTTCTCAATGACAAACTTGATTCATTAGATATTTTTTTCTCATTCAATAACTAATCAATTAGTGTAATGTCTATATTTACATTTAAAGTTGCATCATCATTTTCAATTGGTGTGCTCCTCCTATTTGAACCTCATAATCTACACCATTTTTAAAAATAGTAGCTTAGAAACTAGATTCCAAGCACTATGAACCTTGTTCTTATCACATCTTCAATTTTTTTTATCATGGTTATCTTCAATTTCTCATCCAAGATTAGTTTTTATTGATCTAAAAAGAAGTGGCCACTTTTGACCTCTTTTGGTCTCCCATTTCCATGCACATACACACTTCTATACTGTGAGGTTTTGTTTTGATATAAAATATTATATCAAGGATAATATAAATCTTTTGGCTCGATACTACCATCTTATTAAATTAGAGGATTTTGGAGAAGATTGTGAAGATGACTTTAAAGTTCAAAAATGAGACTGGATGACATTTACTCTCAAAAAAATAGAAGACTTTAGGTTAGGATGGAATATAGAAGGGGTGGAGGATTAAAAAAAGATATGATTGATCCTACATACTATGCAACAATTAAAATACAACCACTTCCACCCATCAATTGGGCCAACAAAGAAATTAAGATCCTTGATGAGAGGACAATTCATGTCCTTAAGAGGTCATAAAGTTGGTTTACTAAGAAGATTTCAGAGATGATAGGAAAAACATCTAATAAAGGTGATACTCTAAAGAAGAAAAGGGCAGTGATAAACAAGCAAGGTATTCTTCCTCCCAGGCTCCTCTTTCATCACACTCTACGAGGTCCTAAGGGAATGTTTTAGAGGGAGGTGATGATGAAGGCCCTTCTTAAAAGAAGGCTCCCAAAGACACATGTGGAGGTGATACATAAGCCAAAAGGAAGAAATTAAAAGTGAAGAAGTAGCTAAACCCAATACAAGAAGAAGGTGAAGCAAAAGATTTGACTTACTCTAGAGATTCTTCTTAGGGTAGGGTACAACAATAGTCCTCTATGCTTCCCCACACACATGTTAATGTTAGTGTAAAAAGTGATATTACCTAGTTAGTCATTTCCTAGGTCCTCTTCACACTTGTCCACCTAAGCCTACATCATAGTCATTAGGAGAATTTACTTTTTCTCCTTATGACATTTAATATTTGCATCCATTTAGTAGTGGTGTCTATGGATTTATTAGTGGTGTCTAAGTGCATTCAATAATGTCATCTAGATGTATTTAATATTTGTGGCATCTAGTTGTTACTTCATGCCTATATAAGAGGCACATTTGTAATCATTTTTCATATATCAAGATGTAATATCAATCACATCAATATCAATATCAAATTTCACTAGAATCAGGCAATTTATCCTTTCTTTTTTCTCTTGTGAAAGGTTAATTTTGTGTTGTAGATGATCCTAGAGATTTTAGAGTCCATGTTAATGTTCCTCCTATGGTTCCACATCCACCAAGCCCTTCTCCACCTTCTTCACTAAAGCATACTTCTCTTGAAAATGTCATTCCGACATTTGTTACTCCTCTAACTTCTACACCTCCTCCATCTTCTTCTAATACCTTTGATACTTCCCATGGTTCTTCTTCTTGGCTTCAACAAGCTATATCAAAGAAGATAAAATTTACTCAATTAATCTCTCCTTAATTTGATGTTGTTGCTAAATTTCTTTAAAGATCTCCTAAAACAAAGAAGGCCAAAACTACATCCTAGCTAATGATTGATTCTTCTTTTAAAGATGTTTATTTGGAAGTTGCAAGGTTTGTCATAGAAAAAGCTAATTAAGAAATAACAAAGGCAAACTATAGTATTACTCAAGTGAATCCTGGCCCCTCAACTCATGAGGGTGATATGGATAACTTCCAAGTGTCAGTTGCCAAACTAGTAGAAAGGACAACAAAAGAGAAGCATACAAAAAAACAATTAAAGTAGTAGGTATAGGTTTTCACTTCATATCTTTGTTCTATACAACTCAACCTCTAGATGTCATTACCACTTCCTCTGATTCCACTCTTATAAGTGATTTTGAAAAGGATGCAATTGAAAAGATCAACAAGTATCAAGCAAATGGAAAATTAATTGAAGCATGGGTTGAGAAAATATCTTAGATGAGCTAAGATTTATTGAAGAAGCCAATATGTATGAAGAAGTGAAAGTGAAAAAGAAGGAAGTTGAAGATGAACTAAAAAATGCTAGAAATGAAAACTTAATATGGCAATGAGTAATAAGAGACTCGAAGAAGATGGTTGAAATTGATGCCAATATACTTTTTATAGAATAAATCTTTTCAAATGTAGAAGAGAATAAATCTAATTTATGGTTTTAGCGTGTTGAATGGAAATTATTATCCATCAGACAAATCATTTATGGAATTTAACAAAATTTTAAAATCCTATGATCAAGTAAAGTCAAAGATTCAAGTAGATTTCTCATCCATGGATTTTGATATTCTAACAAAGGATGAAACTCAGTGCATTAACACTCATACCATCAAGATGAACTTCAAGGATATGATTGATAATGAGTTGTTTAGTAAGATAATGTATAATATAGAATCCATATAAGATATCAACACCCTTCATGCCATCCTCAATAACTGTACCAATCATTTGTCTAACTTTCACTAAGATTAAAATGAAATTCAAGCTACTGAATCCATATGGAGGTAGTTAATTATGACCGATTTTTCCATACCAAAGAATAAATATATTGCTCCAGCTGTTAAAATATTGTGTGCGTATAAAGCTAAATCTTATTCACATCTACAATAATCTTCAACAATAGAAGTATCTTTAGAAAGTAGAAAAGATGGAGTGGAAGGAGATGGGATAGTACCTAAACAAGACCGATGACTTGGTATTTTCCTTAAAAAGTTTTATGCTCTATATTACTTTGTGAAAAAGTGACTTAAGTCACTTATTGTAACTTAAGGTTAGAAAATAAAGTTTATTTCTAGAAAAGTTAAGAAAAACATAACCAAATAAAGTTTATTTTAATTATTATGTTCCAATAATTAGTTAAAAAATATTTACCAAAAGGAAAGCCTATATATACAAGGCTATATTGTATTGAAGAGGACTTTTTTGCTCTCACAATTTTATAAAGGGTTTTGGAGTTGTAAAAGTTTACAAAGTAATAGAAAGCATACAAATCATGGTGTTGGGGTGTTTCTATGTATTGTTATTACTAGTTTTTTGTATTTTAAATTGGTGATAATCTCTGTACCATTTGCATTTTTGTGAAAATCATTAGTTGTATGTTTAAATTATGAACAAACTATGAAATATTTGAAGGGAAATATTTTTTGGGTTTTGTACTAAATGTTATTAATATAAATTTGCCTCTTCATGTGTTGAGATTTGTATACTATCTTTCCTTCATTATTGTAGTAAGAAAACATTTATTGTGAAACTTATCATTTAAGTTCAAGAACATAGTTTCTTTCTTTTATGATAAAAACCTTATAATCAATTTTAAATATATTGGAGAAATTTGGGTCAGTATTCATTTGTATGCTATAGGGTTTCTTTAAAATAAATTTTTTTTTGAGTTTTATCTTTTCCTTTGGTATTTTTAGGTTAAAAGTGCAGAGGAAAGTTATTAATCAATAATGACTTCTCCAACTATTGGAACATTTGGCACTACGCATTGGGTGAGTCATATCAAAACTTGCAGTGACAAATTTGTTTACCAATAGATTTTTGGTAACTCTATTAAGGAATAGGAAGACCAAATCATTTGAATCGAGCTACATTACATCTCTCCTAAGCAAAGTCTTCTAAAAATACCACAATAACTATTCAACATAATGATGGACCTATGTTACAACCAAACATCAATTGGTTAGAGGTTGAACAAGAAGACGTGGTAATTGATTTATCTACCCTTTCCTAGAGATATATAAAGTCCATTTTATAGTTCACCAAGTAAAACCAAGTTTTGGATGATGAAGAGGATCTTGGATAAGAAATCTAAAGAAAAGCACAAAGAAACTTAGTTGAAGAAAGATACGTAGTTGTTGAATAAGATAGAGTAGTACTAAGAAGGAACTAGCCCATTGCCATCTGTACAACATAAAATAATCAGCAATAAACACTCAAGTTGGCTTCAAAAAGATATGTGAGAGGTGATAAGAAGAAATGCATTCATGATCCTACCTTTTAATCTCTTGGATTTTCTAAATTTTCTGAGTACCCTACAAGTATTTTTAAGGGCTATAAGTCATTCAATGTACCATCTTCTCCTACAAAGGCAACATAAGTAGTACTAGAAAGAATAAGGATAAAAATAAAAGGGATTTGGAGGACTTTATCATTCCTACATGTTAAATTTTATTAGTCCAGGATCTAGAAGTGGCTAAAGCTTTGCATAATCTATAGTGTCTTTCTTAGTTGGTGGTCTTTTTCTATTTTCTTTATGTGTTTTTGAACTTGTGTCTTGAAATTAGTGTTTTTGTTGCATTGGGTAGCTCTACTATTGTTAGGATTTCTTGGCTATAGCCCTTCTATTTGTAATTAAGATTCTAGGTCCTCTCAAAACCTATTTTACCCTTTAATCAAAAATTTTGGCAAGAATGTTGAATTTATCTTGTAGATATTTTTTGACTTCACCATGATCTTGAATTGACTATAAGAATTGGAATAACTCAAAGGTATTTTACAATTCCTTAATTCTTGCAAAAGAATAAAACTTATGATAGTTTTTCCATTTATCTTTGGGCAAAAAACTATGAAATAGTTTGTGTACCTATTTGGCAACTCCAAAATGGTTGGGTTTTTAGTCCTAATAGTCATGCATAACTTTTTCTCTTTTTCGAACTCCCCCACACTTTCCTCATCTTCATTGGGAATTTTCTTGATTGTTTCAATTAAGACTTTGGGAGGATCCCACATATCATTCAACTAAACTGAAGTGATGTGTGAGAGTTGGTTTGTTGGTTTATTCCTTAAAAATAACCTTGATGAAAACTTAGGGTCATTTGTCAATTCATTATTGATCGAGAGGGCATGCATATGATCTTCTGAATCTATAGGCATCTACTCCATTGGTGGAGTCCACAGAGTGTACGATACACTAGCTAGCATTAGAGGACTATAGGAGTCACTCAGTAGCATAAAAGGAGTATAATATTTGGTAACTCCAAAATGTTTGGGTTTTTAGTCCTAATAATGATGCATAACTTTTTCTCTTTTCTGAACTCCCCCACACTCTCCTTGTATTTGTCAAGAAATTTATCAATTGTTTCAACTAAGACTTTGGGAGGCTCCCACATATCATTCAACTACATTGAAGTGGTGTGTAAGAGTTGGTTAGGTTGATTATTCCTAAAAAGGCCCTTGATTAAAACTTCCGGTCATTTGTTGATTCATTATCAATCAAGAGGGCTTGTGCATATGATCTTTAGAATCTACAGGCATTTGTTCCATTGGTGGAGTCCACAAAGTCTATGATATACTAGTTGGTGTTATAGGACTATAGGAGTCACTCAACAATTACAACATCAAGTTGGGGATACATAAACATGGCCATTACAAATGAACCCATGAGGTCTAGGTCTAGGGATGAACTTTACAATTGGGAACTTACCATATTTAGTGCAAGCATATGAGTTATGGGAGAATTGTTGCCATGGATATGGATGGTATGAATATGAAGTTAATCCTTCTAAATTGATTAAAAGTTGCTTGGTTGATTAAGTTAGTACTTGAGGTGTAATGGTATGTGATGAAAAAAATTAGTAGTAACTAGGGTTGTTATTACATTAGATGATTACTATTCTTGAATGTATGTTGTGGCACCAATTATTGGATTTGAATCTATACATTTTATGTGATGACTTTCACTACATATTTAATAGTCTAAGAATCCTCATGAATGATATAAGCATGAAAGACCATAAGTTTAAAATGCAGAGAACTTATGTTGAATGGGTTAGTGTCTACCTAAAAGATGGAATGTCAAATTGCATGCAAACTATCCTCAATTGCACCCATTCCCAAACCCAAGGGACCTCAAGATTGAGCTAGATCACTACTATGCTTCTAATCGACTAATGCACCCTATCTAAACATATTAGCAATGATTTGCTCTATATGAAGGTGAAACTATGCTATGCTACTTAGAATTGCACTAAGCTAGATGGATGTTGAGCACTCAAATTGGAAGAATATAGTTGCATATGATGGCTTGTGAAAAATAGAGGTGGAGGCCTCAATTTTTATATTTTTGGGGATGGAAATGGAGGGTTAGGATCAAATTGAGAGATCAAGGGTGGAGATTTCTTGAGGACCCTCAAGCAAGGAGAATTGGACAAATGACATGGTTAGATTAGATGAGGATTTTGCTCCAAGATTCAAGGGATGATCAATGGATGAGATTGCAAGTTTGAATGGATGGATAGCTAGGATTAGGTAGGTGTATGACATGTAAGGTCTCATTTATGAAAAGATAAGGCTTGGATTTAGTGAGGAATTTTAAATTCTATGGAGATGACAAGTGGAATTAAAAATTAGATGAATAGTGCTGCATGTAATTTTAAATTTGCATAAATAGTGACACTTGGAGTGGGATGGAAGAAAGAGGACAAATGTACACATTTAGGAAGATTTGGCCATGCTTCCAATGTACCACTTGTCATGTACATGCATGTACATGGAATGACAAGTGGACTTCTAGAAACATGGGAGATTGTAATGAGGAATTAATTAAAATTAATTCATGTACACATGTTTTAGAAGAAAATAATGATGATTACAAAAAGTAATTGAAAGTGGACAAATAGGAAGTAAATAAATATGGTCATTTATTTAATTTTTGGGAGTGTGAATTATGAACTATAGTCACAAAGAATATTTAATTTTTGAACTATAGTAGAGAAACTGGATTTTTGTGAAAGGGAAAAGGTGCAAGATAAATTAATTAAATAATTAAAAATTATTTAATTGATATTTGAATCGAAAAGAATGATGTAGGTGAAATTGGTTTGAATTGCGTAAGTGGATAAAAGTGGTTGTGACCATTTTTAGATGTCTACATTTTGCCCCTCTTTGATATTACATCATTGCTGTCATGGTTGACGGGATATCAAAGAATAATTTTTTTGATAAATATTCCCTAGTGAGTGGATAGGAGAGGGATGGATTATCAGGTGATGCCCTCTCGAGAGATTGTCAAAAAAATAATTTTTTTGGCAATATTTTGAAAAGGGAGAAAAAGTGATGAAAAAGAGGGAAAATAGATTCCAAGATTGAAGAGAGAAGGAAAATACGTGAAATGGAAGAAAAATAGTGAAAGGAGAGGAAAAAATGGGGTGGGTAGGGGAGAATTTAGGATGGGGGGATATATAGTCTAAAAGGGGGCCCATAAGGCTCATTTGTCAATTATGATTTCCATTTGTGAGTGGAGGAGAACAAAGTGAGAGTGAAGTGATGGTTGGCATTCCACGAGAGGAGCATTGAGTAGAGTGAGTGAGGGAGTATATGTGACCAGAGGCAGCCGATGACCTGGTAAGTTCTTCATACCATATTTGTGATTTTTGGTTTGGGTACATTAGGTGTAGGAATTAGAGTAAATTTGGCACCTAATGGGTTTGATGGGCATGCCTAAATTGGTGTAGCTAGGGTTTGCAAAGCACCCCTTTGAGGAAGTGGTACCCGATCAAGTGGAGTGGTGTGCGCCCAAGCGGAGTGGCACCTGACCCGCATTGTGGCATGAGGGGCTGAGCAGAAGGGCACTCATCCCACGGAGGGGTGCGAGGTTGGGTAGAGGGGTGCCTAGCCGGGGGAAGGGCACCCGGTCAGGTGGAGAAGCACCCAACTAGGGGAGGGTTTGGGGCACTTGCTCAGATGGAGGGGCGTTTGACTAGGGGGAAAGGCACTCAATCGGGGGGGGTTCGGGGCACCCAATCAGGCAGAGGGGTGCTTGTCTGGGGGGAAAGGTGCTCAGTCAGGAAGAGAGGCACCCAGCTGGGGGAGGGCTTGGGGTGCCCAATCAGGCGGAGGGGTGCCCAGCCGAGGGAGGGTTCAGGGTGCCCAGTTGGGTGGAGGGTTCGAGGCACTCGATTGGGTGGAGGGGTGCTCGATCAAGTGGAAGGGTGCCTAGTTAGGCAGAGAGGCGCCTGACTGGGGGAGGGTTTAGGTCACCCAGTCGAGTGGAGGGGTGCTCAACTGAGCGGAAGGGTGCCCAATTAGGCGTAATGGCACCCGACTGGGAAGAGGGAGAGTGGGCACCCCATTGAGCGAAGGGGCACCTAGTTGGGCGGAATGGTGCCTGGTTGGGAAGAGGGAGAGGGGTTGCACAAAGGATTTAGGGTTTGGGCAAGCTTATGTTTAGAATGGGCACATTTGTGGTATGAAGAAAATTGGAATAGTGTTAAAATAGAGGCTGATATAGTGTCTGGATGGGGCAGGATGATGAGTGTGTACTTCAGTCTCAGGAGAGGCAACCATCGATGTTTGAGCTATGGGAGTAGCTAGATCGCATTGACAGGTTTTTCTTGCAGATGGTTGGACTACAATATATTGCAGAGATGTCGTGCATATGTGCAAACATGGTGATGATGACCGCTTTAGTAGAGCGGTGCTAGAGAGAGTGGTGTGCCTTCCTATTGCCCACATGGGAGGCAACGATCGCACTGGAGGACATATGAAGGATCCTACGGATCCCCATACATGGTGAGAGAGTAGTTTATGATCATGGACGGGGAGCAACATATGTGGATCAAGTGTTTGCCCCGAGACAGGTGTCGTATGGTGGTGATGGATCAGAGATGATATACTAGCAAGTGATCGATAGGGGCCTGTATCGATTGGCCCTATTTTTGGCAGGATTGATAGCACTAAAGCCCAGTTATAGGGGCAGTTGGTATAGATGGGCACGATATTGGCATAGGTTATAGCAGCGCTGCAGGCACAAGTAACACATGCTTAGGGATTAACGCAATAGTATGCATAAGAGAGAGACCAGGCCTACCAGGCATTAGGCCTAGGGATGGGGGATATGAGAGGACCATGCAGCATTAGATGACTGAGAGTGCTAGGGAGGCCTAGCACTATGTTGTGATGCTCACAACATGCCCCATTTTAACCTTTAGTAAAATGAGGACCCTTGTTGTGGCTTTTGCTTTTGGCTTGTGTCATTCTACTTGCTTGGCGGTATGGGCAAAATGTCATGGAGGCTTGAAATTTGAGTTATACAACATTTGGGAATAAAAGGTTGGTGTAAGTATAATCTACATGAAAAATTAGCTAGGGTTGACTTTTGAATCATTTAAAAATTCTGCATATTTTGAGAGTTATGCTTGTTCTTGTAAAAAGTCAACGCTAAGTGGATGATGGTCAACGTGTATCACATATACATTGTCGTTTGCATGTATATGTTATACTTTTGGTTTGTCAGGTTACTTTATTCATTGTATGGTATACATAAAAGTTTTCAAATCCAGACCCGACGGTGTTTTATGGAAAATTGTATAAACATAGAAATCCGCAATTGTATTTGTATATTATAACTCTTGTATTAGAAATACAAATGCAAAAGATACATAGGGTAGATGTCAAAATAGGTTCAAAGTGGTGTATAATGTCAAGTATGTCTTGTTTGTATGTTAAATACATTGTTTCTTACATGTTTTTATACAAATACAGAGCCGGACCCGAAAGTTAAATTCAATCGAATGTTGAAAACAAAGGTAAATGCACATGTTTATATGTATAGTTGTATGTATCTTATATACAAAAAAAATGGATGCGACTAGGAGAGTTAAACAAAATGAATTATAAGTAGAGTCTACCTTTGTATATTTGGATGTATGTATTAGAAATGCAAAAAGTGAAAGATGCATTCATGGATTTAAACTCAGTATTAAAAGGGGAATAAAGTGCATTTATTCATAACAAAAGATAAGGCCACATCGCAGGTCTTTTTATATTTCAATGGATGTATATGATATACATGGAGATATACAAAGGAATTATATACAAAGCCTGACGGAATTAGAAGTGTAAGCATTGTATGCTTCAAGTGGGGTCCACATTGGTATGGTTAGATACATGAATGCGATATACAATGAATTGATACAAAAAACATAGATGCAAGGCTGAACTCAAAATTAGTTGTAATTTGTTTTATAAACCCGTTGGAGTCTGAGTTTGTATATTTCGATGATTGTATAAGATATGCATAGAGATATACAAAACTAAATATACAAAAGTAAAAGGAAAAAGTGCATGTATATGAGATACAAAATTCAAAAGTGCAGTGAATTAACATATACAAGATTCAAAATATGAAATAAACGGGAAAATTAAAACATAGATTAAATCATATGCCTTAATTACAACATTTAATACACAACTACCACAGAAAACCTAAATTCAAAGAAGTAAAAGGAGAATTCGATTATGTTTATCTTTACAATTGCATTCAGAGTTAATTTGTAGAGAATTTTATAGAGCTAAGGTAAAAGGTGATTCAAAGGGTGAATTGAAATTTGAGAATGATAGATGTGTGGAGTCTGAACAGTAAATTTCTTGTCAATGTGCTTAAAGTCAACACATTGCGAATACATGTATGTTTCTTAAACCTCCCTAGTATTTTATAGAATACAATTACGAAATTAATTATGATAATTATAGTTGAATAACGAAATAGGTTTAAAATTGGTTAATTACTATAATTCAATGTGATAAAATCATAAATTAAACACAATAGGAAAATATGTATCATTCAAATGAAAAGTGGCTTAGGGTAAAGGTTAAATGGTAAATATGCATGGTAAAAACCCTAGTAAGTATAGACGTGGTTGTAAAAGAAATGTATGTCTTTTCAGGATGCCGTCAAAAGGGAAGAAAGTAGAGAAAACAAAGGGAAAAGACAAAAAGAACGACACCAGAGCCAAGGAAGAATTTGCAGACAAGGGTTACCATTTGAATATATACTGTGCATACAGGGCACTGGATACTGACGAGATCCTGGCATGACTTTGGCCATGAGAAACATTTGGGATGTTGGTTTGTACAAGGCTACAAAATTTCCACTAGCAATGGATGCTAGAGACCTAGTTTTTGAGTGCTTACAAAGGTATGATTTTACTTCCAGGAAGGTAAAACATAATGGAGTGATATTCACAGTCTTGTTTGTAGAGGGGATATAAGAAACTTTTGGACTGAAGAACACTGGAAAGATGAAAGAGGTGGACATAGAGAAATATTCTGATTAGTTCAAGAAGAATGAGGCAACATGTAAGAGTACAATATTCTATGGTTGGTACCCCTCAGATGGGAAGCCAAAGACAATAGCCAGGGTACCTAAGACTCTGTATAGGTTAGATTTCAAGGAGGAGGTGTACATCATGATTACATTATTGAGCAGAGTAATGGTATTGGAGGATGCGGCTTCATTTGAGCCTTGGATGTTTTCAGTCATACAATTCATTAGGGAAGAAATAGGGTATATACATTGGGCTTTGGCAATCAACAATGCAATTTATGCACAAGCCCTGATATTCAACAAACATAAGAAATTCTTCATGTCCTCATACTTTGTATATTCCTGTGCTGCTAAGATGCAATTGAATGGAATATCGAGGATAGGCACATTGGGAGATGGGCTAGAATAGAAGTTAGTGTATGATCATTACCCGAACTTACAAGCACAAAATGTAGGGAAGAATTGGATAAGGGTGAATGATGTGTTTTCTATGTATCTAGTGAGGATTTTGACAAGAGAATGTGATCAAAGGTTGTCCGAAACAACAAAGAATGCCATCACATTGCATAGTGCTTTGTATATTCAGTTCCCCACATTCACATACATTAGAATTGAAGGACTCAAAGGCAAACCTTTTAGACTACCAAGATACCCATCCGACAAGGTAGTGTTACTGGAATTCACTTGGCAGATATTGGATGTTTATGGAATGTATAAGGCTTAGTGTAATAGGGGTAACATCAAATTCCCCTTTGTTATTGGAAGGTATCAATGTTTTAATGAGGATGTGGCCAAAACATCAGAAGCATAATTGTTGTATTGCGGTCTTCCAGTGTTTGATCTAGTTAGGCCTTTTGATCCATTCAAAAGGATTCATAATTTTATAAATAAGAAGTACAAGCATCAACCTCACATTAAGGATTTCTGGGCAGACTGTGACAATGAAGCTGAAGTGAAGCAAAGATCTCATAAAAGATTAACTCTAGATCAAATGAGAACACTGGGGGGAATTGAAGTGCCCAAAGAAATCAAAGATGATGATGAAAACACCTTGCATACAGGTTATGACAACACAAAGGAAATTTTGACTGAGCTAGATTGGAATCAATCTGAAGAAATTTCAATAGATAGTGTCTCAAAGTCAGTATTTACATACTTGGATATATGGATAAAAGAAAAAATAGAAGAATTGAAAGCAAAAGGGGTAACAATAACTTACCCAAGAAAGAAAGGGAAAAAGAGAAGTCGGGACAATGAGAAAGATTTTGATGATTTTATGAAAAGAAAGAGGCAAGTGGTGGAAGCCAGAATAGCAAAGGCTAGCACAGGAGCCACAAAAATGAACCCCTATGCATTAGGGATAATAGTTGCTATACCTATAGGGACATTTGTATCTGCTAAAGAGGGGACATCTACATCCACTGTAGCTACTTCAACAGAACAAGATCCATTACATGCAACTGTGTTATTGAAAGGAAGCTAGGTGTGCAGAAAACACTTCCTACACTAATCTAATGAGGAGAGGGCTATAAAAATTCAACTTTATCCTAACTATTACAACAATGTTAAACCATTAACATGAGATATTATAGCAATACACATACACATAGAAAGTAGACAGAAGAGAGAGAGACAAGATATACGTGGGGAAGACCTTTATAGGTGAAAAACCCCACACTCCAAAACACAACTCAAATGTATTATAGTAAACAATAACATATTACAATACAGTTTTAGAACCAATGCTCTTTCAGGAGTCTTCAAATATCAAATTTGGAGATATTCCGGTAGCATAACAATACTTGTACAAAAGTTATCTATCTCCCATCCAAGCACTTGTTTATATAGAGTTTACAAGGCAAATATGGAACCTTCTAAAGATGGGCGTCCATCTTGGACTCATGCCCCAAAACCCATGCCTAAGGACACGTGTCCAACATCCCATCCCGAAGTGGGTGCCTAGTCCCAAGATAGGTTACAACAGATGCTCTTACGCACCTTACAGCTGTCAGAGAATCCATCATACACTGACTAAAAATATCATATTCCTCTAACATGTCATAACCTCCCTTGACCTCCTAAAGATGTCTTTCTCTCGTGCAGAGATACTCACTGACACTTGTCATTAATTAAAAATCATTTGAGGTTTCAGGGGCATTGCCCCCAAAGCCCCGTTAATTATTCAAGAGGGAAACCGCAGCTGCCAAAGTCACCAAAATTTATCCTCCTACATATACACAAGGTGTTGACTATGCCAACTCAACATGGGATAAATAAATACAACATTAGGAATTTGCAAAGGTTGAGACACCTTAATTCCCAACAGTTATCACAACCACCATCAACACCTGCAGTGCTTGTGTAGACATCTCAACAAACACCTTTGGAGACACCCATGGTTGCAGAACAAACCCAACAAGAGAAATTGTAGAGGTTTATCAAGGTTAAACATGAGATGGCTAAGGAAATGATAACAAAGACATATACTACCCAACCATCTACTACAAAGAATGTAGAAATAGTAGATGTGGATCAAATTAAGGATGTAGAAGATGAAGAAGGTGAAAATGAAGGTTTAGATGACAGTCTAGAAATGAGCAGTGAGGAAGAAGAAGACAAACAAGTACCTAAATTTCCTCTCATCCCCAAGCCATCATTAACAAAAATCAAAATAATTGATCCTTTTGAGAGCATGGTGCCAAGAGATATCATGAAGGAGGTCAAGGAAGCAGTCCAAGAAATATTAAGGAATTAGGCCAAGACAGAAGAAAATGTAGACATGGAAAAGGTACAAGATGACCAAGGATAAGCCAATCAGGAGAACATGCCAACAGAGGGGATGGATGAACAAGGAAAGGATGAAGGATAAGATACACCAAAAGAGGGTCTTAACCCTGAGGTACCCCATGAGGAGGAACAACAAAATGCAGAAAATGTCTAGCCTCCACAGCAACAACATGATGAACGACAACAACAAGAGCAAGAGCAAGAAGAAGTGTTCATAGAAGGAGCCCATGAATTAGTGTTGAATGAAGAGGCCACATATACAAATAAAGAGGTGCTGGCTTGGGTGGAGTCCGAGGTGAGACAAGATACAATAGTTGAAGTGGAACCAATTGATATCAAGACCTTGTTAGCTAGTGAAGTCGGGAAGAGAGGCAGAAGAAAGGCTAGAACTATGTCGGCCATAAAGAGGGATTCCTTTGGCGATAGGACTGTACAAATAGCAATTCCCCAGGCTGATAAGGAGAAAGGGGAAATAAATGCATAGGAGTACAAGGTGATCAGTGTGGATCTCGGTCATGTCAATAGGGAACAACACATTGAGGAGTTGCAGGAAATGACTGAGTTCAGTGTAAACAGATTGAGAAAAGATAAGTAGAAAATAAAGGATTTGAAAGGGCAAGTTGCCCAATATGAGCAATTCATTCAAGGGATATTCGATCCCACACAAAATATACCAGAATTAGCTCCAGAATTAACTATTCTTTCTAGGGAACAAATAGAAGGAATAGAGAATAAAAAGAATGAGGTTAGTGTGCTGGAGGATTTTGTCAGGTCATTTATTCATAAAGGAGAAGAGGTAATAAAAATTGCCATTAGCAATTGGAGCATCACCCTGGCTGAGCGAAATGATTGTGCCCACATTATACAAAAGTGTCAAGAAAGAATAAGGCAAAATAGAGATGAGTTGAAGAAACTTAAATCTTTGGAAGGACATACACAGTCCTTGGTGAATGAAGGTATTATAACCATGCAGGCTATATTTTAGGCCCCCAAGATGAAGATGGAGCTAAAATATGAAGAAGGGATATTAAGGCCTTGCTTAGCCAATATATAGGAGTTGGAGAAGAATGTTCAAGTTTTGTTGAAGAAACACGTGAAGATGGTCAAAGATTTGGTTATACATCCATGTCCTTAGGTCTAGGTATTTGATGCTGATATAGATACAAAGGAATTCAAAGGCAACTTTCAGCCTTGCATCGATGATCCTGTTAACCATTTAGATGAGGAAGAGATGGAAAATATGGTGAAACTAAGTGCTAAAATTAGAAAATATCAAAAGAGAAAAGAAGATAGAGAGAACAAAGCATAAGCATTGAGGACAAGCATTGAAATGCAGCAATACACCTAGGATGCTTCTCAGAGAACTAGTCGTTCTTCCATATCCACCCTAATTGCAAAGTTCACACAATACATGAACGGTAAGAACAAGAATATGTAGATAGAGGATGACAGTGATAGTGACTAGGTTGTTTTTTCACTATTTGTTACATGTTATACTTTGTTATGATTTAGTATTGATACATGGTCAAAGTAAAGTCAAGTATTTTAAAGATTCTAAAGGCATCTTTGTGCCTGAGAGAATAGTCTTTAAGATATTTTGAAGTGACAATTGGCTGGGAATTTGAATTTGAACTATTGATGGTTTTGTGACCCAGGAGAGAGGTTTTGAGTCTATATAAGGGGATTTGATGTGTATATTTAGACACACATGGCTGATATAGAAAAGCACTGGAGAATTTGCAAGACAAGTGATTTGTGGAGAAATACTTTGAGCATAGGGAGTTGAGTTAGTATTTTGCCTATGTCTACAGTGGAGAATAATGAGATCAAGACAACTTTGAAGTATCTAAGAATGGTGCACAAGATAAAAATCCAAAATGAAAAACTAACTGACCTAAAACATACAACCATTGTATCTCTTGCCAACAATGGATGGAGTATTGGTGATTTTGTCCATTGTAGGAAGGATGCATCCTAGGACAAGAATTGATGATGGATTAAGATAAACTAAGGATAGGCAGGGGGATACAGGCTGATAGGTTTGGAGGAGCCAATCTGTTGGTGAAGAATTTTGCATGAAAATGTTATGCTTGGATAAGATGCCTAGCAAGTATATCATTTGTAGATCAAGCATAATCAACAAGCTCAGGAAAGTGGGACCATCCAAGTGGGTTGGATGGGTGCATCATATGTACCTATGCACTGGATATTTCCTTTGTATTCCAAACTACCTACATACCCTATATCCATGGATCAAGGCACATTACAATGCGGGTGGTGATGAAATGTAGTTCTAGGTAACTTGATGATTTAAGGATAGGAGGTTGGTTCAGATGAATGGACGAGGTTTGGTTTTAGAGGATGGGGATATTGCTTTTAACTGTACCATGGTATAAAAACCACAATAAGGAAAGGTGAGGGTGTTTGAAGTGGGACGACCGTTAGTTTTCAACTATACCATGTAGCCTGACAACATGGCAGAGATGAAGGGGATAGGTAATTGGCGAGCCGATATGGTGGTGGAAAGACGTGATATCTATAGAGACCATGGGAAGGGTAGTGAATTGGACAAGGTTGGAGGGATGTTTGTGTTGTGTTATGTTTGATATGGGGGAATAGAGTGATTAGATCAGATTCAAACTATAAGAGCCACAGTCTGGGGGATAAGCATAGGGGGATGAGGTGACTAGAATGGATGGAGGGATGAAAGGGAAGCTTGGGTAGTGGAGGGGTTGAGAGTAGGATTAGTGATGGAATAATTACTTAGTTAGGGGATGGGTGAATGTGAAGGTTGGGAGATATTTTAGGAATGATGGATAATGGAAGCTCAGATGGTGGGATTGCACTGAAACTCAGATGATGGGATATGATGGATATGATGGATGGTGTGGATGATGATCAGAAGGTGGTTTGAATAGTGGATCCAGGTTGAACCTACACATTATGCTTGCAAGAAGGTTTTCATCATGGTACATATCCAAGGTGCCACAAGAAGTGGTTTTCACCATAGGACAGATTATTTCTCTTTACTTTTTTGGATTTTTTGAATTTTTTTATTTTTTTGTATTTTTGACATAGGGTACTTAGCAGGCTGATTGTGGAACCGCTTTAGGTGGATGATGTTTATTGGCTTGTCAAGCTCTTCTCCTTTAAGGGTGGAAAGGTGGTATGCTCCAGAACCATATTTAGTAGTGATAATGTAGGGGCCTAGACAATTGGGCTCAAACTTTCCTTTCTTTTCTCACTCTGACAAATTCCTTTGATTTTCTTTCAGAACCAGGTCACCTACTGCAAACTCTCTAACATGGATTTTCTTGTTGTAGGATCTACGGAGCTGATTCTGGTATACTTGGAGATAATTGAGGGTGTTGAGACATCGTTCATCCAATAGCTTGAGCGCTTGGAGGCGTGCAACATGGTATTCTTCGTTAGTGATAATATTACATAAAGATATGTGCATTGAGGGCAATTCAATCTCTATTAGCAGAATAAATTTGGCTCCAAAGACTAGGGAATATGGCGTAGCTCCTGTAGGTGTGCGAATGCTAGTGCAATAGGCCCAAAGGGTGGGATGGATGTGGAGGTGCCAATCAAGGCTAGTTTCATTGACAACTTTCTTGAGGATTTTGAGCAAGGTTTTGTTAGTTACCTCAGCCTGGCCATTACCTTAGGGATAATATGGAGTGGACCAATGATATTGTATGTGGAATTGTTTGCAAAGGTCTCGAACATCATGGTTTTTGAAAGGTTTACCATTGTCTATGACAATGGTAGATGGGATATTATAATGACAGATGACATGGTAAAGGATAAACTTGGTGATTTGGTTTCTATTCTTGAAAGTGAGAGGAAGGGCTTCAATCCACTTAGTGAAGTATTCTATGGTGGTGATGATGAAATTGTGCCCGTCAGAGGAGGATGGGTGGATTTTTCCAATGAGATCTAAGCCCCATTCAAAGAAAGGCCATGGTGTGGTGATAGGTTGCAATGCCTAAGAGGGAACTTGAATGAGATCTCCATGTTGTTGATAGGGTTTACACTTCTTCATGTACCCACATGCATCATGTTCCATGGTAGGCCAATAATATCCAGTATGTAAGAGCTTCTTGGCTAGGACAATACCACTTGTGTGTGCTCCGTAGATACCTGTGTGGACTTCATTTAGGGAAAGTGAAGCTTCTTCCATGTTCAAACATTAGAGAAGAGTGCCATCATAGCTTTGACATTAGAGAGTGTCAGCAAGGACAGTGTAGTGAGCGGCTCGGAAGATGAGGGATCGTTGTTGTTTACAGGTGGATTCAAGAGGGAAGGTGTGATATTGGAGGTAGGTGTAGATGTCATGATACCAGGGATTTTCTAGAACAACAATCTCACAAACTAATTCTAACTTAGCAACACGATACGCTAGCATTAGGAGTTGTTCCACAAGAAATTCACACTAATGGCTGTCATGAGGTATATCCATGAGGGAACCAATAGTAGCCATGGCATCAACTACTTTGTTATGAAGGTGGGGCACTTGTTAAAACTATATGTAGGTGAAGAATAGTTTGTATTCATCAACCATTTGCTTATAGGGTAATAGCTTGTTGTCTTTGGTGAGAAACTCATCATTTACTTGTTTGATGATCAACTGGGAGTCTCCACAGACCTATAGTTGTAGGATATTCCATTGTATTGCTATTTTGAGACCAATGATTAGAGATTTGTATTTGACCACATTGTTTGTACATGGGAAAGCAAGACTCTATGCTTTGGGTATATAGTCGCCTTGTAGGGTCACCAATAGTATTCCTACCCCTGAACCATGATTAGTGAAGGATCCATCAAAATATAGTTTCCAGTTTATTGATTCTGTCATGGTTAAGATGGACTCATCTGGAAAATCAATGGATAGTGGTTGATGATCTGTGAGGGGTGCTTTAGCCAACTGATCTACTATAACTTGCCCTTTGATTGCTTTTTTGTCAACATACTCAATGTTAAATTCGCTCAACAACATAACCCATTTTGCCATTCTTCCCATGAGTGAGATCATGGAAAGCATGTACTTGAGAGTGTTGACTTTAGAGATGAGCTTGATAGAATGACTTAGCATGTAGTGTCATAACTTTTGGGAATAGAAAATGATAGCTAGACATGTGTGTTTTGTTGCAAGTATAAGTAGTAAGTGTTGTCATTGATGTCAACACCTAAGGTCAGCATCTAAGGAAATTATTTGAATGAGTTTGAGCAAGTGTCTAAGAAGAATAGTGTAGTGTTTTTCTCTGCATATCCTATAGATTGAATATCTTTGCTTGTGGTTTGGAAGTTATGTTAAGGGATGTTTGTAGTTTCTATGTTTCAAGTTTGAGTCTCCGGTGTGAATATTTGAGTGAGTTCTATTCACCAGAGTAAAAACTATTTTTCTGAGCATTCAATGATGACAGGGAGAATGTATTTTGCTCTGCATTTCTCTGGATTTAAGTTTTATGGTTTGTAGTTCTAGGATTAAGTCTGGGATGATGTTGTGTTCCTTCAGTTGAAATGGTTCATGATTTGGTGCTTCACAAGTGATCTTTCCTTTATGATAGTGTCTGACAGTAATGTTTAAGTGCTCTGGTTTGAAGAATATTCTAGATAGAATGTTTGGGGGTTATGCGGAAGTTCTTGATAATTGTAATGTTTTTGTGGATGCCTCTATAACATGTTCTTTCCTTTTGATTGGTCCACAAAGTGTTATTTGGATCGTGCATGAAGTGTGTTCCTAAAGGTCTTAGTGTTAACACCAGTTTTGGCCGACCTGGTTGTTTTCACTACTTGCGGTTATGCTTCGAAGTTTGTAAAGCATGTTGTTGCATAGAAGATTGAATTTGAGTCCCAGCTAAGGTACGGTATGGTCCACATTCATTCTTTTCCTCCACAAATCCATTTAGGTCCAAACCTATTCTAATGTATGTATGTATGCCGACCTTAGAGATTGCTTCGATGGTTGATGATTGTAATGTCGACCTTGATGTACATTGCAAGGTTGATGAATTGTATAAATACATGTAATGAAGTCATGAATAATGGAGTATGATGTGAAGATGTGAAGATAAGTGTGAATTGTAAAAGTAGAGCAAAGAAGAGGAGTTTTATTTTGCTTCAATGGAACTAAACCTTGGCATGGTGTAGATGCTACTATCTCAGTTCACCAATCTCTAGCTGTGAGCCCTTTTGGTAGTGAGCCTATCCCTTTAGCAGTGAGCCCCTTCTTTTGCAGTGAGCATTCTGGGCAGTGATCCCTAAGGTGGTGAGCCTCCGATAGTGAGCCTTGTTGTAAATTTTAGTATATCATTTATACTATGAGTTAATCCTCATCATGGTTTTTCCCTTATTGGGTTTTCCACGTAAAAAATTTGGTGTCTCATGTGTTGAATGTGTGAATGTGTTTAAGTTTTAGATTATATGCTTTCATGGTTAAATCATAATTAAGTGGTTAATGTGTTGATGTTTGAAAGAAGTTAAGTTTTTGCTACAATTGATTCACCCCCCCTTCTCAGTTGTCTTGTACATTTCAACACATTCCATGAAGGTGTAGTTAAGATCATAGCCAACTAGGGTCCTACTTATATAGTATATAACCCTTTCACAACCAGTATCATCATGTTGTGCTAAATGTGCCCCCAGTCCTATTAAATTTGTTAATATATAAAATAATAGGGGTCTTCCAAGGATTGGTTCCATTAGGACCGGTGGTGAAGCTAGATATTCCTTGATGCCGTCGAATGCCTGTTGACAATTTTGATCCCATTTGAAGTGTATGTCCTTGCAAAGAAAATGGCTGAAGGGTTGACATTTGTCTACAATTTGAGAAATGAATATGTGGATAGCCTATAATTTGCCTTGTCGACTACAGAGTTGCTTTAGTGTCTTAGGAGGAGGCATTTCTATTATAGCAGCGACTTTAGCGGGATCCACCTCAATGCCTCTATGGGAAACAATGAACCCCAAGAGTTTTCCTGATGTTACGTTGAAGACACATTTCTTAGGATTGAGGTAGAGCTTATATTCTTGGAGCCATGCAAATATTTGTCATAAGATCTCAAGGTGTTCCTCTCTTGTTCTTGATTTCCCTAGGAGATCATCCACGTAGTCCTCCATTATTTTGTGTAGCATGTCGTGGAAGATGGTGGACATTGCACATTGATGGGTTGCCCCAGCATTCTTTAGACCAAAGGGCATGACTTACCAACAATATGTACCCCAAAGATAGGTAAAAGTAGTTTTGTGTTGATCTTCAGGGGTGATTCTGATTTGGTTGTATCTGAAGAAGCCATCCATGAGGGACAGCATCCTATGTCCTAATGTGAGATCTACAATCATGTCAATGTTTGGGAACAGAAAGTCATCCTTTGGACATGTTTTGTTGAGGTCTCAGAAATATGTGCAAACTCGGATGCCCCCAAGTTTCTTAGCAATTGGGACAATGTTGGATACCCATTCTAGATAGTCAATGGGATGGATGACGCTGACATCTAATAGTTTTTGTAGTTCCTCCTTGACAAGAAAGGCAACCTGAGGGTGCATCTTTCAGAGTTTCTATTTAATAGGTCTTGCTTCAGGATGTACCACAAGATGGTGAACAACCAATGAAGGATCCAACCCTGCGATGTTGGCATAGGACCAAGAGAACACAACAAGTGCTTCTTGAAGCATGATGGAGAGGTTGGATTTTTTTTTTAGTATTGACTCTCTGCTAGATGTGTGAGCTTGGGTAATTCTTGTGTGTCGAGGTTGATTTCTTGAGTGCCTTTGATTAGAATGTTGGAATGCTCCTACTAGTAGGATGGCATAGGGGGAAGATGGATATCCTCATCTTCTAGCACCTTGGAGAGGTTTTCACTAGGAGATACATCTTTATTTTTCTCTTTTGTGTCCAAAAGTACCTCAGAGAGGTTTCCACTGGGGGGTGATTTTCTATTTTTTTTTATTTTTTATTTTTTGGACTAAGGATCTCCTCTTCGCCAAAGTAGGCATGAGTGTGCAAGCATATGTCATACTATGAGGTATCACGGAGTTCTAGGAATGCAAAGAGAGCCTCATCATGTGGAAACATGTTGAGAGGTGGGGGTCCTTGATAATCCCAAGCAATGAGTTTGGGATAAATGAGGGGGAGGTCAATAATGAAGATGGCGTTGTCAGGTAAGATGCATGAAAGATCAAGATCTTTGCATGAAGCTATGATGACACTCAGAGTAATGTTCTTAATGATAGAAGAGAATTCCATTGCCTCTACCAAAGTTTTAGTAGGTCCATGGATTGTCATAGTCGGTGGGGCATATCCTAAACTGAAGTATTGAGCATATTTATTGGGAGATGTAGGATCAACCAGGATGGGTTTTGTAACACCTTGTTCATTGGCACAAAGTCCTATTCCACAGTAAGGCATTTTGGTATAAATTTGAAATGGTACAGGGTATTTCTCTTTGAAGTATTCCATATTTATAGGTGCTGGGGTGGTTTTATGACAATACTACCAATCACTCAAAGTTGTTTCTTTGGCTTCCTCTTCTCTAGAGACTTGTGTTGGTACAAAGGGAATTTTGTCACTGATTTTGCGTTGTTGTTCTTATTCTTTCTTTTGGAGATGATGACCATGGGAGCAGGGGGACAATGGTAACTATCCCACATGGAAGACATTGTGAAGCTCATATTCACCACACCCTTTGTCTATGATCTTGACCTTTTGAGGCGTCGGAGTGGAAGATGAGGTGGAAGCTTGTGATGTATCAATGGTGACTTGTGGAGTGGATGATGATGTGGATGGAATGGACAAAGGGTCCTTGACATGGTCCCCATATGTGCTTGGACAATGGAATTGCCTATCATAAACATCCTCTAAAGCTTTGCAATATTCAAAAGGTTGTTGCTTGGTGGGAATAGTGGCATCCACACCATTATGAGGGAACTTAAGACATTGGTGGTAGGTGGAGGGAATGGCTTGCATGGCATGCAACCATGGTTGGCCTAGGAGGAGATTATATGGAAGGTCAAGATCAATAACATGACATAGAGTGGGCATGGTGAGCGGGCCCACCTTGATAGGGAGGCATATGGTACCTTCAAATTCTCTTTCTATGTTGTCATATGCCTTGATGGAGATGACCAAAGATTCTAAGTCACCCACTGAATACCCCATAAGTTTTATGAATTTTAATGTACATATATTCAAACTGGATCCATTATCTAAGAGGACCCTCTTGATTTTATGAGTGGTGATTTGGACTTCGATATGGAGAGCTTTATTATGAGTGGGATCGATGGGTGCCATGTAGGCATGGCTAAAGGTGAGATGGTAGGATGAGCATAATTGAGCCACTAGGTTTTGAAATTGAGTGAGTGGTATGTCGGTTGGGACATGGGACTCTTGGAGAGCCTTGTCAAGGATTTCACGGTGGATGGTGGATGTCTTAAGGAGTTCCAAGATGGAGATTTGTGCGGGCATCTTCCCAAGATGGTCAAGGAGGTTATATTCAAAAGCGGTAGTAGTGGAGGATGGGGTGATCCCTTTATGGTTACATGCCCACGATGGGTGGTAATGGCACATTCAAGGGTGGTATTTTGAATATTGATGGTGGTGACACAAGTAGTATCAAAATTAATTTGACCTACTACATTTTTGTGAGGCAAAATGTTGTTATAGTTGATGTTGTTATCTTAGTTGTTGGGATTGGTGTTGGAGGATGATGGCTTGGATGTGGATTGGTTGTTATTGTGGTGGGGGAGAGGGTCTTGGTAGACACCTAGGCTATCGTTGGGTGATGTGTTGTTGTTTCCTTCTATTTGGATATCACTGCGATTGACAAGGTCTTGGATATAGTTTTTCAATTTCATACATTTGGTCATGGCATGGCCCTTTATGCGATGATAGCCCTGCGATGATAGTCACAATATTCATTTTCTTTATACCATGCAAGTTTAGGTTGGTTTTCAGCAAATGGTTTCATTGTTGGGAACTCAACCATGTTTTCTTGGACTAATTTTTGAAACACAACCTTGAGTGGTTCACCCAAGGGTGTATAATTGCATTTTGATCGTTAGGGGGATTCCGCTTTGGAGGAGCAGATGGAACCGAGACATTGTTTGAAACATTTTGGACTACATTTTGTCTCTTTGGTTTAGGAGCCACAATTTGGACATACTTGGAATCGATAGCACCATCTCCTACAGTGTTCTTATTTTTAGCCCAAAATTTAGGTTTGTCGTTGGATGACTTGTCATTATCGATCTTGCTGTAGTTTTTGACTAAACCTTTTGCAATAAGGGACTTTTCAATGGTGACCCATTTTTTCTATGATTTAATCGAAGGTTGATGCACAATGTACTTGCAAGTGAAAGGCCATTTCTTGGTTGAAATTTTGGATGAAATTGTGGACGAGTTGTTTTTCAGGGGTTGTCCAAGGTAGCCTACTAGCAAGGGCTCTCCATATTTGTAGACAATCGGTGAAACTCTTGCCACTTCATTGTTTGGTGTTGCAAAGGTCTAGCATAGTGATTTCATGATCCATATTGTATGAGAAGTGGGCAACAAATTTCTTTGAAAGATTGGCAAAATTCAATATGGAACCATAGAGCAAGTGCATAAACCATTCTAAGGCTTGTCCTCCTAGGCTTCATGGAAAAAGATGAAGGAGGATTGGTCATCATAGGCTACTTCTTGATGTGATCATGAGGGTCTTCTTTTCCTTTGTACTTATCAAATTTTGGCATTTCAAAATGTTGAGGAAAAGGTGTGATGGCAATGTTTCTATCAAATGGATAGGGACATAAGTCTTCAAACTTATAATGTTTCTTTTGGGTCCCTAGTTGGATTTTTTTGAGTGTGTTTTTCATCTCTTTCCATTCTTGGTCCAAAGGATTAGCAAGAGGTGGTTGTGACATGTGTTGGAGTATGATAATTATTAATGTTGGGGATGGGTATATTGTTGTTGTTGGGTATATGGAGGTGGACCCATAGTTTGTGTATAAACATGGGACCCATATGGAATGTTTTGTTGGTTTTGGAGTGGTGGTTTTTGTTGAGAGACATATGGATTTTGCATCAAGGACCCATGGGGAGGTTTTTGATGCATTGAGGATTGATATGTGTGAGTGGGGTTGTTATAGCTCATCAAGGGATTTTGTGTTTGGTTGAATGGATTAGCTGTTTGGATGGGTGTTTGTGTTGTGGGTGGTAACACCATTTGAGTGATGATTGAACTTTGAGGGATATTCAAAGGAGGAAGGGGTTGTGGAATGATAGTGGAAGCATCTTGTGGCTTGGTAGGTGGAGGTGGTATGATGGGTATGGTGACATTAGATGGTACCGTGGAGATGGGCACATTAGAGGGTAGCATACTATATGGTAGCTTGAAAGGGGGATTTGATACCTCTTGTTGGGTATTTCTAACCCTCATGTTTTGGTCTAAAGTGTGGATGACATTAGTGTTATAGGCATAACTAGCCCATGGGTTGTTGTAGATGGGTTCATTAGGATTAGGGACATGTCCCCATGGTTGATCTTGGATGGGTGAGGGTGGTTTGTCATGGAAAATGGTTTTAAGTTTATCATGGTTGAATGAGTATGGAAGTTGTGTGCCAAGTTCAATGAAATGCTCGAGGAGTTCATCCTTATGGTTGTCAATGAATTGGTCAAACGTGTCGTGTAATCCATTTTCATCTAGAAATTTGACAAAGGTGGGGGAATAGGTGTGATGATGATGAGTGGATGTGTAGACACCTAAAATTGGCTTGCTTCGCAAAACAATTTCCCATGTCTCGACACCCTCATTATCCCTCATATTAATTAAATAAATTCATTTTATTTAATTAATTTATCCCTCATTATCTACCTTGACCATTTACCTATCCCTTGTGATCAATTAACTTGCTTAATTTATCACTAAGACCTTACAACACTATCCCTCATTAATCAAATAAATATTCCCAATATTTATTTGGTTTAATTCTCCTTTTCCCTAATCCTCATCAATTAGATAAATCATGGTTATCTAATTGATCTAGCCTACTAATTGACCTACCCTAACCTACCCTAGCCTACCTCATCCTAGCCCTAGGATCAATTAAGCAAAACCTCTGTTTAATTAGTCCTAACCTCTCTTTTGGGTGGTCAAACCTAGTTTAACACCCTTTCCCACATCCCCCAAATTAAAAATTAAAACAAATCACACATCACATTTACTTCTCTTACAAACCCCTTACCTCACCCATCCTTATTCATTACCTCTTATCCCCAAATGAATTCTTAATTCATTTCCCATTCCCCAAATGAATTTTTAATTCATTTTCCATTCTTTCACACCCATACCTCATTTATCACCCCTTTTCCCAAAATGAATAAAAGATTTACTTTGATTCCTATCCCTTGATCTCTTCTTTTAATCCTCACCCTCCATCCTCATTTCCAAAACTGTATAAATGAGACCCCTCTCTAAGCCATTCAAGAGACTTCTTCATGCATCAAACCTCTGCCAAAATCACTCCACAATCTCCTCATCCTACCATCCTAATGTCAAAATCTTGCCTCATCTCCATCTAATCCATCTGAATCCACTTGTCTCTCATCTACATTTGTGTTGAAAAGCCTTGAGAAATCCACATTAGTCATTCTAGTCATGGGTAAAATCTGAGGAGACTAATCAGGTGCAACTCCTTCCCGCTTGGATTTATGGGTCATTATGAAGGTATAATCATTCTGTTTTGCATTTGATTCATATTTAATCTTCATTTTGTTCTCATTAATCATAGGATTTTTCACCCACTTTGGGTTGGTTGACATACCCCTTGATATTACTCGTGGTGGAGTCATGAGGCGAGAGGGGTTGGTAACGAGAGTCCATTCTCTTCCTAACTTGTGATCATGTGATGGGAGGCATAAAAGGTGAACTTGGATGGGATTTGTATGATGAGGTACCAATGGTGATGAATGGGATTGACTCTAAGTTCAAAATCTAGATCAAAATGATTGAAATATTAAAGATTAATCCTATATACTTAGAGCAGACAAAGAGCCTACGCAAAAGGATGATAGGATTATCTTACTTGGGGTAGACAAGATGCACCAAGAAAAATGGGATTTCTTGAAGTCCACTAACTTAGGAGTTGTCTAAGTTCCCAAGCTAATTTATCCAAGAAGATGATGATGTCTAGTTTATACAAAACTTAAGATAAATAAGGTCTTAAGCTTAACATAAAAAAAGGGATGATTTGATCTAGATTCTAAACTTAGGATTTGGATGTGATTTTGATTGATTTCAGATTTGGATGAGGATTGATTATGGATTGAGACAATAAGAATTTGATTGATTTGGATAGAATGATTGATTATGGATGATTGGGGTTGATTAGGGATGATAGGATTGATTAAGGATGAGGATTTTTTTATAGATGATGGTCAAAGATTTGACTAAGGATGGATTAAGGATGATGATTGATCATTACAAGTATAATGCTAAATTATTGCCTAAGGATGATGATTATGGATGACAAAGGTTGGATTGGTTAAGGATTTGACTATGGATTAGTCAAGGATGGATAATCAAAGATTATGATTAACTATGGATTAAGGATAATGATTAATGAAAGGTGGTGATGATTAAGGAAGATGATTAAGCAATGGATTATGGGGCTAATGATGGGCTAGGACTAATTAACTATGGATGACTTGGATAATCTATGAACTAACAAGGATAATGATCAATGGTTATAGTCGGATCACAAGCTAAGAGGGACAAATGGACATGGATATGGCTGAGGTGGCATGCAATGCCAAGGGATGATGTGGAAAGGGGATTTTTGATAACCAAAAGGACAAAATTTTGTTTTTTTATGTCTTTGACAAATGGGTGCTGATTTGGAAAATAAGCACTCATTTAGAAAATAGGCACTGATTCAAAAATGGGTGCTATTTTACATAGTGGGCATTGATTCAGGACAACGTTGGTATTTTTTGATTTTCAAGTTGTCAGTTCAGATTTTTGGCAAGATTTTTACATACAACAATCACAATGGCTGTTTGACCAACTTTGGAAGTTGGTGCGAGAGGTGATTAGCCTATGGTTCACAAATGGCTTTTATGGGTTTTGCACAAAGAAGACACTTCAAGCACTTGTATACAACCTAAAATTATTCAAGTGGGGGTGACATCTTGTGGATCTCATGAAGTGGCCATGGGCCAATCCCAACTCAAAGTGAATCGAGATTCCTACCCCCACTAATACCTTAGGTGCTATAGCTTGGATAGATAAGGAAAATAAGGTCTTGGACCACCTTACCCCCCTCACCTTGGAGACTTTTGTCTTGCCCAAAGCATATCCCATCTCAAGTATAATGGTACAATGAGCATCTTCCCCTCCTCTATAGCGGTGCACCACAAGATATGATAGATGAAAGGTCTTACATAGGCTTAACAAAGCTTCTAGGGGTGTCCTCTAGCGTACTCAAGGTACTTGAGGCCCAAGTCCGTGAACAAGGGTGTCCCGATCGACTAACACTCAACCATTCAAGTCTTGGTAGACCAAGGGTCTTGGAGGTCTTTTGCTTGGAAGAGAGAGGGTCCTTCCTTTAAATGAGTCTTTTGATTCTCACAATATTTATATACCATTCCAAAACATGTAGTTGAGGTCACCCCTTGGGGGGATGAAATCCCCAAGTAGGCCTCCTAAGAAGAAACCACTTCCCACTTTTGATCACCCAAGATCGCACAAAGTGCAAGGGGAGAGCATACGTAGAGAAATGACCCCTTCGAGTATGAAAGTAAGTAAAAGGTTTGAAAATAGACTTTTAATCCCCAAGATCACCCTAAGGCACAAGGGAAGAACATATGTCTGATTTCTAAATCACAAGAATGACAAACAATATTAATTCCCACTACTCTAATTTAGTGCAACTACAAACTAGTGGAAAAAATAAATTCTTTGTCAGTGGGGCTGCACAAAACTCATTAGTAGTTGATAATGGGGTCTTGGACAATTGAGAAATGCTGTAAAACCAATGTTAATCTAAGACAAATGATAAAAAAACTAACTTTTTGCTAACACAGTGACTAAGCGCTGATATAGAAAATAGGCACTAATATATAAAAACAGGCGCTACAATAAGAACTAGGCATTGATTTGCATAATTTTATACCTAACAATAGGTGTTGATTTACAGAATGAGTGTTGATATATGAAGCAGGTGTTGATTTGTGGATCAGGCACTGATATGATCTTGACAGAGTCTCCCCCTTGTAAAATTGATTTTTCTTGCAAAATAGAGGAAAATTTGTAGAAAACAGTAGTTAGAAGCCTAAGGAACTATATCATATACTATGGTTAGCAAAATGCATGAAAAAAACTAGTTTTGTCTCAAAGTAAGGATGGGCTCTAATTTGCAGAATGGGCATCAATATGGGAAATAGGTGTTGATTTGCTGATAATAGGTGTTGATTTGAAACCGTCATCACCTCCCCCTTGTTCCTGTATTTTCTGCAACAAATCCGAGAGCTAACTCACACAAAAAGTTAGTAGAAATCAATTTAAGACCTAATGCAAGTGTATAGCACTGAAATTGATGAAAAACACATGAAAACAATGCTTTTTACCTTATGCAGAAACAAGCGCTAATATGCTGGATAGGCACTGAAATGTGAAAACCAAGCGCTAATTTGTAGAAAATTGTCATTGGTCTGACTTGTCACAAGAAAACATGTAAATAACCATGCAATTGTTAGTGGAAAAGGTGGTGTGGGTCTCACTGGGTGTACCAAAAATGTCTACCTAAAAGATGAGATGTCAAATTACATGCAAACTATCCTAAATTGCACCCAATCCCAAACCCAAGGGACCTCAAGATTGAGCTAGATCACTACTATGCTTCTAATCGACTAATGTACACTATCTAAACATATTAGTGATGATTTGCTCTATATGAAGGTGAAACTATGCTATGCTACTTAGAATTGCACTAAGCTAGATGGTTGTTGAGCACTCAAATTTGTAGAATGTCTTTGCATATGATGGCTTGTGAAAAATAGAGGTGGAGGCTTCAATTTATAGATTTTTGGGGATGGAAATGGAGGGTTAGGATCAAATTGGGAGATAAAGGGTGGAGATTTCTTGAGGATCCTCAAACAAGGAGAATTGGACAAATGGCATGATTGGATTGGATGAGGATTTTGCTCCAAGATTCAAGAGATGATCAATAGATGAGATTGCAAGTTTGAATGGATGAATGGCTAGGATTAGGTAGGTGTATGACATGTAAGGTCTCATGTATGAAAAGGTAACGATTGGATTTAATGAGAAATTTTAAATTCCATGAAGAGGACAAGCGGAATTAAAAATTAGATGAATAGTGTCCAAATAGTACCACATGTAATTTTAAATTTGCATGAATAGTGACACTTGGAGTGGGATGGAAGAAAGAGGATAAATGTACACATTCTGAAAGATTTGGCCATGGTTTTAAAGTACCACTTGTAATGTACATGCATGTACATGGAATGACAAGTGGACTTCTAGCAACATGGGGGTTTGTAATGAGGAATTAATTAACATTAATTCATGTGCACATGTTTTAGAAGAAAATAATGATGATTACAAAAAGTAATCAAAAGTGGACAAAATAGAAATTAACAAAATATGGTCATTTATTTAATTTTTGGGAGTGTGAATTATGAACTATAGTCACAAAGAATATTTAATTTTTGAACTATAGTAGAGGAGCTTGATTTTTGTGAAAGAGAAAAGGTGCAGGATGAATTAATTAAATAATTAAAAATTATTTAATTAATATTTGAATTGAATATAATGATGTAGGTGAAATTGGTTTGAATTGCATAAGTAGAAGAAAGTGGTTGTGACCATTTCCGGATGTCAACAGTTAGTATGTGTGAAAAATAGAATTGGTGGTACACTCATAGGGTAGGTTGTAGCTACCTTAATACTTGTTTACATAGCCACAAGTTTAAATGAGCTATTAGATGTATAACTCTACCATATAGGTTAAAGCTATATTGAGAGGGAATGCTTATCAATAAAAATATAAGAATGCCATATTCCAATACTTAAATGTATATGGATACACATTGAAAGAACAATAGGTTGGTGAAGATTGGTATGCATCAACTCAAAGACCAATCATTTGTAAATTAGCATGCCATGAGTTTGGAAATGAGCCTACATTGTAATTAGCATGGTATGAAGCCATTTAAATAATAACTTGTAAATAACACAAAGATTTATGGTTGTATTCTTCAATGATTAAATAAACTAGTTTGAATCAAAATTTTGCTAATGATGGTTTAATGGGACACTAATGATATGTGTTGTAAACTTATGTAGTAACTTTACTATGGAAATAAGACATAAGTAGAAGTTGATGAAGGTAATTTGAATATATGATGTGTATTTGACCATGAAGAGTGGTATGTGATGTGTGGTACTTCAGTACTTGGCAAGGAGTAATAGGTAAATGAGTGTATCAATGTGCATAAATATTGATCTATCTTAATAGAGATTGTACATAAATTAAAAAATAGAGGATTGCATTGAGTGAAAATGCATATTCAAGGGTACATTTGTAAAGCTTTACCCTTTTAATATTATAAAATTGTTCCAAATTAGTCAAATTAAGGAAAAAGGAACCACGTGAAAGATGATGATAATTAATTTAGAAACAAATAAATTGACCAATAATCTACAATTACAAAGATTTTATGTATAAAAGTCATAAATTATGGCCCTAAGAGGTGAAACATAACATGAATAGAACAATACTTGATTTGAATATGATTATTAGAAAAAAATAGCAAAGGAAACTTCCTAATAAGCCAAGATGGCTTATCCCATGGGGGGAGAATGTCACATCCCCATCAGTGGTAATTATTTTATAAATAAAAAGATTTTTGTCAAATTGATATTTAGCAAAGATATTTATTGAGGTATGGTTGAAGGCTTTAGAATAGTGCACGAGCATCCATCAACGAACCAAGTGATTGATGGGTGGCTAGTGAAGGCACGCGTAGTCATAGGGGACAAGCCTACAAGCTCTATTGAGGATGATCAAACATTATTCGACTATAAGGCATGGGAAATAGACACATATTACGTGGGCTTCGGTAGAAGTTTGGTGGGCGATATTACTAATCCTTGTCAGCAATTATTTTGAGGGTCACTTGCACTTGATTAAGGAGGGAAGAACTCATAATGGCGCACATTAGAGGGTGCAGTTTTAGACTTCCATGAACACATAAAGTACGGAGGAATTTCGTTAGAGAGAAGGGAAGTAGTTGGGGAAAAAAGCGACGAGGAATAAAGACATGGGAGTTGCAACTTTAGAAGAGTTAAAGAATAGAAAAGAACAACTAGAGAAGCTGAATAGGTAGGTACTTGTCACTGCAAATGACTTATATTTTAGCGCATATGTACCTCTATTCCTTGGATTTGAATCTATTTTATCTACATAATATTTATTAATCTTTGGCCAGGGATATAAGTTGTCATTCAAAGCTAGTTGTGGGAGGTATAGGTGAGAGTTCTAACCATATTTGCAAGTATAAGAATATTAGGTGATTTCCCAAATAATGGAATAATTGTCCATCTCTCCACATGTAGGGTTAACCTATATTCATATAGGATAGACAATGATAAAATGCCTAAAAGAAATGTGGTCTTAGGTAGCACCATAAAGGCAAGGTATGTTTAAAATGGGTGGTTGAAAAAGTCTTAGGAACTTTTAATTAAAGGAAAACCAACCTCCACATATTGGAGCTAGAGAAGAGGGTATGAATATTTAGTAATTATGGTTGAAAGGGTTTACTACAGATGATGTAAATGGCAAAAGCCACTTGCTATCATTATAGAATTCACAAAACTTATGTGTAAAATTTAATAAAGAGGAATTTATGTACAAACTCTCTCTTGATTGAGTTCAAACTATGAGAAACTATCTTGTAGCTTTTGTAGCCTGAAATTCTAAAATATCCACTATTTTAGCTAAAAATCATTAATCTAGGTTGATTTATGCTTATGTCTGAAATATTGAACATTCAACAAATTGAAAGATAGCTTTTCTTGTTTTTAATTGGTGATGCAATTTGGTTAGTAAGTGCAAGAAAGGTATGAGTTTTGGTAAGATTGTCTATATAATATCTTGGCTATAGTATAGAATGATATTAAATGAAATGAAAACCATGCTTTATAAGAATTTGGGAAATAAATAATAGAGGTAATTAATATCTAGTATTGTACTGAAGATCTTAAACATTAGAACATTTGGTATGTGAAAGAAGCATGATATATGAGAAATTCATAGACCAATAACTTACTATAGTTGAGGGTTAATTATTTGAATGACCAAGTGTTTGGACTTTTGAGTAGACAAGGTTGAAGATAACATATGATCTTACCTTGAATTCATTATATACTTATGTTGGGACTTTACATTAAATAAAGGCTTTATATGATTACAAGATGTCCATTGACCTCTTAAGTATAAGAACCTTGATATTGAATCTATTATGTGAATTTTGAAGGGCAGTATAGTTGTATTGGACTGTAGTATGAGTGTGTACTAAATGAAAGGAAATTACCACTTAATTTGATTATGATGTTGGTTTTGATTTAAGAGATAAACCATCTCCGTGTTAGTGTGAAAATAGCTTTTATCTATCTAGATTGACCAGGGCCTATTCACACTATGCTTAAGTCTCCACTTAGGGACTTCTAAGAGTTTGTCTCATCTCATATGGTTGAGACATGTGTGCTCACATTTTGAAGATGCCTATTGCATGTTTACTTACCACTAGCTCAAACACTTATCATCTGAGCTTACACGTGTGTTACTTTTGGAGGGGTAGTCAGTCGTAGATTCCTACCTTCCTACCTCCTCTTTTATGCCTAATTATACAAGGCATATTATACATTTTTACTTAGCTTTTGAATATATGTTATTGGCTTATTTTGTGAAATTTATCTAGTGGAAGTGATTCTAGTGCTTGATGGTTGATGTTGGCTACTCCAACATGGTATCAAAGCCATGCTAGCAAAACCCTTCCCTTTTGATCAAATCCTACACCTAGCCTAGTAAAGAGTTCCTCGTAGAGCTAAATGGACATTTCCATTGAGTCTGGAAGGCTCTAATCAATAAGGATTAACTATCTAAAAATCAATTTTGGACATTGTTAATTTTTGTAAAAAAAATTGCCCTTGTACCGTACTATGGTACAACCGTATGGAATTGTATGGATTTATTAGTTGAAAATGCAAAAAAAACTTACCTCTGCTCTTGGGTGTAGTATGGCTATATGGCTATTTCTGTACTATATGGATTTTTTGTCAAAAAATAATTTTTTTTGCAGAGGGCAAATTTGCTCCATGCAATTAGTAGATCTTGGGTTGAATTGTTGTTTTTGTGTGCAGGTTTCTTGTTTATTTTAGGCTTGTTTGGCTTGATTAGGGAATCTAATGTCCCTAGTTGTTTTGGTCCATGACTGCCCCTACTTTAGCTCCTATCTAACCTCACATGATGACCCCTTACTCTTGCGTGAAGCTAAACTGTCAACTCTACTTCCCACTCGGCCTTGACAAGCGTTGCTTGCTAGCACCATTCGAGCTGGACTACTTTGCCTTGATTGGGCCACTTGTTACAACAACCTCATGGCCACAAGATCATCCACACATCCCTATTCAATGGCCCTCTTTAGTGCTTGGTCTGTCTTACACACTCAGGATTCCCTTCTGGTGATCGACGCTTCTTTAGACTAGTCTTCCCAGTTGCTTGGGTCCTCTTCTTCATAGTTTAGCTTTTTTACAAGTTGTTTGGAGTATTCTTTTGCCCAAGAAACCTCAAGATCTAGCCTAGTTGGCTTCCTTCCAACCCTTTTGACCTCAATCCAGTCCACGAGGCCTCCAAATCGACGGTCTCTACCAAAGACTTGGACCTGCTTGTTTAAGTTGGCCATTTTTTAGGCCTCTATGCCAATTAACTCAGCCTCAGTTCAACCCATTTGGGGCTTCACCAAGCTACCACTAGGGCACCACTGGCCAGCCATCAGTCCACCACTAGGCAACCATCAGGCCTCCCCTAGCTGCACCAATAGTCCTAGAAGGGATATTTTTTATTTTTCTATAGCTTGCAAACCAGGTGTCAAAATTTTACAAAAATATAGTCCATGAAAAGGTATTTTTGTCAACTTCACTGTGGTGAAGTGTTGGTCATGATGTTAGTCACAAACAAACATAGAATAAAAGTACACATTAACCTTTATTCATCTTGAAAGATACAGTGAATTCAAAGAATTCATGATCCCAAGTCTCCGGTGATTAGGTCTTAATCGACTGACGTTACTCAGTGGTTAATGTGAGTTGATGTTTCCATTTTGGGGCCTTACGTGAAAATGCACCATCATCATGAAGTTCCTGCAGAAATTCCTTACAGAGAAGTCAAATTATGCAGGTATTTGCTGAAAAGAGGTAAAATACCTAGATCTTTGCATGATATTTTCAATTGTGCATGCTTAGTGTTCAAATATGCTAAATATTTACGATTATCTACGAGATGTCTGCATATTTTGGGTTGTTTGCTTAAGATTATCAGTTTATTTGCAATTGTGATAGTGAGATTCCTGGAATTGAAAGAAATTAAAGGAAATACTTCTAATTAAGTTGAACCTTTAGCTTTTGATCCACATACATGCTTGATACTGTCATGAGGAGAAGAAATCAAACCATATGTTCACTAGGACATTCCACAGCTAGATACAGTTGATGCAAACTTCAGAGGATAATGAATGAAAACAATACATGCAACATGATGAGTACTCCAAGGGACGCAGCAAATCAAAGCACATATCCAGAATTCACACACAGATTACTCAAGATTTACGAAGATTTGTAATCAAAATACTCTTCCCTTTCATTAAGTATGCAAAAGACATGTACATATATAGCAGCTTTGAAATAAGTCCTGAATATTTCAGCAATCAGATTTCAATTAAGTTTCGAATGAATATAACAAGGCATTCCACCACCTTTTATAGAATAAGGTGAGGAATCCATTACAAAAGATCCACGGATCTGATATGTCAATACAAATCAACGGTCATCACTTCATGACTTGTCAATTTTACAAAAAGGCACAAGTTGCCAGCTGGCAACTATCTATACTGCATATGCAAAATGCTCCCCTTCATGATGTATCTTCATCATGCTCTTTACCTGATGCATGCGGGTCATCATCATGTGCATCGCTCTCTGAACTTTCGCTATCCGGATGATGACGCTGCTGCATATGGGGCTGCATGCTGCTCTGGATTTGTTCGTATGACCGCACAACTTGGTCTATTCCTCTGCCATCTTGAGTCTTTGCCTTGATGATGGCGTGTTTGTGCGCTTCATACTTATCCCTGCTGTTATCCAGCTTATTCTTTCTGTCCTGCAGTGTCTCGTTATAGGTCTCCATCTTGACCTTGATCCTCATCATTTTATTTATTATCTCTTCTGTCAAGTGGACTAGCGGACCATCATCTTCCACTTGGAAGTTATTACGCAGAGCCTTGAGGGCAGAATCTTCATCTTGATTCTCTATCTTCCCTTCCACCTTGCCTTCTAATGCTTCGAGCATGTCTGCTTCAATGCCCATTAAATCGCGTAGCCTCATGCTGATCTCCCTCAGCTTATTATTGCATCTCTTGAGGACTCCGCATTCGAACTATACATCCTTAGACCAGATATCCACTAATAATGCAGTATTATTATTTAACACCTGCTTACTGATAAGCAGTTGTGGATTTATCTTCCTTATTTCATCTAGCAGGCTGAGGACTTTCTCCAGTTTATAAGACCTTTTTCCGGTCTGCATCTGCAACCTGTCTACCTTGGTTTTGGAGTCACTCAATACGCTCCATCTCTTCAAAGAACCTTTTATTATTTCAATAGCATCATCCAATGTGGATGACACCCATTTTCTGATTACGGACACCTCATGTTTCATGAGGTCCAGTTTATTTACCTCCTCCTGAGAAATGGCAGTCAATGGGACTGCAGCTTCACCTGTGGTATCCTCAGGGTTGGTTAAACCCTTAATGTATGCATGCAACTGAGCAATGTGCTCTTTATGTTGCTTATTCTTCTCCTTCTCTCTTTTCACCTTCTGAATTAGAGAGTCTATAATGTCTTTTCCCTCCTGACCTTCCTGCTCTTCATTGGCAAAACCCAAATCAACTGTGCTTATCTAGAATTCATCTACAGTGATTTTGCCTTTCTCTTTCTCTACGGCAGGCACAACAATCTGTGCGGTCCTTCTCCCTGTTGCCGGATCTCTTTTGATGGCTGAAGTCATCCTGGCCTTCCTCCTGGGTTTCATTATATCTACGGCGAACAGGGTGGAGACGTCAAACTCCTGAATCTCCAGTTCCTCCTCAACATTCACTTCCTTTTCTAACCATGGAGGCACCTGATCATGCTTCTCAGCATCATGATGCTGTTCACCTCTATCTCCTATTTCTATCAATATGTGTTGTGGAGATGGTGATTTTTCTTTTTCTTTCTCCTGATGCTCACCTTGCTGCTGTTGATCCTGAGGTGCCTCCTCCTGTTGAGGAACTTCCTTTTCCGGGGGAGCATCTTCTCTGTGTGGGGAACCTGGCGGTGTACCTGTAGGTAGATCATGATGATCATGATCTTTTTCCTTCGTTATTTCATCTGTCCCCAGTTCTTCCCCCTGTGGAGGTTGATCATCCTCCTTTTGCTTTTCTACTTCTGGTGGTATGTCGACCACCTTTGATATTGTAGGATCTGCCTGAGGTGATGGCATCTGCTCTGCGACGGCTATTTGCTCTGTACCTGCAGCATCCACCTCTTGTGCCTTATCAGCAGGATCCTCCATCGCTTCTTTCTTCTCATCATCAGCCTTTGATTCTTGGACCTCTACTATAGCAGGTCCTGCTGATGTATCCTGTGGGCTCTGTTGGCCTGATTCAAGAGCATGGCCTTCTGTTTCTGCCATCTCTATCTCTTCTATTAAGTGGCCCTTATCAGGTGATCCTGCTGGCTGTTCAGGACTTGCATCCTGCTTCTCTGTTAAGTCTACCACTGCAGGACTTGTCACCTCGGCGATCAGTGTGTCCAGCCCTATGTCCTGAGCTACCTGCTCTGGGCTCTTCTCTGGTTCTGGGCTCTTTTCTTGCTCCGCCTCTGCTTGTTTCATCTCTTCAAGCGTTGATTGGACAGATGGAGGCTTGTGAGGAGTCACACTGATGCCAGTAGCCGCAAGTGTTTCCATTTCTTGTGCAGCTACATCCTGCACCACCTCATCGTCAGACAAGTTTATTGTCTCGTCTAGCGAGACATGCTTTTCTGCTTGTGCCTGAGATGTTTCCTTTTGTTGCTCTTCTGCAAGTTCTGCTTTGAACTTGACAATGGTAGGAAGTGGAACATTGTGCTGAAGTTCCTTCTGCACTTCACTACCTGCCCCTTGTACTTGTACTGGGGGTTGACTCATCTCACCTCTCATGGAGGTTCTTGTTTTCTTAGGTGTGGTAGGAACCAACACCTGCGGAGCTCTCCTCTTTCTTCTAATTACTAGTGGAGCTTCCTCCTCTTCTTCAGGCTCTTCCTCCATGAGGATATCCTTGCCTGGTTGTCTGGATGACTGACCCACTTCTTGGGTCTCTGTGGTTCCAGCCTCTGTTGTCTTGGCTTTCTTGGGCTTGGGAGGAGAATCTGATTCTGATCCTGATCTGGCTGCCTCCTCAGCCGTGAATACTGCCCTTTCAATTATGACCCCTTTGGGTCCCTTTTCCACCTTCTTGCCCCTTGGGGCTCTCTTGCTTGGCTGCTGTGGTGGAGGAATCCTCTCTCCCTTGGTCTTCCGCTTCTCCGGCAGGAAGTCATCATATTCGTCTGCAGGGATGTCCTGCCCTTTCTTTTTGTTGTCCACCGTGATAGCAACACCCTTTTTCTTCAATGCCTCTACCTGTGCATCTACCCAAGCTTGGGTCAAGTGTATGGTTCTGGCAAAGAATGGGTCCAAGGACATATCCTCCTGCATGGTGAGGTCAGGGGCAGAAATGGTATCATTGTATATCTTCTTCTGCTCGTATTCGTCTGCCATTATCCTGCCGTCATCACTCTTCAGCTGCTGAGGGAGGGGTATGCAGTCAAATGTTCTGATCTGGTTCAGAGTCAACCTCTGATACCTCCTCCTCCTGGCCTCTGCCTCATCCTCGCAGTCAGCCCAAAAATCTTCTAGGTGCCTTTGGTGAATAGGCTTCCCTAGAATCTTCTGCATTCGGCCGTAAGGATCATATGGTCTTGTTACTGGGAAGGGCAGTAGATTCATCTTGTTCAGAGTGACCATCACCTTCTTAATATTATCCGAGTCAGGGCACATATAGTTGCCGATGCTGACTGGGAACAAAATTGGTGGCAGCTTCTTGGCATCCTTATACATCTGTATGATGGTGGAGCCCTGCCTGATAAATTCCATTAAAACTACTGCATCAGTAGGATATCTTGGCAGCATCAGGGGATGCCCTTCAAAACCTTCTATCCTGATGTAGGAAAAGGTGGCAAATTGGATGTACCATGCCCCATGCCTGTATACTGCCTCCTGTGCTTCCATGCTCAGTCTTTTTGTCCTGTCATCTTCCATGGTCCTTACCAGATGCATAGAGAATGCATCATTGACCAGTTTATAGTCCTTGATATACTTGGTTCTTTGCATCTGGGGATGATGATCCCATATATAGGCTGCATTTGTGCCTGTTAGCTTCCCATCTGTGGTTAAGGCATCAAACGTACCTCTATATGCACAGGAATAAACAATGTAAGAGGTCATATAGAAGGCACAATCTGAACCTCCCAGGTTCAGTAGCTGCTCATGCAGAGCATCACTTATGATTTGGCCCCACAGTGGCTTGATGTCTGCATATAGGCACATCATTATTATGCCATACATCCAGTCTCTGAATTCTCCAGTATCAGGCTGGCTAGTCACCCTGTTTAGTAGGGCAATCACATACTGATATTCTTCATTAAAATCAAATTTGAACATGTGCACAGGAAGCTTGGCCGCTGCATTATATGTGCTGTTCTCGGCCCGCCAAGCATACATATTCTTTCTGGCCGTCTTCTTGTTGGCCTCATATTCTCTTTCAGACTTCTTCAAGTCTACACTCTTTACCTTGCTGCCCATTGGCAGTCCAAATATTTGGGATAGACCTTTGATGGATAGGTCTGCATACACCCTCCCATGCTTCACCACCTGCCTCGTCTGAGGGTTGTAGTTCCGAGCGCACTCAATAACCAGCTCCGGAGACTCCATGGAGTAGGGGAAGCTAGCAGCGTTCCACATGCCGGATACAAACACGGGGTCCAATACTAGACTCTTATCTTGTCCATCATTTAGCTTGGCTGACCAAGCTTCCAGGTTGGTACTCCCCTGATGGGTATCTGTAATTGCCCCAAATTTGAATAGGACCCCTCTCTGTGAAGAGAACATAGGCCGGCTGAATTCTTCCTGATTCTTGACTAAACATTTTTCAGCCATGGGTACCTGCAATTAACAACATTTCTTCTCACAACGGGATATGCATGCATACATACTGCAAATATCATGCTTATTGTATCAATTTCATGTTACTTTATCATACGGATACATAACCAGAACTTACAACATCATATAGAAACAACATGATGAGGGTTTCATTTCACTTACCTGGTTATGCAGATTTCTTTCTATACCAGTATATCGTTGAGACACTCTTGATTCAGCTGCTGATCACCTTCCTCCTCCTCAGTTTACGAGCTCCAGTTGCGCAACGGTAGCTGTTATGCAAATATGGAGGCTAGTGCTTTGTAAGACAATTTTAACGCAGGTAAATGTAACAATGGCGGTTGAATTACCTTTTAACCTCGCAGTTAGGGTAAACTTAGGGTAACTCTGACAAGTTAGATCGCAATCTTTGATCATTCGTGCGAAAACTCAGGATCTCGCCAGACGTTTCATTGGGTTCCGGGGTCGGTGGGAATCACCTACCATATCTGCGCGCATTTAATGGCAATGGCGGCAAAGGGAGCGGGGGGATATCCATACGACAAGATATCATGAGGGCAGGATGATATTTCACAAATATCAGGTTGAGTTTCAATATCATCCTCCCTAATCTTGAAATTGCTATCGCGGCAAAATTCGGGTGACAACGCACCTTTGTTTTCATTTTAGCACATCAGGAGGATATTTCGGTCCATTGGGTGATATTTCAAAATATGATGATGACCTTCAAACTTACTCATTCTCCTTTCGGAATATCAGGATGACGTCATCATGATATTTGTTCTTTGTATTGGAAATGTCTCATGACATCATCGTCATATTGGGTGAACATGATCATGTTTACAAAATATCCTGTCGAAATGCAAATATGATGATGATGTCATCAGGATGTTTGTTTCTTTGTTTATCGGATTCAGATGATGTCATCAGGATGTTTGTTAAGGGTGATATTTTGCATCAGGATGATATTAACGAATATCAGGTTACTTTCAAAATATGATGCTCGCGATACAAAAGACCGTTCGACAGGGAAGACTTACTATCACTTAAAGTTGACGTTCAGATATTTGAACCGCAGGATATTATCGGGGGGACGTTTCAAATATGATGATGATGTTCTTCAAACATCATAACTGAGTTTATAAAATATGACCCTCTTCTTGTGAATATCAGGTTTGACCAAGACTTTGACTGTTCATAACTCTCACATCCTGATGAATATCAGGGTGATGTAAAAAGCAAACCTGCATGAATTTTAATGCTCTTTCAGAATATGTTGTCATATATATGAAATATGAATTTTGACAGACTGACCTCATATTGGGGCTTACCTCATCTTGACTCCACATGATGATGAACATGACTGATTTTACCAAACCGCCAGAAAGCAGACACACAAACAAAAAGAAAAGTTGGGTCCCTGTTTTGCCAAGTCAAAATGGGGCGTGTTGTGTAACCACACAACACGAAGTTAATTTGTTTGTTGTTCACACTAGTTTTTTGGCTTCTAAAGTCAACTATAAGCATAATTTTGACATGGCATAACTTTCACCTCGATTATCAAAAATTCACATCTTTTTGAAAGTGATCAAAATTTCACGAGGAATTCACTAGTGCAAGTCAAATTAAGTTTTGGTAAGCCTTTTTTCAAAATTTTGTAAAATATTTTTGTGTTATAAATGGTTGATTTGGCTTCCAAACTTGTACAAACTGTAATTCTTTTTCTTTCATTTTTTGGGGGGTCTATGTTTTAGAACTAATCTTTTGGGGGGGAAACTTGTATTTCTGCTTTGGATTTTGTTGTACATTTTGTTAGATCTAGGGCACACAACTGAGACGGGGGGTGAATCAGTTGTACAAAAACTTGCTTCTACTTCAAACACTTGATTCTTCTTTGTTATTTAATAGCATATCAATTAACCATTCATGAAAGCATAAAGCATAAACACCAGAGCAGATAAACATCAACACATTAGACACCAAGATTTGACGTGGAAAACCTGGTCAAGGGAAAAACCACGGGGTGATTAACCCAAGGATTATTCTCTGTTAGAAGAATAAGAAAAATAGATGGCACATGCCAATTAGGGCTCACTGCCTGAGCACACTGCTCACAAGAAGGCACACTGCCTACAAGAGACACACTGTCTACAAGATAACAAGTATTACAAACTTGAACTGGAGATTGACATCTTTTACCATGTCTGGATCAGTTCCATTTAAGCCCAAAAACTCCTGCTCTACCTTTCGCACTTCTCTTCACTATATAACTCTCATCACCGCAAGACACACTTCAAAATGAATTCACAATCCCTTATTTATACAAGGCATTGACTTAGGAACAATCATCTAAGTCCGCAAACATCTACAAGATCATTCGCAAGACGTGTAATACATCTAGTCAGCCTGTCTCAGGAAGAACACCAATATCCGTAGTTATTCTTCGAATGCAAACTCTAACTTCAATGCGAACCGCCAATAAAAATTGTACATGATCCAAAGATCACCAAAACCTTTCCTAAGTCATCAAGAACATCCGCACTTTATCAGCTTACTGGAATTCTTCTGTTCTTCATCCGGAACTTCAAGAACACAATCTGTCCTCACTGTCATAATGAAAAAGGTTCTTCCGGACCTCCAAATCATTCACAAATCTAGTTGTCACTTCACACTGACTTCTTCAACACTCCTTCCAATCCGCAGAATGAGATAATGTAATTCTGGATCTCACCGAACCAATCTGTGACACTCTGTCTCCACTAAACACCTGCCAGAATTGGTTCTACACAAGTAGCCATAACTTCTTCAAATCTTTATGCGGACCTCTAAAATCTTAACTGGAACATCTCAAGACTCATATCTACAAACCCTTTAAACCACATCCTCTGATCCTCAACCTATTGAGTACTTTTGCCTTCTTCTCATCACTGTTCTTCACTGTTCATGATGGAGACTAGTTTCCTCAATAACCTCAGCACACAGCTCATGCAATCCTTCTTATCAATGCAATATGAGTATGTTGACATCAATGAAAACACTGGTTAACCTCATACTTGCAACAATCTCCCCCTTTGTCATTGATGGCAACATATGATGTGAAAAACCATCAAGACAAGAACTTCTCCTTTCTGTCACAGCTCCCCCTATCACTAACAACTCTTCACATGTCTTCTCTTCCTTTACTGCTCCCCCTTTGATCATCAACCACTTGTTTTTCACATGTCTTCTCTCCCACTTTGACATCAATGGCAAAGGGCTCATAATTTCAACTCTAACATATCTGAATCATACCAGCTGCTCCCCCTTAGTAGCAGCTCTCCATCATCAATCTGAATCACAAGATATGATTGTGATATCCACCGGACTGATGCACATCAGTGCATCCTAGTTCATCACCAGAGGGGCCATGACCCCTAACTTCTCCCTGAGATACTCAAAAGAGTCCTTGGGAAGAGGTTTGTTGGATCTAGGGCATACAACTGAGAGGGGGGGGTGAATCAGTTGTATAAAACTTCTTGTTCTTTCAAACTCTTGATTCTTTGTTGTTAGTTAGCAGCATATAAATCAATCATCCATGAAAGCATAATACATAAACACAAGAGCAGATAAGCATCAACACATTGAACACCAAGATTTTGACGTGGAAAACCCAGTTAAGGGAAAAACCACGGGGTGATTAACCCAAGAATTATTCTCTGTTAGAAGAATAAAGAAGAATGAATGGCACATGCCAATTAGGGCTCACTGCCCGAGCACACTGCTCACAAAGAGGCCCACTGCCTACAAGGAGACACACTGTCTACAGAGTGATAAAAATCACAGTCTTGAACTGGAGAATGACATCTCTACCATGTCCGGATCAGTTCTAATTAAGCCCAAAAACCTCTGCTCTGCCTTTCGCACTTCTCTTCGCTATGCCACACTCATCCACACACACCACACTTTGAAATGAACTCACAAACTGTTATTTATACAAGACATCGACTTAGGAACAAACATCTAAGTCGGCAAACAACCATAAGAGTATCCGCAAGATGAATAACACATCCGGTCGGCCACCACAAGAACATTCGCAGGATGAACAACTCATCCGGTCAGCTAAACAGAGCAAGAACTTCATCCGGAAGAATAATCTTCAATTCCGGGCTCTACTATCAATGCGGACCAACAACACAATCTCAACATGATCCAAGAACCTTCACAAGCCTGTCTGAATGACCAGGTACATCCGCACTTTCTTTACTTACTGGAATCTCTTCTCTTCCTTATCCGGAACTTCAAGAACACTGTCTGTCGCCACTGTCATAATGCAAGAGGTACTTCCGGACCTCCAAATCATACACAAATCAGGATGACACATCACAAGGACATCCCAAACACTCCTTCCAATCCGCAGATTAGGATAATACAATTCCGGACCTCACCGGACCTTTTTGTGATCCTCTGTCACCTCTGAATACTTGTCGGAACCGGTTCTACACCGACAGCCACAACTCCTTCAGATCTTCATGCGGACCTCTGAAATCTTAACTGAAGCATCTCAAGACTCATATCTACAGACCCTTTAATCCGCATCCTCCGGGTCTCATCCTATACAGTACATTTGCCTTCTTCTCATCACTGTTCTTCACTGTTCCTGACTGAGGCTAATTATCTCAATATCCTCAGCGCACTGCTCATCCAATCCATCTTGTCAATGCAATATGAGTATGTTGACATCAATGACAACACTGGTTTACCTCATACTTGCAACAAGGTTTAGTAAAAATATCTGTAAGCTGATCCTTGGAGGGCACATACTCCAATCTGAATTCACCCTTGTTCACTTGTTCTCTCAAAAAGTGAAATTTGATAGATATATGCTTGGTCTTAGAATGCAATACCAGATTCTTAGAAATATTTATTGCACTTGAATTATCACAGACAATTGTGATAAGCTCCTCATATTCTACTTGAATATCTCTTAGCATTTGCTTCATCCACAAAAGTTGAGTGCAACTACCTGCTGCTGCAATGTATTCTACTTCTGTTGTAGACAGGGATATTGCTTCTTGTTTCTTGCTTAGCCAAGAAACCAACCTTTTTCCCAAAAAGAATGCTCCTCCACTTGTACTCTTCCTATCATCCACATCTCCTGCCTAATCTGCATCTGTATATGCATGAAGAGAAAAGTCATGATCTCTGGGATACCATAGGCCATACTCAACTATTCCTTTCAAGTACCTAAAAATTCTTTTGATTGCCATGACATAGGATCAGCCTGGAATCTCACCACAAGACCAACAACCTACATTATATCTGGTCTAGTCTGAGTGAGATACAATAATCCTCCAATCATTGATCTGTACTTTGTCTGATCTGTCTTAGGAGAGTCATCATCTTTGCTCAACTTACATTCGGAAGCCATAGGAGTGTTCATTGGCTTTAAATCTTCCATTCCAAATTTCTTCAATAGTTCTTTCACATATTTGGTCTAAGAGATAAAGATTCCTTTCTCTATCTGAGTAATTTGTAGACCCAAGAAGAAATTCATTTCACCGAGCATTGACATTTCAAACTCACTTTTCATTTGGTTTGCAAAGGTTTTACACATACTGTCTCTTCCTCCAAAGATGATATCATCAACAAATACTTCAACAATCAAGATGTTTTCATGATCAATTTTGAAATATAGGTTACTATCAGCAGTACCTTTGTTGAAACCAATCTTCAAAAGATGTTTGTCTAGCCTCTCATACCATGCTCTTGGGGCTTGCTTTAGACCATCAGTGCCTTTTTTAATTTGTAGACCATATCACCATGCTCAGATAACTGAAATCCATCCGGTTGTTCAATGTACACCTCTTCTTCTAGGTCACCATTCAGGAAAGCAAATTTGACATCCATCTGATACACTTTGAAATCTTTGAAGGCAGCAAATGCAAGAAATAGTCTGACTGCTTCAATTCTTGCCACCGAAGCAAAGGTTTTCTCAAAATCAATCCCTTCTATTTGAGAGTAGCCTTTGCAGACTAATCTGGCTTTATTTCTGATTACTTCACCAACTTCATTTAGTTTGTTCCAGAAGACCCATTTGGTTCCAATCACATTTTTGTTACTAGGTCTAGAAACAAGATCCCAAGTGTGATTTATCTCAATTTACATCAACTCTTCCTCCATTGCTTTGGTCTAATTTTCATCATTGCAGGCTTCATTTATTGTCTTAGGTTCAATCTTTGAGATCAAACAACATTCATCTGGATTTTGAGCAATATTCCTTCTAGTTTGCACACCTTTGCTTTTGTCACCTATGATCTGATCTTCAGAGTGGTTCAGTCTTACATACCTTGGAACTTTGGGAGTTTCTTGCACTTCTTCTTCTTGATCAGGCTCATTCAGACCTATCTCTTCTTCCTAATTTACTAGATCAGTCTGAATCTACCGGATCAGTCTGAATCTGACCTTCAGGAGAGGATTGAGTTCCTTGAATTAGAAAACCATTCTGATCATCTTCATCATACTCAAAAAATCTTAAGGGCTTTTCAATACCTTCATCAACCTTCACATTTGTACTTTCTATCATCTTTCTCAGTCTCTTATTGTAACACCGGTATGCTTTGCTTTGAGTGGAGTAACCCAAAAAAATTCCTTCATCACTTCTAGCATCAAACTTTCCTAGATCTTCATCTCTTTTAATATAACATTTGCTACCAAATACTCTGAAATATCTCACAGTAGGAGTGATGCCAAACCAAAGTTCATAGGGAGTCTTACTGGTATTACTTCTGATTTGAACTTGATTGAGAGTGTAGACTGCAGTGTTGACAACTTCTCTCCAAAACATCTGAGTAACATTTGCTTCCATCATCATTGTCCTGGATGCTTCCTGGATGGTCCGGTTCTTTCTCTCAACTACTCCATTCTGCTATGGAGTCCTAGGAGCAGACAACTGTCTCTTTATACCATGCTTCTCACAAAAGTCTATGAATTCACTGGATGTGAATTCACCACCTCTATCAGACCTCAGACATTTCAGTTTCAATCCGGTTTGATTCTCTACCATAGTCTTGAAGATTTTAAACTTCTCAAAAGCTTCTAATTTTTCTTTCAGAAAGGTAACCCACATCATCTGGGAATGGTCATGAATCAGTAACATGAAATATCTATCACCTTGCATACTCTTGATTCTTGTCGGACCACATAGATCAGTATGAACTAATTCCAATAATTTGGTAGAGGACTGATCCTTGCTTTTGAATGAGACTCTGCTCTGTTTACCTAGCTGGCATTCTTTGCACAAACTATTTGTAAGTTTTATCAACTTTGGAAGATCTCTTACAGCTTGAGTATTGCTTATCTTGATGATGTTATCAAAATTTACATGACACATCCTTCTATGCCATAACCAACTTTGATCAAATTGAACAAACAAACAACTTTTATTAGTACCAACTAGATGAAAGATATTACCTTTTGTTTGAGTACTGGATGCAATCTCAGTTTCAGAACTTTCAAAGATCCTGCATCTTCCTTTCTTGAACCGGAGATCATAGCCTTTGTCCACCAATTAACCAACAATGAGAAGATTGTGCTTCAATCCTTCAACATATAGTACATTACCAATTTTGTTCTTCCCATCAAAAGAGATAGTTCCCCTACCTCTGATTCTACCAGCAGAATCGTCACCAAATTTTACCATTCCTCCTTCATACCTTTCCAAATCTAAGAACTTGTTCTTGTCACCTGTCATATGGTGAGAGCATCCACTGTCAATAACCCAATTATCCTTTTCTTCAACTTGGGCAGCCAAAGCTCTTTCTACAACCTTATGATTGATAGATATTGGATCTTCTTCCTTGATGGCAATAAACACCCATTCATTTCCAGATTTTTCTCCTATCTCTGATTCATCATCTGTTACTCCTTCATTATCAGCTTCTTCATGAACATAATAACAATTCTTTTGGAACCTTTGTCTGTTAGAATTTGACCTTGTAGATCTTTCCAGACATCTTGAGGCAAAGTGACCAATCTTATTGCAGTTGAAGCATTTAAAAGGTAACTATCCTTCATACTTACCGGATCCTCTTGGCAGTCTTTTTGCAATGAGGGCTTCAAGTTGAGCTATTTCTGCTTCTTCCTCTTCCATGTCTTTCCTTGCTTGATCATACCATGACAGCTTCCTTGACGAGTTTTCTCTGGGATCAAATCTTTGTTTGCCTTTCACATAGGTACTGGCTTTGAATGCAGATTCAGTCTTGGGGGGATCATCTCCAAACTCGGTCATTTCAAATGCAGCCAGTTTGCTAGCCAATTGGTCTCTTGTGACAGTTGTATGGGCTCTGAATTCATCAATGGTAGCAACCTTGATTTTGTAGGCATTAGGAAGGGATCTGAGAATTTTGTAAACAATCTCATTTTCATCCAAAACTCCACCAGCATTCCTAATTCCACACACCAGCTCGTTTACTCTTGGCATAAAGGTAGTGATATTTTCATCATCTCTCATCTTCAATCTTTCAAATTTCCCTTTGAGACTTTGCAACCTTGCACTCTTAACAAACTCATCTTCTTCATGCAAAAGTTCCAATTTAATCCAGATCTCATAGGTAGTTGGCAGGTCAATAACATTTGAGAGCTCTGAGTTAGTTAATGCACTTAGAAGAGCTTCTTTGGTCCGCAAATTGTTTTCAGCATCTGTGATTTCATTTAGAGTTGTCAGTCCACCCTGTGGAGGTACATATGCTTTTGTGACCATGGACAAGTATGCTTTTCCCATACACTCCAAGTGACATTTCATGCGACCTTTCCAGAGAGAGAAGTTGGTTCCATCAAACTTCGGACTATCCTTCTTGTATGACGACATCCTGGATCTCCTCAAGTGGTTAAGCTCCTTTTAGAGGAACTTGGCTCTGATACCAATTGTTAGATCTAGGGCACACAACTGAGAGGGGGGGTGAATCAGTTGTACAAAAACTTGCTTCTACTTCAAACACTTGATTCTTCTTTGTTATTTAATAGCATATCAATTAACCATTCATGAAAGCATAAAGCATAAACACTAGAGTAGATAAACATCAACACATTAGACACCAAGATTTTGACATGGAAAACCTGGTCAAGGGAAAAACCATGGGGTGATTAACCCAAGGATTATTCTCTGTTAGAAGAATAAGAAAAATTGATGGCACATGCCAATTAGGGCTCACTACCTGAGCACACTGCTCACAAGGAGGCACACTGCCTACAAGAGACACACTGTCTACAAGATAACAAGTATTACAAACTTGAACTGGAGATTGACATCTTTTACCATGCCTGGATCAGTTCCATTTAAGCCCAAAAACTCCTACTCTACCTTTCGCACTTCTCTTCACTATATCACTCTCATCACCACAAGACACACTTCAAAATTAATTCACAATCCCTTATTTATACAAGGCATCGACTTAGGAACAATCATCTAAGTCGGTAAACATCTACAAGATCATTCGCAAGACGTGTAATACATCCGGTCGGCCTGTCTCAGGAAGAACACCAATATCCATGGTTATTCTTCGAATGCAAACTCTAACTTCAATGTAGACCACCAATAAGAATTGTACACGATCCAAAGATCACCAAAACCTTTCCTGAGTCATCAAGAACATCTGCACTTTATCAACTTACTGGAATTCTTCTGTTCTTCATCCGGAACTTCAAGAACACAGTCTGTCCTCACTGTCATAATAAAAAATGTTCTTCTAGACCTCCAAATCATTCACAAATCTAGTTGTCACTTCACACTGACTTCTTCAACACTCTTTCCAATCCGTAGAATGAGATAATGTAATTCCAGATCTCACCAGACCAATTTGTGACACTCTATCTCCACTGAACACCTACCGGAACTGGTTCTACACAAGCAGCCATAACTTCTTTAGATCTTTATGTAGACCTCTGAAATCTTAACTGGAACATCTCAAGACTCATATCTACAAACCCTTTAAACCGCATCCTCTGATCCTTAACCTATTGAGTACTTTTGCCTTCTTCTCATCACTGTTCTTCATTGTTCCTGATGGAGACTAGTTTCCTCAATAACCTCAGCACACAGCTCATCCAATCCTTCTTATCAATGAAATATGAGTATGTTGACATCAATGAAAACACTGGTTAACCTCATACTTGCAACACATTTGATCATGTATATTTCTTTGGATATGAGTATTGTTCATAATCCTTGTAATAAATGGAAAATCAAATGTGTATATTATGGGATGAAAAGGAATACAATAGAAGAATGTTTAATTTGTGAAAAAGATGAACTAAGACAATGTCTTCATGATTGTCGTATTTCTATAGTTGGTCATTATAAAGCACTTGCAAAAAAATTGTCTAGTCTCAATTAGACATCTTTTAAGACACCACCATTTGGGGATGAACAATCTAGTCAGTTGACTTGCATTGAGATATCATCTCCACAATCACCTGATGCTACATTTAAATCCAGAGTTGACTTATGTGTGGCTTCTAGTGATTCTATGCACTAGGATATTGATATTATTTTTCTAAATCTGCCACTTTGGGATGCATATCTACTAGACATATCATTTCTATTTGTAGAGTCCCACATCATAGATATGGAAGACATCATTGAGGACATTTGTCTTCTATTTGATGACACGTTTAATGACATTGCATCACCATTATCTTCTTTGAATATTATTTCTCTTACTTTGCCTACATTAGCTTCTATAGTGATAGATTCTACAAATATTCACGAGTCTACATATTTGACTTAGTCATCATCTCATTTGACATCCTTTGAAGTAGTATCAGATTCTCACTGGTCCAGTTTTCACCATACATCCATGATTCTTCTTCGTAAATCTTTTATGATACCTGATTCATCTTATCAACATTTGTCACACATTAGAATTAGCTTGGAGATACTTGAGCATCCTTCCAAGACATCATGGGCATCATCTACATGTTTGAATCATGTGTAGAATTTAGAGACTTTCATCCTGCTTCCTACATGTTCCTATCTAGAATAGGAAGATAATCTACACACTTCTGTGGTTCCTTTTCTTCCTAGGGGAGATATGTTGTTCACCGTTCATGGATCATCTTTAGCCTCTATGGTCAAGATTCAACTAGCACTATAGGAGGTATTTTGAGGGGAGCCTTCATGGTTAGTGTTACTAAATTATGTTCACACCTAATTTAGCAAGGCCTAGGTTGTAGTTGTCACAAAAGGAGATAAAATAAATTGATTTTTAAGTGTATGATCACTCATTTGAATGCTTGATATCTTGGCAAGAGAACAAGAAAAGATCATTTATTAGGATAATGTGACAGTCCAATCAGAACTATCAAACCATCCTAATAAATGAAATTTTTCTAGTGACAAGAAAGCAGACATTCAAGGAATGGCAAGTATTTAACTGGTTTCATCTTGCTGTTATGATGTTGTTGAATTATTCAGATATCACAGTTTAGTGCAAAGAAAAGGTATTTATAAGCTAGCATTTCATCATCATGTTTTAAACATATGTTTCAAAATAGATTCAATTGTTCTATCCTATGCATTTGATTTAGAAAATAAAAATACATAAATCATTGCATAAGGTAAAATAACTTATCATATTTAAGAGAATGTTTCAATATGTACCACACAAGCCGTGGGAATGACTAAACTGAGCTAATGCAAACATTATGCAAGCTATATATCTGATGATAAAGAAAGGAAAAGAACACATGAGGAAATTGGATATCCATAATTGCCTTATCGTGAAGGTTGATTATCCTATCTGGCAGCTTGGTCTTCATCTCTTCATCCTCTTGCTCCTGATCGAGATGGTTGACCTACAAAGCTGGAGAAAAATTTTGTTAGAAGCTCCAGATATACAAATTCATCATATGTTTTATCAACAGACACATAAAGATTACAAACATTATGCACTAATGTGATTGGATCAAAATTAGACATGTGCAATAAATCAGATCATCATGAGAGAGATCAATCAACTTCCAAGAGATATATTTTATGCTAACTTGTTTGTTCACTATACAGGTATAGGAAAAGTTATGTTGCTGATTTGAAGACATTAAAGCATGTGGAGAAAATGGGCTCCCACAATGGTTGAGCCTAGCATGCTTATGAACAACCTTTTATCGTATGGCAATCAACATCAGTTCATGACAACAGTCATCATTTAGATCAAAAGACTTGTGTCATCATAAAGATATATTATGCCTTGAAAAAAAAAGAGGAGTACCATTCAATGCCATGCCATGCAATTAGGAACACAAGTACAACTACAAAATGGAGCATTTAGTAATAGGTATTTCTCATTTTATTAATGAAGTATAAAATTGCTATTCAGATGCATGATAAATCAAAGGAACAGTCTAGAATATGCATAGGATAGTCAAATACCATGTTATTAAAGGGGGCAGTCAACCATGAAGGGACAATCACCTTTATGTTGAAACAATGAGCAGTTATAAGGCATTTCTCAATATCATCCACTCCAACAGTCAAAACTACTTTGGGCAGATAAAATAAAACAAATATTTACCACTTTTTGTTGTGAATGAGGTGTAGAATTGCTAATGAGTATTTAACTAATGAAATGGATAATATTTAACTAGAAGTGGTTTCAAGACAGCCAAAGGGTCAGTTATGGTCATGACTGTTCCAACAATGGAAGGCATAACAATCCATAAACAAAGAACAACATATCAATCACATCAAAGTCATCAATGATTAGGCATGAATAACATTTAAGCTATTGCTAAATCCATTTCACATGATTGAGATTCATTTATGACTATATATATGATTCTCAAATACAAATCAAGTCTTAGTCACTTTCCATGCTAGGTGACTGTCATAAGAGCTCAAGAGCTTATACATATAAATAAATATGTGTTGAAGGCATTCATTGGATAAGAACAATAGTCACATACAAGATCAACATTCCCGATAAATAGATCATGAAGCAACATTTAACGCAACATCAAGAATGCAATCAGCAATAGAGATAGTACAGGACAATATTGAAGGATAGCACAAAGTATACAGGTAACTACCATTTAGAAGCTTATTAGTCATATGAATCTGTCATCTCAAAGGAGTATCAAGGATGTGAAATTACAATGATATTATAGTACATGTTATCACTTATATAAAACCATCAATCACCTGTAGAATGTACAAATGTTCTTAGCCTGCAAGTATAGTGGTGTATTGACAACACAACAATCAAAAGATTTTTGAAGCATTCATAGCTCTCATGGAACAAGTTTTAGAGGCAATCACATGACATAATGGCCTACTTGGCATATAAACACTGGTTTGTTCACAATGTTGTGTCAGTAAGCTTTTTGAGACAGTCAAGATACCCACACCAAATAGTCTAGAAGGAGTGACACAATTGAGGATGATAGTCATATGTAGCAGTCGCCAAAAGGAGGGAGCTATCTCATGAAAAGGAAGCAATCCATCATACAAAGGAAAACATCGATGGGATGAAAAAGTCAAAATACTTGTGATAATCAATAACTGAGCAGTCATTTTATGCTACGTATCAGAACAACCCATAAATGGAAGATGAGCAGCAACCCAACAGTCATAGGGGCTCTAGTATCCATGAGTCTTGGCCAAACCCTAACAAATAATGGAGATAGTAGTCAGATCAGACCATTAATGACAATCAAAGATGACTAACTACTATAAGAAATAGGGGCCTATATCATTTCATGATCAAGCACTACAAGATGCTTACATATTTCAAGAGTTATATGACCTTTTCAATAAGAAACAGGAGCCTATAGGAGCTGAGGGAGACAGTCAGGCATAACCATGAAGGTTCAAAAAAGAGTGTTCATCTTTCATCCTTGCAAGGAGTTTCAAGAACCACAAAGGATATCAAAATGTAGATATTTCCATGTATATAGAGTTGGTCATAGCTGCGGCCTATGATAAGGGTTTTCTTCAGAAAATGCTAAAACCCCACAAGATTTTTCTTCAAACCCTTAAACATTATTATGAAGAAACACCCAAAAAATCATGAAAGTCAAGAAAAAAAAGACTTACATCATTGTCCTAGAAGGAGAAATCACCTACTGGCCACAAATTCATTAATTGGTGAAGTTCCAAGGAGCTCTCAATATTTCAAAGCTAGTCAACATCAAGACAAGATAACCAAGAGGATATCATATACAGTGAGGAAAAGATGAAATATAGGAGTGCAAAATACAAAGAAGATTACTTCATGACTGCGGCCTGTAGGCCTTTTCTTAAGTAATAGAAAGTCAAGAAAAATGATTAAAACTATGATAAAAGTGATTACCTTTAGTCCCTGTCGAAGATCCAGAAGAAATCCATGAAGGAGCCATCATAGAAGTGTGCAGAGAACATCGAAGAAACCTCCAAACCCTAGCAAACAAGGCAGTTGCTCGAGAGGAGTTTTGGAGGAGTAAAGCAAATGACAAGTCAAAATGATGAATTAGGGTTTCAAAGCCCTATTATGATAGCTCGATTGAGCTTTTCTTTTTCTTTTCTGACTTTTGTTTTTACAAATCATTATTATTCATCTTTTCCCACCGTGGTAAAGACTTTTTAAGTCTTTTAAACCTAATGATAATGCCATAGGGGCCTGTAAGGCCAAGAAACCTTAAGTCTTTTCATTGTTGATTTTTGTAAAGTCAAAACAAATAATCATGTAAAGGTAAGGCTACAATCCTTTTCCTATTTTCCTTTTTCATGAAGATCGACAACATGAGAGCATAAGGCGGTGAATGAGGAGTGATAAGGTGTTCAAATATTTTTCAAAGGTGGTGAAGAGTATATGAGGATTAATACCTTTTGCATGGAGTGATAAGGCATAAGTATTGTATGAAGCTTAATGCATGGTATAGGGTATAATGGAGACATATGTAATGATGATGCAAAATATGTGTTCCTTGCATGGAGATATAAGGATTTTGGTATGCAAACCATAATTAATTTATAAATGCATGATGTATGAGTTAATATGCATGGAGTAATAAGGTGTTGTGATGCATTGATCATGCATGCATGAGAGTTATAAGGTTGTAATAGATGCATTTATTATTTTTTAATAAATGCATAATGTAATTTTTGCATGAGGAGATCTATTTGGTGCATGGGAGGCATAAGGAGGAAGATATTCTTTATCTTTTGCATGCATGATGACCTAGATTTTCTTGGCATAATTATTAATGCAATTAAGCAAGTCATGTATATCAAAGGGTAAGATAAGGTATTGTTTTGTTCTATATATCGATTTCTGTATGATTTTGTAACTAAACTAATGTAAACAAATAATAAAGTAATATCATTATAAATTACTTTATTATTTTGTCACAAGTTGTAAAATTGAGGAGATAAGACAAATTGAAACTCATAGTAAAGTAATCATGCAATGATTACTTTATTACTTGTTTACATAGTCCAAAATCATGCAAAATTGAGAGATATAGTTAACTGAAGATTTTTGGAGCTTTTGCATGGCTTTTTGGGTCAAAATTGGAGAGTTTGTTCAACTTTTTTGTTAAACATATGGAGGAGAGTAGTTTGGAGCTATTTTTACTCGATTTGAGGTAGTTATAACCCTTATTTTTAGGGATTTTATTGTTTGCTTGTGGATCAAATTTGAGGGCTTATTTTTAGAGGTAGTTAATTGCAGTTGACCTTCTAGGTCTCTTGGAGAGAGCATGTTATATATTGTAAGGAAAACTTAGTTTTTTCCTAGTTCTTGCCTTTTTGCTCTTTACACTTTCAGAGAGAAAGAAGGTTTTGTAACTCATTATTGCATATTTATAGAGATTACAGGAGGTTATAGGTTCTATACTTTGTCTTTTTATGCAATTGTTCCTTTATTTTCTAGCTGAGTCAAGTGTCTACCTTTCCATTAATTCTACTTTTGTGAATGATTTGATGAGATTTTATTGTGTTTAAACATCAGAAGCTTTAAAATCATTATCTCATTTGCACTTGCATGTGTTAGATAGCATTGAAAATCACAGGTCTTAGGCTGTGCAATTGGAGAAATTTCCTTTTATGTTGTGAAAAACCCTTTTTCTTCAAGAAGAAAATATTTTTCAACCTCCCTTAGAATTGTTTTTGTGATCAAAATTGCCAAAAGTGGTTTGTGTGGATAGATTTTCTAAGATCTATTGTGAGTTAGATTGTCAGTTTTCCATCAAATTTAGGTGCATCACCATTTTTAGATTACAATTTTTTAGTGCTTTTAGAAGATCCTTTTTACCCTTTTCCATACTAAAGCCATAGATCCAATTGAATATTTTAAGGGAACCAGCCCATAATTTGGAGGTTCAAACTCACCATAGGTCACCCACATCTTGAGTTTGATCCCATGTTACATAGGATTGCTAAGTTTCATAGCTCTGTATAACGGGTGCAATCCTGCTTGTCAATAATTTTTGGCATGCCCAGTGGGACATTGAACTAATTTTCAGTTTAAAAAGAACTTATTATTGCTGTTGTTTTGGTATGACCAATAGCTTTTTATAGTCTTTCAGAGGTTTATTTTCAAGTACCTAGTGACTCTACTTTCTGGTTTGATAGATCAGATTTTGCAGCATATGAAAAGGATTCATAAGATCAGGTGCTATTTTCTAATTTTTGAATGCGTAAACATGTCTATCCTTCATGGGAGCATGTCATAATCTATCATATCATGAGAATGTTGCTAATCCACCATCTTATCATCTATTTCAAATCAGCCATGCTATTGGTTTTAGCCCAAATTCCTTTGATTTACAAAGAAACCAGCATGCACAATACTCTTACCTCCCACCCACCCCAATTCAGCCTTACTGGTAGCTTATACATAAACCAAATTAGCCTTAAGAGTATGCAAAGGAGGAGATTGTAAGCATAAAGAGTATGTCTCTTGATCTCAATAACACATTGCAAGAAATCAATAAGTAGGTAGAAGAGATCAAAAACAACGGGAGTATAAGCAACAACATTAAGAGATGGCTTATCAGGCCTATCTCTATGAGAAAGACTTGTTGTTTCAGAGAAGACAAGATGAAGAAGATCTTGCAAGGGAGGTTGTAGCCAAAGAAGCACAAATAAAACATTTGCTTGCACAAGTACAAAGGCAGGAGATCCAGATAGCTGCATTCATTCCAGATCAGCCTATTCAAAATGAGGTTAGTAAGTATCAATTTTTTTTCTCAGGAGCCTCTTTGCATTCAAAATTGGTCCATAAATTCTCAGTGTCAATCCTATCAAATACCTAAACTAAGTCATCAAGATTTGGAACAAATGTGGCAGCCTTCTTAGACCAAACATCCTGAATATAAAATGCCAAATCTTGTCAAAGATACCTCTCCCATACCAATCCAAAATCAGGAAGGAGAAGAGGTAGTCAAATATGAGCCTATCAAAACTCCAAGTTTTAGTCCAACAGCTAAAGGTGTTATTTTTACTGTGTCCCCAGCTGAAAATGAGCATAATGCATGTGTTGAAGAATTTGAATCATGTTGGACACCAAATCCTTTACATTTTGATTCATTTGAGAAGTTTTCTAATGTTGTTCACAAGACGAATGAAATCAGAATGCAGAGATCACAAAGTGAAAGTCTTCAATTGCAAAGACAAATTTCCTTGGTTCCAATGGAGAATAAACCAGAAAAGAGGAGGATTCGGTTTCTTTGTTTGATCAATTGCCTTCTTTTGTTTACCAAGATGAAGACATCATACAAGTACCCAAATTACCAGCTGATTTGAGATAGCTAGATGATAATGTAGAATATTATGTATTATTGGTCCATAAGGACAAGGGTGAAGTTGAGGCCTTAATTCAACTAGAAGAGCAAAAGGACAGTCCCATTTTGTAGACTAACAATCTTATTTTGCATGAACATAGGATTGACTACCAGGATGAACATGAAACTAAATCAAATGACATTCTTCGTAAAAATAAAACATCTAATTGTTTTTCAGAGCAGCCAAATGAACTAATTGAAGATATTCCATCTTTTCAAGATAACTCTATATCTAATTATCAAGACCCTAACTATTCAGCTTGTAGGGAGCTTGCCAATCTACTAAATTCTTGTAGTGATCAAAAGCCTAAGCCAGTAAATGATGAAGACAACAAGGTAAATCAAGTTTCTAAATTTTTGCCCTTTTTGTTTGAACAATATAAGGCTAATTAGTTCGAGGACAATAAGGAAAGTGTGTAGGTGGAGCTTTTGGAAGATGAACAATGCTTGGTTGAACTAACATCAGTGTCTAGTTTTGTACAGCAAAGTGATCAAATTCTTCAAGATTTAGTACATGATTATGAATTTGATGAGAGTATTTTGTCTAATATCATAGAGGATTTTTGTTCTAACATTGAATATGATCTGATGCCATGTGAATCAACATTATGTGATCATCAGGATCGGGTCAAAGAGGCAAGATTTCCTTCATTTCATTCATATGGGCTAACTCTTTCAAATTAAGTTGAAATTGCAACTAAAAATAGGACAACTGATCTAAATCAAGGTACTAGAAGAACATCACAAACATACACCATTACAAGAGGGTGTCCAATCAGGGATTTAGCTAACAAAAAGTTAAATAAGGAGGTACAGATTGTTGTTGTACCTAAAGATGAGATTGCAGTCCTTAAACAATAGAGTGAGATCATTTATTCACCCTATAATAATAGTGTCAATGATCATATTTAGATGGTGAGTGAGTTTATTTTCATTCTTTAGAGAGTTTTGCAGCATTCTATAAGGTATGTCCTTATGAATCATATCTTTTTAGTAGAAAAATCACCTTGCAAAACATCCTTTCCTAATAAAAAAGGGAAGTTATTTTACAAAGCTAGTTAATGGATTTCTTTGACGGTGACCATGGCTGGTTAGTGTAGGGTAGAGTAGGATTTTAGTTCAGTATTTTGTTTTCCAAGAAGTGAACATGCAAATTTTGTTGGTCATGTCCTAAATAGGTCAGAATAGCTTCAATTTCAATTTTGTTTTGCTGCTATAGGCAAGAAAAGACTCATATTCCCAATGGAATTGCAAGGCTTCTGGTTTTGTTTTGTTGAGCAGGCAAACACCCCTGAGAGGTCATCAAAAAATGTTACTAAATTATGTTCACACCTAATTTAGCAAGGCCTATGTGGTAGTTGTCACAAAAGGAGATAAAAGAAATTATTTTTTAAGTGTATGATCACTCAGTTGAATGCCTGATATCTTGGCAAGAGAACAACAAAAGATCATTTATCAAGATAATGTGACAGTCCAATTAGAATTGTCAAACCATCCTAATAAATGAAATTGGTCTAGTGACAAGAAAGCAAACATTCAAGGAATGACAGGTAGCTAACTGGTTTTATCTTGCAGTTATTATGTTGTTGAATTATTCAGATACCACAATTTAGTGCAAAGAAAAGGCATTTATAAGCTATCATTTCATCATCATGTTTTAAACATATGTTTCAAAACAGATTCAGTTGTTCTATCCTATGCATTTGATTCAGAAAGAAAACATACATAAATCATTGCATAAGGTAAAATAACTAATCATATTTAAGAGAATTTTTAAATATGTCCCACACAAGCCATGGGAATGACTAAACTGAGCCAATGCAAACATTATGTAAGCTATATAACTGATGATAAAGAAAGGAAAAAAACACATGAGAAAATTGGATATCCATCATTGCCTTATCGTGAAGGTTTATTATCCTGTCTGGCAGCTTGGTCTTCATCTCTTCATCCTCTTGCTCTTGATTAGGATGGTTGACCTGCAAAGTTGGATAAAAGTTTTGTTAGAAGCTTCGTATATGCAAATTCATCATATGCTTTATCAATAGACATATAAAGCTTGCAAACATTATGCACTAATGTGATTGGATCAAAATCAGACATGTGCAATAAATCAAATCATCATGAGAGAGATCAATCAACTTCCAAGAGGTATGTTTTTATGCTAACTTGTTTGTTCACTATACAAGTATAGGAAAAGTAATGTTGCTTATTTGAAGACATTAAAGCATGTGGAAAAAATGGGCTCCCACAAGGGTTGAGCCTAGCATGCTTATGAAAAGCCTTTTATCATATGGCAATCAACATCAGTTCATGACAACAGTCTGTTGAAATTAGGGCAAACAACTGAGAGGAGGGGGGGTGAATCAATTGTCTCAAAATTTTAACATTTTCTACAATTAATCTTCTTTACCACTTATTATCAAATTAATGATATAACCATGAAAACATAAATCAACAACATGAGCAGAAACACAATCAACACATAACACTAGGATTTTTACGTGGAAACCTAGTTAAGGGAAAAACCACGGTGGGGGTTAACCCACAAGAAATTATACTCTGTTAAAAGTATTACAAATGGGGAAGGCACATGCCTTTAGGACGCACTACCCAGAGCTCACTACTCCAAGAGGCTCACTACCTACAAAATTAGTTACAAGAGTTCACTAAAATGTTTGAACTGAGAAATGACATCTAACAATGCAGAAATTTAGTTCTGATTATGCACAATACATTGACTTTACACACTTCATCTCTTTCTACCCTGTTTACTGCTTTGCCATGATCCGGACCTTAGTTCTTCACCTTCACACTTCTTTCTGCCTTTTTAACACTTACTCCATCATCACATCACAATCACACTACAAAACACTTGAATCCATCAGCTATATATATCCGCATCAAGAAATTCAATCAACTGTAGTCAGCTTCAAGAAAACTTAGAACATTTATTAAGAACCCTGCTGTATTAGATGAATCCATGCAAAAACAACAACGTGGACCAAAAACTTGTGTTCTCAAATCATCAATCATGTCAGCCAATACCACTAATTATCACAAATTGCTTAACCAATGACTTTTCATCATCTGGACCAAGATCAAATACTAGGTTGGCTTGTTCTTCTTCTGATTGTACTGACTAACTGGAACCTGATACTTAGATGCTTATAACTTTTGAATCCTTCATCACAAGAGACTAAATTTCTAGATTTAGATAGCCCTGACAATCTTTATCACTCCCTCAAATCTACAGCACACTGTGATTTACCACTGGAGAGATCCAGACCAAGATATTGGACCCTATCACATGCTCTATTTCTAACTACCCAGACTTAGACAAATCTTCACTTTGACTTCCAGTATGAACAAATTATGTAATGCGGATGTGTAAGATATACTTAGTTGTCATCAATGACAACACCTAGCATGTGTAGTAGTGTCTCTTTCTAGCAATCTCCCCCTTTGGCATTGATGGCAACACTTAGTGAAAAAATGACTAAGTGTCAGAATAACTCCCCCTTACTATGTACACTTATGCTTTTCACTGTTCTCCAGTACTCCCCCTTTGCTATATTCCTCATTTTTCATTGCTCTTCACTCCCCCTTTGACATAAATGGCAAAGGGTGGGACTGGTGCAGGAGCACCTTGGCAAATTAATATTGCCCTAGACAAATCTTTGAGTTTGATTAAATTTGTATGATTCCACATTTTAATGAGGTTTATCAAGTCATTTTTATGTGTTTAGGTCATTAGGAGTTTCAAAAATGCAAAATATTGCAAACCATGTAAAGGTTATCAATGTAAATTAGAAAAAAGGTGCAAAGTTGGAAGGTGAAGAGTCATTTGGCTCTTGGTTTGCTCCAAATCAATTATGAACTGAAGAGACATGTTTTAATGCCTTTAAAAGGCCTTGTAACTGTGAAGAATTCGTGGGTGGTTGAAGATTTGAGCATGGAATGAGAAAAAATAATGTTTTCCTGTATTTTCCTTCAGAAATTTGTTGTCTTTTGCTATTGTATGGCCCTGTATGGAATTGAATGGATGCCTAATGGATTGCAAATGTTAGATCCTTCAACCACCTTCCATTTTCTTCTTGTCCCATGCATTTTTATTTAGTTTTGTGAAAGATATGAGTGTTTTATGAACTGTAATTTTCTGATTTTCCCTACAACAGTCCCGTTGCAGCGTTTGGTACGGTTTTGTACGGACATATACAGGAGCAAACCATATATGGTTGGAAAGATTATTGAGTCTACTTTCCATTTCTTTTTGTTGCATCAAATTTCATTAAGATTTGAATAAGTTATGACATTTTTGGTGAGGGCAGGTCTGAATGCTGCCTAGGGTTTGTAGTTTTGGGAAAAGAGTCATAACTTTCTCTCCTACTATTGGATCTTCATGAAAATTGAAGAAAAAATATGTATTAATGTTCTCTTCAACCTGACCAAAGAAATTGGATTAGTTATTTGATTTGTTAATGTTATTGAGGATAGTTTTGGTCCTCCTACCTCTGCATCATATTGGTATCAGAGCTGGCAAAAGATTTGGGTGGTGTGTATTTTTTTTTTCCTGTCACTGAGAAGGCAGGTGAACAGCGAGAAGATCTTGATTGTGTAGATAGATTTCCGAGGGAGGCAATCTACACCTTTTGGATTTTATGTTGCTCAGTTGTTTGGTTGCAGGTGCTTATCCATCTAGCTGCAGAAGGATGTTTTCTGAGATTGTGTGTGGGCAGACAAGATGAGGTCTGTCATGACCATTCTCCAATAGAGATTTGGCTGGAGAAGGATGCATAGAGAAACCACTGAGGAGAGAGTGGTAAGTGCATCACCAGGATCTGCTGTTGGGTGAGATGAATGGTTTGGTGAGTTGGTTTGTTGTGAAGCCGTGAGAGAGATGGATACCTGAAGAAGCACTTGATGTTGCAACCCGAAGAGTACTCCACTGATGGGAGTAGAAGGAGCCCGAGGATGCTCTGTGAAGATGGTAGTTTGTTTTGTTGGTTGGTTGGTCACCATTTCTATAGATTGGAAGATTGTAGCTGAGAAGATTGAAGATAAAGACAGAGGAAAGAGACTTTTGTTGCAGATACATTTCCAAGGGACTTGGAAATTTTGTTGGTTGGTTGTATGGTGCAGGAGCACCTTGGCAAATTAATATTGCCCTAGACAAATCTTTGAGTTTGATTAAATTTGTATGATTCCACATTTTAATGAGGTTTATCAAGTCATTTTTATGTGTTTAGGTCATTAGGAGTTTCAAAAATGCAAAATATTGCAAACCATGTAAAGGTTATCAATGTAAATTAGAAAAAAGGTGCAAAGTTGGAAGGTGAAGAGTCATTTGGCTCTTGGTTTGCTCCAAATCAATTATGAACTGAAGAGACATGTTTTAATGCCTTTAAAAGGCCTTGTAACTGTGAAGAATTCGTGGGTGGTTGAAGATTTGAGCATGGAATGAGAAAAAATAATGTTTTCCTGTATTTTCCTTCAGAAATTTGTTGTCTTTTGCTATTGTATGGCCCTGTATGGAATTGAATGGATGCCTAATGGATTGCAAATGTTAGATCCTTCAACCACCTTCCATTTTCTTCTTGTCCCATGCATTTTTATTTAGTTTTGTGAAAGATATGAGTGTTTTATGAACTGTAATTTTCTGATTTTCCCTACAACAGTCCCGTTGCAGCGTTTGGTACGGTCTTGTACGGACATATACAGGAGCAAGCCATATATGGTTGGAAAGATTATTGAGTCTACTTTCTATTTCTTTTTGTTGCATCAAATTTCATTAAGATTTGAATAAGTTATGACATTTTTGGTGAGGGCAGGTCTGAATGCTGCCTAGGGTTTGTAGTTTTGGGAAAAGAGTCATAACTTTCTCTCCTACTATTGGATCTTCATGAAAATTGAAGAAAAAATATGTATTAATGTTCTCTTCAACCTGACCAAAGAAATTGGATTAGTTATTTGATTTGTTAATGTTATTGAGGATAGTTTTGGTCCTCCTACCTCTGCATCAGGGACCTGGAAACTAGAATTTACATAAAAATTCTATATACCAAGCCACATATGTACAAACAATTCTTAAGTCCTATTTACATAAACTTAAGTATATCACCAAAAATGTTTTTCAATAGTGCCAACTCACTATCCCAGCTCTTCTTCATACTATTCAAAATTAAGATGTGGCCACTGAATAGAAATGCTTATGACTCTACCTTCTATAGATTAGTGGGGTCACTTGACTGAGCTGTAGCTTGGGCTTCGGCTAAGGCATTGAACATTCTTCTATTTTGGGGGAAATTAGTCCCTGGAGCTCACTCATCCTTGCCTCAATGCTCTCCTTTTTTTTTGTAAATTTCTTTATTTCTTCAATCAAGCTAATTGGCCGACACTCCTTGCTTTCCATAGATGCTGTCAAAGGATCAAAAGATTTGGATACACTTGATAGTTTTTGCTTAGAATCCTTTATTTTATCTTCAATATCCTCTATAACTTTAGGACAAGATAAGGAAATTTTATATACATTTCCTCCTTTTGTAAGAGCATTTTGAATACTCTTTACACTGGTATCTAGCACAATTCTATCTACTCCAATCACCCCTTTTAGAGCATCAAATCTTTTACCATTGAATTCATTTTGAACCTTGACCTCTGCAGACTTTTCAAGAGATTCAAAATGAGTACTTACAGAGTTTATCAAGTTCTTTAACTGACCAGAGGGGGATGCTGATGAGTACTTCTAGTATGTTGGCATGATTTTCTCCAAAATTCTTGATGCCAAACCAAGTAGCTCACTATCTTCTATGTGAAACTTCAAAATATCTTCTCTGGCCTTAGCTTGTGTGAGAGAGGCCCACTTTATCTTCTAAATTAGTGAAATACTGTCCAAATTGATTGGACCCTTCAACTCTTCTACAACTAGTTTATCATTTTCCAAAATTTCTTTCACTACTTCTGCAGTGTCTCTTGCCTAAGATGCTGATGTATCTATTTGATTCTTATCGGTACTGTTAACTGGATTATCCTACTTGGGCTCTTCAACAACCTTTGCAATCTCTTTTTCTTTTTCATTTTTGTCCTTGTCCTTTTCTATTTCTTGGTCCTTAGCTTCTTCTATTTCATCATCTTCAATTTGAGCATCTATTTGAACATTCATCTCTATATCTTCTTTGCCGGATTGATCCAGAGGAGTTTAAATACCTCCTGCATCATCAATTTTATCTGTCATCTTTTCATCTTCTTTGTTTATTGCTTCCTCTTCTGGAATAGAGGAGTCGTCTATCTCAGTTTTCTGCTCATTGATCTTCAATTCTTCAACATCCAAAATTGAGGAATCAATCCCATCATCAATTTCTTCTTCAATAATGGGAAGATTATGCCTTTTCAATGCATTCAGAAGAATCTCTTGAGTACCTTTGACTATCTCATCAGTTTCACCAAGCATGAGTTTATTCATTCTTTTCTTACTCCTGAAGTCATCTTTCAATTCTTTGAATATCATGTTCATTTGATCTAGAGTAATCTAAGGGCAAAATTTTGTAAGCACACGCTCCCTAAGCTCAATGTCTTTACTTTTTGCATTTTCTTTTCTTAACTCCAGAATATCTGCAAGACTTTTTGGAATTTTAAAAGTTATTTCAATTAAAGCCTTATTGTAGATATTTAGATATTTGACTATTGCTTGCTCTAGAACCTTCTTATCAGCATCATTGTAATCATCATAAAATTTAGTCATTGGCCTTAAGTTTCCATCTACAGTGACTGATTTGATGATGTCATCCATAGAAAGGGTAGGCTTTTCAGCATATGTTTCAGTCTTTTTCCTCTTTCTTGCCCTTTTTCTTCTGGAGGGCTTCTCCTTAGATACCTTGGCTACTTTTCAACTCTTTGACCTCAACATCAGAATCAAATTCTTCTTCATCATTTTTCATGCTTTTATATGTTTGGGAGGCCTTAGTTTTCACCCTTTTCCCTTCTTTTCTAGATGATTTTCCTTTCAGTTTCTCATGTTTGACAGGTTTTGGGGGAATAGGGGCAGCAACAGAGCTCCTAGTAGTCCTTGATGTGGACAAGGATTCTACTAGAGCACTTCCTTGTTTCTTATCTTGCTTCTCCTTCTCATCTTTTTCTATCCTTTCTCTGTTCTGTTTCACAACTTCCTTAGTTATGCCAATGCTTTCAGCATACATTTCTACTTGCTTTTGAACTTTCCTCTTAATTTCTAGTTTTTTGAGCTCAACATGCAGTTTCACACTTAGCTCTTCATATGTCCCGAATCTTTCAACTGTTGTATCCTTTGGCTTGCTCAAAATATGTTGAGAGCATACATATCGAATACTTGCTCATCAACCTCATACCCCATGGGCATGATCCACACTATTCCTGGTTCAATAGCTTCCATTAGACATTGATCTGTATCCACCATAAAGCAGATTGTATCCTTGTATTTTTCAACCACAGATGTAGGAATTCTCTCCCTTGAATGCATCATGTTCTAAAAATTCTTGAAAAATCCCCAAAGAGCAGTCCTTTGGGCATTCAAGTCTCCAATAATATTCAAGTACTCTCTTATCTGTATAGCAATAGGTTTATCATTGGTCCAACACATGCTTTTCTTGCCGGGTAACTCATTCATGAAATACAAGAATAAACACAAGACCGGTGTACCATATTTGAAGGTGTTCTTCTTATCCTTCTTAACCTTATTCAAATTTTCTATCAACTAGTTTTTTAGCAACTCACATAAGTCATAATCAGCATTTTCTTCCAACATCTGATAAGCTACATAGATAGTTGTATCAGATACAAAATTTTACCTACTAGAATGATAAATCTTATATCCAATAACCATTGAAGCAAATTTGACATCCAGATCAGTGATGTCATTTATAGTCATTTTCCTTTTATCAAACCTTGATCCGATAGCATTAATTACAATTTGATTCTTTATTGATTTCAACATTGGCAGTCTACTGGATGAGTTTATCCCTGTCACGGCCTTGATGGTATCCTTGGTGATCTTGAAAGGTTTCATTAGCCACATAAACTCATCATGCATCTGACTCAACACATACCAGACCCATTCATCTTCACCGAAGGATGGAAACCCTATAATCTGAATGAAATGTTTATCATGCAGTGCCTTATACTCAAGTTTAAGACCATGAATTTCATCCCTTAGATGATTCTTGAACAAATCTACAAACCTTGAGTCCCCAAATTCATCTATGCTTGCATGAATATAGGCCCTAATATCTTCAACATGCAAAACACCTAGCGGGCTGACTTCTACTGATTTGTGTGTATGCTTTTTAAACTTTGGCCTAGGTCACTTAGTGATATCCACAACCAATGGAGTAACCATTGCTAAAAGATCACAAGTTAAAAGCTTTGTAGAAAAATTCCTTTTTTCTTCAAGGAATTAGGGTTGGTAGTTGAATTCGTTCTTTGCACTTCAAATCTCTGGAATATCAGCTTAGATGCTTTTCTCCTTGTTCTCTTCAAATGTAAAGTGATTCAAATGCTTGAATGAATGAAAATTTATGCTCCGTAAAACCTAATTCGTCATTGTAATAAATGCTCTACCCTAATATATCTGGTTACATTGTTTCTGCATGCAGTCAATCTTCAATTGCTCCGCAATCAATCACATTCTCTTCTTTTCTTCTAGAATTTGCTTCAATAGATTGGCAATAGGCTTCTCTATCTTCATTCATCATGCCAAATTCAAGCACCCACTTACTAGCAAGGGGAATTAGATTTTCAATGCAGCTCCCCCTGAGCCAGAGCTCCCATTTTAGTTTCCTGAGGAATTCTCAACACCAGATTCTAGTGTGGACCCATCACCATCATTTCTTACACTTTTCTTCACCCATGTCTTGTTCATTTCATTCTAGATCTCATTTACATCAACTTTTCTCTTGCCTTTGTCCATCTTCTGCTCTATTTTTCCTTTTTCTGACTGTGAGTTCTCCTTTTTGCTTCTGCAAAATTTGGCAATGTGTCTAGATTTGTTGCAGTTGAAACAAACAATCTTATTTTTCTGACAATTACATGTTGGAGTAGGTTTAAATCTACATTACATTTCAATATGCTCAAATTTATTGCAAGTAAAACATCTTCCATTGAACACTTGTTTGTTCTTAGGAGGATTCCTTGATCCATTTCTACATTCCTCAACCTTATAACCTATCCTTTTGCAATTAAAGCATTGACCAGAGAAAGATGATGCATTTTGATTCACTTGACTTCTGCATTGATTAGCTCTATGACTATACTTATTGCATTTGAAACAACTTCCATTGAAAGATGGATACCTTTGATCATTAGGTTGTCTTACCAGAGGTCTTCTAGGTCTCTCTCTGATTCCTTGATTCAACATTTCTTTGACCGAATCTAGAGCTTTCACCTTTCTCATATCCCAAACCAGGCTTATCATCTACCTTCTTCTGACTTTCAAGCAATACCTAAAGTTTAGTTGACCTTATCTTGAACTTTTCTTTGTACTCATTTATAGCTTCTAGGTTATGTTTGAGAATAACAATTTGCCTCTCCAGTTCTTCTTCATTTTCCCTGGTTTCTTGTAGATCTAACTCTAAGTGGCCAATTATTCTATCCAATCTGTAGCATTCTTTTGTTCTTTCTTTCAAACTCTGATTCAGGTTTTCTTCATTTTTCTTCCTTTCCTCAACTTCCTTGGTTAGCTTCATTACTCCAGATTCTATTTCATGTCTTAGGACAACAATCTCTTTTGCCAACTTCTCACATTCCTTTGTCTTCTCCTTTAGAGCTTCATCCATGCCATTTTCTTCATTCTGATCTACTAACTGGTGAAGTAGCTCCCTCCTCTTTTCATTGGATTTGCTCAGTTGACTTTTTAAGGTGTTAATGAAATCATCAACATCTTTAATGTTCTCTTTCAGTGCTTTGATTTCAAATCTGGACTGACTAAGATCATCTAAAGCAAGTTGAACTTGTTCATTGAGGTTGTATGGGTCCATTGCAATTGTTGCAAATATGTGCCTAATCGGTGTTGTCATTGATCTCAACATATCCTTGTTGCCATTGGTGTCAACTTTATCCTATTGTGCTGCCTGTATAGAAGACTGGATTTGTGAGGATATTGAGAAAATTAATGAGGATCAATGTATATGGACCATATGGCTGTGTAGAGGATTGTTTGAAGAAGCTCCAGATAAGTTTTGAAGGGTTCGCATGAAGATTTGAAGGAGCTATGGCCATTTGAGTAGAACCAATTCTGCAGTGTTTAGAAGAGACAGAGTGACAGGAAAGAGTTCCAGATTGTACCGGATATGTCAAATGATGATCTGCAGATCTAGAGGCATGTTTGGGAAGTCAGTATGTATCATCCATTCAAGTGGTTCATGGTTTGGAGGTTCGCAAGCAATCTTTCTAATGTGATAGTCATGGCAGATAGTATTCTTGAGGTTCTAGAAGAATATTCAAGTGATTATGATGGTTTGGAGGAGTGCAGATATTTTTGTTGAATTCAATGTGCTTGTGGAGGTCTCTGGATTGTGTGACTGCTATATTAGAGGTTTGCATTGAAGTTTGAGCTTGTCAAAGAAGATTTCCTTCTTGGTGTTGCTATTCTTCCCAGTCTTGGCTGATTGGATGATTCAAGTGTGTTGCGTATGTTCTAAGGGCAATTCTATGAGGTGTGGCATGTTGATCAAGAAAGGTTTGAGTCCTAGTTATGTTTGACCAATAGCTTAGTGATTTGCATTAAGTTAGATGTTTGTTGTGTTGACCTTGATGTTCATTCCAAGGTTGATGAAGCGTATAAATATTTGTTGATGAGTTGTGGAAAATTATCCTTGTGCAAAAATAATTAAATCCAAAGAAAGGATCAAAGGTAAAGTAGAGCAGAGGAGAAGAAAAAGAACAAGAGATGTTTAGATGAAGAGCAAGAGAAGAATTATTTAGAGTAGAGAAGAAGTGTTGTGAGCTTTCAAAGGAACTAAACCAGGCATAAAGAGGATGCTATTTCATAGTTCATTCTTTCGGTATTAAACATAAATTCTGTAGGCAGTGATGCTCTCTTGAGCAGTGAGCTCTAGGTAGTGAGCCTGAAGGCATGTGCCTTCCCTTTTCTTCTAAGTACTTTTAACAGGGTACAAATCTTGTGGGTTAATCCCCACCGTGGTTTTCCCTTAATCAGGTTTCCACATAAAAATTCTGGTGTTATGTGTGTTCAATTTATTTCTGCTCTTGTGTTATTGATTCATGCTTTAATGTTTATCTGATTGAAAGTTGTTAAAGAAGATTAAAATAAGAAATGATTAATTTGTAGGACAATTGATTCACCCCCCCTCTTAGTTGTCTAGACTAATTCCAACAATTGGTATCAGAGCCAAGTTCCTCTAAAAGAAGCTTAACTGCCCAAGGAGATCTAGGATGTCTACTTACAAGAAGGATAGTCTGAGATTCAATGGAACAAATTACTTTGTTTGGAAGAGTGACATGGAGTGTCGTTTACAATGCATGGGTGATGCTTATTGGGTGATAACCAATGATGATTATAAACCTCCAGAGAAAGGTCCTTCAAGTCCATATCAAATCAAAGATGCTGAAAATAACCTTCGAGGTAAAGAAGCCTTGTTGAGTGCCCTGACTGATTCAGAAATGACAAATGTCTTTAGACTAAAAACTTCTCATGAAATCTAGAAGAAGTTGGAGAATCTTTGGTGCAGGAGCACCTAACACAAGGTGGCCTCCATGAGGCATTTAAATTCATGTTTTGTTTAGAAAATCATGTTTTGTGTTGTAATAAGGTCTATTTGACCAATGCATGTCATTTCAGTTTGTATCTAGGTTCTTCAAGACCTAGAACCAATTTTGTAAGTACCAAGTGACTTAAAACACACTTTTGTTATATTGTAATCACATATTGCTAAAACAGGGTAGTAGGATAGTTTGAGGCAGTTTGGATTGGTTGGTCTCCCAACTATTTGCATCGGTTGGTTTTCCAACTACTGGCAGGTTGAGTTGATAACAACCAGAAGAAGGAACTATCAAAGGGGAGGAAGGAGAAGTGTGTGAATGTGAGTGTGTATTGTTCTAAGGAGAAATAAAACTATTCTGTTCTGTCAATTTGATTTCCGTTCCCTATAACTGCAATTTGTATAATTATAGATTTCTATCCTTTCTTTGTTTTCTATTGTTGCAGTATGTCATCATGAAGCATTCCATTGGTACGATTTCTATTGAAATTAGTGGAATGGCTTCATTGTACAAGTATTTGTTTTTGTTTTCTAGTTTGTTTTTGTGTTTGACGGTGCAGAGGATTGAGATAGAATGTTTTACACAGTTGAGTGACCTAGCATCTCCATGTGCTAGGGTTCAGTTGAAGAGGGAGAAAGAAAATAGTGCATCAGCGTATCGTTGGGACTCAGAACTGAGTTTCTACCAAAGTCAAATGGAGTCAAGAGTATCGGCGCATTGGCTAGAGTTTGTAAGTGCTCACCGACGAGAAGAGTCTCATCGAAGACAAAAGTCATCGGCATATCAACAAGGCAAATTCTAACATGGCTAATAGTAATTGTCTTGCTGATAGGCAAGAAGCGTAGAGTCACCCATCAGGAAGAGTAGCGATGTTAGAGTGACAAGTTTGAAGACGACCGATGGCGATTTTCTTGCTGATAGGAAAACAGTGTTGAACCTCACATCGGAGTGACTAAGACATCAGGAGACAAGTTCAAAGTTCCACTGATAGAAGTGAGTCATACCGACACAATCACGGTTAAGACTAAAAGGGATGTCGATTAAGGCATTGGGGCATCAGTTGAAGGATAGAAGACTTCGTCGATAGAAGAAAGTCTCGGTGAAGGAAGTTTCGTGGTCACATCGACATAAGTTTGATCATAGAGAGACTTAAGAAAGTCATTCTGACGGATGGTTATCTGATTGATCGAGGTGTATGAGTGACCAGTAAGTGGAGTCTTGCCGACAAAAAACAAAATTTGATTTTGTCTATGTTTCCACTGCGCGCTCCTCATCATATGGGTATCAGAGCCATAAAAGGTTCTGTTGTTGATCTGGTATATGTCAATAGAGGAGAATGAAGGAGAGGCTAGCAATATGCCTCCAAAGGGGATGACCACCGAAGTGGTCAAGAAGTTCAAGGAGATGGAAGAGAAGATCAAAATTGGAGTCAGGGAAGCACTCCAAGCAGAATTGAAGGCACTGAAGATAGGAAAAAGGATAGAGGAAGGTTTAGATGAAGAGGAAGAGAAAGAGGAAGAAGAAGAAGAACAAGAAGAGGTAGAGGTACTAGTTGATCAAAGGCATTTTGTTGAAGCCATCAAGGCAATTGGCAAGGATTCTTCTGAGGCTCGGATGGAGATCCCCATGTTCAGTGGGAAGATGAATGCTGATGAAGTCATGGAGTGGATGAAGGCTCTAAACAACTATTTTGAGTACAAAGAAGTTCCTGAAAGTAAGAGAGTTAAGCTTACAAAAACTAAACTCAAAGGTTTTGCCCTTACATGGTGGAATTACACCCAAGGAGAGAGGGTAAAAAATGGTAAGAGTATGATCTCTTTGTGGAGCAGAATGCTAGAGAAGATCAAGTCCCAGTTCCTTCCATCTAACTACGAGGTACAGATTTATAGGAAAATGCAGAACCTCAAGCAAAAAGATATGGATGTAGCTACTTACATCGAGGAGTTTCACAAATACACTCTTTGTTGTGGGTACATGGAGGAGGAAAAAGCTAAGGTGGCCAGATATCTAAATGGTCTGAGGTTCAACATTCAAGATGAGATAAGTTTATTGACCCTTGAAACCATGGAAAAATGCTTTCAAGTAGCATTAAGAGCTAAAGAGAAGCTGAAGAGGAAAGGTGAGCAGCAAGGTAGAGGAAGTGGTGGCAGAAATTTTAGAGGCAAAGGTAGTTTTGGAGGAAGAAGTCCTAACCAGAGGCCTAATGGTGAGTCTAGCCAAGGAGAGCAAGTTGGGGACTCAAGTAGCAGAGGAGGCTACTGAGGAAGAAGGCCTAATGGAAGAGATGGGACAAATGGATTAGGTAGAGGATCCAAGTTCTCCAATATGAGATGTTATAACTATAATTAGATAGGGCACCCGGCTTATAAGTGTCCAGAGAAGGCCTCAACTTCTCATGGTAATAAGAGAAGAACCACATTGACTCAAGAGGATGTAGGGAGTGTGACATCTCCTAAAGTGAATTTGACATTAGAGATGGGAGAAAATCTGATGATCAAGAGGACGCTGCTCAAAGAACCAGTGCAGACTGAACCGTCACAAAGAAGAGATTTGTTTAGATTCAACTGCAAGATCTAAGGTAAGGTTTGTAAAGTTATCATTGACTCTGGTTCTATTGACAATATTATATCTTTGGAAGTAGTAGATAAATTGAAATTAGATAAGATACCCCATAGCTGTCCATATAGGGTCAGTTGGTTAAACAAGGGACAACATATAGTCATTAATGAACAAGCATGGGTAGAATTTAGTATTGGGGGTATAGAGAAAAGATTTTGTGTGACATCCTTCCAATGGATGCTTTCCATCTTCTATTGGGCAGACCGTGGCAGTTTGACAGAAAGGCTCATCATGATGGGGAAAAGAATGCTTACTCATTCTAAAAGGATGGTGTAACTTATAGGATATAGTCATTGGTAGAAGGGGATCCATAGCCTGTAGGATCTAGCGTAATGCTGGTAGGAGAAAAAGAATTCATGGATACACTAATGGAAGGTGGTGGTGTAGGTTGTTCCTTGATAGTGAAGTCTAAGGGGGAAAAGAAGGAAAATGTGAGAGAAGTAGGGCCTAGGGAGGTAAGAGATTTGCTTGAGAGTTACAAAGGAGTGATTACAAAAGATATACCTAATTCCCTACCATCTGTTAGAGACATTAGTCAAGACCTCATATCGGAGCAGTACTTCCTAATAAGGCAACATATAAAATGACCCCTCAGCAGAATGAAGAGATAGCAAATTAGGTTCAAGAACTCCTAAACAAAGGACTGATAAGAAAGAGCCTTAGCCCATGTGCAGTCCCTACTATTTTAGCCCCAAAGAAGGATGGGAAGAATTTTTTGATGACACCATTGCAGGAGGATGCTGAAGCAAAGAAGGTAGCCAAGGTCATCTTGGTGGGTAAGAAAGAGTTTGTAAACATCAACAAAAAAGAGACAAGGAAAGTTGAGGATACCTCAAGGAGTGGGGTTGTCAAAGACTAAAGTTTGAAGGTGGTTTCATTTTTGAATGATGGAGATCAGATGGTGATGTCTGAGATGGATCAGACAAAGGTTAAAGAGCAGATCTACAAGTAGCCACAAGGTGGTTGGAAAGAAGGAGATGCTATCACAGTAGGGACCATTGTTTGTCCTCTAGAGCCAACAAGAGTTGTAAGGAAAACATATTCTACCATAGCAGCAGTACAAGAGGCATCAAACAAGATTTTGAATGTAGGTGTTTAGGCAAAGATGACAACAAGGAAGAATGGCAAACACAATATAAGTTTGGTTGCAAGCACTCACTCATGGCAAGGTGCGAGTAGAGCCTACAATGCTAGGCATGAGTTTTTGATTCCTTGGAAGCAAGTTGCAGTCCAGAGATCATGGAGAAGGCATGAGGCAACAAAGGATAAAGGTGGAGCAAGACAAAGAATCAACTCATGTGGCATGAGTTTTTTTCTAGGTGGGGTGTATGGTGCAGGAGTACCTAACACAAGGTGGCCTCCATGAGGCATTTAAATTCATGTTTTTTTAGAAAATCATGTTTTGTGTTGTAATAAGGTCTATTTGACCAATGCATGTTATTTCAATTTGTATCTAGGTTCTTCAAGACCTAGAACCAATTTTGTAAGTCCCAAGTGACTTAAAACACACTTTTGTTATATTATAATCACATAGTGCCAAAACAAGGTAGTAGGACAGTTTGAGGCAGTTTGGATCAGTTGGTCTCCCAACTATTTGCATCGGTTGGTTTTCCAACTGCTGGCAGGTTGAGTTGATAACAACCAAAAGAAGGAACTATCGAAGGGGAGGAAGGAGAAGTGTGTGAATGTGAGTGTGTATTGTTCTAAGGAGAAATAAAACTATTCTATTATGTCAATTTGATTTTCATTCCCTATAACTGCAATTTATATAATTGTAGATTTCTATCCTTTCTGTACTTTCCATTGTTGCAGTATGTCATCTTGAAGCATTCCACTGGTATGATTTCTATCAAAATTAGTGGAATGGCTTCATTGTACAAGTATTTGCTTTTGTTTTCTATTTTGTTTTTGTATTTGACGGTATAGAGGTTCTAGATAGAATGTTTTGCACAGTAGGGTGACCTAGCATCTCCATGTGCTAGGGTTTAGTTGAAAAGGGAGAAAGCAAACTATGCATCAGCGTATTGATGGGACTCAGAACTAAGTTTTTGCCGAAGTCAAATGGAGTAAGAGTATCAGTGCATCGGCCAGAGTTTGTAAGCGCTCACCAATGAGAAGAGTCTCACTGAAGATAAAAGTGATCGGCATATTGGTGAGGCAAATTCTAACATGGCCAATAGTAATTGTCTTGCTGATAGGCAAGAAGCGTAGAGTCACCCATCGGGAAGAGTAGTGATGTCGAAGTGACAAGTTCAAAGATGATCGATGGTGATTTTATTGCCGATAGGCAAACAATGTTGAACCTCACATTGGAGTGACTAAGACATCAGGAGACAAGTTCAAAGTTCCACTGATAGAAGTGAGTCATACCGACATAGTCACAATTAAGACAAAAAGGGATGTCAGTTAAGTTATTGGGGCATCAGCTGAAGGATAGAAGACTTTACCGATAGAAGTAAGTCTCAGTGAAGGAAGTTTCATGGTCACATCAGTGTAAGTTTGATCATGGAGAGACTTAAGAAAGTCATTCTGACCGATGGTTATCTGACCGATCGAGGTGTATCGGTGACCAGTAAGTGGAGTCTTGTCGACATAAAACAAAATTTGATTTTGTCTACGTTTCCACTGTGCAGTCCTCATCAATCTTTATGAAGCTGATGAACATGTCAAATGTGCCAAGCTACAAAGTCTGAGAGGAAAATTTGAGGATGAGTGAAGATGAAAACATCACAATCTACATGCAAAAAGATAAATGATCTTGTCTGTGGTATCAGGTGTGCTGGTGGAACTTTGGAAGAATTAGAGATTGTGAAAAAAGTGCTCAGATCTTTACCTGATTCATACAAACCTAAGGTTTCTGTTATATAGGAGATCATGACTGTCACAAAAGTTACAAGAGATTAGCTGGTTGGCAAAATTTCATCTTTTGAATTAAGTGAGTTTGGTGATTCTCTTCCTAAGTCTGAATCTGCTTTTAAGGCCAATGTACATGGAAAACAAAAATATGATCCAGGTGAAAGATCCTCTACAAGCTCAAAAAGATTTGCTAAGGCAAGGAAGGATCTTGAAAATGATGAAATTGAGTCTATAGAACTTGAAGCTCTTAATGCCAAAATAATACCAAGAGGATCCGATAAGTATGAAGGAAAGTTGTCATTCAAATGTTTTGCTTGTATTAAAATTGGTCATTTTGCCTCAAGATGTTCAGAGAAATTTTCAAAGTCAAACCCTAACAGATATAAAGGTTAGAAGAAATGTTACTATGTCCAAGAAGATGGAGAAGAAGGAGTCACAAATGATGAATCCGATCATGGAGGTGCCACTGAAGATGATTGGGTCTTCATTGCTATCAAAGAAGATCTAATGTCTATTGAATCTGCTAGTTGTGCAAAGGTGGAAAGTGCCTTGGCTGCTCAGGTTGTTGAAAAGGATGAATGGGTGATTGATAGTGGATGTTCTCATCATATGACTGGTGATAAAAGTAAGTTTATAAACTTTGAAAAATATGAAGGTGGAATTGTGAAATTTGGAGACAACTTAGCTGGTAGAATCTGTGGTAGAGGATCCATCTCTTTTGATGGTAAGAATAACACAAATGATGTTCTATATGTGGAAGGACTGAAGCATAATCTTCTCAACGTTGGATAGTTGATTGACAAGGGTTATGATCTCTGATCCAAGGATGGAAAATGTTGAATCTTGGAAAGTTCCAGAACTAAAATTGCATCTAGTACACAAACTAGAGGTAACATCTTTCAATTAAGTAGCTATGATAAAAGTTGTTTGATTGCATAGATAGATCAGTGTTGGTTGTGGCATAGGCGAATGTGTCATGTGAATTTTGACAACATTGTCAAGATAAGTTCTACTTAGGCTATTAGAGATCTTCCAAGACTTGTGAAACCTAATAGCATGCGTAGAGAATGTCAATTGGGTAAACAGAACAAAACATCATTCAAAAGTAAAGAACAATTTTCAAGTGGGCGATTGAAAGTTGTGCATACTGATCTATGTGGTCCTGCTAGAATTAGGAGTGTGCAAGGAGATAGATATTTTATGTTGTTGATTGATGATTACTCCTGGATGATGTGGGTAACCTTCTTGAAAGAAGAATCAGAAGCTCTTGACAAATTCAAAGTGTTCAAAGTTATGGTGGAAAATGAGATTGGTGTGAAGATAAAGTGTTTGAGATCTAACAGTTTACCTCCAGTGACTTTGATACATTCTGTGAAAGGCATGGAATGAAAAGATAGTTATCTTCTCCTAGGACTTCATAGCAAAATGGAGTTGTAGAAAGAAAGAATCAAACCATTCAAGAAGATGATAGGACCATGATGATGGAAACAAATGTTCCACAAGTTTATTGGAGAGAAGCTGTAAGTACTATTGTCTACACTCTTAATCGGGTGCAGATCAAAGGCAATTCTAGTAAGACTCCTTATGAACTCTGTTTTGGTCATCCTCCTACTGTAAGATATTTCAGAGTTTTTGGTAGTAAATGCTATATCAAAAGAGATGAGGATCTAGGAAAGTTTGAAGCAAGAAGTGATGAAAGAATTTTTCTAGGATACTCTACTCAAAGCAAAGCATACTAGTGCTTTAACAAGAGGTTGAAAAAGATTTTGAAAGTGCTAATGTTAGAGTTTATGAGAGTAAAGAAGGAGATTCTAGGTCTTACAGATGTAATTTAGATGATCAAGATGAAAATCTAAATCAAGAGAGGAAAATACAAACTCAAATTCAGATCCAGATTGATCTAGAAAATCTAGTAATTCAAGAGGATAGTGTAGAAGTTGAGGAACCAGCTCAAGAAACAGAAGCTCAAGCAATTCCCAAAACTCCTAGGTATGTAAGGATGAATCATCCTAAAGATCAAATCATAGGAGATAGAAATAAAGGTGTTCGAACTAGGAGAAGAATTGTTGAAGATCAAGAAAAGATTTGTTTGATTTCAAAGATTGAACCAAAATCAGTAAGTGAAGCCTGCAATGATGAAAACTGGGTAAAAGAATGGAGGAAGAAATAACGCAAATTGAAAAGAATCACACTTGGGATCTTGTTTCTAGACCTGAGGAAAAAAATGTGATTGGAACTAAATGGATCTTCTGGAATGAACTAAATGAAGATGGTGAAGTTGTAAGAAATAAAGCAAGGTTGGTATGCAAAGGATATTCTCAAGTGGAAGGAATTGATTTTGAAGAAACTTTTTCTCCAGTAGCAAGAATAGAGGCAATCTGATTGTTTATTGCTTTTACTGCTTATAAAGATTTCAAAGTCTAACAGATGGATGTCAAGTCAACATTTCTAAATGGAGAGTTAGAAGAAGTCTACATTGAGCAACCAGAAGGATTTTAGTTGTCTAATCAGAAAGACACAGTTTGCAAATTGAGGAAAGCATTATATGGACTCAAACAAGCACCAAGAGCCTAGTATGCAAGATTAGATAAGTATCTGCTAAAGCTAGGATATAACAAAGGCATTGTTGACAGTAATCTTTATTTCAAGATTGATCATGAGAATATTTTGATTATTGAGGTATTTGTTGATGATATCATTTTTGGTGGAAATGAGAGAATGTGAAAAACATTTGTTGATCAGATGCAAAGTGAATTTGAGATGTCCATGTTTGGTGAGATGAATTTCTTCTTAGGTCTGCAAATCACTTAGATAAAGGTATCTTTATATCTCAGTCTAAGTATGTCAAAGAATTGTTGAAGAAGTTTGGAATGGAAGATTCAAAGCTAGTAGGTACGCCTATGGTAACTAGATGTAAGTTGAGTAAAGATGATGACTCCCCTAAGGGAAATCAGAAAAGGTATAATCAATGATTGGAGGACTGCTCTATCTAACTCAAACCAGACCTGATATTATGAATGCAGTTGGGCTTGTTGCTTGATTCAAAGCTAATCCTAAAGAATCCCATGTTGTAGTAGTCAAAAGAATCTTCAGATATCTCAAAGGAAGACTTGATTATGGATTGTGGTATCCAAAAGACAATGAATTCACTCTTCATGTATATATAGATGTTGATTAGGCAAGAGATGTGGATGACAAGAAAAGTACTAGTGGTGTTGAATTATTCTTGGGAAAAAGATTGGTTTCTTGGTTGAGCAAAAAGCAGGAGGCAATATCCCTATCTACAGCAGAAGCATAGTATATAGTAGCATCAAACAATTGCACTCGAGTTCTGTGGATGAAGCAAATGTTGAAGGACATCAGAATTGTGTTTGAGGAGCCTGTCACAATCTTCTGTGATAATTCAATTGCAATAAGTATCTCAAAGAATTTGATGTTACATTCAAAGACAAAGCATATATCCATTAAGTTTCATTTCTTGAGAGAGAAGGTAAATGAGAATGAAGTCAAGTTGGAGATTTTGTCTTCAAAAGATCAGATTGTGGATATTTTCACTAAACCTCTTCCCAAGGATACTTCTGAGTATCTCAAAGAGAAGTTGGGGGGTCATTACCCCTCCTGATCATAATTAAGATGCACTAGATTGCATCAGTCTAGTGGAATTCACAATCACATCTTATGATCTAGATTGATGTTAAGGAGGCACTACTCAGGGGGAGTAGTTTTCATGCATTTTTTTGAGTTTGGTATGAAACAAAAAAAGGGAGAAAAGACTGCAAATATGTGCCCTTTGCCATTGATGTCAAAGGGGGAGAGAAGTTCATGTGAAAAACTAGTTGCTAATGAAAGGGGGAGCAATGAAGAAAGTGATTGCAGAAGTGATAAGAGAAAAAGGGAGAAGGTCTTTTCTTGATAGTCAAATTATTTTTTCACATCATATGTTGCCATCAATGACAAAGGGGGAGATTGTTGCAAATATGTGCCTAATCGGTGTTGTCATTGATGTCAACATATCCTTGTTGCCATTGGTGTCAACTGTATCCTATTGTGTTGCCTATATAGAAGACTAAATTTGTGAGGATATTGAGAAAATTAATGAGGGTCAATGAATGCGGACCATATGGCTAAGTAGAGGATTGTCTGAAGAAACTCCAGATAAGTTTTGAAGGGTTCACATGAAGATTTGAAGGAGCTATGGCCATATGAGTAGAACTAGTTTTGTAGTGTTTAGAAGGGATAGAGTGACAGGAAAGAGGTCTGGATTGTACCAGATATGTCAAATGATGATTTGTAGATCTAGAGACATGTCTGGGAAGTCAGTGTGTATCATCCATTCAAGTGGTTCATGGTTTGGAGGTCCACAAGCAATCTTTCTAATGTGACAGTCATGGCAGATAATATTCTTGAGGTTTTAGAAGAAGATGCAAGTGATTCTGATGATTTGGAGGAGTGCAAATTTTTTTGTTGAATTTAATGTGCTTGTGGAGGTCTCTGGATCATGTGACTACTATATTGGAGGTCCACATTGAAGTTTGAGCTTGTCAAAGAAGATTTCCTTCTTGGTGTTGTTGTTCTTCCCAGTCTTGGCTGATCGGATGATTCAAGCATGTTGCGGATGTTCTAAGAGCAATTCTATGAGGCGTGCCATGTTGATCAAGAAAGATTTGAGTCCTAGTTATATTTTTTCGATAGCTTGGTGACTCACATTAAGTCAAATGTTTGTTGTGCCAACCTTGATGTTCATTCCAAGGTTGATGAAGCGTATAAATATTTGTTGATGAGTTGTGGAAAAGTATCCTTGTGCAAAAATAATTAAATCCAAAGAAAGGATCAAAGGTAAAGTAGAGCAGAGGAGAAGCAAAAGAACAAGAGATGTTTAGATGAAGAGCTAGAGAAGAAGTATTTAGAGAAGAGAAAAAGTGTTGTGAGCTTTCAAAGGAACTGAACCTAACATAAAGAGGATGATATTTCATAGTTCATTCTTTCTATATTAAACATAAATTCTGTAGGCAGTGAGGCTCTCTTGAGCAGTGAGCTCTGGGCAGTGAGCTTGAAGGCATGTGCCTTCCCTTTTCTTCTAAGTACTTTTAATAGGGTACAAATCTTGTGGGTTAACCCCCACCGTGCTTTTCCCTTAACCGGGTTTCCACGTAAAAAATTTGGTGTTATGTGTGCTCAATTTATTTCTACTCTTGTGTTATTGATTCATGCTTTAATTTTTATCTGATTGAAGTTGTTAAAGAAGATTAAAAGAAGAAAAGATTCATTTGTGGGACAACTGATTCACCCCCCTCTTAGTTGTCTAGACTAATTCCAACAGTAATACCTTCCCAGATCTTCCTCGAGCTATTAAACTTCTTCCAAGGAACCTTGCTCTGATACCAATTGTTGAAATTAGAGCAGATAACTGAGAGGGGGGTGAATTAGTTGTCTCAAAACTTAAACATTTTCTGCAATTAATCTTCTTTACCACTTATTATCAGATTAATGATATAACCATGAAAACATAAATCAACAACACATGAGTAGAAACATAATCAACACACATAACACTAGGATTTTTACGTAGAAACCCGATTAAGGGAAAAGTCACGGTGGGGGTTAACCCATAATAAATTATACTCTATTAAAAGTATTACAAATGGGGAAGGCATATGCCTTTAGGGTGCACTACCCAGAGCTCACTGCTCCAAGAGGCTCACTACCTACAAAATTAGTTACTAGAGTTCACTAAAATGTTTGAACTGAGAAATGGCATCTAACAATACAGAAATTTAGTTCCGGTTATGCACAATACACTGACTTTACACACTTCATCTCTTTCTACCTTATTTACTGCTTTGCCATGATCCGGACCTTAGTTCTTCACCTTCACACTTCTTTCTACCTTTTTCACACTTACTGCATCATCACATCACAATCGTACTACAAAAGACTTGAATCCATTAGCTATATATATTTGCATCAAGAAATTCAATCAACTGTAGTCTGCTTCAAGAAAACTTATAACATTTATTAAGAACTCTGCTATGTCGGCTGAATCCATGCACAAACAACAATGCAGACCAAAAACTTATGTTCTAAAATCATCAATCATGTCAGCCAATGCCACTAATTATCACAAATTGCTTAACCAACAACTTTTCTTCATCCGGACCAAGATCAAATACTAGGTTAGTCTGTTCTTCTTCTAACTATACTAACTAACTAGAACCCGATACTTAGATGCTTATAACTTTTGAATCCTTTATCACCAGATGCTAAATTTTTGGATTTAGATAGTCCTGACAATCCTTATCACTCCCTTAGATCTGCAGCACACTATGATTTACCACCAGAGAGATCCAGAGCAAGATATTGGACCCTGTCAGATGCTCTATTACTAACTACCTGGACTTAGACAAATCTTCACTCTAACTTCTGGTATGAACAAATTATGTAATGTGGATGTGTAAGATAGACTTAGTTGCCATCAATGACAACACCTATCATGCGTAGCAGTGTCTCTTGCCAACACAGTCATCATTCAGATCAAAAGACTTATGTCATCATAAAGATATAGTATGCCTTGAATCAAAAAGAGGAGTACCATTCAATGCCATGCCATGCAATGAGGAACACAAGTACAACTACAAAATGGAGCATTTAGTAACAAGTATTTCTCATTTTGTTAATGAAGTGTAAAATTGCTATTCAGATGCATGATAAATCAAAGGAACAGTCTAGAATATGCATAGGATAGTCAAATACCATGTTATTAAAGGGGGCAGTCAACCATGAAGGGAATATCACCTTTATGTTGAAACAATGAGCAGTTATAAGGTATTTCTCAATATCATCCACTCCAATAGTCAAAACCAGTTTGGGCCAATAAAATAAAACAAATATTTACCACTTTTTGTTGTGAATGAGGTGTAGAATTGCTAATGAGTGTTTAACTAATGAAATGGATGATATTTAACTGGAAGTGGTTTCAAGACAGCCAAAGGGTCAGTTATGGTCATGACTGTTCCATCAATGGAAGGTGTAACAATCTATAAACAAAGAACAACATATCAATCACATCAAAGTCATCAATGATCAGGCATGAACAACATTTAAGCTATTGCTAAATCCATTTCACATGATTGAGATTCATTTATGACTGTATCTATGATTCTCAAATACAAATCAAGTCTTAGTCACTTTCCATGCTAGGTTACTGTCATAAGAGCTCAAGAGCTTACACATATAAATGAATATATGTGTTGAAGGCATTCATTGGATAAGAACAATAGTCACATACAAGATCAATATTCCTGATAAATAGATCATGGAGCAGCATTTAAGGCAACATCAAGAACATAATCATCAATAGAGATAGTACATAACACTATTGAAGGACAACCCAAAGTATACAGGTAACTTCCATTTAGAAGCTTATTAGTCATATGAATCTGTCATCTCAAAGGAGTATCAAGGATGTGAAATTACAATGATATTACAGTACATGTTTTCACTTATATAAAACCATCAATCACTTGTAGAACATGCAAATGTTCTTAGCCTGCAAGTACAGTGGTGTATTGACAACACAACAATCAAAAGCTTTTTGAAGTATTCATAGCTCTCATGGAACAAGTTTTAGAGGAAATCACATGACATAGTGGCATGCTTGGCATATAATAACTGGTTTGTTCACAATGTTGTGCCAACAAGCTTTTTGAGACAGTCAAGATACCCACACCAGACAGTCTAGAAGGAGTGACATAATTGAGGATGACAGTCATATGTAGCAGTCACCAAAAGGAGGGAGCTATCTCATGAAAAGGAAGCAATCCATCATACAAAGGAAAACATCAATGGGATGAAACAATCAAAAGAGCTATGATAATCAATAATTGAGCAATCATTTTATGCCAGGTATCAAAACAGTCCATAAATGGAAGATGAGCAGCAACACAACAGTCATAGGGGCTCTGGTAGCCATGAGTCATGGCCAAACTCCAACAAATAATAGAGATAGTAGTCAGATCAGACCATTAATGACAATCAAGGAGGACTAACTGCTATATGAAATAGGGGCTTGTATCATTTCATGATCAAACACTATAGGATGCTTACATATTTCAAGAGTCATATGACCATTTCAATAAGAAACATGAGCCTACAAGAGCTGAGGGAGATAGTCAGGGATAACCATGAATGTTCAAAAAAGAGTGTTCATCTTTCATCCTTGCCAGGAGTTTCAAGAACCACAAAGGATATCAAAATGTAGATATTTCCATGTATATAGAGTTGGTCATAGTTGCGGCCTATGAGAAGGGTTTTCTTTAGAAAATGCTAAAAGCCCACAAAATTTTTCTTCAAACCCTTAAACATTCTTATGAAGAAACACCCAAAAAATCATGAAAGTCAAGAAGGAAAAAACTTACCTCGTTGTCCCATAAGAAGAAATGACCTACAGGCTACGTATTCATTAACTAGTGAAGTTCCAAGGAGCTCTCAATATTTCAAAGCCAGTCAACATGAAGACAAGATAACCAAGAGCATAGTATATACAATGAGGAAAAGATGAAACATAGGAGTGCAAAATATAAAGAAGATTACTTCATGACCATGGCCTGGAGGCCTTTTCTTGAGTAACAGAAAGTCAAGAAAAATGCTTCAAACTATGATAAAAGTGATTACCTTTAGTCCCTATTGAAGATCCAAAGAAAGCCATGAAGAAACCATCATAGAAGTGTGTAGAGAACAATGAAGAAACCTTCAAACCCTAGCAAACATGGCGGTAACTCGAGAGGAGCTCAGGAGGAGTAAAGCAAATGACAAGTCAAAATGATGAATTTGGGTTTCAAAGCCCTATTATGATAGCTTAAATGAGCTTATCTTTTTATTTTCTGACTTTTGTTTTTACAAATCATTATTATCCATCTTTCCCCACTGTGGTAAAGACTTTTTAAGTCTTTTAAACCTAATGATAATGCCACAGGGGCCCATGAGGCCAAGAAACCTTAAGTCTTTTCATTGTTGATTTTTGCAAAGTCAAAACAAATAATCATGTAAAGGTAAGGCTATAAGCCTTTTCCTATTTTCCTTTTTCATGAAGATCGACAACATGAGAGCATAAGGTGGTGAATAAGGAATGATAAGGTGTTCAAATATTTTTCAAAGGTGGTGAAGAGTATATGAGGATTAATGCCTTTTGCATGGAGTGATAAGGCATAAGTATTGTATGAAGCTTAATGCATGGTATAGGGTATAAAGGAAACATAAGCAATGATGATGCAAAATATTTATTCCTTGCATGGAGATATAAGGATTTTGGTATGCAAACCATAATTAATGTATAAATGCATGATGTATGAGTTAATATGCATGGAGTAATAAGGTGTTGTGATGCATTGATCATGCATGCATGGGAGTTATAAGGTTGTAATAGATGCATTTATTATTTTTTAATAAATGCATAATGTAATTTTTGCATGAGGAGATCTATTTGGTGCATTGGAGGCATAAGGAGGAAGATATTCATCTTTTACATGCATGATGACCTAGCTTTTCTTGGCATCATTATTAATGCAATTAAGCAAGTCATGTATATCAAAGGGTTAGATAAGGTGTTGTTTTCTTCTAATATCCATTTCTGTATGATTTTGCAACTAAACTAATGTAAACAAATAATAAAGTAATATCATTATAAATTACTTTATTATTTTGTCACAAGTTGTAAAATCAAGGAGATAAGACAAATTGAAACTCATAGTAAAGTAATCATGCAATGATTACTTTATTACTTGTTCACATAGTCCAAAATCATGTAAAATTGAGAGATATAGTTAACTAAAGACTTTTGGAGCTATTGCATGGCTTTTTGGGTCAAAATTAGAGAGTTTGGTCAACTTTTTGGTCAAACATATTGAGGAGAGCAGTTTGGAGCTATTTTTGCTTGATTTGAGGTAGTTATAACCCTTATTTTTACTGATTTTATTGTTTTCTCATGGATCAGTTTTGAGGGCTTATTTTTAGAGGCAGTTAACTACAATTGACCTTCTAGGTCTCTTGGAGAGAGCATGTTATATATTGTAAGGAAAACTTAGTTTTTTCCTAGTTCTTGCCATTTTGCTCTTTACACTTTGAGAGAGAAAGAAGGTTTTGTAACTCATTATTGTAGATTTATAGAGATTACAATAGGTTACATGTTCTATACTTTGTCTTTTCATGCAATTGTTCCTTTATTTTTTAGCTGAATCAAGTGTCTACCTTTCCATTAATGTTGCTTTTGTGAATGATTTGATGAGATTTTATTGTGTTTAAACATCAGAACCTTTAAATCATTGTCTCATTTGTACTTGCATGTGTTAGCATTGAAAATCATAGGTCTTAGGTTGTGCAATTGGAGAAATTTCCTTTTATGTTGTGAAAAACCCTTTTCCTTCAAGAAGAAAATCTTTTCTAGCCTCCCTTAGAATTACTTTTGTGATCAAAATTGCCAAAAGTGGTTTGTGTGGATAGATTTTCTGAGATCTATTGTGAATTAGATTGTCAGTTTTCCATCAAATTTAGGTGCATCACCATTTTTATATTATAGTTTTTTAGTGCTTTTAGAAGATCCTTTTTACCCTTTTCCATACCAAAGTCATAGATCCAATTGAATATTTTAAGGGAACTAGCCCATAATCTGTAGGTTCAAACTCACCATAGGTCACCCATAGACTGAATTTGATCCCATGTTACACAGGATTGCTGAGTTTCACAGCTCTGCATAATCGATGCAATCCTGCTCATCAACAGTTAGTCTTCTCATATTAGTTTAGGGAGGAAGCATTTCTTTGCATGGAATTTACTCCTCATTTTCAGAGGGGCTCACATAGACCTACTCTCTTTTCTCTCCTATGGGGAGAACATTCATTGTACATTAGTGTTATAAGTAGTCCTTGGGGGGTCATGTTGAGTCCTCCTTCTATCCACTTCTTCTTGTTCACTTGTATAATTTTATCATGTATCATTCCTCTTTTGGAGAGGAGTTTTATTTCCCAATGGGTTTTGTCCTTTACTCCATTTATGAGAAATTTGTTTATGCATGGGTACCTAACATGGCCTAGTATTTGGGACCCATCATCATTGTTTTTCTCCCTAAGTTGCACTTAAGGGGGTGTTAGTGTGAAAATATATTTTACCTATCTAGATTGAGTAGGTCATATTCATACTATGCTTAAGTCTCCACTTAGGGACTTTTAGAATTTGTCTCATCTCATATGGTTGAGACATGTGTCCTCATCTTTTGAAGACACCTATTGCATGTTTATTTGCCAATTGCTCAAACACTTGTCATTTGAGCTTACAAGTGTGGCACTTTTGGAGGGGTAGTCAGTCATTTATTCCTACCTTCTTACCTCCTTTTTCATGCCTATTTATACAAGGTATATTGTACATTTTTAATTACCTTTTGAATATATTTTATTGGCTTATTTTGTGCAATTTAGCTTGTGGAAGTGATTCTAGTTCTTGCTAGTTGATCTTGGCTTCTGCAACACTTCGTTCATACTGTATAGGAGCTCCTAATATCTTACTATTGACTATTAAGGTCACATTTAATATAAATGGCAAGTGTGAATACTATTTAGACCATAATTTGGACTATCATAAGAGTATTGGATTACACCATATGGTAATTGAAATCAATTGGTTAGGAATAGTATTATTATTAATACTATTGAGTGTACATCTTCTTATGATGATCTAAGGAACATAGTGTCACCAAATCTATCTTGAGTATGACTCAGGAATTGACCATGCTTCAAGTACATTTACCAATATTGTTGTAAGCCTTCAAGGTACCAGATAATGTTTATATGATATTGCTAATGCATGCAATGTTTCATCAAAAAGGATGTTATAATAAAATATATTTATGATACTTGATATCAGTGAATCTTATAAAGTAGGACATCATTTGTGGTCGTATCAGGGTTTTGCATAACTATTGCATTATGAAGATATTTTGGTTGTCGTTGTCTTATGTTTGGATATGACTAGACTTATTTTATGTTGATTATGTTGTTATGCTTATTTTTGTGTATATATTTGATTATGGGAATATTAGTAAGTGTTGGTATAAAATTGGGATGATAATGAGACCTTGATGGTAGGAATCTATGTGTATAACCCTTGAGAGATTTAAGTGAGGAGTATATGCGACTTCAAATCCATTTGGAAGTATCTATGTAGGTATTTCTTGGGTAAAGGATGCTTGTAGACCCTAAGTTCATAGGGGAGGGGTTTAGGGAATTTCCTCCAAGGTATGGGGTGTTACTAAACTTGATCAACACTCCCTCTTTAGTACATTTTACCTTGATGCTGAAATTTGTATCAGATGGTTGTAAAATCACCTTCAAATCAATGTGTCCTATCTATATAGGGTTTATATGATAAAAGGCACTCAACTATCCTAAATATTATCTACTCTAAGGTTGTGGAGTTGGGCTTTCACAATATACTTCAATCTTGGATGAACTTTTAGTCATTTCCATCATGTTATGTCACTAATGTGTATGTAGAAGAGTGCCTTTTAACTTGTCTAAATATAATTACTAGAGCATTGTGCATTGAACACTATCGCATGGTGTCTTGACTCAATGATAAGTATGGGAAGATATTGGTTAGCCTCAAGGTATTAGAGAGGTCTATGCTTTCAAGAAGTAAGGGTGTGATAAACTTGGTCATGATAGGGTTATGAATAAGTTGTGAAAACATTCTAACTTTGTATTTAATGTTATCATTGAATTAAGACATTATAATTTGATGGTGTGAGAAACTCTTGATATGTTTAGATGATTTGCTTGCTATAAATATGTGCCTAGATTATGTTGAGTTAGGATGGAATTCCTTAAGATTTCCTATGTCGAATGTGAGCAATTAATAATAAGTATATCAAACATGGTACATGGTGTTTACCTTTATATCTATTTGGTGGGTACTTGTATGTTAAGTTTTATGATGGGTAACATGTAAATGTTATGTACTCATAAGTAAAATGTTGTATAATATCACTAGTGTGGGTTGAATTTATGTCTAATATATACTGTGTTTTCATGTAACAATGGAATGATGTAAATGATCTTTGAGATTTCTCTATGAGTTGTTTTGTTATGTATATGTGACTTGGCTCATGTGGGTTCAATGTGATACTTTCATGTTAGTAATTCTAACCCCAAGACATATGAAACCATGTATATAGGTGTATGGATGACTATATGGTAATTGTAACCAAATTAACTAGTTTAAGGTGTAAACCCTTAGGGTAGTATGTTTTAGGTCAATGTTCTTATACCTTTTAGATGTTAGAATGTTGAACTGAGATCAATATAAGAACTAACTTCTTGTAAGAATGCAATAAATCTTATAATTTATCTTGTTCCACTCCTTCCATGATGATCACTGAAATTATAAATTCTATGATCCGCATCAAGGATAAACTTATAGATGCTCCAACTTTATAGTAGTCAGGGAGTATGCTCTGCTTAAAGAAGTATTTAGTTGTATCATAGGGATTAGTAGGATTTCACTAGTAGCATGCAGATGATAGATGCCAGGAGCTATCTAATTTCATAGGGTTTAGATAGGCTTTCACCTGTGGTATGTAGGTGATAGATGCCAATACTAGTTTGGATTTTTCCAATGGTATATAGGTGATGGATACTAGCATCTACCCATCTTAGGAGTTCAGTATTAGCATTGGGGTATTAGAATGATTGTGTGTTCTTCCTATGTTGTTTTTTTTCTAGGTATGGTTCTCAAGGTTCTAATTTTTCAATTATTCTAGTTGAAAAATAGTATAAGCACTAGTCTTATTTGAAGTAAAACCATAAGATATTGTGATTGTGTTTATCTAGTTATAAGATGACATGGGTGCTTAGTGGGCTATGGAAATCTTATTAATAGCCTCATGTGTTGTATTTTGTTACACTCACGCCTTAGCTAGTGATGATCGCAAGTAGTACGGGATGCTTTCTTATCATCATAGTTGGCAGTGAACCAAGAAAAGGATGGGACCCATGAGGTAGCACAAGATGCATCAACATTCCCTTTTCTAGTTGGGATTTATTTGAGGCTTATGGGTTAGTGAACCAAGTAAAGGGGAAGATGCTTGCAACAATGCATACCTATGATGTTTGTATGAGACAATCACATTGTGTAGGTGTGGTGTATGTGTGAGTTAGTCACATTATGTATATGTGATGTATGTATAAACTAATATATTATGTATGTATGTTGCATGCATGAGCTAGTCACACTATGTATATATGACACATGCCTAAGTTATTCACATTGTGGATATGTGATGTATGTTTAAGCAAATCACTATGTGTGAACATGTGATATTTATATGAGTTCGTCCCTATGTGGTTTTGCATGTTCTTGTACACTGATGTTGGAATTGGACTAACATTTGTTGGAATGCAATGTGATCCTACTATTGGGTATGAATGGATTTCGAAGCATAAGTGTGTACACATGAAAATGAACTATAAAGAACGTGCTAATGCAATATTAACCTATTATATTCATGATCAAATGTAACCTCATGATTGAGCTAAAGGATTACATGCATACAAATGAATCTAAAATATGAACATCAAATGCAAACCATGATTGCTTTGAATTTGCTCCTTGATGTTGGATATATTGATTGCACCTCAAAATGGAAACATAACATTGCATTTCATGGAGACTTGAAAATGGCTTGGGTTGATGGCTATTTATATACTTTTGGGATGGTGAATGAAGGGCTAGGATTGATTTGAAATATCAATGGTTGAGGATTGTTGAGAGGATTGGATTGATGAGAGGCCACCAAGTGGCATGATAGGGTTGGAGGATAAAGATGGTCCTTGGATTGAGGAAGGATCAAAGGTACAGGATGGTCTTGGATAAAGTGGACAAAGAAAATCAAAGGAGGACAAAAGAACCCTTTGTACAAAGGACTTTCCCATCCTTTTATAAGAGACCCATGTGGTATTGTACAAAATCCCATTCTTTTGTACATGTTCGAGGATGTGAGGGGTTTGAATGGGTTTAAGCATGGTTAAGAGTGTACAGGCATGTGATTAATTTGATTAAGTGGATTAAAGTCAACTTAATCAAAAGTACACAAAATAGGAAATTAAATAAATAGGAATTATTTATTTAATTTTTTGGATGAGGAATGGATATTAGATAAATAAATATTCATCTAATGTTAGACTATGGAAACAGATTGATTAATTGAATAAATGATTAATTTTATTCAATTAATGCTAGGAGATGGTATAGATGAATAGTGCATGAATAGTGATTTAATAATAAAATATTATTTAATCACTGTCGTAAGGGGGTTTGATCAATTAACTATCTAAATACGTGTTTATCCAGTTAATTATGGATGAAATGGATTTAGTGATGTCTTGATTATAGATGAAGTAGTGAGTGGATGATTTTAGGCATGCACATTTTGCTCCCCTTTGAGATGGTGTTGCAAAGTGGCATCATTTCAAAGAATGATAAAATATAGTGCTTGATTGGATTAGAAGACGATGGTAGGATTAGGGATGATGATGCCCTAACCACTTGAGGCAAGAGTGATGGGGAGGAATGATGGTAGGGATGATGTCCCCTCGAGATGGTAGGGGGGTTTGAAGAACACAAGTGTGCTCTCAAAAGGATGAAGATAGATGGATTAGAAATATGAGAGTGAAATTTAAAATAAAAGTGATTTAGAGTAGAGAAAAGATGGGATGTAGGAATTGGAGGAAAGGGTTGATGAGGGATAAATGATTGGATGAAAGGATTGGGGGAAAATGGATGGGGAAGGATGGAGTGATGTAAATTGATAGATGGATTATGCGTTATGCTACAATGTTTTGAGCAATCTTATTTGATATAGAATGAGATGTTATGTACCAAGGTATAAGGAACTAGGGTGACAATGTGTCATGTACATAAAAAGGATGCCTTAGCACATCAAAAAGTGTTTGAAGACCTTGGTGGGTACTATGATGGGATGACCGATGTGGTCATATGCAACCCTATTCCATATAACACCATGATACCATTTTGGTAGGTACAAGGACCGATACAAATGTAAGATAAAATGATAATGCACACACACAAGAAAGCACGCATGCATACAACAATACAAAGATAAACACAATGTTGCCCTTGGTCAAACTAAAAATCCAACAATTAATGGATTGATCATGTTGGATTGTGTTGTTGATGATAAGAACAACACAAGGATCGAGAAGGATATATCTCGATGATGATGGATGTTTCATCAAGGCTTGCAGCAAGGATGGGAACAAGACCATGGATGCAATTAGATGATTCTACATAGATTGGTAGTTTTAGATGTGCATTGACTAGGATCTTCTTGTGATGATTGGATTGGTGGGATATTTGGATTGCTAGGAGGGATTGCATTGGATGACATTTAGGTAGCCTTTAGCTAGATACCAATGACAAGGGAAAATCAAGTATATGGAAAGGGCATGGTAGGAGGAAAAGATTATGTGGATGGGGTGATTAAGTGATTAGTTGATAGATAGGGGAATATAATGCTCATATCGTACCCATGGATATGAAAATGATGTTTAAGTTAGGTAGGCTAGGGAATAAGATGAGGATTAGGATAAGGGGGAAAGATGGATAGAGGATTTAGGAATGATGGGTGGAGGTGGTTTGGATGTGATCTCCAAGGCCTACATCACATAGGAATAAGATACCCCACTCTAGATATGTCATTGAGGCCTTGTGATGTTGGGGTTGGATTGATGCTATATGATATGCATTGAAGGGATGTATGCAAAGAGGTGTCCAAATAATGTTTTAGTATTTTTCCTATATCCTTATCAGGATTGAAATTAGGAAGGGAGGATGATAAGAGGATAGATAGGGGAATATAAGGGATGGGATGGATGGGAGATGATAGGATAAGCATGTATATATAATGGAAGGGAGTGATAGGGGAGGCAAAACTTGCCCCCAAGTGTAGGGTGCAAATCGATAGGGGATTATGCATGAAAACCATGCGGGGTTTTCATTATGGTACTTTCCCAAGGCACCAAAAGAAGTGGTTTTTACCATTTGATGATTTTTTCACTTTACTTTTTTCTTTTGTGCCTTTAAAAAAAAAATCTATTTTTTTAATAGTTTTTTATATTTGGATAGGATGGGATGAATGAATGGAGAAAATGATTTGGATGGAGTGAAGGGGGATGTGGACTCAAGAACCTATTTCAATAGCAAGGTAGTCATGTCCCATTGTGGATGGATGCGACACATAGACCATGTCAAGTGTTGTTGTGCACATGGATGTTGGTAGATGGTTGTACAAGATGGAGATGGAGTGTATGGGATGGATGGAGAATGGATGGACATTGGATAGATGGAGGATGAATGGATTATATGAGATAATTGATAATAGGTATGGTATGGGGATATATAGTAGATAATGGGGATATGATGGTAGGATAGATGCATGACAGAATGTCGTGTGATTGAGGGGAATCAAGACCAATGTTTGCACACACCACATTGGATTTTGTAGCTATTCATTTTGATAGGGAATGGGGAGTAAGAGGGATTTGGGATTCATGAGGTTGGTAGATTTTTTATTATAGGATCTAGATGGTGTTGTGGGATTGCCAATTTGGGAATTTGGGGACCTAAAAGGACTTAGGATTTTTTATATTTTTTGATTGGGTGTGAGATGAGGGATAGGGATTTTGGGATTTGTGGATGGAGGGGGAATTTGGATGCTTTAGTTAGATTTATTTTTTTCTTGGGGACCCACATCATTTTTATTTTCACTTTTGTTGATGTGGGAATTTGTGGATTTTTGGATGGGTTTGACTTTGATTTTGTATATTGATGCCCTACGACATTATAACTCTGAGGAGTTTGTGGGTTTTTTTATGTGTGGAGGAATCCAAAGTATTGTTTTATAATCCCATGAGTTTGGTGGTAGCTTCGTCTTTAGACGATATGTGCATTTTTTGGTCTTGATTAGGGATTTTGGGGATAGGGATTTAGGGATATGAGATTTATGGATGAAGGATTAGGGCAGTTAAAGATGAAGAGATGAGGGGATTAGTAGAGTTGCAGATGGGGGTATTAGGGGTTAGGAGGATGGAAGGAAGAGCACATTTAGGGATGGGAGGACATTTTCATTTATGGATGGAATAAGATGGAGGAGGTATAGTGGCATGCTTTTTGGATTTGTTTGATGATGGAGGAGTGATAGGGATAAAAGGTTTGAAGGTGCGATGAAGGGAACCTAGTTTGGTAATAGAAGAAGTTGACTTAGAAGGCATGAAGGTGGTACCAACATTTTTGAATTGTTATCCTTAAGATATGTAACCAAGGCCATGTGATTGTGGATGGATTTTAACATGGATGGGCTCCAAAATGCCTTGTTCATGAAGGTCTAAGCATTTTCCTTGATAGTTCATGTTTTGGAACATGTGATACACAATGGGATGTTTGTTATTTTGGAAACAAGACATGATTCCATTATTAGATATGAAAATGAACTATAAAGAACAAGCTAATGCAATATTAACCTATTCTATTCATGATCAAATGCAACCTCATGATTGAGCTAAAGGAATGCATGCATACAAATGAAGCTAAACTATGAACCTTAAATGAAAACCTTTATTGTTTTGAATTTTATTTTTGATGTTGGATATGTTGATTGCTCCTCAAAATGATAGCATAACCTTGCATTTCATGGAGACTTGAAAATGGCTTGGGTTAATGGCTATTTATAGATTTTTGGGATGGTGGATGAAGGGCTAGGATTGATTTGAAAGATCAATAGTTGAAGATTATTGAGAGGATTAGATTGATGTGAGGCAACCAAGTAGCATGATATGATTGGAGGATAAAGATGGTACTTAGATTGAGGAAGGATCAAGGGTGGAGGATGGTCTTGGATTGTTGAAATGCACCAGACTACTGAGAGGGAGGTGAATTAGTTGTCACAAAACTTAACCACTTCCACACTTTAAACATTAATCACTTGTCCACAATTATTATGATTAAACAATGAATGCATGAAATTAGAAACTCAAACATAGTTGCAACATCAAACACAAGAGACACCATATTTTTACGTGGAAAACCCTGTTAAGGGAAAAACCATGGAGAAGATTAACTCTCAATATATATTGAAATCTTTGAATAATGATGTTTAGGCTTGGTCACTCCACAGGCCTAGAACATGTTGGTTCATTGCCATGAAGTACAACTAGGTCTAGCAGGCTCACTACCTCAAACCTAAACCTAAAAAGATTACAATGAGGGCTATTAAACCCTAAGGGATGTTAAACCCTATTGGTGGCTCACTACCAGGTTCACTACCAATATCAACATCTTCTTCATGTCTGAGATTAATTCATTGAAGCACAATAATTCCTTTGTTCTGCTCTACCTTTTCACCCTTTTCTTTTTCTTCGCATCTTCCCATGCAAGGACATCTTTTCCATGACTCAATTACAAGTATTTATACACTACATCAACCTTGGAATGAACATCAAGGTCAGCATTACAATCATCAACCATTGGAACAATCTCCAAGGTTGGCATTACAAACATTTACAAAATAGGTCTTGACCTAATACAAAATTATGCTAAGGAAATGTAGTATAGATGTATGTGGATCACACCACGCCTTAGCTAGGACTCAAACATGATCTTCCACACCACAACATGCTTCTATAAACTTCAAGGGATCTTCACAATCACTAGAATTAACCAAGTCGGCCAAGACTAGTTACACGCTATGTTGTTTGGGAATAATCTTCAAACATGATCTCAATTCCTTAATGCAAACCAATGTAAAGGTAGGAACATGATCAAGAGGAATCCACAACCATGTTGAAATCACCAGAAGCAACTACACAAATTCAAACCACTTTATTCATGAGATTCTTCACACCGGAGTACAACTTCACTGTATTGAACTGTCATAAAAGAAAGATAGCTTCCTGACCACCAAAACATGAACCATTGCAATTGTAGGAACTTATCATCATCCTAGACTTCCCTCTAGAACCACATAGCAAAATACTTCAATGTGAAGGAATGCAGAACAAAATACTTTCTCTCTGGCACCAGTGAATAATCATAAAAAGTAATTTTTATTCTGGTGAATGTAACTCACTCAATTCTTCAAACCGAAGGCTCAAACTTAGGATTTAGCATCTTCATACATGCCTCTGAATAACTTCCAATCTACAGACCAAGATCTTAAATCAAAAAGAAGTGTAGAATAATCTTCTAGATTGTTCTTCAGCATGCAACTCACTGTCTTCACTGCAATTCACTGTAACTCCCAGTTTCTTCTGGAGAGGCAAATTTTCTCAATATCCTCAACATATAAAGATTCTAAATAAATAACAAAATTGGATACAGTTGAAACCAATGACAATAAAGATATTTTGACATCAATGACAACACCGATTAGGCACATACTTGCAACATGGATAAAGTGGATGGAGTGGATCAAAGGAGGACAAAAGGAACCTTTGTACAAAGGACTTGCCCATCCCTTTATAAGAGACACATGTGGTATTGTACAAAATCCTATGATTTTCTATATTTTGGAGGATGTGAGGGGTTTGAATGGGTTTAACCATGGCTAGGAATGTGTAATCATGTGATTAAGTTGATTAAGTGGATTGGTTAACTTAATCAAAAGTGCACAAAATAGGGAATTAAATAAACAGGTTCATATTTATTTAATTTTTTGGATAAGGAATGGATATTATATAAATAAATATTTATCTAATGTTAGAATGTGGAAAAGGACTGATTAATTGAACAAATGATTAATTTTATTCAGTTAATGCTAGGGAATGGTATGGATGAGTAGTGATTTACAAATAAAATATTATTTAATGACTATCGAAAGGGGGATTGATCAATTAATTGTTTGAATAAATGTTTATAAAGTTAATTGTAGATGAAAGTGGTTTAGTGATTTCTTGACTGCAAATGAAGTGGTGAGTGGACATTTTTAGGTGTCTAAAACAAGATCAACTAATAGTTGGGATCTAAAAGTGACATCAAAGATCTCATATTAGAGGAGAGGATGAATTATCTCTATTATGGTGTATGAACTATAGAGCTTCTAATTCCTAGGAAGGGATATGTAGGTAGAGCCATTATAGATGAACCCTCAAGGTTTAGGTCTAGTTCTATGGATGATCTTAATATTTGGGAGCTTTCTATATTTAGTGTGAGTACATGAGTTAGGCACATAGTTGTTTCCATGACTATGGTTGGTAAGGCTTTGAAGATGACACTTTTAAATTGGATATAATTTGCTTGGTTGATTAAGTTAGTACTTGATGTGTAGTGAGGAAAAACAATTAGTAATAACCAAGGTGATTATTACATTGGTATCAAGGCATGGTTCAAACACTAGACCTATAAGCTCACTGGACTAGAATAAAGTAGACTGTCTTGCACTACTAGCTCATTATAACTAAACTAGTCACTCATTATGAATATGCTAGCCTTGAAATTTCTAAATAAACTTTTAAGCCTATAAAAAGTGTTGGCTTGTCCTAACCAAGAATACTTATAATTAGTGTGAAATAAAATATGGATAAATGGATTATAAAGAAAAATTAGAGTGCTCTAGAGAAGCTTGGTGAAATTGGATAGAAGTTGGTTGGTCAATTAAGTTAGTACTCGATGTGTAGTGAGGAAAAAAATAACCAGGGTGGTTATTACAATAGTATTAGAGCATGGTTCAAATGATGGACTTATAAATCTAACTAGACTTTGGAATAAAGTAGATGATTGTGCACTACCAACTCACTATATCTGGACTAGTCACTAGTATGAATATGATAGCCTTGAAATTCATAAATAATCTTATAATCTAGTAAGAATGGTTGGCTTGTTCTAACCAAGAATACTTAAATTAGTGTGGAAGAAAATTCAAATATATGAATTATAAAGGAAAATTAGAGTGGTGCAATAAAAGGTTGTGTTGCAAGTATGTGTAGTCAGTGTTGTCATTGATGTCAACAAGCTTGTGTTGTCATTGGTGTCAACTATATGAGTAAGAGATGTTGCAAGAATATGAGAAATTGGTGTCAAGTGAATGCTATATCTAATGATTATAATATGCTTCTAGTGCTTGGTTTCTAAGTGCTTTTGAGAAAATTTGAATAAAAGAAGTAAACAGAGTGTGACAGTGGTATTTTGTGTTGCAAAATACTATTCTAGTTTTGCTCCACATTTTCCTTATATTGAATATCTATTTATGTAGTTTTGATATGTTGTTTAGAGGTATTAAAAGGTGCTTCATTTAGAATTTAGCATGTTGGATCAATGTGCAGAGGAAGATGTGTTCACCAGTGTGTGAACTGTGTATTGTAGAGGTTTCTAGGAGAAATGTTTTTGCTCCGCATTTCTCCGCTAAGTGGTTTCTAGTCTTACAGATTTGGAAGTGTTCTTATAAGGTTAATATATATCTTTAGTCAAATTTGTTTGTGGTTAGGTGCTTTGAAAGATGATTTCTTGAGGTACAGTGCATTACATAGATATTTGAGTATTTTGGGTAAATAGGATAAGGTTGTGCGACAAGTGAAAGTTGTTGCGTAGGAATTTGTAGGTTTTTAGGGTGTTTGTGGAATATTCTAGATTGTGCTCAAGAATGGTGTGGTCTGTGAGTCATTTTTGGGTTTGAGGAAGCATGTACATAATTGTTTATGGTGTTAACACTGGTTCAACTGACCTTGGGTGTTTACACTAATTGCAAAGTTCCTTCAATGATTGTGGAAGTGTGGTGTAATGTGTATGGATGGATTTAGGTCCGAGTTAAGGTGTGGTATGGTTCATCTTTATTCCTTTCCATTGTGGGAATGTTTTCATGCTGACCTAATTTGAATTTGTGAAATTAACGTGCTTTGCCAACCTTGGAGAATGTTTTCAAGGTTGAAGATGGTATAAATAAGTATCAAGGGATCGTGAAAGCGTGTGTGCATGATGGAAGTGATATGAATGACAATGTCGCAGAATGTGTCATGCAGTACAAGATTTCATGTGTTAGATTACTAAATGTAGTGAGCAGAAGGTGTTTACAATTCTTCGTATGACTGTGAAGGTGTTGGTGAGGTTGTGGTGGACTTTTTTGTTGCATTGAGATAGTTTTCTCCTTATAACAATCTTCTCTATCTTCTTCTCTATTCTGGCAGTGAGCCTTTGGTAGTGAGCCCTTTGGTAGTGATCCTTCTAGCAATGATCCTATTATTTTTTGATGTTGTTACTACTTTATATTGTGAGCTAATCCTCATCGTGGTTTTTCCCTTAGGTTTTCCATGTAAATCTGGTGTTCTCTTGCATTTGATGTTTGTTTGATTTAGTTTCTATTATTTTCTTTCATGCTTAATCATCATAATAGTTTAAGGGATTAATTGAATTAATGTGGACCTGAATGTGTTTAAGGGTTTTGGAATTTTAAGTTACAACTGATTCACCCCCCTCCTTAGTTGTCTTGTGCATTCAACAATTGGTATCAGAGCAAGGTTCCTTGGAAGAAAGGTTAACCACTTGAGGTAGATCTGGGATGGCACACAAGAAGGATGTTCCCCTGTTTGATGGAACTGATTATGCATTCTAGAAAATAAGGATGGAAGGTTATCTAATTTCTCTTAGATATGAGATCTGGAAGTCTGTTGAGATTGAATACACTATACCAGAAAATGGTCCAAGTATTGTAAATGAGATCAAGGTCTATGAAACCCATGGTAAAGCAAGGTATGCTCTTTTAAGTGGTCTTACTAATTCTAAATTAGTGAAAGTTGTGAATTTGAAAACTGCTAATGAAATCTGGAAAAAGTTAAAAAGTATTTATGAAGGAGATGATAAGGTCAAGCAAGCTAAAATGTAGAATTTGAAGCTCATGTTTGAGACCATGTGAATGTCTGAAGATGAAAACATTACAAGCTACTTAAAGAAGGTGGATGAAGTTGTCAATAGCATCAAAGGACTTGGTGGAGAATTGGAAGAAAAAGAAGTGTTATTGAGGGTACTCAGAACTCTTCCTAAAGCTTACAGTCATAAAGTTTCTGCTATTGAAGAATTACAAACCCTGGATTAGTTTACCAAAGATCAATTGCTTGGTACCTTAACTTATTTTGAAATGAGAGAATTTGGTACAAGTAGTGCAAAGCTTGAGACTGCCTTCAAGGTTGGAAAATCTGAGAAGACTGTGGAATAAGATCAGGAGGATTCTAATGATGTGGAAGCTAAATTTATGAGAAAAATGAAATTGGGTATTGGTAAGTACAATGGTAAGTTGCTTTTCAAGTGTTTAAGTTGTGGCAAGATAGGCCATTATGCTTCAAGGTGTCTGGAAAGAATATTGAGAAGGAAAAATAAGGAGAACAAAAGCAAAGTGCCTAACAAAAGCTACTACGTTAGAAAAGATGCAAGTATAGCTGATGATGAATTTGATTATGAAAATGATGAGGATAATGCATGTCTGTTCATAGCTTTAAAAGATGATAATGTTTCTTCTAACTCTAAGAAATATGTGAAGGAAAGGGCTATAAAAGTAAGTCTTAATATTGAAGGCACTTTGATGTCTACTTTTCATACCAAATAGAAAAATGACCACTGGGTCATTGACAGTGGATGCTCAAATGATATGACCAGTGATAAGAGAAAGTTTGTTAAACTTGAAAAATATGATGGAAGACTAGTTAGATTTGGTGATGATACATTTGCTAAGATATGTGGAAGAGGTTCAATCAGTTTTGATGGCAAGCATAACATTGATAATGGTCTTTATGTAGTAACTATTGGAATTGGTGCATACAGATATTTATGGTCCTACCAAGGTAAGGAGTTTCCAAGGTGACATGTATTTCATGCTACTAATTGATGATTATTCTAGAATGACATGGGTTACTTTTCTCAAAGAAAAAATAGATGCCTTAGATAAGTTCAAAGCATTCAAAGTCATGGTTGAAAATGAAATGGATATGAGAATGAAATGTTTGAGCTTAGATAGACGTGGAGAGTTCACTTCCAATGAGTTTAACATGTTTTTTGAGTCATGGAATAAAGAGGCACTTATCTACCCCTGGCACTCCTTAACCAAATGGAGTCATAGAAAGAAAGAATAGGACTATTCAAGAAACTGCAAGGAAAATGATAAAAGAAGCAAATCTACTAGAGGTCTATTGGAGAGAAGTAATTCACACTATTGTTTATAAACTAAACAAAGTGAAGGCAAGAGAAAATAGTACAAAGACTCCTTATGAGTTATGGTATGGAAGGATTCCTTTAGCCAAATACTTTAGAGTGTTTGGAAGCAAATGTTATATCAGAAGGGATGAAGAAAACCTAGGAAAGTTTGATGGAAGGTTTGATGAAGGTATCTTTCTTGGTTATTCTAATAAAAGCAAAGATTACCTGTGCTACAACAAGAGGCCAAGAAAGATTGTTGAGAGTGAAAATGTCAAAGTTAATGAAGATCTATAGAAGAATTTAGAGGTAAATGGATATGAATCTGATGAGTCTTCTTGCAGTGAAGAAGAAAAGGAAGTACATATTGAAGAAGAAGAAGCTCTGGAAAAGACTCCAAAAACCCCCAAGTATGTGCAGAAGCATCATTCTGAAGACTAGATCATTGGTGATAAGAACAAAGGTGTGCTGACAAGAAGTAAAGATGTTGTAGAACATGTAAATCTATGTTTACTTTCTAAAGTTGAACCTAAAACTATGATTGAAACATGCAAGGATGAGTATTGAATCAAGGCTATGGAAGAAGAACTAATGTAGATTGAAAAGAATTAGACTTGGGAACTTGTCAGAAGACCAACAAACAAAAATGTGATTGCAACTAAGTGGGTATTCTAGAACAAACAGAATGAGAATGGAGAAGTGGTAAGAAACAAGGCAAGGATTGTGTGTAAATGTTACTCACAAGTAGAAGGATTAGACTATGAGGAAACTTATGCTCTGATGGCAAGAATGGAGGCCATCAGGATGTTTTTGGATTTTGCAGCACATAGGGATTTCAAAGCATATCAAATGGATATGAAGTTTGATTTCTTGAATGGTGAATTGGAAGAAGTATACATGTAGAAAAATGGGATGAATTTCAGTTATTAGATATGGTTTGCAGGTTGAAGAAGGCACTATATGGATTGAAGCAAGCCCCTAGAGATTGGTATGCAAGGTTAGATAGGTACTTATTACAGCAAGGAAACAATAATGGTACCTTAGATAGCAATCTATACATCAAAGTAGGAGAAAATCAAATTGTGATTGTGGAAGTATATGTGGATGATATAATCTTTGTTGGAATTGAAGGTATGTGTAAGAATTCTGTAGATGAAACGTAAAAAGAATTTGAAATGTCAATGTGTGGGGAAATGAACTTCTTCCTTGGGATATAGATCAATCAGTCAGATAAAGGTATTTTCATTTCATAATCAAAGTATGCCAAGGAGATGTTAAAGAAGTTTAGAATGGAAGACTCTAAACCAGTATGTACCCCTATGACTACTGGTTGCAAGTTGAGAAAGAATAATGAATCTCCTAAGGCTGATCAGAGTAGATATAGATCAATGATTGGAGGATTTCTATATTTAACTACTACTGGACAAAATATTATGCATGTATTTTGTCTTGTGGGTAGATTTCAAGATCCTAGAGAGTCACATGTTACAGTAGTGAAGAGGATATTCATATATTTAAAGGGCACTTCAAATCATGGCTTGGGGTTGTGGAACTTATGAAAAATCTCATGTTGGACTAGGTCTAGCTTCCCCATTTCTGAGTTTCTATTGGGTCTATGTGAGTTGGGGTTTATCTAAACACTATCTAGGGTTTATTTGGGCTTTATAAACTTGCAAAAACCCAACTTTTGGTCACTAGGGTGAGTTGATCTAATTTTATGTTGACCGGTCAAGCTAGTTCCTGGCCAGTCTTGTTATATTAAGTCCATGTATTCATGCATCTACCGGCCCCTTTTCACTTAGTGATACTATCTGGCCCTTTATTGTGAAAAAACATGTTGATCTTTATTGACTAAACACTTGAGTATTTTAGGTTGAGAGGTCTCTTCAAGCATTCCACTTGTTAAAATATTTGATTTATATCCCAAGGTTCAAGTTGTGAGTGTGATCTAAAAGGTCCCCCCTTATGCATGTTGCCTAGTGAGTCCCCCTTTTTTAAAAAAACAACCTTTTGCGCATGTACGCATTTATCCACTTAAGTCCTCCATCGAGCATGTCTTTTGCATCACAATTTGTTCTTTGGCGCTTCATGTTAAGGTGCGATGTGCAATGTGGTATTCCCTTGGACAGATGTCTGTTCTATATTGCATCACATGCATCCTTCATATCATGATTTGCTCTCAAAAGGGGATGGTGTAAAGCACGACGTGCACTGCTACTTTGATCTTTGCCACATGTCCTCATCCTGGTCCATTATGAGAGGTCTTGGATGAGACCATAAAGTGTCTCATCTTTAGTCAAATACAAGCATATATTTTCTCTTGTTTAAATCAGTTTTGAAGTGGACTTGAGCATGTGTTGAAAGATTTTTAGCTAAATATCAAATAAACTTGTCTAAATGGAACAATCAATGCCATGCATGAGTTTATCTTGATATTAAATGTTCACCTCTAGAGCAGCAATTATTTTATTAGTAAAGTGAAGAGAAAGTCTATTTTATGCTTGTAAGATACCCAACTAGTACTAACTAAATTTTTTTCCCTTAGACAAATTTACTTGCACTTAACTCTTCAATCACTTAAACTACTTAACATCACATATCAAGAGATAACAAAGGCAACTTGCATGAATTAATTTGAAGTTGGGCACTTGTATTATTACTTGATTCAATTTATTGCAAATGTCTTATTACAATGGATAATGCCTTCAATGGCAATGAACATACAAACTTATTCACTAATTATAAGAAAGGCCTTGAAGCCCGATGTTTACAATGATTCCACAATTGATCAACTCTATTGAGCACAATGATGTCAACTATGTGTTAACACCTCACAACTTGACAAGGGAGCATCACCTTATCACTATTGAGGGAGCATCACCCCAACTACTTGAAACTTGCAGGCCTCAAGACAAGCATAATGCTTCACAGAGAGAAATTTGCCAAAAGGTTAGATGATCTAATGAATGAGAGAGATCCTCCTTTTATAGGCCTTCCAAAGGAAATGAAGGCACACTTTCCAATGCAAAGAAGGAACCAAGGCACACTTCCCAAGAGCATATTATGATGGCATATTCCATTTGATGACTCATTCTGAGTTGGCAACCTTGTCCAAAGAACTAGAATGGATTCCAATGCCATCACTTGAACCAATAGGAGATCAGACACTCAGGGCGCTAGAATGATGCTCCATAGGTACAAAAGTGTGCCTAATGTCACAATTGAATGCCCCTCAAGGCTAGGCACTCAAACTGGGTTGTCAAAGGGTAGATATGCACCTAACTTTTCTAGTGACCTAAACATGCATGAAATCTCATGAAAATGTTCATTAAAGGTTCCCTGACAGCGTTTGATGCTATTTCCATGTCTAGGTGCCCATTTGTGATGGTTTCTTCAAGAAACTGCACCTCACTATTGCTAGGCGCCAATTGAGGTTTGTAGAGTCTTGGAAGTGTGACTCACTCTTAGAAGATGTCTTTGACAACTAAACCTATCAAATCACCCCTTAGGTGCTATTTCAAGATCTCAGAGTGGATATCAATTCAAGGCGCACATTTGAGCCAGTTGAGATGAAAAAGTGTGCCTTCCTTTTCTAGGCGCAAATTGTGAGTAGAACAGGAGGTAGGTGTGCCCAAGCCTCTTGTCATTATTTCTTGTTAGTTCATCATCCAATTCTCACAGATTATCCTCCTTTCGAGCAACTTTTAACTTAATCACTTGATGGAATCATAGATGCATTTGAGGCGCATTCTTTGAAGGTAGAATCTAGGTGCATATTTGGAGTGGAAGAGCATGATATTTGTGCCTAGATTTTTCTTGGCCAATTTCTCTATGGATTTGCAATGCATGAGTCTTTTGAGGGTGAAATACCATCACCTATAAAAGTGCTACTACTTGGAGTTGATTCGAAGCTCATTTCCCTTTTAGGTGCACATTTAGGATTGTAAGCTCAAGCAGTGGCGCCTTGATCCCTAGGTGCCTATTTGAAGTTATATAACATCACCCTAGCACCTTAAGTTCTTCTTAACACATCTTGATGATTTGATCACTTAAACAAATTCACTTTGCGGATCAATCATCGTTCCTTAGCAAGGCACCATGATTGATATGATAAATGTGCTTGAAGCGCCGTTCTGGAGACTCAAATTATGTTTCTTATTTGCTAGGCACAAAATGCAGTCTGGAGGAGTGAGGAAGTGTGCCTAACCCATCTTGGGTGTCTTCTGGAATTCAAATCCCCTTGTTAGGTGTGGAGCTTTCTCAAATGGTGTTGCTCTTAACATTTTTCACTTCCAACCCCTGATTGAGGACCTCAAATTCTTAGGCGCTTATTTGGGAAATTTGATGTGAAATTGGCGCCTAGACTCCAGGAGTCAACTTCCTACTTACTTGGCTACCAGACTTAGCAAAATTTTGAGTTTCTAACTTTGATCCTGAAAAATAATAAGATTAAGTTAGTCAAAAACCAATTTCATTCCCTTATCATGGGTATTAGCCTCCGGGAATGATAGATAGGCTAATCCATTCTTCACTTGATGCTTAAGCTGGAAATGTGGACATGATAGTCTCCCCTTACCAGGATTGCTTGTCCTCAAGCAATTGAAGGTTAGGATGCTCCAAAATCTTTTCACCTTCCCAAGTAGCATCCTCCATCGAAAACCCTTTCCATTTCACCAAATATTCCCTTATGCTCCGGTTGTGCAGTTTCTTTTCCCTCATATCCACCACACTCTCAGGTTCAAGTGCAAGCATTCCTTCTTCATCGAGTGGTGGTAGTTCTTCTGATGAAACCACATGTTGTCCTAGTGCCTCCTTGAGACATGACACATGAAACACATTGTGTATGTGGCTTCTTGCTGGCAAATCAAGTTCATATGCCACTTGCCCTACTCTTCTCAACACCTTGTAGGGTCTGTAAAACTTGGGTTTCAATTTCTCTGCACCTAACTTCTTCAAAGTACTCTGTCTATGTGGCTGAAGTCACAAAAACACCATGTCACCTACTTCAAAGCTTCTTTCAACCTAGTGTTTATCGACATATAACTTCTGCTAGTTTTGAGCTCTTTGCAAATTGTCCTTAAGGACTCAAAATATCTTGAGTATCATTCATTAATTCACTAGCGCAGGGAGCTCTACTATCATCTAGTGCCATATCAACAAACAAAACTACCTCATACCCATACAAATCTTGAAAGGGAGTCATGCCAATTGACTTGTGGAAAGTAATGTTGTAGTAGTATTCACCTAGATGTAGCCACTTAATCCAAGTACGCTAATGATTAGATACATAGTTTCTCAAGTATCCCTTAAGCCATTTATTTACAATTTCAGTTTGTCTATCAGTTTAAGGATGATAACTAGTGCTTGGTGTCAGGTCAGTTCCAGCTAGTCAAAATAGCTCTTTCTAGAATACACTGATGAACTGACTATCTCGATCACTGACTATGGTCTTAGGAAGGCCATGTAGTCTGAAGACTTCATGAAAGAATAACTTAGCTACTTGCAATGCTGATGATCAACTGGAATTGCAAAGAAGTGAGCATACTTTGTCAACTTGTCAACAACTACATAGATACAATCTTTTCCATTCACTTCAGAAGACCTGTGATGAAATCCATAGAAATACTCTCCCACTTTTGTTCTAGAATGGGCAGTGGTTGGAGTAATCTTGCTGGAAAAGTATGTTCTGATTTGTTTTGCTGACAAGTCAAACATTCCCTGACATACTGTAAAACATCTTATTTTAGCCCCTTCCAAGAGAATCTTTCCCTAATTTGCTTATAGGTCTTGAAATAGACAGGGTGTCCTACAAGTGGAGTATCATGGTATGCCTTCAAAAGTTACCGCTTTAGCTTGGATTCAGGAGTTAGATAGATTTTATCTTTATAATAGATGATGTCATCAACTACCTCATACCTATCATCCTAAATGACTCCATCCATGATCTCACAAGCAAATTTTGATTTGGAGTACTCAACTAGAAGCTGAGACTTCCAATCAGTCGAGACATCACTCAGGGCACAAATGGTAGGTTTTCTAGACAAGGCATTGGCCAAGACATTCTTCTTGCCTTTAATATAGTCAATGTCAAAGTCACACGCCTGAATCTTAGTAACCCACTTATGTTGTCTTTCATTCAAATCCTTCTGCCCTAGGAAGTATTTCAAACTATTGTGATCAGTTCTGACCACAAACTTAGATCCAACTAGATACTGGCAGAATTTAGCCAAAGCATGCATGATTGCCAGCATTGCTTTGTCGTATGTTGGGTATAACTTTTCTATGTCCTTCAGCTTCCTGCTCTCGAATGCAATGGGATGATGATCTTGCATCAACACGACTCCAATGCCTTCTCCAGAAGCATCACATTCTAGGACAAAAGACTTAGTAAAATCTGGTAAAGCCAATACTGGTGTTGTACTCATAACTTCTTTCAATTTATCAAATACAGCTTAGGCTTCCATTGACCAAATGAAAGCACCTTTCTTTGTCAGACTTGTCAAGGGTGCAGCAAGTTGTGAAAACCCCCTAACAAACCTTCTGTAATAGCTGCAGAGGCCAAGGAAACCTCTTAGTTCAGATACATTCCTAGGTACTGGCCAACTGTAGATAGCTTTGATCTTTTCTTCTTGAACTTTCACACCATTTGCTCCAATCACATGACCTAGGTATAAAATTTTCTTCAAGCCAAAATCACACTTAGACATCTTTGCATATAAAAATTGATTCTGCATGACACTCAAAACTTCATCTAAGTGTTGGAGATGTTCTTCCCATGTCTTTCTATAAATCAAGATATCATCGAAGAAAACCAACAGGTATTTGCTCAATTGCTTGTTGAATACATGGTTCATACAAGACTGGAAAGTAGCTGGAGCATTTGTTAATCCAAAAGGCATCACCAAGAATTCATAATGTCCGTAATGGCATTTGAATGCTATCTTTGGAACATCTTCTTCTTGAACATGAATTTGATGATAACCTAATTTGAGATCTATCTTGGAAAAGAACACAGCCCCATGTAGTTCATCAAGTAACTCATCAATCCTAGGTATTGGATACCTATTCTTGATGGTCTTCTTGTTCAATGCACGATAGTCAATACACATCTGCATTGTTCCATCCTTCTTCTTCACTAGCACCACAGATGATGCAAATGGACTTGATGATCACGTAATGTGTCCCATCGTGATCAATTCTCTGATCATCTTCTCAATTTCAATTTTGAAATGTCTTGGATGCCGATAGGGAGCAATGTTGATGGGTTTGGCCCCATCCTCCAATTTAATGACATGTTCAAAACCTCTATCAGGAGGTATGCCTGGGGGTATATCTTTAAACACCTTACTATGCTTATCCAACATTGCCTAGATATCCACAGGATAAAGTTCTTCAGCAGAGAGAATTTGGTTGTCCTTGATGCAAACCTGTGCTGCCCACTCAATGTCATTATGCCTGATCATTGCTTCCATGCATTTAGCCGAGACAACTTTGAGATTCCCATCAGATATTGACTTCAATTTGATCTTTCTTCCCTCATGCATGAATTCCAATTCCATCTTTTGAAAATCCTAGACTATTCTTCCAAGTGAATGTAACCATTGTACTCTAAGCACCACATCAATATGCCCAAGTCCAACTACATAGAAATCATCCTGTAAAGAATAATCACCCATTTGAATTTGTAGTTGGGTCACCTTTCTGGTACAACTCATCAGGAATCCATCAACAACTGCTATTTGAAATCCTTCAAAGTCTTCAACTGTTAAACCCTGCCTTGCTACCAAACCTTCATCTATGAAGTTATGAGTAGCACCACTGTCAATTAGACATGTGACTCTCTGACCCTTCACAACTCCTCTTATATGAAAGGCATGATATTTAGGTACCCCCGAAATAGTTGCTAATATTATTTTGTCAGTTGCTTCTTCTGAAACAACATTAAGAGTTGGTTGTTCATGTACCTCCTCTTCATCTTGAGTTGACTCTTCTTCACTCCCATCATCAGATACTACTTCAATCAAATGAGCTTTACCTTTACCAAGGCACCTGTGTCCTGGTTCCCAAGGTTGCTTGCAAGAAAAGCAGAGTTTCTTCCATCTTAGTTCATCTCTTTCTACTACAGATGTATCTTGAGTCATCCTTTGAGGAAATGAGGGTTTCCTTTGGGTGGAACTAATGCCTTTATAGAACTTCCTCTTAGGCTAGTATGCGGGAGTAGTATCAAGATCAAGAGCAAAGTCAATTGCTTCTTCCAAGTTTGCTAGCCTTTGTACCTTTACTAATGGCTTAATCTGACTGTTCAATCCCTCAATGAACAACATAGTGATTCTTTGGTCAGTCATGTTAGGTACCATCATTGCTATCTTCTGAAACTCATTTACATACTGCACAACCCTTCTTGCTTAAGTTGGGCTAGTTCGTGATAGTACACTTTAGTGTCTTTTCTATCAAACCTTTGAATCAACTTGGTTACAAACTCATCATAGGAATCTATCCTATCATGATGTTGAGAGACTAGGCCATGATGCCACCATTCATAAGCCAACCCCTCAAGGTGCATTGTAGCAAAGTGAATTGCCTTCTTTTCTATCAAAGGCTTAAGAGAAAGGTATGTATCCAGCTTGTTCACCCAAGCTCTAGCACTGAGCTTACCACTTCCATCAAAGGTAGGAATGGGAACTCGATTCAATGCTCTTTTATACTCCTTTGTATCATCATCCCTTCTAGGATGATAGCCTCTATTTCTACCATGCCTATCCCTATCTTCCCTCTTCTGTCGACAATATTCATTGAAAGTCATCATTTCCCGAACACGATCTCGTAATCTAGCATAGAGATCTGCAAAGAGTGCTACTTCATCTTCAAAGTTATTCTGCCCTTCTACATCAAACTCTTCATTAGATTCATTGCCTTGTTCAGGTGGTGGTGGAAGGAAAGTAGGTCTTATAGGCCTATCAACTGTAGGAATCCATGTGCAAACTCTTTTGCCTATAGCACTAGCAGCATCATCATCAACATGTCTTTCTTATCTCTCATGTCTAGCCACATTGCCTTGCTAACCTTCAACTCCTTGATTCATATTTTGAAGGCATTGTAGGACTTGTTGCAATATTTGAGCTATTTGTTGTTGTCCAACGGCAATGTTTCTAAACATCTCCCTTGCTTCACATTCATTATCACTCAGTGGACTTCTACTTCTTCTTTCATCAGCCATGTTACCCTGTCTAGCTGCGATTGCTCCTGAAAGAGTATCTTCTTGAGGGTAAGGATGAGTCCACTAATACTACCTTCTTTGATTCCTTGCTATGTACCTTCTTGTTCTATCACTTTGCTGTTCACTTTCTTGCATTACCCAAAGGCTGGCAGGATCCAAGCTCTGATACCACTGTAAGATACCCAACTAGTACTAACTAAATTTTTTTCCCTTACTTAGACAAATTTACTTGCACTTAACTCTTCAATCACTTAAACTACTTAACATCACATATGAAGAGATAACAAAGGCAACTTGCATGAATCAATTTGAAGTTGGGCACTTGTATTATTACTTGATTCAATTTATTGCAAATGTCTTATTACAATGGATAATGCCTTCAATGGCAATGAACATACAAATTTATTCACTGATTATAAGAAAGGCCTTGAAGCCTTGATGTTTACAATGATTCCACAATTGATCAACTCTATTGAGCACAATGATGTCAACGATGTGTTAACACCTCACAACTTGACAAGGGAGCATCACCCCAACTACTTGAAACTTGCAGGCCTCAAGACAAGCATAAAGCTTCACAGAGAGAAATTCACCAAAAGATTAGATGATCCAATGAATGAGAGAGATCCTCCTTTTATAGGCCTTCCAAAGGAAATGAAGGCACGCTTTCCAATGCAAAGAAGGAACTAAGGCACACTTTCCAAGAGCATATTCTGATGGCATATTCCATTTGATGAGTCATTCTGAGTTGGCAACCTTGTCCAAAGAGATAGAATGAATTCCAATGCCATCACTTGAACCAATAGGAGATCAGACACTCAGGGCACTATAATGATGCTCCACAGGTACAGAAGTGTGCCTAATGTCACAGTTGAATGCCCCTCAAGGCTAGGCACTCAAACTGGGTTGTCAGGGGTAGATATGTGCCTAACTTTTCTAGTGACCTCAGCATGCATGAAATCTTGTGAAAATGTTCATTCAAGGTTCCCTAACAACGTTTGATGCTATTTCCATGTCTAGGCACCCATTTGTGATGGTTTCTTCAAGAAACTGTGCCTCACTATTGCTAGGCGCCAATTGAGGGTTGTAGAGTCTTGGAAGTATGCCTCACTCTTAGAAGATGTCTTTGACAACTAAACCTATCAAATCACCCCTTAGGCGCTATTTCAAGATCTCAGAGTGGATATTAATTCAAGGCACACATTTGAGCCAGTTGAGATGAAAAAGTGCGCCTTCCCTTTCTAGGTGCAAATTGTGAGTAGAACAGGAGGTAGAGTGCGCCCAAGCCTCTTGTCATTATTTCTTATTAGTTCATCATCCAATTCTCACATAGTATCCTCCTTTTGAGCAACTTTTAACTTAATCACTTGATGGAATCACAGATGCATTTGAGGCGCATTCTTTGAAGGTAGAATCTAGGCGCATATTTGGAGTGGTAGAGCATGATATTTGTGCCTAGAGTTTTATTGGCTAATTTCTCCATGGATTTGCAATGCATGAGTCTTTTGAGAGAAAAATACCATCACCTATGAAAGTGCTACTACTTGGAGTTGATTTGAAGCTCATTTCCCTTTTAGGCGCACATTTAGGATTGTAAGCTCAAGCTGTGGCATCTTGATCCCTAGGCACCTATTTGAAGTTGTATAACATCACCCTAGCACCTTAAGTTCTTCTTAACACATCTTGATGATTTGATCACTTAAACAAATTCACTTTGAGGATCAATCATCATTCCTTAGCAAGGTGTCATGATTGATATGATAAATGTGCTTGAAGCGCCTTTCTAGAGACTCAAATTATGTTTCTTATTTGCTAGGCGCAAAATGCAGTCTGGAGGAGTGAGGAAGTGCACCTAACCCATCTTGGGCATCTTCTGGACTTCAAATCCCCTTGTTAGGTGTGGAGCTTGCTCAAATGGTGTTGCTCTTAACATTTTTCACTTCCAACCCCTAATTGAGGACCTCAAATTCTTAGGCACTTATTTGGGAAATTTGATGTGAAATTGGCGCCTAGACTCCAAGAGTCAACTTCCTTCTTACTTGGCTACCAAACTTAGCCAAATTTTGAGTTTCTAACTTTGTTCCTGCAAAACAATAAGATTAAGTTAGTCAAAAACCAATTTCATTCCCTTATCATGGGTATTAGCCTTCAGGAATGATAGATAGGCTAATCGATTCTTCACTTGATGCTTAAGCCGGAAACAGGGACATGACAATGCCAAGTTGGAGCTCCAAAGATGCAGAGTTCCAAGATGTAGAGCACAAGAGATATAGAGCACCGAAGCTGCAGAAGTAAAAAATATAGTTTTAGTAAAGCTACAATATCTCACTCATTTCTTAATGAAAATTAGAATAGATCCCTGGAGGCATTTTGAGGAGCCTCATTAATATGAATAAACATTTAATGACAAAAATTTACTGCTATAGAGCGCCTGAGAAAAAGTCAAAAAAGTAGTTTCAATAAAACCATGATAACTCTCTCATTTCTAAATGAAATTTAGAAATTCAAAATGATCTAGAAAGCTGAAAGTGGGGGAAAGAAAACCCAGAAAGAATTTGAGGAGATATATATAAAAAAGAGTAGTTAATGATAGAAGATGACTATTCTACAAGCTCCGAAGATGTTCTAGAAATACTTTATGAAGTTGCTACAGATTCTTCCAATCTGCCAATACCAACTCTAAGGTTTTTGAGGGATAGATTGACTATAATTACTCCTAAATTAATGGATCTAATTAAGAGTAATTATTCCATACAAAGAATACACACTTAGTGTTATTGCATGTCTTTCTAAAAGACTGCATGTTTTGCCTTGTAATTAGCAATTGTATAATCAAAAAACTAAATGAATAAGTTTAGGTAACTAGATAAATAATTTTAGTTAGCTACATGAATAAGTTATCTACTCTAGAGAGACTCTCAATTAGAATTTAATAACCATAGTTATATATAGATAACTATGGCATAGAATAAAGGAAGGAAGTTATAAAAGAACAAAAATTAAAAAAGAGCTTTGTTATTTTTCAGCAACATGTACTCTTGATCTTGAAGGTTTTGAATAAAAGTTGTTATACCAATTTGTTGATTTCTAGAATTGATTAGTCTCTATTAGGAGGTGGAGCAAGGGCCCACTCCAACCGAAGGGTAGAGATTATATTTCTTAGTTTGATTAGTTGCTTTGTTGTTATGCAATTCCTTTATTCAGAATTACTTTTGTTGTTCCAGCTTTCCTTAGATTAGTTCCTTTGTTGTTATGCAATTCCTTTATTCTAGAATTACATTAGTTGCTCAAGTTATTGTTTTCCTTAGATCAAGTTGTCTTTTTCAGCAAAGTATAAACCCTAGTTTGTTTCATGCAATTGTTGTCAATTCCCTTTTGTAGGAAAGATTTCCATGCAAGTTATTCCTCTTCCCTTTTGCATATAGCCATGGACACTGCCTTGGATTGACATTTATTAAAATTAAATGACAAGGACTACAATGAACCTCATCAGTCTTCATATCACATATTACATAATGAGGTTTTATTAAGGAAATGCAATGTGCGATGGCTTTCTCGGTATAGGTGTCATTTCCCTATTGCATCGTAAGGACTCCTTGCATCACAGTTTGATCTTGCAAGAAGGAAGAGGAAGGGCGATGTGTGATGAAGGTCCAGATTTCCACCATGTGTCCTCATCTTAGCTCATCACAACTATTCTTTGCATCACAAATTGCATAAAGATGAAAATATGTGAAGTGTGAAGTGTAATGAAGGCCTAAGTTGGTGACACGTGTCTCTTCTCATTTCATCACACTCATCTCTCGCATCATATTTGCAAATTCAATGGCCCTATTCAAAATGTGATATGAAATGAGAACATAGGGAAAGAAAGGTATTGACAGCAGGTTACCATATGGTAGCATCTTAGTTCATCACCTGGCTTCTTCACATCACATTTGGTGACATTAGCTTCCAGGAAAATGGGCACTGTATGGAGGAAGCATGATGACGTTGATCTTGTTATGGTGCGCTCTCATCCATGACTTGAATTCAAATAGATGGTAATGGCTTTTGTCTCTTGTGGAGCATTTGCCTTGTGGGTTGTTGTGATCTATTTATCTGTAACCGCATTGTGCTTCGAATATTCCCTCCATGATCTCGCAGTTATTCTAGTTATTTTGGAGTGGGAAAAGTTTGTCAAATGAAAACATGACACTTGTACATGGCATGTAGTGTGTTTACTCCCATGTTACTATAGATGGGATTCTAGGGCTATTTTTGAGAGGTTCCAACTTTTCCAGGTCTCTAAATGTTGTGATTTTGTAAAGGTTTTCTGCTTAGGCTTCAAGGTCCTTTAAATTTTAGTTTTCAAATACTGTAATTATTGTGATGTTCACAACACGCCCCATTTTACTCCTTAGCAAAATGAGGACCCTTGTTGTGGCTTTTTGCTTTTTGCTTTTTGCTTGTGTGTGTCGTTTTGCTTGGTGGTAAAGGGAAAAAGAGAGTTAAAATTGCAAACTTTGTTAAAAATAGAGAAAAAATGCATTTTCAGTACCAGTGCATGATATGGTTGGATTCCTTGTGAAAAATGAGCTAGGGTTGCTTTTTGAACTAGCTTAAAATTTGCCATATTTTGCAAGTTATGATCATTTTGGTAAAATGTACATTCAGGTTTGTATGTTGCATGAACAGTACCCTTTGTATATCACTGTGCATATACAAAGTCATTTGTATATGCAGGGTTTGTTTTATACTTGGTCGCATTTATGGTCGAGTTCATATACAAAGTCATTTGTATGTCTTTTTGCCTTGTATGCATTTGTTAATGTTATATTTGTACATACAAGGTGGACCCGAAATAGTTAAGAGTTGAAATGAATGTTTGTTTGGGTCCATCGCATGCATGTTTTTGTTTGTATGTGTCCGACATACATTTGATATATACATTTGCAATGTGCAGGCCGCGGACCCGAAGTGATTGTTAAACAATGTTAAATCGCTGTATAGTTCCGGCTTGTATATTTCGACATACAAAATCGATATGCAACAGTTTATACAAGTCAGAATCCAAAGGAAAATCAAACCTGATTTAATGCTTGTATCGAACCCGAAGTGTATGTCTAAAAGATACAATGCAAATGTACATCGCACGGACATGAAAAGAAAGTTAAGGCAAGTTAAGTCGTTGTACATTCGGCGCTTGTATGTTTCGATATACAAGGCCCAATATACAACGCAGACCTGAAAAGTTTATTAAATGGACTTAAATCATTGTATGTTTTGGAATATACAAAAGCAAGACATACAACATATACATACAAACAAAATATACAAGGGGCGGATTTGAAATGAATATGAAATAACGAAAAGCTCTTGTATATTTTGCGCCTTGTTTATTGATACATTGCAAGGAGTATACAAGGTGGATCTCAGCGCAGGATTAAATTTGGTTATGTGCTTGTATCGCATCCAAAATGTATATCAGGGGATACAAGCACAATGTACATCGAGATATACATTGGGTGGATTTGAAAAGTTATGCAATTGAATTAAGTGCTTGTATATTTTCATGTTTGTATGTTATGATATACAAACCGATATGCATCGAAATATACAAGTGGCGGAATCAAAATAGCTATGGAATAATGTTAAATCCATGTATATTTGGGGTTTGTATGATCGATGACTGCAAGATATACAAAGACATCATACAAGTCGCGGAACTGAAAGGGATTGGAATTTGATTAGTTCATTGTATTACATCTGACTTGTATATTGAGAATATACATTCCGATTGGCATGCATTCGCCATATACAAAGATTTAAACAAGGAAATGGGCGGGAAGGTGGAAGCAGTAGCAATTTGAAGCATTTTGGAGCCTGATTGTATATTTTCAGTCAACGATGGTTGATCCGATTGGCTTTAACGCTGTATACGCATTTTTGATGTGCGATTTTCATAATTTCAGGGCTTGATGGCTGTGTTTGTGCATTTGGAACCTATTTTAATGTAGATGTTCATTTCTCCTGCTGATTTATTAAATGATGGTGCTAATTCTTGCTTGTTTATTGCAGATTGTTGGAGTAGCTGGGAAGAAGCAGAGTTGCCAACACAGTAACAGCATGTAGGTGAACGCAAAGGTGGGGTTTTAAATGACGATGATGTCCCAAGCGGCGGGCTAGATCTCGAGAAGCCAAACACACCAGAAGGAGACGAAGCTTTCAATGCGGGAGAGTTTGCAGATGGAAACATTATTGAAGGAGTAGCGCCCTGTCTGGGTATGCTGCTCGAATTCTTGGCGGGATTCATTTCTCACCGTTGGATGCTGCATTTCAAGATGCTGATCATTGATCTCCTAGGGTTTTTGGGTACCAGATTGGGGAAAAACCAGAGATATATATATTGAGCCCCTGTACCGTACAAAAAAAAGGGAGGAGGTCAATCATACAAAAAATCAGACCTGTAATAGTTTTAGGAGAAATCAGATTACTAAGACTAGTGAGGACTGGATTGTTGAAATAATCAAGGTCCCTTCCTCAGATCATTGTAAATGTACCTGTTTTATGAACATACTGTATGGAGATGAAGTTTTAGACTATACCCTGATTGTAAACCTTAAGTAGTCTTCAAGTTGATTTCTGGATATGTACTAGTGAATGCTGTGTTCTATAGAAGCACTTTCATTTCATTGCACGTTGTAGTCAACTTTTCCCCTGAAGATTTGCATTGAATCATGCGGATTTGTGGACTGTCCTGGTGAAGTATGATTTTAGTTTTCTTCTCTCCATTGCTGTATGAGAACATGTATGTGGATCAATGATCTCAATCATGTAATTTTAGGAATCTCACTCTCTAACCCTTTTTCTCATTTTAATTTCATTGAAATCACTTTCATAATTGCACATCATTGCAAATTAGAAGTAGAACAGAAAAATATGCTGACATCCCGAAGACAACTAAATATCATTAGCATATTTTGAGCTAAATGCATGTAGTATTGAAAATGTCATGCAGAGAATCACAAATAAGGGTAGAGCTCATGCAAATATCAAATTAGACACATCATTTGGAGATATATGTTGTGTAGAGTAACTTCCCTATATAGAATAGTTGCAGAAATAGAATCTACTAATCTACGTAAGGCCCCAAAATGGAAAACAACAATACACATCAACCACAGAGTAACATCAGCAGATTATGAACTAATCGACGGGGACTTGGGATCATAAATTCTTGGAATTCATTGTAGCTTTCAGGATAAACAAGGGTTGTTGTGTGACTTTTGTTTTGTGTGCTTGGTTGTGACTGACATCACAAACCAATCAACAGGAAACTAGCGCTAGAAGGAGGGTCGTTGACAAAGGAAACCATAGATTCTTGCATACATTGCTTAGACATCCCGGTGGTTTGAATTCTGGCCATAAACTTGCCATTTTGCCTTAAAAACTTGAGAAATCCTGGCTTTCAGGCCAAATACTAGGTCCAGATCTAGTGGACTCTTCGAAGAACTACCTATCAGGGGATTTAGACCTGGGACTATGGACATTCATCACACTCCTGATTCGAGTGCGACAGAGGCCTCACTAGAACGTGCTCCTATAACCCTTATTGGCTTTCAAATACCCACAGGACCACCTATCACACCTCAGGCCCAGCCTCAGCCTATCGTACCCCAGATCCAACCTCCACTGATTGCGATGTCATTTTTCACAGCAGAGTCACCGCTGGCCTTTAATGCATATCATGCTTTGCCTAAAAATCTAGATAAAATTTGTCCTAGGTACCATCCGTATCAAGATGCTGATTATCATGTCAGGACCTTCAAGGAAGCTAGTTGTAGGGCTAGAATTGAGTATGAGGATGTGGTATGCAGATTGTTTCCATTCTCCTTAGGGGAAGAGGCCTATAACTAGTATACCAGTCTAGGTCAGGGTTCAGTTCATTCATGGGATGCCTTAGAGAAAGCTTTCAAGGATAGGTTCAAGGTGCCTATAGATCCTTCAATGAACTATCATCTATTTGCCACCATCAAGAGGTGCGAAGGAGAACCCATTGCAAACTTCAATGCTAGATTCCAGAAGATGCTGTCTAAACTGGCTGCTCCCTACGTTGTAGCAGATGAGGCTGCTAGGAGTATTTATTATTCAGCTTTAGATCCCCTGACCTCCATGTTTATTAGAAGGACACACCCTGGTGTAACAACCTTAGCACAGGCTTTTGAGGAAGCTATCAAAGTTAGTCAGCAAATGGCTCCTGCTCCCACACCAAATATTGCTTTCCCTACACTTCTTGGTTATCTTACATATCCTGTCCACCAACAGACCAATGGAGCCATGATGCCTTCAGCTGTGATGCTAGCCCCTTTGCAAATACCACCACTCAATGTCATGCCCCCACCAAGTGGGAGTAACCAGATGTTACCATATCAAACACAAGTGCCTCAGGGTGTAGAACAATCCAACAATAACAATGGGTCTTCCTTTTTCAAGCCCCAGACAGAGAATGTGATGGCCAAGGTTCAGGAAGAGAAGGAAGAAATCAAAGAAATATCATCTCAGTTAAGAAAAATTACTACTGAGGTCACTCATCTAAGAAATTAGAATTTCTACTCTCAACCTAATCAAAACAGAGGTTATGCCAATGACAAACCTAATTATCCTGACAGGGGGTACAACAACAATTACAATAACAACAATGGCAACAATAATCCTCCTAGACAGCCTAGAGTGTGGAACACCAGGCCTAACAATGGTTCCTTGCCATCACCCCTAGACAATCAGCCTCCTGGTGAACCTAGGTAGACCACCAGAGTAAACCTTACAGAGGCATCACTTACGAACTGGTGCAGAATACATAACACCAACGCTCATGCAGAGTTGGACTGTCCTCAATTCAGGATTGCTACTAGCATATTCCAAGTTGAAGTGGCCAGTACCTTAGGTAACCCACCTTATGTAGAGGGAAATGAAATTGTCCCCTATGAGTATGATTCTGCCCTAGTAATAGAAAGATTCATGCATTGTCCTTATGAGCAGACAATATCATCACATCAAGATTACACTTCAACATGTGAGAAATCAGCCTTGGCTTTTGAGTCTAACTATGTTTTCCCCTTTGAGGATGAGAATGAGCCATCAATTGAGCATGAGGAAGTCAAAGCTTATCAACAGCAACCTCAGGGTAGGCATAACTACAACTTAAGGAATAACTCAAATGAATATGCTGATCCTTTGACTACCTCATTTCCTCCAAACAATTTCAATACTCCACCTGATCCCAAGGCAAGTAATAAACCTGAACTCCCCAAGGTCGATGCTCAATATCTGACACCACATAACACAGCATCAAAAGCTACAAATCCACTTCCTGAATCTGACAAATTGATTACATATCTAGTAGATGAAATGAAAAAAATAAAGATCAGCTTGCCAATGTTAGAGCTGCTTAAAACCCCTGCTATCAAGAATGCTTTCATGAAATCATTGGACGGTTCTGCTCAAAAGGAAGATAGCCATACCCTGTGCCAATTTAGAAATAAAGATCATGCTGCCAAGGATGTTAACATCAAACCTAAAACCTTGGCTACTATTCAAGCTGCAGATACCTCCCACATGACCCTATACAAAGATAAGAGTGAGTCACCTCCCTTCCTCCTTACCACAAGGATGTTTGGTAAAAATTTGTACAACTACTTAGTAGACTTAGGAGCATCTACCAATGTAATGCCCCTATCCATATGCAATGCTTTACGGTTACATCCTACTAAATCATTGAAGAAGGTAACACAATTGGACAAAACAGAAGTAAGTGTGGTAGGAGAACTAACCCACATTCACATGTAGCTAGCATCGGATCCCAGAATCCAGCACTATATTGATATTCAGGTAGTAGATATACCTGATAAATATGGAATGTTACTCAGCAGAGACTGGTCAAAAACCCTCAACGGATACATGTCAACTGATTTCAGCCATATGTGGCTACCTTGGAAGGGTATACAAAATCAGATAAAGATCGAAGCTGAACCTCACATGAGACACATGATCACCAAATATAACAGAACCAATGAAATCATGTATGTGGATGTGGAACCTGGAGTTTACTCCATCAGACCTCAAACCGCCAGCATAGAAGAAATCCTGATGCTTGACATACATGATCATAATGGTGACCTTTGGAGTGATGAAATAAATTTAGAGCCTGATTGCAATCTTGGAAACAAGATAGAACTGGATCATTTCAAGAAATTTGAGATGCATTTGTTTAGATAGGTGAAACGATGTCAATTATTAAGTGTGCCTGTTCACGATATTCTGATTGATGGATGGTGTAGGTTGCATGATGAGGCTCATTCTAAAAAAACTTGTGATGCCTGTTTAGACATGTTGGAGTTGGAACAAACATATGGCGAAGCATCTTCACCCGTGGTGAGTTCCATGGATAATGATAGTGATACTGATTTATGTTTGTCTCTTGCAAGAACAGGAGGATGCACATAGAAGGATGAAGGTTTTGTCTAGATGACAAAAGAGATACTGGTATGCAACAGGGGTAATGATAAGAACAAGAAGAAAATCACCCCTGGGAGTGATTGTTTAGTGGAGTCAAATTACGAGTTATCTGACGAGGATAGTGGTAGCAATCTGTCCAAGTTCAAGGAGTTTCTGTCAAAATAAATCCAAAAGATGACGCAGCAGCATAGGCCTCCCCAGGATGCCTTGATTGAGAAGTGGTGCAGGTTGCATGAGGCACCTCACTCAGAGACATCTTTCTCGTTGTACCTGCATATCTTGAGAAGGCATATGCTGCCTGGTCCAGAGAATGTTCCTCTTGGTGATAAGAGAAAAGAAGAAGTATCAGCTCCCCATAAAGCCAATGGGGTGATGTTTAAGAAAACTGGGACACCAAAGCTAAAATGGATATCCAGTGGTGTAGCTGCCAGAGCCAAAAGAAAGAAGGAAGCACCAGACAAGCTTTTATCTGAGGATGAGCCATGGATCCTCAGATTTGACGGATCCAAGTCAAAAAAAGGAGCTGGAGTAGGAATAAACCTCATTAACCCATCTGGAAAATTCTATTTGGTAGCATATAGATTGCAGTTCCCATGTACAAATAATGTGACATAATATGAAGCTCTAATTCATGGGATATTGTTCACTCTTAGGAAGAAGGTGAAAATTTTGCATGTCTATGGGGACTCAGAATTAGTTGTCAGACAGGTAAGAGGTATATACTCTTGCAATTACAGGAGGCTGTCCAATTACAAACACAGGGTGTGGGACTTAATAGAAGAGTTTGATGCATTCAATATCACCCATGTACCCAGAGAGCAAAACCACAGAGTAGATGCTTTGGCCTAGGCTGCCAGTACTCTAGAGCCACTGTCCATAGTAGGTTTAAAAGATTCTTAGTTGAATTAGTATCAGTGCCTTCAGTACCTGATAATGTAACTAATCTCCAAGTATTTGAAGATGATCAACATATATTGGATTTTATTTCCAATAGAGATGTTTTTGAGGCACAGATGATGCAGAGTGAAAACCAGTTGAACATTAACATAGGTTGAAGATCCCTTGAAAGTCCACAAATTAACCTTTACAGAGTATATCGGCAAGACTTTTTAATTTTCTCACTGAAAAATACAGATTCTTGTCTATCGGAAAGACAATGGCTATCGGCAACCACCTTTCTCTCATCTGCCGATGAGGTAACTCATGCCGACATATGTTACATCAGCCGCACTTTCCCGTCGTCTTCCTGATCGGTGAGAACATAACTGTCGGGGAACTCTTTAAGTCTCCTGCCGATGCTATCGGTTACGCCGATAGACTTACCATCGGAAAGACTTCTTGAATCTCACCCCGATCGGTGAGAGATCCTACCATCGGTCCAAACCAACTTTCTTATGCCGATGGCATTACTCACACCGATGACTTCTATCGGTAAGACCTTTCATTCTCCTGCCGATATGCAAAAGACTTCCCCATCGATGAGACTCCTTCCATCGGCAACTCCTTCCATTCTCCTACCGATACATTCGGTCACTCCGATGAGTCTTAACACAACGCTTGGTCATCGGTGAGACACCATAGCGTCGGTAGACTCCATACTTGTTATTCCGACGACATCTCTCTTGCCGATAGACCAAAATACAATATGACTTCTTGCATACATTTTTCGACTTGCTCTACCGGTCTTCCTTACCGTTTCCACCGGTCAACCTTTATATCATTCAGAATGCGTCTTTCTACCATATACAACAGCAACATTCAAAAGGAAGATACACATGAACTGTATTTGCGATATACACCAGGAATGCTTTCCACATACACTAGTTGTATGCACTTAAAGTGCACAGTTCCTCTCCACAGCTCATGTAACCGAACAAAACACACAGAACTATAAAAACCCATAAAATAGAAAAGTAAAACAAACTACTCTATACGGAGGTCATTCCACTGGTTTCGAAGAAACCCACCAGTGGAATGACTCCAAACGATGTCTTCTGCGGGTTTACACTAGAAATAGAATTTGTATTCCTTCCCAGAGTTAGTTTACAATCTTTTCTCTCTCTGTCTACTCTTTCTACGAATACAGAGATAACTATTTAAAGACTCATACATTGGCAGTTACAGAAGGTGGAAGGTGAACCGTTCCTCAACCACCCTGCCAATCAGTTACATTCGACTTGTCCGGTTACAATCTCTTTCAATTCATTTACAATTTGGAATGACATGTATACAATCGTTCGATATGGCTCAAAGGCTTACAACATGACATTTGGACAAAATAGAAAATACGAGGGATCCTCTAGATCCTCAATGTCTCGAGGTGCTCCTGCACCAACAGATCATTGATGAAAAGAATCTAGAAGATCATGTCTGGGAGGAAGAAGAAATCTTGGAGCTGCCAAGTAACAAAATCCCTAGGGGAATGATAGAGCTGGAGAGAGCATTTGATTTGGACAGCATGCTGAAACAAAGGGATCTTCAAAAGGCTGATGAGGGACAGTATTCGCAGGTCGACCTTGGGCAAGGTGATAGAAGAAGAAATGTTCTGATTAGGAAGGTCTGTACAAAAGAAGAGTTGAAAGGGATAACTCATGCCCTCAAAGATTATATCCATGTCATTTCTTGGATGTATGATGAATTGAAAACTTTTGATACATCAGTCATCACTCATACGATACCTGTGAAGTCAGACGCCAAGCCTTTTCGGCAAAAGCAAAGACCCGTCAATGCTTTACTGGAGCCAATCATTTTCAAAGAAGTTAAAAGACTACTCGATGCCAGGATCATATTTCTTGTGAGACACTCCACGTGGGTGGCAAACCTGGTCCTAGTGAGAAAGAAGAACGGTGACATCAGACTGAACTTGAATCGAGCTTCTCAAAAGGATAATTATCCTTTGCCTTCTCTAGATGAAGTCCTGCAAATTGTGAACGGCACCAAGATGATGTCCTTCTTGGATGGTTTCTCTGGATACAACCAGGTGATGGTGGACAGAATTGATAGATTGAAAACCGCATTTACCACAAAATGGGGGATCTTCGCCTACAGGCGCATGCCGTTTGGATTGATAAATGATGGAGCCACATTTCAATAAGCAATGGATATAGCCTTCAGAGGCTTGATTGGTAAGTGCATAGTAATATACATGGATGACTTAACAGTGTTCTCCAAAGATAGAGCGGACCATGTAGAGGACCTGAGAAAGGTGTTGAAGAAGTGCGAGCAGTATGGGATATCCTTGAATCCCAAGAAGTGCATATTTGGGATGACCACGGGGAAATTGTTAGGCCACTTGATAACTGAAGACGGGATCATCATTGATCCTGACAGAATAAAATCCATCATGAAGATACAACTGCCTGGAAGCAAGACAGAGCTCAAATCTTACTTTGGTAAGATTAATTTCATTAGGAAATTTATCACTGGCTTTGCAGAGATAGTCAGGCCCTTGAATGCCATGCTCAAGAAGGACGCTAAAATTGAATGGACCCCAGAAGCTAGAGTAGCTTTTGAAGACATTAAAAAGGCCATATCAAATGCTCTAGTCCTGATCAGTCCAAATTACACCAAGGACTTCTACATCTACTCATTTTATTTAGAACATACCTCTGCAGTAGTACTAACACAGAAAAATGAAGGAAGAAAAGCCTATAGCTTTCATGAGCTACCCTTTCAGAGATGCAGAACTCAGGTATATGGACATTGAAAGATAGGTGCTTTCTTTGGTCTGAGCAGTCAAGACGTTCAGGCACTACATCTTGAGAAGTAAGGTGATTGCTATTGTACTTGACGCAGCAGTGAAAATGTTGCTAATGCAAAGTGAACCAGGTGAGAAAAGGGCCAAATGGATCACTGTCCTCCAAGAGTACGATATGGACATTACCCCTATGAAGCTAGTAAGAGGGCAGGCATTAAGCCAGATGATATCAGAGGTTGATCCCAATATCCTGAGCCAGCAGTACATCATAAATGCAAAAGATGACGAAGAATGGTACTTAGACATTAGGCACATCTTGATCACTGGGAGATGTCCCTCAAGACTGCAAGCCTCACAAAGGAGAGCCCTGAAGATAAGGTCACTGAAATTTATGTTAAAAGGAGGAGTCCTTTTCAAGAAAAACTATGAGGGGATATACCTAAGATGCTTAGAAAGATCGGAAGCAGATAAGGTGCTAACAGAATTACATGATAAATTTGGGACTGCACATGGGTCGTCCTTAGCCACCACTCATGCTATCCTCAGGGTAGGGTATTATTGGCCCACAATTTTCAAAGATACAGCTGAACACATCAAATGCTGTCATATGTGTCAGGTTGTTGCCAATAGAGAGAAATATGCTACTCAACCTTTGTAGCCAGTGATGGAGATGCGCCCCTTTGCTCAATGGGGAATGGACTTCATAGGACCCATCAATCATCCCTCATCCATAGGCCACAGGTATGTTTTAACTATTACTGATTACTGTACCAGGTGGACTGAGGCTGTCAATAGTAGGACATGCAATGCTAAGGATGTTATTAGGTTTTTGGAAACCAATATAGTGACCAGGTATGGAGTTCCATATGCTTTAGTATGTGATAATGGGCCTGCTTTTGCTTCAATTAAATTGTCAAGTTGGGCTTTCGATCATGGGGTCATTTTAAAATTCTCCTCAAATTACTACTCCCAAGGGAATGGATTAGCAGAATCCACAAACAAGAACCTATTAAACATCATAAAAAAGTTGATAGATAAGAGCCCAAGGGAATGGAACACTCTATTGAAATATGCCTTGTGGGTAGATAGAACCAGGAATAACGCTACATTAGGAAATTCATCTTTTCACTTAGTATATGGGGTGGATCCCATCCTCCCTATTAACATAAAGATTCCTACGCTGCAGTTTGCACAAGAGTACCTAGGCATAGGTAATAAACAGGAAGTTAGATTGCTACAACTAATGCACCTAGAGGAAAAAAGAAGTGTAGAAATTAACCAATTTGCTAAACATGAGGCTGTTGTCAAGTGCTAGTTTGACAAAAAGGCTAGAATCAAGGCTTTTAGGATCTCAGATCTAGTCTTGATGTGGGACAAAGCACATGAAAGGAAGGGTGATCATGGTAAATTTGACAAACTCTGGATAGGCTCCTTTCAAATTTCTGAAATTCTAGGAGACATCACCTACAGGCTCAAGTCCTTAATAGGTGAGGATGTTCCATTACCAGTTAATGGACAGTTCCTCAAACACTATTTTCAGGCCTGAGGATTGCATCATGACAGTCATGTGTATCATAGTGTACTTTCTTTGTATAGTTGTTTGTATAGTGGCTTTGTTTTGCTTGTTTTGTTTTGGTTGCTTTGTTTCCTCAGCAGGGATCTTTCTTTTGATTTAGAGTATGAAGAAACAGATTAACAACCACTAAAAACAATGGAAAATTCAGATCATTCAGGTTAATTGTTTGAAATCTACGCATAACTTGTTGTGACTGTCATGAATGTAGAGAGTTGTTTAACTTGTGAAATTTTGTATTCAATAAGAATGGGTTGAGTATTCAAGGAATGTTTCTCACAATGACACACCTAAAATCCTTGGGTTTGTTGAACTTACCAGTGTAGATATTAGGTGAAAAATCAAAGGTCACCCTTGCTACCATTACAATTCTCAGCTTAATTTCAGCAAGTGACCGCTCCTTGCATCATGAAGTTACAAATGCAATACCTTATGAAATCTCTATGAAATACAAAAATATATAAAATAAATAAATAAAATGGATTATACTGAAAATCTAGATTAAGCCATCTAAGTAACTCTACTAGGGCTATAGACGCTCGCTGGTAGTGGGGCTCTACTTAGGAGAATTGTAACGATAACCTTGCTGGGGCTATGGACGCTCGCTGGCAGCAAGGCTCTATCTAGTTGTCTATGAGGGAATGTCCTCACCTACGTAGTCTAATATCAGTCACTAGTTTGTTCAACTGATCTTCAAGATGAGGCTTATTAACCATGTGCACCCACTTAAACTGAAATGAAAATTCATGCACCTTATTGAATACATTAAGTCCCAAGTTGAATGATGATTTGCAAGAAAGATAGTTGGAAGTTATGAATTTATTTCATTCAATTTTATTTAATGGGTTGAATTTGATTATTTTGTTTGGTTGCTAGTTGTTGTGATGTTCACAACACACCCCATTTTACTCCTTAGCAAAATGAGGACCCCTGCTGTGGCTTTTTGCTTTTTGCTTGTGTGTGTCGTTTTGCTTGGTGGTAAAGGGAAAAAGAGAGTTAAAATTGCAAACTTTGTTAAAAATAGAGAAAAATGCATTTTCAGTACCAGTGCATGATATGGTTGGATTCCTTGTGAAAAATGAGCTAGGGTTGCTTTTTGAACTAGCTTAAAATTCACCATATTTTACAAGTTATGATCATTTTGGTAAAATGTACATTCAGGTTTGTATGTTGCATGAACAGTGCCCTTTGTATATCGCTGTGCATATACAAAGTCGTTTGTATATGCAGGGTTTGTTTTATACTTGGTCGCATTTATGGTCGAGTTCATATACAAAGTCATTTGTATGTCTTTTTGCCTTGTATGCATTTGTTAATGTTATATTTGTACATACAAGGTGGACCTGAAATAGCTAAGAGTTGAAATGAATGTTTGTTTGGGTCCATCGCATGTATGTTTTTGTTTGTATGTGTCTGACATACATTTGATATATACATTTGTAATGTGTAGGCCACGGACCCGAAGTGATTGTTAAATAATGTTAAATTGCTGTATAGTTCCGGCTTGTATATTTCGACATACAAAACCGATATGCAACAATTTATACAAGTCAGAATCCAAAGGAAAATCAAACCCGATTTAATGCTTGTATCGAACTTGAAGTGTATGTCTAAAAGATACAATGCAAATGTACATCACGTGGACATGAAAAGAAAGTTAAGGCAAGTTAAGTCATTGTACATTCAGCGCTTGTATGTTTCGATATACAAGGCCCAATGTACAAAGCCCAATATACAACGTGGACCTGAAAAGTTTATTAAATGGACTTAAATCGTTGTATGTTTCAGAATATACAAAAGCAAGACATACAACATATACATATAAACGAAATATACAAGGGGCAAATTTGAAATGAATATGAAATAACGAAAAGCTCTTGTATATTTCGCGCCTTGTTTATTGATACATTGCAAGGAGTATACAAGGTGGATCTCAGCGCAGGATTAAATTTGGTTATGTGCTTGTATCGCGTCCGAAATGTATATCAGGGGATACAAGCACAATGTACATCGAGATGTACATCAGGATATACATTGGGTGGATTCGAAAAGTTATGCAATTGAATTAAGTGCTTGTATATTTTCGTGTTTGTATGTTGTGATATACTAACCGATATGCATCGAAATATACAAGTGGCATAATCAAAATAGCTATGGAATAACATTAAATCCATGTATATTTGGGGTTTGTATGATCGATGACTGCAGGATACACAAAGACATCATACAAGCCACGGAACTAAAAGGGATTGGAATTCGATTAGTTCATTGTATTACGTCTGACCTGTATATCGAGAATATACATTCCAATTGGCATGCATTCGCCATATACAAAGATTTAAACAAGGAAATGGGCAGGAAGGCAGAAGTGGTAGAAATTTGAAGCATTTTGGAGCCCAATTGTATATTTTCAGTCAATGATGGTTGACCTGATTGGTTTTAACGTTGTATATGCATTTTTGATGTGCGATTTTCATAATTTTAGGGCCCAATGGCTTTGTTTGTGCATTTGGAACCTATTTTAATGTAGATGTTCATTTCTCCTGCTGATTTATTAAATGATGGTGCTAATTCCAGCTTGTTTATTACAGATTGTTGGAGTAGTTGGGAAGAAGCAGAGTTGCCGACACAGTAATGGCATGCAGGTGAATGCAAAGGCGGGGTTTTAAATGATGATGACGTCCTAGGTGGCGGGCCAGATCCCAAGAAGCCAAACACACCAGAAGGAGATGAAGCTTTCAAAGTGGGAGAGTTTGCAGATGGAAACATTATTGTAGGAGCGGCGCCCTGTCTGGGTATGCTGCTCGAATTCTTGGCAAGATTCATTTCTCACCATTGGATGTTGCATTTCAAGATGCTAACCATTGATCTCTTAGGGTTTTTGGGCACCAGATTGGGGAAAAACTAGAGATATATATATTGAGCCCCTGTACTATACAAAAAAAGGGAGGAGGTCAATCATACAAAAAATCAGACCTGTAATAGTTTTAGGAGAGATCGGATTACTGAAACTAGTGAGGACTGGATTGTTGAAATAATCAAGGTCCCTTCCTCAGATCATTGTAAATGTACCTGTTTTATGAACATACTATATGGAGATGAAGTTTCAGACTATACCCTGATTGTAAACCTTAAGTAGTCTTCAAGTTGATTTCTGGATATGTACTGGTGAATGCTGTATTCTATAGAAGCACTTTCATTTCATTGCATGTTGTTGTCAACTTTTCCCCTAAAGATTTGCACTGAATCATGCGGATTTGTGGACTGTCCTGGTGAAGTATGATTTTAGTTTTCTTCTCTCCATTGCTGTATGGGAACATGTATGTGGATCAATGATCTCAGTCAAGTAATTTTAGGAATCTCACTCTCTAACCTTTTTTCTCATTTTAATGTCATTGAAATCACTTTCATAACTGCACATCATGACAAATCAGAAGTAGAACAAAAAAATATGCTGACATCCCGAAGACAACTAAATATCATTAGCATATTTTGAGCTAAATACATGTAGTATTGAAAATGTCATGCAGAGAATCACAAATAAGGGTAGAACTCATGCAAATATCAATGTAGACACATCATTTGGAGATATATGCTATGTAGAGTAACTTCCTTGTATAGCATAGTTGCAGAAATAGAATCTACTAATCTACTTAAGGCCCCAAAATGGAAAACAACAATACACATCAACCACAGAGTAACATCAGCAGATTATGAACTAATTGACGGGGACTTGGGATCATGAATTCTTGGAATCCATCGTATCTTTCAGAATAAACAAGGGTTGTTGTGTGACTTTTATTGTGTGCTTGGTTGTGACTGACATCACAAACCAACCAACAGTAATCATTTGTTCAGATAATGACAAGCATTTCAGTTTGCAGCCAAAATTCAAACATATCATGCAGTAATGTCTCCTAGAATGCATGCTTTATTTCTTCAATCAAAGTAATTAAGGATTACAATGATTTTTGTTGCACATTTGCTGCAATAACTGTTTGGTTGATGGCTCTTGTTCAAGGAGCAGGTTAATTTTGCTCTTAATCAAACATTAGGGATAATGTGTTTCATTTAGGATTACTAAGAATGTTTTATGCATGTCCATGAGGGGCCTCATATTGTAAGGTAGTAATGGTTAGGTCATTGATCTTGCATTTCCTACTGTTATCTGATGGGTTATTTATATCTTGACTCTGTGAATGGATAAGGTGTTGGTTTTAGGACAGATAACTAAGAGGAGGGGTGAATCAGTTGTCACAAAACTTATGTTCCTTAACCACTTAAAACCTTCTTATATTTCAGCAACATAACAAAGATTCAATCATGAAGCATAATGCAATAACTCAAGAGCAGAAACACATTCAACACATATAACACCAAGATTTTTAATGTGGAAAACCCGGTTAAGGGAAAAACCATGGGGTGACTAACCCAAGATTGTATTCTCTGTTAAAAGAATAAGAAGAATAAAATGGCACTTGCCAATTAGGGCTTACTGCCTGAGCACACTGCTCACAAGAGGCTCACTGCCTACAGGAGATACACTGTCTATAGAAGAATATAAATATTACATACTTGAACTGGAGATTAGCATCTTCACCATGCTTGAGACAATTCCATTTGAGCTCAACTCCTCTGCTCTACTTTTCACTCCTCTTCTTTATTACTTTCTCATTATGACAAGGATGTTTTTAAATGACATCGACTTTGGAATGATCATCAAAGTCAGCACAACACATGCTTGATTTTATTACAAAGCAATTACAAAAATACAACTTGACTTGTTACAAAAACTTCATGCGCATCAATACATAGTTGGCCACACATATCTAGGACTTCAATCTCCTTCAAGGAACAAACCATACTTTGCAAAACACCTTCAAGATCATCTGCAACATGCACAAATTATCCGGTCAACCAAGATTAGGAAGAACACCATCACCTGAAGGTAAATCTTCAATTACGAGCTCAATCTTCAATGCGGACCGCCGGCATGAACTAGACACAATCTAGAGACCCCCATAAGCTTGCTTGAATCACCAAGAACATCCACACCACTTCTGCTTACTGTAATCATTCTCATCTTCATTCAGAACCTCAAGAACATGGTTGGTCATCACTATCACATTAGAAGGATTGCTTGTGGAACTCCAAACCACAAAACAATTGTGTTGTCAATTCGCATTAGCTTCCCAAACATGCCACCAGATCTCATTGGACCTATTTGTACCACTCTGTCACCTCTAAATAGTTGCCAGAACCAATTTTATTCATATGGCCATAACTTCTCCAAATCTTCATGCAGATCTCTGAAATCTTGGCTGGAGCACCTTCAAACACACGTATGCAAACCCTTCGATGTTCATACTCTAATATTCAACTGACTAGGATTTTTGCTTCATAGAACTTTACTGTCTTCATTGTCCTTTGTTTCTGATCGGGCTAATTTTCTCAATATCCTTAGCACACAGCTCATCCAAACCTTGACATCATGATGAAGGGGGTAAATCACAAAACACACAACAACAGAAATTGAACACAGATAATAGAACTTTCTTTTATTGATCTAGGCAACTCATTACACTACAAAAGCTCAATTACAATCAGAGGAATCAATCCTCCATAGGCTGCAACACGTTGCAACTTCCTATCCCAAGACTCTGGAATCATCTACCTTCTGTAACCCCAAATCAGCTAGGGTTTTTCTTTTCCCACCTATTCTTGACTCTACACTCCCCCCCTTAACTCTACTACTACCTAGGGTTCCCAAAAATGGTTATTAATAGCCTTTTTGGCAGCCAACAACCTAATTTCAAAATTTGCATCTCCCTCCAAAAATAGGTCAACCTCTGGGAGCCATAACTTTTGATTCGGGAGTCCGATTGACGAACCGTTTTATGCGTCGGAAAGCTTGCGGAGTTCTCTACATGCTAAGAACCCACTTTCCTAGTTCTGGCCATTTTCAGGCTCGTACGGGGCCATTTAGTGCCTCAAACCTAAATTTGAATAATTTTAAGGCATTTTTCTGGAAACGAAAACTTTAATATCTTTCAGCTCGCAAATGATCTTCGCGTGATTCCTTTGCCAAAGGTCTTATATTTCTGTTATGTAACGTCCTATAAATTTTGACTTCAATCCATGCCTAAATGCAAACTTTCTAAAAATAGCAGGTTAGTATTTTTAGCAGTTTGGAAAAACTGAAAGTTCTACATCATTATTTAGGCGATTATGGAACCAGAACCATAAATTTTAAAAAGAAATGGAAAAAACAACAACAATTTTGAAACACGTCTTTTTTTGGGTGATGCAAGATTGCCCTTACACCACTGAATGCTCCTGCATCAGACACCCAGGGTCATTTGTGTGGGGAAAACCCAAATGGTCAACCTCTGCCTTATATAACCAAGAAGAATCTTCAACAGGTCTTCCTTTCCATTTCACCAGATATTCTTATATTACCTGTTCTGAGTACTTCTTTCCACACGACTATCGAAGATCTCTTCTATCTCCTCCGTTGAAGTCGATGCCAGAATACTCCACTGTTCTTCTGTTGTTCCATCCTCTGTGCGACCTTCATGACATTCTGTTAAATCAACAATGTTGAATATAGGGGAAATATTAATCCCACTTGGCAACTCTACCTCATATGCATTTCCTAAATCATGCTTCTTCAGGATTTTGCATGGTCTAAATTTCTTCATTTTTAACTTATTGTATGTTCCAATTGGGAACCTTTCTTTTCTCAAGTGAACCATAACATCATCTTCTACCTAGAACTCCTTATACCTCCTCTTTTGATCTGCCTTAGCCTTGTATTGAATATTCATCTTATGAATGTGCTTTCTCACCTCTTCATGCAAATTCTTCAGATGTTCTGTAAAGTCTTCAGCTTCAGTACTTGTCTTTTCTCCTTTGTCCAAACTTCCTTAACTCTGAAGCATTTCTTGGACTATTCCCATATACAATTTGGAATGGTGATTTAGTAGTACTCCTATTGACAGAATTGTTGTAAGCAAATTCTGCTTGTGGTAAAATCAAATCCCATCCCTTGGGCTTATCTCCTACTAAGCATCATAGCAGGTTACCCAAACTCCTATTCACCACTTCAGTCTGTCCATTAGTTTGTCGATGGTGTGTAGAACTGAACTTCAAATCTATTTTCAACTTCTTCCACAATGTCCTCCAGAAATAACCAACAAACTTGGTATCTCGATCAAAAACTATGCTCTTTGGTAGACCATGTAATCTCACCACCTCCCTAAAAAATAATTCAGCAATATGAACAACATTATTAGTCTTCTTGCAAGGAATGAAATGTACCATCTTCGAGAATCTGTCAACCACCACAAAAATGGAATCATGTGCTCTTTATGTCCTTGGTAAACCAAGAACAAAATCCATACTGATATCATCCCATGGCTTCTCTGGTACAGGTAATGGCTGATATAGCCCTATATTCTGACTTGTTCCTTTTGCCATCTAACACACTCTACAACTCTATACAAAATTCTTCACATCTTGTTGCAATTGTTGCCAATAATAATTTTCACCAATAATAGCAATGGTCTTTTCTTGACCAAAGTGTCTAGCCAATACTCCACTATGCTTCTCCTTAATCAGGTTCTCTCTCATGGAACTCCTTGGAATGCACAACTGGTTTCCCCTAAACAACATGCCATCTTGGATTATGAAATCCAACCATTTTGTCCTATCCAAAGTAACAGGTTCCAAACAAGCTTTCTAGGCCTCTCCAAAAACTAGATCTTCAGGATACAAACTTTTGAGCTCATTGAACCCAACAACCTCTATCTTCATTTCTGTCAACAAATTTTTCCTTCTACTCAAGGCATCTACAACTCTGTTGAACTTCCCACTCCTATGCTTCAAAACAAAAGTATAGCTCTGCAAAAAATCAACCCATTTTAAGTGCCTTTGGTTCAGCTTCCCTTGACTATTAAGATACTACAAAGCCTGATGATCAGTATATAAAACAAACTCTTTTGGCAACAAATAATGTCTCCATTTCTTCAAAGCCTAAACTATTGCAAAAAGTTATTGATCATAAACAAAATACTTTTTCTTGGCATCATTAAGCTTCTCACTAAAATAGGCAATGGGCTTACCTTCTTGGCTCAAAACAGTTCCTCTACCACTACCACTAGAATCACAATCTACCTAAAATACCTTATTGAAATCTAGAAGTGGCAAAATAGGTTGTTCTACAACTTTCTACTTTAATGTATCAAAGCTCTTGTCTGCTCCTTTAGTCCATCTAAACTCTTTTCTATCCCCTCTCATTGTCTCAGTTAGGGGTGCATAAATGCTACTAAAATTCCTGATAAACTTTCTGTAAAAACTTGCCAAATCATGAAAAGATCTTACCTCCATTGTACTCCTTGGTGTAGGCCATTCAATGATAGCCCTTGCTTTTTCTGGGTGCATCTTAAGACCTTCGTCTGAGACAACAAATCCCAGGTATACCAACTCCTTTGCAAAACTACATTTCTTCAGATTAATCAGCAACTTCTCCTCCCTCAACTTCTCTAGAACTCTTCTGATATGCATCAGATGCTCATCCCAAGTCTTACTAAAAATCAAAATATCATCCAAATAAATAATAATAAAACTTCCTTAAAATTCTTTCAGTACCTCATTCATGAGCCGCATGAATGTACTCAGTGCATTGGTTAGCCCAAATGGCATGAATAACTACTCATACAAACCTTCCTTTGTCTTGAAGGCTGTCTTCCATTCATTTCCTTCTCTAATATGGATCTGGTGATACCCACTCTTCAGGTCAACTTTTGTGAAGTACTTGGCTCCACTCAAACAATCCATGATGTCATCCATTCTTGGCAATGGAAATCTGTACTTGATTGTTATCTTATTGATGGCTCGAGAGTTTGTACACATCCTCCATTCTCCATCCTTCTTTGGTGCTAGTACCATACGTACCGCACATGGACTTAGGCTCTCCCTTATCAGTCCCTTCCTCAACAACTCTTGAACTTGTCTATTCAGCTCTTCATTCTCTGCAGGGGTCATTCTGTGGGCTGCCTTGTTTGGCAAACTGGCTCCTAGTATCAAATCCATTTGATAACTTGTCTTCCTTACTGGTGGTAAACCTTTTGGTACATTATCAGAGATAATATCCTGGAACTCTTCCAACATATCTAAAACTTCTGCTGGTACATCTTCATAGTTCTCTTGATTAATCTTAGGAATCAATGCAAAGCAATGACGTTCATGCTTCATACCCTCCAAAAATTTCCTACCATCTACCAGGCAAATTCTGGTAGTACTACATACCTTTTCTTCCACCTCCTTCAAGGGCTTCAACTTATGATGAACTCCATCCTTTGTTAGGGAATATGTGTTTGCATGACCATCATGGACAATGCTCCTATCATACTGCCACGGCCTCCCCAATAGCATATGACATGCATCCGTCGGTATGATATCACACAACACCTCATCATGGTAGTCACCAATCTTGAACTTCACTTAACACTGCTTATTGACCAAAGCTCTATGGTCCTTCTGCAACTAAGCAATCTGATATGGATGTGGATGCTTTCTTCTTGTCAACCATCTCCTCTAAAACAAGATTATCAGTGCTTCCACTGTCAATAATAATATCACAACACTTACCTTCACATTTGCACCTTGTGCAAAATAAACTCTTCCTCTGATTAGGTTATTTCTCCTTATTCAACAAGGTTCTTCTAACAACTAGGGTGTCTCCCCTTTCAGCATCTTTAGATTGCTCAGAATGTACATCTTCATCTACATGTGCAACTCGTGCATTGCCTTCAGGTCTTCTATTTTTCCTTCTTTGATGTTGCAGACACTCGTATGCTTGATGCCCTTCTTCCCCACATTGGAAATAGGTTCCTCTAAAACCTCCACTTTTGGGTCCTTGCCCAGGTCTACCTCTTCCTCTTCATCTTTGCTCACCATTATTCTAGTCATGAGGGCGGTAGGCGTTATCCCCTCTCTGATTTTGACTAGTGCCAACTTCTTCACTTTTCTTTTGATCTTCATTACGGCCTCCATAGGGCCTTCCACTAGTCCTTCTGCCTTGACCTCTTCCCCTTTGCTTGCTGTCAAATCTTTTATTCAGCTTCTCTTCCACCTTCAGGGAAAATTGGTATGCATCTTCTATGGTGGTCATTCTGACTAGGCTCAGCTCCTCTTGAATACTCGGCCTCAACCCATTAGTGTAATGAGATACCTTCTCCTTGTTGGGCTTTGCATGACCAGTTCTAATAGTAATCTTATAAAATTCTTCTGTATACTCTTTAATAGACTTGTTACATTGCTTCAGTCCGTGCAGCTTCTTCAGCAACTCCATCTCATAGTCCACATGAATGAACTGCTTCTTCAGTTTCTCCACCATCTAATCCCATCTGGTGATCTTTCCTGTTCCTCTTCTGTTCCTCTCTAACTGGACCTCCTTCCACTAAATATTGGCATGGCCCTTCAATTTGTTTTTGCAAACTTGACCCGATCTGGGTCTTCTACATCTTCATACTTAAAGTATTCCTCCATGTCATTGATCCAATCAATAAGCTGTTCTGGATTCAAATCTCTAGAATATGTAGAAACTTTGATCCTGTGCCTTTTTCCAATCTTTGAAATGGCCCTCAACAACCTAACTTCTGCAGGATCTCCTGCAGCTTCTTGTTCTTCCTCAGATAGCTCTTCTTCAGCTTCATCCTCGCTTTCTTCTCTTGCTCTCAAATCAAACCCTCTTCGTAGCTCCTCTTACAATGCATCGATCAACCTTTGCAGGACTCTAAAACCCTCTTCCATCAAAGTATTCCTCCCAACACAATTTCTTTGTGGAGGCATCTTGGTCTCCGCAGCAAACCCACAACCTCAAGTCCTGGTGCAAACTGTCTCATGGTCGGCGATCTATCTACACACTCAGGAACCTCACTCTGATACCACTTGATGAAGGGGGTAAGTCAAAAAACACACAACAACAAAAAATAGAACTTTCTTTTATTGATCTGGGCAACTCATTACACTACAGAAGCTCAATTACAATTAGAGGAATCAATCCTCCACAAGCTGCAACACATTACAACTTCATATCCCAAGACTCTAGAATCATCTACCTTTTGTAACCCCAAATCAGCTAGGGTTTCTATTTTCCCACCTATTCTTGACTCTACACTCCCCCCCCAACTCTACTACTACCCAGGGTTCCCAAAAATGGTTATTAATAGCCTTTTTGGTGGCCAACAACCTAATTTTAAAATTTGCATCTCCCTCCAAAAATAGGTCAACTTCCAGGAGCCATAACTTTTGATCTGGGAGTCTAATTGATGAATTGTTTTATGTGTCGGAAAGCTCACAAAGTGCTCTACACGTTAAGAACTAGCTCTACCAGTTCTGCCCATTTTTGGGCCCATACAGGGCCGTTTAGTGCCTCAAACCCAAATTTGAATAATTTTTAGGTGTTTTTCAGGAAATGAAAACTTTAATAGCTTTCAGCTCGCAAATGATTTTCACATGATTCCTTCGCCAAAGGTCTTATATTTTTGTTATGTAACTTCCTACAAATTTTGACTTCAATCTGTGCCCAAATGCAAACTTTCTAAAAATAGCAGGTTACTATTTTTAGCAGTTTGGAAAAACTGAAAGTTCTACATCATTATTCAGGCGATTATGGGACCAGAACCACAAATTTTGAAAAGAAATGCAAAGAACAACAACAACAATTTTGAAACACATCTTTTTTGGGGTGATGCAAGATTGCCCTTACACCATTGGATGCTCCTGCATCACATCAATGCAACAGGGGTATGTTGACATCAATGACAACACCAGTTAGACCCATACTTGCAACAATCTCCCCCTTTGTCATTGATGGTAACATATGATGTGAAAAATTGTTTTAACCATCAAAACAAGAACTTCTCCTTACTAACTGATATAGCTCCCCTATCAACAACAATCATTCATATGTTTTTTTTTTCTTTTGCTACTCCCCCTTTGATTAGAAACCACTTTTTATTTTCACATGTCTTCTCTCCCCCTTTAACATCAATGGCAAAGGGCACATACTTGCAACCACTTCTCATACTTCAGACTCATGCTAACTGCTCCCCCTGAGTAGCAGCTACCTAACACCAATCTAGATCACAATATGATTGTGGGAACGACCAGACTGATGTAGATCAGTGCATCTTAATTCAGAACTGAAGGGGTAATAACCCCTAACTTCTCCCTGAGATACTCAAAAGAGTCCTTAGGTAGAGGTTTAGTGAAAATGTTTGCAATTTGATCCTTTGAGGGCACAAACTCCAGTCTAACTTGATTCTTGTTCACTTATTCTCTCAAAAAGTGAAACTTGATGGATATATGTTTTGTCTTTGAATGCAACACCATATTTTTTGATATGTTTATTGCACTTGAATTATCATAGAAGATTGTGATAGGTTCTTCATACTCTACTCTAATGTCTCTTAGCATTTGCTTCATCCATAATACTTGAGTGCAACTGTCTGCTGCTACAATATATTCTACTTCTGCAGTGGACAGAGATATTACCTCTTATTTCTTGCTAGGCCAAGCAACCAATCGTTTACCCAAAAAGAATGCACCACCACTGGTACTCTTCTGGTCATCCACATCACCTACCCAATCAGCATCAATATAAGCATGAAGGGAGAAATCATGATCCTTAGGATACCATAATCCATACTTAACTATTTCCTTTAGGTATGTACGAATTCTCTTGATTGCCATGACATGAGACTCTCTAGGATCAGCTTGGAATCTGGTAACAAGACCAACAACATTCATAATATCAAGTCTAGTTTGAGTGAGGTAGAGCAGTCCTCCAATCATTGACCTGTACTTTTTCTAATTAGTCTTAGGAGATTCATCATCTTTACTCAGCTTACATCTGGTTACCATGGGAGTATTCATTGGCTTTGAATCTTCCATCCCAAATTTCTTCAATAATTCTTTCACATATTTGGTCTGAGATATGAAGATTCCTTTCTTTGTTTAAGTGATTTGTAGACCCAAGAAGAAATTCATTTCCCCAAACATAGACATCTCAAATTCACTTTTCATTTGATTTGCAAAGGTCTTGCACATACTATCATTTCCCCCAAATATGATATCATCAACAAATACTTCAACAATCAAGATATTTTCATGATCAATCTTGAAGTACAGATTACTATTAGCAGTACCTTTGTTGAAGCCAATCTTCAAAAGATGTATGTCCAATCTTTCATACCAGGCTCTTGGGGCTTGTTTGAGTCCATACAATGCCTTCTTCAATTTGCAGACCATATCTTCATGATCAGACAATTGAAATCCATCCAGTTTCTCAATGTATACCTCTTCTTCCAAATCACCATTTAGGAAGGTAGACTTGACATCCATCTGATACACCTTGAAATCTCTGAAGGTAGAAAAAGAAAGAAATAATCTGGCTACTTCAACTCTTGCCACTAGAGTAAAAGTTTCTTCAAAGTCAACTCCTACTTGAGAATAACCCTTACAGACCAATCTGGCTTTGTTTCTTATTACTTCACCATCTTCATTCAGTTTATTCCAAAAGACCCATTTAGTCCCAATCACATTTTTGTCCAGAACAAGATCCCAAGTGTGATTCTTTTCAATCTGCATCAATTCCTCCTTCATTCCATTAACCCAACTTTCATCATTGCATGCTTCACTTACTATTTTGGTTCAATCTTTGAAATCAAACAATACTTCACTAAATCTTGAGCAATTTTTCTTCTTGTTTGAACACCTTTTCTTTTATCTCCTATGATCTAGTCTTTAGAACGATTCAATCTTACATACCTAGAAGTTTTGGAAAGCTCTTGCACTTCTAAATCTTGAACAGGTTCATGCAAACTTGTCTCTTCTTACTGTATTTCAGGATTCTTCGGATCAGTCTGAATCTGAACTAGAGTTGGGACTTATTCTCCTTGATCTAAGACATCATTCTGGTCATTTTCTTCATACTCATAATATCTTGAGGGATTTTCCATGCTTTCATCAACCTTCACATTTGCACTTTCTACAATTTTTCTCAATCTCTTGTTATAACACCAGTATGCTTTGCTTTGAGTAGAATATCCCAAGAATATTCCTTCATCACTTTTAGCATCAAACTTGCCAAGGTCTTCATCTCTTTTGATATAGCATTTACTACCAAAGACTCTGAAATATTTCACAGTAGGAGTGATGCCAAATCAAAGTTCATAAGGAGTCTTACCAGTATTGCCTTTGATTTGTACTCGATTAAGAGTATAGATAGTAGTGCTTACAACTTCACTCTAGTAGATCTGAGGGATATTTGCTTCCATCATCATGGTTCTAGATGCTTCTTGGATGGTCTGGTTCTTTCTTTCCACTACTCCATTCTGCTGTGGAGTCTTTGGAGCAGATAATTGTCTCTTTATCCCATGTTCCTCACAGAATGATATGAACTCACTGGATGTGAATTCTCCACCTCTATCAGATTTGAGGCATTTTATGCTTATGCCAATTTCATTTTCTACCATAGCCTTGAATATTTTAAATTTCTCAAGTGCCTCAGATTTTTCTTTCAATAAAGTTACCCATGTCATCTGGGAGTGATCATCAATCAACAACATGAAATACATATATCCTTGCAGACTCCTAATTCTTGTCAGACCATAGAGATTAGTTTGTACTAAGTCTAACAATCCGATTGGAGATTGTTCCTTATTTTTGAATGTGACTATGTTCTTCTTACCCAACTGACACTCTTTGCACAAACTATTAGTAGGTTTCACCAGTCTCGGTAGATCTCTTACAACCTGAGAGTTGCTTATCTTGATGATATTATCAAAATTTACATGACACATTCTCCTATACCACAACCAACTCTGATCAATTTAAACAAATAAAAAACTTTTTCCAATACCAACCAAGTGGAAGATGTTAATTTTTTTCTGTGTACCGGATGCAATCTTAGTTCCAGAGCTTTCAAAGATCTTGCATTTTCCATTTTTGAATCAGAGATCATAGCCTTTGTCCACCAACTGTCCAACACTAAGAAGATTATGCTTTAGACCTTCAACATATAGAACATCCCTGGTTTTGTTCTTTCCATCAAAGGAAATGATTCCTCTACCTCTAATTCTGCCAACAGAATTATCTCCAAACTTTACAACTCCACCTTCATATCTTTCCAAGCTTAAGAACTTGCTCTTGTCACTAGTCATATGGTGAGAGCAGCCACTATCAATAACCCATTCATACTTTTCTTCAACCTGAGTAGCCAGAGTACTTTCTATCATCTTATGATTGGAAGATTCAATAGGCATTGGATCTTCTTCCTTGATGGCAATAAACACCTAGTCATTTCCAGATTTATTTCCTATCTTAGATTCATCATCTGTTACTCCTTCATCATTATCTTCTTGAACATAGTAACACCTTTTCTAAAACCTTGATCTACTAGGGTTTGGCCTTGAAAACCTTTCCAGACATCTTGAGGTAAAATGACCAATCTTATTGCAGGCAAAGCATTTAAAAGGTATTTTTCCTTCATACTTGTCAGATCCTCTTGGTAGTCTTTTTGCAATGAGAGCTTCAAGTTGTTTAGCTTCTAACTCATCCTCTTCTAGATCTTTCCTTTCTTTCTCATACCAAGATGGTTTTCTTGAGGAGCTTTCCCCTGGATCATATCTCTATTTGCCTTTAGCAAAGGCACTAGCTTTGAAAGCAGATTTAGTCTTGGGAAGTGCATCACCAAACTCTACTAACTCAAATGCAGATATCTTACCAACCAATTGATCCCTTGTGATAGTTGTTAAAGATCTGATTTCTTCAATAGCAGTGACCTTGTGTTTATATGTAGGAGGTAAAGATCTGAGAACTTTAGCAATATTTTCATCTTCATCCAGTACTCCACCAGCACATCTGATGCCACATACAAGCTCATTTACTTTTTCCATATATAAAGTGATGTTCTCATCTTCACTCATCCTTAGGTTTTCAAACTTTCCTTTTAGACTTTACAGCTTGGCACACTTAACATACTTGTCTCCTTCATATAGATTTTAAGCTTTATCCAAATTTCATAAGTAGGCTTTAATCCCATAACATTTTTTAGCTCTATACTAGACAAGGCACTCAGTAGGGCTTCTTTAGCTCGAAGATTATTTTCTGCATCCCTGAATTCATCTATAGTTGTTGGCCCATTCCTTGGAGGAACATATTTAGTTAAGGTTATGTTCCAATACTGATATCCCATGCACTGTAAGTGACATTCCATGTGGTTCTTCCAGGCAGTGAAGTTTGTTCCATCAAACCTTGGATTGTCATTCTTGTAGGTCAACATCCTGGATCTCCTCGAGCGGTCAAGCTTCTTCTAGAGGAACTTGGCTTTGATACCAATTGTTGGTTTTAGGAGAGACAACTAAGAGGGGGGGTGAATCAGTTGTCACCAAACTTCTATTCCTTAACCACTTAAAACCTTCTTATATTTTAGCAGCTTAACAAATATTAAATAATGAAGCATAATGCAATAACTCAAGAGAAGAAACATATTCAACACATATAACACAAAATTTTTTAACATGGAAAACCCAATTAAGGGGAAAACTACGGGGTGACTAAGCCAAAATTGTATTCTCTGTTGATAGAATACGAAGAATAAAATGGCACTTGCCAATTAGGGCTTACTGCTCGAGCACACTACTCACAAGAGGCCCACTGCCTATAGGAGACACACTATCTATAGAATATAAATATTACATACTTGAACTAGAGATTACCATCTTCACCATGCTTGAGATAGTTCCATTTGAGCTCAACACCTCTACTCTACTTTTCACTCCTCTTCTTTATTACTTTCTCATTATGACAAGGATGCTTTTAAATGACTTCACAAATCTTATTTATACATGACATAGACTTTGGAATGATCATCAAAGTCGGCACAACACATGCTTTATTTTATTACAGAGAAATTACAAAAATACAACCTGACTTGTTACAAAAACTTCATGCCATCACTACACAGTTAGCCACACATATCTGGGACTTCAATCTCCTTTGAGGAACATGCCATGCTTTGCAAAACATCTTCAAGATCATCTACAACATGCACAAATTATCCTGTCAGCCAAGATTAGGAAGAACACCATCAACTGAAGGTAAGTCTTCAATGTGGGCTGCCAACATGAACTGGACACAATCTAGAGACCCCCACAAGCTTGCTTGAATCACCAAGAACATCTACACCACTTTTGCTTACTGTAATCATTCGCATCTTCATCTTGAACCTCAAGAACATGGTTGATCATCACTATCACATTAGAAGGATTACTTGTGGACCTCCAAACCACAAACCAATTACGTTTTTAATTCACATTAGCTTCCCAAAAATGCCACCAGATCCGCAGAACAAGATATTGCATTTCCAGATCTCACCAGACCTATTTGTGCCACTCTATCACCTCTGAACAACTGACAGAACTAATTTTTATTCATATGCCCATAACTTCTCCAAATCATCATTTGAATCTCTGAAATCTTGGCTGGAGCACCTTCAGACACATATCTGCAAACCCTTTGATGTGCATACTCTAATCTTCAATTGACTAGGATTTTTGCTTCATAGAACTTCACTATCTTTATTGTCCTTCTTTGTTTCTGATAGGGCTAATTTTCTCAATATCCTCAGTACACATCTCATCCAAACCTTGACATGAATGCAACAGGAGTGTGTTGACATCAATGACAACACTAGTTAGACCCATACTTGCAACATAATGCACTAGTCTAGTGTTTTCCTGCTATAAAAACTCTGGAGGGAATCACCAACTTTAAAATCTAATTAATCTTTCCTTTCATATTTGTTTAATATCTAGTTTTCTGCATCTTCATGGAGATTAATGGATGTAGGGGTCATGTTATGGAATTATAGAGTTTTAACCCCTTCTTATTTAGGATGAAGATACTCTCTTTTAATTAGTTGTCAGTGTTTATTCAAGGTATAAAGAGATCATGCCTAGAGAAGAGTAATTGTGTAAACACCCCTTATTCATACACCTGAGAACCATCCACTTCCAATATGTCTGTAATTTGTTATTTAGCATGGGTTTTATCCTTCATTCAGGCCTACATCTAGGAACACCCTCCTGAGACCTATGGAGCTCAAAGTGTAGAAGGATTTCATAGCCTTGTTAATTGGCCTTTTCTTGTCTTCAATCTATTGATAGTGCATATTCCTTATTTTAAACCCCTAATCCCTTGGTTTGAGCAATGCGTTTCTCTTTAGGTTTAAAGGTTGCAAGAAAAATAACCAAAAAAATGGTGACTTTATTGGGGACAATTACAAATTGTGTCTTATCCTGATATCCCCATGTTCACAAATGCCAGCACTCTTGAAGATCACTGTTGAGAAATTTTTTCCCATTTGAGTCACCAACAAAATGGTGGCTCTGCTGGGGAGATTCAGATGCATATCTATCTGGAAAGAGTCAAATGATTTGAAGACTAGAGAACCTAATTTCTAAAGGAATTATTGTAACATGTCTAGTTATTTTATGAAAATAATGGTACTATGTTGGTGGAGTGGACTCAAAAAAGTATTTGATCTTTGAGGAGCTTTTAGTTGCTTGAAGATTTTGTCCTCTTTGAAGAGGTGGCAACTCTATGAATGAACTTGATAAATTATTTCTGATTATGCAAGTGTATTGCATAGATCTGCAAAATTTCCAATGATAAGAAGAAAATTGTGACGTCTGCAACAATTTCTAGGTATTTGGTCCTTAACTCTAGTTTCAATCTCCAAAGGAAAATAAAAAATAGATGTGAAGTTATCTATGAATGCTCTATCTAGAATTCTATTCCCATGCTTGAATGAAGGCCTATAATAGTGAGTTAATGATTTCATTAGAGAGACTTAGAGTTTTGTTAAGAGGTAGAACTATAGTAAAGTTGTTGTGAAGGAAGTTGGTTGTTGTTGAAAGCATATTTGAACATGGGTTGTTATTCTTTCTATCTTTTTGCACATTTGAATGTCAAAATGCACTATGCATCACAACAACAATCATACCCTCAGAGAAGGGTGTTCTTTGTTGAAAGATATAGAGCATTGGATTTTAGTGGCATCTAAAACTATCCAAATTCTATTCCTAATGGGGTTAGAGAGCATCTGCCAAGGTTCAATGGTGATAAATCTAAATCAACAAATAAGCATCTCCAGGATTTTAATGATGTAATAGATATTATGAGGTAGATTTTGAAGATGTTGTCGTGAGATTATTTGGCCAATCTCTAAAGGGTGAGGCAAGAGATTGGTTCTCTTATTTACCAACATGCTCTATCTATTGTTGGGTGAGTTTAAGGCAAGTTTTATAGAGCAGTTTGGTGAAAGGATTAATGCAAGTGTAGCGATCGACAATTTTATGGGCATTCACAAGGAAGAGGATGAATTAGTTCCAGCATTTAATTTGAGATTTACAAAAACATTGAGAGACATTCCTGAAGCTATTAGACCAAATGATGTAGTAGGTTTAATGGTTTACTTGGGAGCATTTGACAAAAAGATGAGTTACCAATTGAGGGACAAAGATCCTATAACCTTATATCAGGCTTATGAGGCCGCCATGAATATTGAAAACAACTGGAAATATGGAATGTCCAAGGGTTATTTATCTACTAGTGTTTGTGACCCTAAAGCACCTTATGCTGATGAAAAGTGTAAGTCAGGAATTAGAGAAGAACATCAAAATACTTATAGCCCTATTGTCCCAATTTATATATCAGTCCATAGTGTTGATCATGTAGAATCTCAAACAAGTTGTCAGTAGGTTACATGCAATGATGATCCTATGGTCTTGTTTTAGGCTCTCTTTGACATGAGAAGGCATGGGGGTGAATCAGGATATTCTCTATTTTCCAGGGTATTGAATACCTATATGGATATCCCCATGGGTTTCAAGCCTCAAGAATCTATATGCATTGATTTATTTTGTCAGATATATGATGCAAGTTTGAGTTTATTTCCTCAGAAGTTGAAGCCAAGTAATTTTTCTCAGGTTCTTGACTAGATAGGCATGGTAGAAAATGGTAAGGTTCATGTTGAAAGTAGTGACAACATTCATAGTGCTAGTCACACTAGCCCTGCTATGGGGTATGATTCAAATAATGATGCAAGTGAAGAGGGCTTGTCCCAAGCTAAGATTATTTCTCATGTTAGTGGAGAAAATATTTGTGAGCAGCCAAATAATGTGGTGTGTGTACCTAAGGATTGCATTCATGAAAATTCAAATACACTACATGATGCAACTGATGAAGAGATGGAAGCATTTTCATATATTTAGCATACTACACCATGTAATGGAACTACTAGCTGCTCTAGTGATGAGATCACAAAAGAAGTTTAGTTGTAGTCTTGTGATTCATCTGATTTAGATGATATGTTCAATGGTATGATTGATAATGAGACAATGTATTCATCATTGAGTATGCAAGAACCATGTAACCTTGATCATAATCTTACTAGTGTTGAATGTTTTGTCAGTAATGATCTTGATATCATTAGGCCTATTCATACGTATCCAATTCATGAAGTTGATCATGTTGATTGTTATTTTGTTGGTCATAGTGGCTTACATGAAGAAGAGTTTGAAAGTTTTATTCTAGATGAAGATAACATTAGCGTCTAGGATGTTGATAGCACAGGCCCACTGTCATGTGACTAGCATATGCATTATGATGAGTATGTGAATGATAAAATAGCACCATTGTTGATTAATAATATTATGGAACTTGAAAAGCCTTTTGACCATGCTATCTTGATGCAGAGTGGCACAAGGGAAGCAACAAAGGTCTACTCTTCTCTCTGCCGACTCACCCACTTCACCACCTTATACAAGCAAAGTCACACTAAGGGAAAATTAGGGGTTTTGTTAACTAGACTATTGTCCAACTCTTAATACTATTTCCACATCTTCTAATAGGTCTACCAACACCTTCCTTGCAGTTGGTTTGATCCCCAACTTCACCCAACTCTCCAACCTTCACTTGGCCTAGTGAGGCTACTAGCCCTCCTAAACTAGTTTTCTCTACACAACTTGACAAAACTAAATGACCATGCAAGCCATTGGTGGATTCTAATACCCTTTAAGGAACTCCAACAAACTTCCAAACCTCCAGGTCCAACTCTACTCCAGTAACTCAGAACACCCACTAGGTCTCTAGGCCTAATTGATCAGTTTAGGGCTAGGTTACAAAGCAAGTGGTCAAATTTGGGGTCATAGATCAGGGACAGGAACTTGGATCACCTCTACCACATCCAAACAACTCAAAACCACCATCCATTCACTCACCCTATCAGGATTTTGTCATTTACAACACTAAATTGCACAAATTTGGTCAAATACATGGTAATACTTCACCTAGGGCATCACTCCAAAAATTGAAGATTGTCTTTCCCAACAAAATGCTTTTGGAATCAAATAAAGTACATCCCTAGCTTGCATTTCACCAATTTGCATGAGGTTTCATTAGTTAGAATGCATTCTAGGGCGGATTTTGTATGATAAACCCTAGAAAACAGGGTTTGAGACCAATTCAAATAAAGATTGCAATAACTTTCTACTCAAATCACTTCAGGACCTCAAACTTGCTGCATTCAAACCTTGACTCCAAGTAGTTTCAGAAAAATAACATGGATCCACCTGATCAATCCATACAGGTTGTACAACAGGAAAAAATAGGGAAAAACAGTCAGTTTTCTTTATTTCTATGCCTAAAACTCCGTACCAAAACTTCTCTGCCGTACAGGAGTGAGATGACAATAGTATAAACTGATCCAAGTCGGTATCCAACCTCCAACAATAGTTTTCAACTGTCAAAACTGAGTTGTAACTGGCTAAATGTGTCATTGACACCATTGGCAACTTTTGACACTATGGCATTTGAATTAACACAAGGTTGTCGATGGGTTTAGCTTGTCCAATGAAATCAAACCACCATCATACTCCCTAGACCATGCAAAAACACAAAACTAGCAAATAGACTCAAAGAAAACCTCATTAAACCTACTAGGCCTAAGTGACTCAACTAGGGTCCAAGTGGACTAAGAATGAGTGAGGTTTATATGGTCACCCCAAACATCTTGACCACACAAAAGGACCTTACATCCATGGCTAAAAGCCTTATTACAAACACATTGAACAAAAAAAAAACACAACTTAGCAAAATGCTTCAAAATGCACTCTTGGGTGCCCTGCACCAGAATCAGGTGCTCTAGGAGATGGCTCGTCTCAGTTTTGGATGACGGGATACTAGTACAGCAGGGCCTTCACAATCACATGCTCAAAATAGGATGCCTCACTCCCATAGGTCTCATGGAGCGACAAGTGACACTCATAGGTAGAGGAGTAGAAGCCCTAATGGTTTTGTTGGAGGGTATCGACCTTGATATTAATTTCTCTTCTTTTTTGAAATCGTGACCCCTTGCATGGGGAGCCTATATTTCCCTTGAGAGCATTTTTTCCTAGCTCCTTGATACTCTTGTATATGTAAACTTCAGATATATCTATGAAAGTTCATCTTTTTATGGTTTTTGACTATCAGACCTATACTCATCTCTTGTGCACTTTTAGAAGTTTATGAACTTTTTGATTATGTTTTTGACCTTTCAACTCTTAACAATGTAAGTATGACAACAGTGACATGTTTTTGTATATTTTTTTGTGGCATATATATGAGATGCAGTTTATGATATGAAGATGCAAGAACACAAGAAATGCTAAAATGAAACATTTACTTCTACTGGATGTCATGAGATATGACATTGAATTTATTACTTTGAGACTTTTTTTGATTTTTGTATGAATGCAAAGTGGAACAAACATTGTGACTGCTCTTCAATACAATTTTTAGTCTAGGGGTTTGCAAGTTGTCCTAATATAAGAGACCTATTCAAGGCTGTGAGATAGGATTTAGAACTCAAGTGGGGAGTGGGAGTGAAATGGAGTGCTTCTGATTTTGGGCTTTGCTAAAGGCTAAACATTGATCCTTATCTAGATAAGACAATTTGACAAGCTTTCAACTTAGACAAGTAACAAAGTTTGATGCTCACTAGACTGAGATCATAGATGGAAAGCAAGATAGACCTGGGGTAAAGGATAAATGGGAAAGAACAAGGGTCCCTAGATAGAAAATGATCCTAGAGACTACTGGACCCCTGACTTTGCTCAGCTAGTGTGTATGTGTGCTTTGTACCTTTCTTTCTCTATTAGAATGTCACCCTTGAGGCTTTGAGATTAGACTAATCTCCACCCAAGAGAACAGACATTCAACAATCTTCTCTCTTTCACTCTTTTTTTGTATCTCTCTTTTTTTTTTCTTTTTTCACTTTTTTTGTGTTTTCCTCACTTGATTTTTCTCATTTTCTTGGATTTTGACTTTTTATAAAAATGAATGTTTTTTGGAACTTTCTGACATGCAAACTTGATCTCTCAATTCTAACTTTTTTCAATCACTCTTATTTTGATCACTAATTTTTTTATTCACTCATATTTTAGATTGCTTCCTTCAGAGTTTTGATCTTCCTGATGTTTTTGGCCAGGAAAGATAAGGGGCTGAGTGCCACCTAAATTTTTTGTAATCTAGTCGGACTTCTCTACTACTAGGGAAGAATTGGGAAGGTCTACTAGCAAGCTTCCTTTGAACACTATAGGTTTGAATACTGACTTTGTTTAGACCTAACATCTTGACTTATTAAGACTGGGATCCATGTAAAGCTAAGAGCTAGGCTTTGATTAGAATCACTGGGAATGAAGGGGATAATGGTGATTAATATAAAGCTAAGAGCTAGGCTTTGATTAGAATCACTGGGAATGAAGGGGATAATGGTGATTATGAAAATGGGGAATCTCTAGGTCCTGAAAGGATGACATATATCTAGGCAACATTAAACTCCTTACTGAAATGAAAATAATACAAGAGCAAGTTACTAACAGTAATGCAAGATGAACATAGTGATGCAGAAATGCAAGAAACAAATTATTTTTGATATTTATAATTTTTTTGTGTTTTTATATTTTATGATTTTTTTGGTTTTTAGACATAGTATTTCTTGAGGTGAAAGACATTGACTATTTCACCAAATTCCTCTCCCTCCATTGTGCACAAGAGATAGGAACCATTTCTGATGTCTTCTTTGACCATATAAGGACCTATCTAGTTTGGCCTGAACTTGTGTCCTTCACCGGATCTTTTATTAATTAAGTTATCTATTCTGAGCACTAGGTCTCCCACTTGAAAAGGTCTTGTGATGACTTTTTTGTTATATTGCTTCTTCATCCTTGTGAGATAGGAATCATATCTCTAGACAACTCTTAAGCATGTTTCATCCATCATTTCTAATTTAGCTAATCTCATTGCTTGATATTCCTCATTTTCCAATAATCCTTGTAGCGACACTCTTGAACTAGGAAACTCTACTTCCAGTGGCAACACTGCCTCTGACCCAAAATTGAGGGCATAGTGGGTGGTTCCAATTAGAGTCCTTACGCTTGTTCTGTAAGCCCATAGAGCTGGATATAATTGCAAGTGCCAGTATCTTTTAGGGTCTTTTACGATTTTGACCAGTATTGACTTCAAAGTTTTGTTCGTGGCTTCTACCTGTCTGTTTCCTTGAGGATAGTAGACCGATGGGGAGTTATGGTTGATGTGGAATATCTCACATAGCTCTCTTACTTGCAAATTTTTGAATGATGAAGCATTATCTGTCACTATCACTTGGGGAATCCTGAACCGACATATAATTTGATTCAATATGAATTTGGTGATTATGGTTCCTAACAATGTAGTGAAAGACATGGCCTCCACCCATTTGGTGAAATACTTTGTCGTGGTGATAATGAACAAATGTCCATCCATTGATGGGGGAGATATCTTCCCCACCAAATCCAAGCCCCAAGTGGAAAAGGGCCAAGGGGTAATGATCGGTTGTAAATATCTTATTGGTGTGTGGTGGACATGAGTGTAGGCTTGACATTTCAGACAACATTTTATGAACTTAATTGCATCTCCTTACAAACATGGCTAGAAGTATCCCTTTCTGTGTATTTTTCTTGCCGTGGCATGACCACCAAAGTGTCCTCCATAGATCCCACTATGACATTTCTCTAGGATCTTATGTGCCTCTTGTCGACACATCGAAGCAACATTCTGTCTAAGGCCCTTTGATAGAGCACATTGTCGATTAAAACATATCTTGCAGTGAGGATGCATAATCGTCTTTTCCCCAAAGGGGTCATGTTTTCAGGGTAAGTCTTGTTTGCAAGGTAGTTTACAATATCTCTATACCAATATGAAGCAGCATATTTCTTAGATCAACCACACAAATTTCTTCATTAGGGAAATCTTTGTTTATAGGCTCCTCTTGGGGAACCGGATTGTCTACTAACCAATCTTCTATTACTTGTCCTTTGACAGACTTTTGATTGATGTAAGTTAGTTCAAACTCACTCAATAAGGTTATGAATTGGCTAGCTCTTCTTGAAAGCATGGGTTGGTTTAGAAAAGTCCTTAGTTGCTCGGATCATATCATAACCCTAGTTTCTTGATTCAACATGTAATGCCTTAATCTCTTGGTCACAAAGACTATGGCTAGACATTCTTTGTCAGCTTGGGTGTAGTTCTTCTCATATTCCAACAAGGTTCAACTTATGAAGTAGATGGATTTTTCTCTCCCACCTTCATCTTCTTGAGCTAGCATGCATGCTATGGAGATATCAGTTGCTCTGAAGTATAAGATGAAGGGCTTGTCATGTTTTGGTGGCATTAGCATAGGTGGTACCAACAAGAATTACATTACTTTCTCAAATGCATTTTGATAGTCTATCGTTCATGTTATGCCAACTTGTTTCTTTAGCAATTGATTGATGGGATGGATCTTGAAAGTCATGTCTGGTATGAAATGCCTAATTGCACCTAATTGTCCTAAAAAGGTTCTTACCACTATCTCACTTGTTGGTGGAGTTGCGTTTAGGACTACTTTAGCTGGATCAACATCAATTCCTTTTCATGAAATGATGAAACCCAACGACTTACCTGTCATAACCCCAAAAATACGTTTCTTGGGATTTAACCTTACCTTGTATTCTTGAAACCTGTTGAAGATTTTGCGAAGGTCTTCCACATGTGTTGACCTTTGTTCCGATTTAGCTAGAAGATCATCAATGTAAGTTTCCACTATTTTGTGAATGTAATCATGGAAGATATGTGTCATCACCCTTTGGTATGTTTCTCCTACATTCTTCAGCCTGAATGGAATGACTACATAATAGAAGGTTCCCCAAGGGGTGGAGAACATTATTTTGTTTTGATCAACTTCTGTAATCTTGATCTGATTATATCCCAAAATCCATCCATGAGAGGGAGGATCTCATATCCTGTAGTTGAATTGAAAATTTGGTCGATGGATGGCAAGGGGAAATTGTCTTTTGGGTAAGCTTGATTGATGTCTCTAAAATCGAGGCATATCTAAATATTTCCATTTTTTTAAAGAATTGGGATGATGTTTAACACCCAACTTGAATAATCCACTGGTTTAATGAATCCAACATTCAATAATTTCTCCAACTCTTCTTTTACCATTTTGGCCACCTATGGCTTTATGGGCCTCAACTTTTGCTTCACTAGTTTTGCATCTGTTTTTGTCACTAAGTTGTGCACTATGATTTTTGGATCTAATCCTAGCATGTCTGAATATGTCCAAGTGAATACATCAGTGTATTCAATGAGAAACTCTATGTAGTCTCCCAGTTCTTCCTCATTCAGTTCTCCTCCTAGCTTTAACATCTTAGGCTTTTCAAGTGTTACAATATTGATGTCAATCATATCTCTAGTTAGGGATGGGTGTCCTTCCTCAAACTTCTGAGGAGCAAGTGGTAAATCTAAATTCATTTTGATTTGAAGGATTTCTATCTCACTTCCAAAATAGTCCTCTGGGTGAGGAAGGAACATGTATCCTTTCTTATGGTATACTTTTGGAAGTCCATCATAGGCATGTAAATATTCAAGGATGGCTTCATCATTTTCAACGTAATCTCAGATTAGCTTCTTTGTTTGACCTATGGCATAATTTAGGATGCCTGGCAATTCTTCACTTTCTAACAATGGCTCTCCACGCACTGACACAATATATTCTAAATTTTGAAGTTGAGCATGTGGTGAAAATAACACGGCCAATGTAGCCATCAAATCTACCACTTGATTCTCTTCGCTGGGTATGGCTTTTATGGAGAAGTGGTCAAATAATTGGACCAATTTCTTAATGGTTCTTTATAAGGTCATAATCATTTTGATTTCATTTCATAATTTTCTACAACTTGATTGATTACTAATTAAGAGTTTCCAAAGGCAAAGATCTTTGTGATTCCCATTCTCATGGCTAGCATGATTCCTAGGGATAAGGCTTCATGCTTAGCAATATTGTTTGTGCAAAAGAAATCAAGTCTGAAAGCAAAGGGGAGGGTTTTTCCTTCTGGAGATGTCAAGATTATTCCCATCCCTACCCCAAGTTTGCGACTAGCTCTATCAAAATGTAGCATCCATAAGTCTTGATGATTTTGTGTTTGAGATGTTTCTCCAAATTTGTATGTGGAATTTTGTTTTTCCTCCCTTTCCTCTCCTTCTTCGATGATTTCTATTGTCCCGATTGAGAGGTTCTTGATGTCCCATTCGTCATTACTTGAAATGGCTGCGAAACCAAATGGTGCATGGGATTTGGTGGCATGAGGATCAAAGGGGAATTCTCTAAGATCATCCATTCTCTGATAAGATATGTTGTGAGTACTTGTGTTTGTTTGGCTATCTTGAGTTTCTTCTTTCGATTTCTCTTGCACTTTTAACTTTTTGTCTTTTTCCTCCTATTCCTTCCTGTAAATATTGAAAGGATCAAGGTTCTCTTTGACGATGTTGATTTTTCCCAAATGATGGAAATGGATTTCTTGAAATAAGGTGGAGGTGATGGCCTTCATGGCATGAATCCAAGGCCTCTCGAGGATCATATTATAATTGGTTTCTCTATTGATAACATAGAAATATGCGGAAATGGTTTTATTCATCAGAGTGAGTGGTAGGTTGATTTTCCCAACTGTTTGTATGTCATGACTATCATATATCCTCAATGTGGAAGTTTGTTGTTTGATTCCTATTTTTCTACATCCCATTCTTCGTAGGAATGACATTGGCAAAAGATTGACTGTTGATCCTTCGTCCACCACTACTCTTTGTATAGTGACCTCTTCGACTTGAATTTGTATGTATAGAGGTGAATCCTTTTTCTTACTTACTTCATTTTGAGGTAGTTTGGAAACAACAAATGTGAGAGGAGGTGACTCCTCTTATGTTGAACATCCCACTTCTAATACTTCCAAGAATATTTTTGGGTGTGAGGGAGAAGCTCCCAATAAATTTATCACTTGCGAAAAGACATTTTTAGTTTGATCTGCTTGTTCTTCTTCATGGATTACAAACACTTCTTGGTTTAATTCCACTTGATTGGAACTATTTTGGTTGGTCTTCCCTTTCTCATTTTGGGTTTCTTTCTCTTTTTTTTGAGATTGGAGAAGTTAGAGGAAGTTTTGCCATTGATCAGGAGTAAGTTTGGAGATAGCTTTATTGTAGCCATAGCAGGTTTTTGTTTCATGACCCTTTGTTCTGTGGAACCAATAATAAGTATTAGGGTCATAGGAGGTTCAGTTTGTCCCTTGGTTTCCTTTTTGTTGCCACTTACCATTTTTGGGATTGCTTTTCACTACATTGACATCTTTGTCTGGAGAAACATTGGATGTAGTATTTTCCATTATTTTAGGCATTTTGAGTTTTCCATTAGTATCATAAATTTTCTAGCCACTATCGATGGCCACTTGATCTATTCTCAAAGCACTTTCCAATGCTTCTTCATAGGATCTATATGGTAGTTTTTGAACATCTTCTCTCATATCCTTATTCAAGGCATGTAAGAAAAGATCGCATAGTTCATGATGGTCCATATTTGGGGCATTGGTTGAGGAATAGAGCACTTGCCTCTATTTGGTAACAAAATGGGCTAAAAATTCATTTGGTTCTTGCTTCATGGTGAGGAATTCTTTGATCCCTATTTTGACGAATTTTTTCATGTCAAATGCCATGACAAACTCTCTAATTAGTTGTCTGAATGAGTGAATTGAAGCCTCTAGAAAATGATAGTACCAATCTAGAGCTATTCCTTCGAGAGTTTTCGAGAAGATTTTGGCGACAACCTCGTCCCATGGGAGGAGTTCACTTATCACAATGGTGTAGGCTTTAATATGTGAATTCGGTTCTCCCTCGCCTTTGAATTTTGGGAGATCTGGCAATGGTTGAGGCAACTACACATTCCTTACGTTTTGATCAAGAGGTTATTCCAAATACTTGAGGTATATTCCGAGAAAGGTACTTTGAGATTATGGGGTTGATAGAAATAACCCTATAGGTGGGTTTTGATAACCCACTGTTGGATTTGTTGGATTGTTCTGAACAGGAGGGTTCCCATTTAGACACATGTTGTTACTAGCATTTCGTGAATAGTAGTGGAGATAGGGGGATTTTGAGATGCCCCCTAGTCTTGTTCATGAGACTTTTTCCTTCTTTTAAGAGTAGCTTGTTCTTCTTCCAAGATTCTAATCCTTTACACTAGAGTTGCAACTAAGTCTGCAGGAGTGGCAGCTCTAGGTGTTTCCTTATTTCTAGGATTTTCTCTCTAAGTATTGTCATGGTGATATGCTTCTTCTCATGCAATGTTTTCACTTTGTTCTTCTAACAAGGCAATTCTCAATGCCTCTTAAGTGTCTTTTGCTTCTTGCAGGTGTTTTTCTAATCGTTTGACTTCCTCATTTAGATGAGTACTTGATGTGCTTGTAGAAGGTTGATTGGGTCAATGTATCTCTGATCTTACCCTCCTAACTTTATGTGGTGCATTTGGTATGGCCAGATTGTTTTCCCAAGCTAGGTTGTTAAAATAGAGAGAACGCTTGGATTCTCTTTGATCTTGTTCATTATCAGAATCTTCATAGTCATAGTAGTTGGTGATTGGTGTATCTAGATGTGGCAGCACATACCTATCGAAGGAAGGAGTTTATGGTTCTCTTGAGGAAATATTCCCTTGGTTTAAATTGAGTTCCATCATATTTGAGGGTGCCATAGACACCACAGAATAAATGGAACGAATGATGGTGAAGGCAATAGAATTTGAAGTAGCGAAAGTGCCTATGAAGAATAAAGTGAAAATATTTTGATGATTTTTGTTTTAAAGCGTTGAATGTTTTTTGAGATCCAAATGACAGGAACGTAAATTACAAAACCAAAATATTCTAGAATTCATGTCATGTTCACTAAAATATGTACGCTCAAAATCATGACCTCGATTGCTTGGGGCTGTCAGGTCAAATTTTGGCATGTACATAGACCATTCCCTCCTTTCCATGAGACGATCAACCACGTCACTCTTGCTCTCATGGAAATAGCCAGTCGAGAGGAGGTGAGACACGATAGGGGTCTAGCTCATTGGAGAGCTGCACTTCGTGGAGAGGGGTCAGCACATTCTATGGCCTTGGTTGTTGTGTGCTTCATTCAATGGTTGTTGTTGTAGAGATAACCCTATGACCCAAAGGGTCACTAGTTACTCTTTGTCTGTTTGGTTTTCTACTGTTCCACCTCTGTGTGGGTAATCTTTTACTTTCGTTAATGGCTTCTTGTGTTTTAATTTGTTGAATGATTGTACATTGTATTTGAAGTTGTCTAAATGCCTCTAGTTGTTGTAAGACAAGTGAATCTTGTTGAGGTCTTGGATTGTTTTCCTCAATCTCACCGAGGACGGCCCTCATCCACTCACCTCTTAATCTTGGGCACGTGTGTGCCAAGACAAGAGATAGATGTATATAAACTGACCTTGGCTAGATTTTAGGGTTTTGACCTAAGGTGTTGGTTGACCTAGGATTTAGTTGTGTGTTTGACTTTTGTTCACCTTGTGATGTTATCAAGGGTTTGACTTTTGTTGACCGTGGTTGACCTTGTGATGATATAAAGGGTTTGCAATGTGTTTATGTGACTAATGTTTTTTCTCTTTTCTATATTTTTATGCATGCAAAGCTATATGAAGTGCAAACTTGTTTTTGTTCTTTTTTTGATATTTATGGAAATAAAGATGCCTTTTAATCTAAGAAGGGAAATATGAATGCAATTTAGAATGAATTTAATCTAATGCAATATTTTAGGTTTTTAGGTTTTCAAATATTTTGAAACAATCTAATCTAGAAAAGGAAATTTCTTTCTAAGTAAACTAGACCTAGGAATTTGAAAACAAATTACTCTAACATGCAAGATCTATCTATCAAGGAAAATGCAACATGTTACTAATCCCAAGAGTAATTTTTTATTTTCTAATTACTACTAATTAAATAAAAGCATAGAGGAACCTAAAAATAGAGAAGATTTATGTGACTCCACTACCCTCAGAAATCCTTGATGGCAACGTTGTATCCTCTTGAAGCAGTAGAAAGACCTCTTAATGACAAGACAACACAAAGAAGCAAAAAGAAGCTTGTAGAAGCTTGAGAAGGCTCAATGGGAGCTTTTGATGAGCACAATGGCATTGATTGAAGTATTATAATGATGCTTGAAGAGGTTTATGTGAAATCTTGATGAACAATGAATAAATACAAGGTACCTTCGTCCTGTGTGAGCATGAAAATGCTGATTGGAGAGCAAAAACTTAGCAAGAGCTATGTGCACAATGAATTTGCCTCCCTTTATGCTTGAGGGAGGGGGTATTTATAGATTGGAAGAAGGGAATTGATTAAGAAGTTAACTCAATTGATTGATGAGTTAACAAGAATTGATTAGGGAGTGAACTAGATTGATTACCCAGTAAACTCAGTTAATTAAGGAGTGATAAATCAATAATAGCTTATCACTGAAGAGGAATTGGAGTTAGAAGAATGTATGAGAAAGAATGGTTAATTTTAGATCAAATGGAGTTAATTATGCTTGTGTGGATGCATGAAATAGGCAACTCCATTCAAGGCATCAAAAATCATGCGAATTGGAAGAAAAATGAGTGAAAATAGAGATATATTGAGTGAGAAACTTGAGTTTTTCCACGGCTAGAAATGCAACAAGGTCACCTCTTTTGCTAGTAGGGTCACCTGAGGGGAGATCCTACAAAAAGAGGGTCGCCCAACGGGAGATCTAGAAAAAAGGGGTTTGAGAGGAAATGCATGATGGGAGATGGTTTAGAAGATGAAAAGGAGGTGATCTGTCTCCAAAAATAGGTCAATCATGTGCAAGAATCCAAATCTCCACTTGCACCACAAGATCTCCCAGGGGGAGATCTGGAAATAATAGGGGGAGATTTGGATTGGTTGAGTGAAACTAAAAACTGAAAATGGGAGATGGATCCAGGGGACCTCTAGAAGGCTTCTAGGGGGTGGAGAGGATGAAAAAATAGGGGAAAGGTGAAAACTCACCTACAAGATGCTCACAAGGCTTAGGAACAGGGCTAAAATCTCAAAAAATGTAAATTGACAAGTGTCACAAAAATGTTGAAAAGCGTCGAGGACAAAGAGAGAGAGAAAACGACACAGAAGAAACAACACAAGACAAGAAAGGAGACACGTCATCAAGAGGTTTGTTGCTTAGAGGAAATTATTTCATGCTTACATGTACGTGACAAGGATTAAAATCATCATAAGGATCCTCATGGAGGATTTGCATGATTTTTGTGCTTACAATGTTAGGTGTTCTTATGGTCCACAAGGTAAACTTTCAAATGACAGAAGTAAAATAGATAGTTCTGGATGCAGAAGTATGCTATCGAACACATGTTTGAGTACTTACGAAATATGGTGAAGGTATAGATCAGCTATATGAGTGTCTGTAGAGAATCTACATGCTTCATTGTATCTCAAGTTTGAACCGCATGCAATTCTCTCTTATTTCTTGTACTGCATAAGGTACTCAAGTTAGTAAAGAGTTGAATATGACTATCCTCTAGATTACAGTATACCTAAGTTAAGTCTCTGATTTTCTCTGAAAGTGATAGATGAGGTTATGCAGATCTAGAAATGTGTTCATAATAGTGCATAAATTCATTTCTAAGAGTTTCAGATGTTTTAGTTTACCACAATGCAAAATCCTAAGTCTTGAAATATCACAGTCTGTCAGGAATGCTCTGTTTTCATCAGTTCAACATGTTTCTTGTTTTGTAGATGCATATATTGATTAGATACTTCAAGAGATTGGTGTATGGATAGTGTTGAGAAGATACATGGCTTAAAACTTGGTCCACATAGTGTTTTTAGCTTCTCCTCGGTGATGTGAAGATGGTCATGTTGTGCCTTGCACACACGCCCCATTTCAAAATAGGGGACCCCTCTTTTAAATTTGGCTTAGGATGTCAATAGATTTTTTTCATCTCCTAAGTGGTTAAGTGGTCAAAGTGAATTTTGACCATGATTGAATGATAATGTTGAAAAATCACTTCAAGAATCTGCTAAGTTGGATTTTCATATCCCTTTTGATGGCCTTGAATTGCCCTTTTGCGCTAAATCACTCTTGCACTAACCTTTTATGCTAAATTGCTCTCCAACTGACCTCTGCGCTGATTTGCCTTCTAACCGACCTGGTGTTAAAAACCTTCATCATCGACCCTGGCATTTGTTTTCCTCCCGATGGACTTTTGTGCTAAAATCAACTGTCTCCGACTAGCGCTATATCGCTCGATCACCGACTAAGTCAGATGAGGCCAAAATGCTCGCAAGTCTAAAGGACCATAAAATCCCACAAACTACATAAAGTTGAGCCTGTAGTCACAGCGCTAAAAGGAATTCTCACCGACTAGGTCCGTCGCATCCAAATTCCCCATCAAGTCTGAACACATGAGAAACTATGCTAAAACCCTAATATGTTGACTATACATCGCAAATTAATGGCGATTTGGCTGGGATAATAAAAAGGATAACTTCCTTCGTTTTAGTCATCTTTGCAATCTTTGCTACCAGTCAAACATTTTTCTGCCATCATTGCCCTGAGTTCAATCCTGTGACCACTTCCTACATGCACAATTCAGACACTTTCTACACTAACCAGATAGGGTTTCCAAATCTTGTCTTTTTGAGCTTTCACTGTATATAGTTAGGGTTTGATTAAATGTTTTCTTTACAAGAAAAAGCCTTTAGGGTTTCCAGCTAGGGTTTTGTGCATAAACTATCTATTTTCCTTTGAAACCTAGTTAAGATTCCCTTTTGAAAATGCAAATAGATTGTCATGAGTGAAGAAGAATGATAAATTAAACAAACATTGCCGAAGTTAAACTGGAAAGACATTCAATTTTAGCATCAAACTAGAGTCTGATCGACCTGTAAACATGCCAACTCTTCAGTCAGTCGGTGACCATTGAAACCCGTGCCACACTTTGAAATTCACTCAGCGCTAAAAACATTGACCTCTGACCTACACAGTCGTGTTGTGTTTCGCCGATTAGATTGGTGGGGCCTCAAAACCCCGCAAGATTTTAAAGGTTATTTTTGTGCTAAAAACCTCCTACACTGACCTTGTGCTAAATGACCTCGTCTTTGACTTGGTCAGACACCTCGAATATCCCTGCAAAATCAGTGACGTCCCAAAGTCCTGCTAAAAATAAGACAACGGCTTTACACTAAAAGTGATTCCATCCAACCCTGCGCTAAAACACTCTTTTACTGACTTGGTCGGTCAACCTCAAAACTCACGCAAGTTAGACAAAGTTAAATCCCACGCAAATATAATGCAAATGATCTCAAAAAGACTTGCGCTAAAACACAACCGACTAACTAAACAACCAATGAAAGGTCGGTGACCTCCAAAAGCTGCACAAGTCGGTAACAACCAAAATCTATGCAAATGTTAGAAGGGAATGAATAATAATAAAACTTTGAGTCATACAAGTCCATTTTCCCTGCTGAAGTTGGCAGACCTCAATTTTAGCGCTTTTATGCCTACAAGTCAGTTGATCCTAAAAGTAGCGCAAACCATGCAAAATGACTATGTTTTAAAGAATTTTCAAAGGGAAAGTGTCAGGAATGATAAAATTAATGTTATGATGCATAGATAATGATATTTTTCATGTTTTCAATAAGATTTCTTGCAACATTAAATGTTTTTTACATGCATTAATAATGAAATTCTATAGGTGCAATGGTGATAATTGTTAGATTTGAGATTCTTTAAAAGGGTATATCAGTAGTGTTAGCAGATTCATTAAGGTTCATCTCAAACTTAGGAATGTGAAAGAATGTTCAAGGTATCAGACTTATAAGGTTTGGTCCTATAGATTAAATGATTGCCCGAGCTCAAGCCTTGAAGTACGAGTTCAAAGGAATCCCTCCAGAAACCAAAATTCACTCCAGGTGGAGTGATGTAGGAGATACAAACCTTGGTCTAATAGACCTAGATGACTTCAGAATGAGGATCTTCAGTCCAAACCCAACTCCTAGGGGTAAAATACTCAGAGACAGTGGTATATCACAAGTTGTTGCCTTCCCCACCTCAGTATAATGTGCAGAATTGTTGGCAACCTGTGCAAATAGGTATGATATCATGACAAAGACAATTCAAACAACCAACGGGGATATCCTGGCTAATTTAAGTCCACCCTCTCTAGTGGAAACGTTTGATATTCCATGGCACAAAGTCATGAGTATACTAGACAAACAAGGATTAGAGGGGACTTATAACAAAGATGTAGAGGGATGCAGAAAACATATGAATGACAATTGGGCCAAAAACAGAAGGTCTGCCCTTAGCAAATTCCCCCAAGTGCTATATAAAAGTGATTTTCATGATGAAATTGGGGATTTTATAACTTTTTTGAGCAGGATATATGGATTACCTATAGCTTCCACTTTTGAGGGGTGGATGTTTGTTATCATCATTGAGATATTGAAAGGGACTAAGTTCCATTGGGCCCAAATCCTTAGTGATAATATTCATGTGGCCTTTAGCAACTTCAAAGAGAAGAGATACTTCAGATGGACATCTTATGTCATCTATGCATTAGCAAGGAGAAACCACTATGTTAGGTTGTCCAAGATTGGAGAAGTTGGGAATGATGAGTAAACCCAAGTGAAAGTATATGAGTGTTACCCACAATTGACCTCATCTCAATCTTTGATACATTTCAAAAGGGTAAATGATGCTTTCACAATGTATATAGCTAGGTTACTGCAAGGCAACACAGCCTTGAGGATTTCCACTGAGGCAATGAATGAAATAACTAAATATGGCAGGTGGTATATCCAATTTAAGAAATTCACATATTTGAGAATACAAGGGTTCATTGGGATGGCTTATAGACTTCCCAAATATCCTGATGATAAGATAGTGCTTTTAGAGTTGTCTAGACAGTTAATACCCTGTGCTAAGAAGCTCAAACACTTGTACAGAACCAATGTTTAGTTTCCTATCAGGTTTGGCAAGGGGAACTATGCATGTCCTTCTTTAGCATCGGTAGAGCATTCTGACAAAGATCTCCAACTCCTCAACTTACACTACTACAATGCAAGGGATCATTTTGATCCAAATAAGGTGGTGGAAAGATTCATGAGTAAGAAGTTGTTCCACAAGATACACATTGAAGATTTTTGGGCCAATTGTCCAGATGATTATGAAATTATGAAGGCACATTCAAGGCTACCTCTAGCTTTCATCAAGAAGTTCCACATTATAGTAGTACCATACCAGTTACAAGATGATGAAAATGTTATGGTTAGAGGACCTTGGGAGGCTCAATACCATCAACCTATTGCATTACCAAATTGGGCAAATACAGAAGCAAGCTCATTGGATACTATCATGAGAGAACCCATCAGATTAAGCAAGGCTTGGGTAAGGGGTCAGGTGGCTACTTTAGAAGGATAGGGAATGCAACTCACTTATACATCATTAGAATCAAATAAGGACTCTGAAGGAGAGGAAGATGAACCAATCAATGTCATAGATGAGGCAGAGCTAGCTAAGAAAGATAAATCAGATAGTGAAGAACATACATCTCTATCAAAGAAGGAAAAGAAGATTAAGAAACCATCTGCAAGGCCTCCAAAAAAAGATCAACCTCCCTCTACCAGAACAAGGGCCTCCAAGAAAAGAGACATGCCAAGTGGCCCAGGAGAAGGTTCTAAAGCCAAGAAAGCAAAGGTAAGTAAGGAGGATGCTGCAACAAAGAAGGATTCTAGTCCTCCAACCTCCTTGTCTCCTGCAACCCAAAGTATAAGCCTAGCTGCCACAACTCCTATAGCTTCTACTGCCACTTCTTCTTCCACCACTTCTTCTACCATTGAATCCACTTCACCTATGACCTCAGCTATCATTGCTGCCACCTCTCCCACCTCTATCATTACAGCTACTTCCTTCTCATTGGCAATTTCTTCCAACCCTATTTCCCCCACTAGTGTCACTTCATGCCCTTCCACTATTTCTACACTTACACCTTCTACTTCTTCCACTCAAATGCCTACCCCCACAACATTACCTCCTATTTCAACTATCCTTTCACCTCCTCTTCCTCTATCCCCACTACCTTTTCCTTCACCTCTTGTCATCTCTTCTTCCTTATCGGCAGTATTAGCTAACCTAACGCAAGTCAATGTGCCCCCACTAGCCATATCTTTTGCTATTCCTATTTCACAAATGCTTGCAGATTCTTTGGCCATACCACTGCTGCCTGGGATTGACAAAGTATGTGCAAAGTTAGGTTTGTATGAGCTTGAAGCAACATTTGAGGAGGAGAAAGTTGTGTTAACAGAAGTAAGCAATGAAGACTCTAATGAACCTCTGACTAACATTAAAGTTATTGATGTATCTAACAGTCCTCTAGATAAAGGTCAAATGGAGGAAGTTTTTGAGTTGGCTCAAGAAGAAGAGAAAGAAGAGGAGATAAATATAGAAAAGGATGAAGAACCAGAGCAAGAATAGAAACCACTCATAGAACTGGTTGTAATTGATAATGATGGAGACACTGAATTAAACAAATCTTCAGCACCTGAGTGGCTGCAAAGAAGAATGACATATCCTGAGCCACAAGTGGAAATAATGTAGCTTGATTTGAGTACAATCTTATCACAAGCTCAGAGGACCAAGAAACAAAAGAAAGCCAAAATACAATCTAGGATCTATAAAGATGAATCAGGATCAAGAATTGTTGAAATAGCAGTCCCACCGACTGATGTAGAAAGGGAACAAGTCAGGGCAGAAGATTATGTGATATCTATAGTTGATTTGGGACTCGCCACTTGTGCTTAAAGAGTGGATGATTTTAAAGAATCAGTTACATCAATTTTGGAATAGCTAAACAAGGACGAGATGTCCAAGAAGGATTTAAAGTAGCAGAATGAAGAGCTCCACACCTGCCTTTAGTTTTTGGTTAAGCTAGTAGATACAGGAGGAGATATAAGGAAAGTGCCCACTTTCCTATCTACTGATGAAATGGCTAGAATGGGTGAGGTAAGATCCAAATCCCAAGGTATAGAAAAATGGTTATCTAGAGTTTTTGAGATGGGATGTGAAGCTATCAACGCCTCTGCTCAAGCGCACAAAAAGCTGGTAGAATTGCATAAGAAATGGAAAGATCTGTGCGAGGAATGTGACTCTTTTGATGAATATTACAAACATATGTATCCTTAGATAAAGAGCATTAGGGATTTGCCTGCTCAGACTCTAGTTGTAGAGCATATTCTAACTAGGAACTAGCTGCCCAAGGCCATTGAATGGTACCAATAGCTACTTTTGAGAAAAGAAACTTTTGAAAATATAAAAGAAGCATATAAACTAACCGATGAGGAGCTCCAGTCTATCATATATGATATCAATGATTCTTTGAAGGATTTCCTAGAGACATCCTATGATGACTATGCCCCATATGATATCAAAAAGTATAAAGACAAATTACATAAGGTGAGTTTTGAAGGTGTCGAGCTCAGTATGGAGGACAAGTTAGATAAGGTAAGTGACCTTAGGGCCAAATTCAAGGCGTTTCAAAAGGCAGGTGCAGAGATAGAGAAAATATACAGTAGATTTAGTCAGAAACTAGAGATGTTCGACTACTGAATCAATCATTTGAAAGATCCAGATCCATCAGAAATTAATCTTGCACTTGACGCATGGCTGACTTACCGCAACAAACTGGTTGGCAAAGACAAAATTGATTTAGATGAAGAATCTTGATAAGATTTTGAATATTTTAAAGATGTAATCCCGTCATAATTGTAAATTGTTGTATTCAAGGTAGCATGTGACTCTATTTTGTCTTTTCTATGCTTCTAAAATAATCTTTTCTATTAATATATTGAGTTGGCTAGTCAAATTGACTAGATTCAATGTATCTAGAGGCTATTTTTCATCTTTTTCATAGAAGACAAAATGTAATCCGAGAATTGATGTGAGTTGTTGCAATTGTATTTATTGATGTAATCTAGACCATTGGTGTCGAGTCAATCTCCACCATTCATTTGAAAACTCGGTATGCTGCTTTTCTATATAAAGGGCTGCCATTTCCATTATTTTGTAGGAGAGATTTGATGTTGAATTGGCGACTCTATGCCATTTGAAGTAATACAAAGCAAGTTTCTGCAGTAATCCTGAGAATTTGTATCTTGTGTTAGCTCGTTTTGGTTTTCATGGTTCACTTCTTGCTCTCCCATAGTTAATTAGTTGTACTTTTATAATGTTTATGGTTTGCTAAAAGTATCTAATGAATACTCTAAGTCCATACTTTTAGTTATTAGCTGATAGTAGATAACTGTGTAAAGTTAGTCTGGGCTGATCATTCATGCTAAAGTTCAATTGCATTTCACTAGTTAAGTTATGCCATTTACTAGGTATTTAACAAATGAATGTAATCTAAAAATCTGTTGACTTCCATTGAAGATAGCACCATTTTTTGTAGCACTGTAACACCCACTTCAGTTTGGTAATTTAGAAAATTGGTTAAAGTTTCTGAGTATTTGTCTATAGAAGGTAACCTATGCATTGTGAATGTCACTTAGGATTCTTCTAAAACCCTTACCTTTTGCATTTTCTTTAAAAACATCGTTAGATTAGGAATTTCAATAGCACTTTACATTGTTTTACCAACTGAAAACCATAAAAGGGTTCATGTGTGTTTGCTGCCCCAAACTTGAAGATTTGCAGATTGCATGTAAGACCCCTTGTAGGCACAGCTAGAACATACCAACTAAGAGGTTTCAAGTAAGCTAAGAACTAGCTGTATTATCCTTGGAGTAGTCTTACCTAGGGTAGGATACTTTTCAAGAGAGGTGTGAAACCAACAATCACACCTGCATTGTTGTGTGCTAAAACCACCATCAACATGTTAGTTAGCAGTGGAACTATTGTTTGGGCCGGTAGTCCAGTTTTCTTCATATGAGATGGATCTTGTTTGGTTGGTTTGGCATTGGAGGATGTGTAGTGATGTTTCTTGGATCCAGTTATGAAGTGTTGTAATTCACAACTCATTTTCTCTTCAATATGTGTTTTCTCTATGAATACCTATACAATATTACACATTTCATCTAAAGGTCTTTTTGGTACCAACCTAATCAATGTTTTGAGTTGTTATATATATATATATATATATATATCTATGTGTGTGTGTGTTTTAGGGCTACAACCCAAGGAAGCTAGTACTCCCTGAAGAAAGCTCACTGCTATAAAAGATTACAATGATAACATAAACATGAACTGTTGTGAAAGAAGCATTTGACTTATGTTGATATTGTAGTCCTCTTTTCAGTGCCATCAGTCCATCATATAGACTTCACACACTTCATATTTCTCATTATGATCTGTCACTTGCATGGAACAAATTATTCTGTTTGGAAGAATCGCATGGAGTGCCATTTGCAATGCATGGGTGATGCCTGTTGGGCAATAACCAATGTTGAGAATAAACCTCCAGAGAAAGGTCCTTCAACTCCAGATCAAATCAAAGATGTTGAAAATAACCTTTGAGCTAAAAAACCCTTGTTGAGTGCTTTGACTGATTCAAAAATGACAAATGTCTTTGGTGTAAAAACCACTCTTGAAATCTAGAAAAAGTTGGAGAATTTGTATGAAGGCAATAAATTTGTCAAATGTGCCAAGCTGCAAAGTTTGAGAGGAAAATTTGAAAATATGAGGATGAGTGAAGATGAAAACATCACTATCTACATGCAAAAGATAAATGAACTTGTGTGTGGTATCAGGTGTGCTGGTGGAACTTTGGAAGAATCAGAGATTGTATCAAAAGTGCTTAGATCTTTACCTGATTCATACCAACATAAGGTTGCTACAATAGAGGAGATCATAATTGTCTCAGAAGTTACAAGAGATCAACTAGTTGGCAAAATTTTAGCTTTTGAATTAAGTGAGTTTGGTGATTCTCTTCCCAAGTCTGAATCTGCATTTAAGGCCAGTGTATATGGAAAACAAAGATATGATTGTTGATAACTGAGAGGGGGGGTGAATCAGTTATCCTAATTATTTCTACTTTCTGAACTTTCTTAATTAATTAATGCAGCATTAATTCAATAAGCAAACATAACCATAAATGGAAATACACATGATAATATTTTTGACGTGGAAACCCTGTTAAGGGAGAAAACCACGGGGTGATTAACCCAAGGATTATTCTCTGTTAGAAGAATAAGTAAAAACAAAATGGCACTTGCCAATTAGGGCTCACTGCCCAAGCACACTGCTCACAAGAAGGCACACTGCCTACAAGAGACACACTGTCTACAAAAGAGTGTTATACAATACTTGAACTGATTGGAAGCATCTACAAATGCTGGAGTTCAGTTCCAGTTAGGCTTAGTATACTGATCTGTTGCACTTCATCTTTCCTCTTCTCTTATGCTACTTTCCTTTCACATACTGGACCTTCCTTACTGCTTCTATTCTGCTCTACTTCTTTTATTCGCACATAACCAACAACAACAACAACTCTCACAACAAAATCCAACTTGTATATATATCCGCAAAAGTGATTTCATCACCTTTCTAGTCGGCATCCAGAATAGTCAATCTTTTCACAAACTCTGATCTGTCGGCTGAATCCTTGCACATCAAGTAATGCGGATCAAGCATATACTTGTAGAAGTCATCAATCTTGTCGGCCAAACATAAATTATGCCTTAAGAACCTTTTCTATCATCAGTAACTCATCTAGAATAAAGTCTGATGTTCTGTCAGACAGTTCTTCCTCTGTTCACACTGTCACTTGGGAACCCGACACTCAAGCATTCATATCTCTTTATCCTTTCCACACCGGAGGCTCAAACCTTGGAATCTATTAGTCAAGATACTCCTCTTCATTTCCTCAAGTCCGCACTTCACCAAGATACTTCCCCTGAGAGATCCGGACCTATCTGTCAGAACTCGCTGACTGCTCTATTCCTGCTTACCGAACCTCAACACTTTGCAATCTGTCTTCCGGTAAAGACTCATTATGACCTGCGGATGTGTGGGCTAACCTTTGTTGCCATCAATGACAACATTCATGAATCCATATAGTGTCTCTTGCCAACAATCTCTCCCTTTGGCATTGATGGCAACACTTAGTGAAAAATGACTAAGTGTAACACTATACTCCCCCTTGGCTGATGCTCTGTCTCTATGTACATTTTTCAGAACTCCCCCTTAGTTGGATTCCTCATTTTTCACTACTCCTCACTCCCCCTTTGACATCAATGGCAAAGGGTAGGGTCCGCACACCAAAATTTCCAAAAATAGTCTATACATATTCGCATAGGTATATATATACAAGTTGTACTTACATATACTTAAGTATGTTTGTAAAAGTATTCTTCAACTGTACAACTTCTGTCGCCCAACTCTACTTCATCCTGTCCAAAATTGATATATGACCACTCAATAGAAATGCAAACACATCTGCCCTTTTTAGATATGTTGGATTATTTGTCTAGGCTGTGATTTTGGCTTCTTTTATGGCCTCATGCATGGCCTCTAGTGTAGGGACAATTAACCCTCTGAGCTCACCCAATCTACTGATTCTATTTTTCTTCTCTTTTTCAAGTTTCTTAATCTCATTCAAGACTACAACCATTTGGCATTCTTGATTTATTATGGAAGCAGTAAGTGGATCAAAATTTTGAGAAAGATTTGTCAGTTTATCCTCCTGTTCTTTCATTTTCTTCTCAATCTCCACTGTTGTTTTGGACCATGATAAACAAAATTTGTACATTTCTCCACCATCTTTAAGAGCATTTTCTAAGCTCATTATCCCAATATTCATATTTCTCCTATCATTACTTATCAACCCTTGTACCTCTGATAACCTTTTTGCAAGAAATTCCTTCTAGACCTTATCTTCTGCTGACTTTTCTAGTGAATCAAAATGTGTGCTAACACTATTGACTAGAGTTTTGAGATTACCAGAAGAGGAGGCTGTGGGATCCTTTTGAAATGATGGCATAATCTTTTCTAGCACTTCGGAAGCAGCTTCTATCAACTCACAGTCTTCCATGTGAGACTTTAGGAGTTTTTCTTTAGCCTTTACATTGGCAAATGAAGCTATCTTCATTGTCTCTACCGGAGAGAGAGAATCAAAATTAAATTGTCCTTGTAGAAGCTTCGGTTCATCAATCTCCATTATTTCTTTGTTCAGGAATTCTTGGACAGTTTTTGCAGTGTCTCTTGCCGAAGACAGATGTTTCTTCTCTTCTACATTTTTAGGGCTGTCCCTTTGAGCTTTCTCTCCTTCTACATTCTTACCACTATCAGTTGTGGTTTTCTCAGTTGGGGTCTTCTCTTCCTCTGCAACCTTGGTACTGTCAACTTCTTTTTCCTTCACTCCTACTTCTTTCTCCTATATTCTGTCTTCTCCTTTAGATCTGGAAGCTGTAGGGGAACCGAAGGAGAGATATTTGTCTGTTCATGAGCCACCTCTTCCAGAATAGAGGATTCTGAGCCCTTGTCTTTACCAGAGTCCTCTGTGATGGGAATGTTGAACTTTCTAAAAGTACTTTAGAGGATCTCTTCAGTCTCTTTTGCCACTTTGTCAGTTTCACCAAGCATGAGCTGATTCATCCTGGATTTGCTCCAGAACTCATCCTTGCACTCTTTAAAGATCATATTCATTTGCTGCAGAGTGATTGAAGGGAAGAGCTGAATGGTGACTTGTTCCCGGATCTCGAGATCTTTTGCTTGAGCATTGTTCTTCCTCATTTCAAGCCTTTTCTCTAAGATTTTGGGAATTAGAGAGATTATTTCAATAAAAGCTTTGTTGTAAGTGTTCAAAAACTGAATTGTGGCTTCCTCCAGAATCTTTTTATCTGCTTCATTATATTCATCATAACATTCTATTAAGGGTTGCAGGTTCCCATCCACAGTGACTACTTTTACTACAACATCCAAGGATAGAGTGGGTTTTTCAGAAAATTCCTCTTCCTTCTCTTTTTCTCCTTGACTGGTAGAGGGTTCACTGGATGATTTCTTCTTCTTCTTCAGTTTCTTTATCTCCTCATCTGATTCAGTTTCCTCTTCGTCTCTCTGACTGGCATAAGCCCTTGGGGCTTTTGTCTTTGATCTTTTCTTCCCTTTGCTAGATGCCTGGGCTTCCAATTTTGATGTTTTTATGCTTTTGGCTGTGACAGGTGCAGATCTCTTTGATGATCTGGTCTGGGTTGAGGTTTCTACCAGAGCACTTTCCTTGCTTTTCTTTTCTGCCTCTTTCTTCTCTTCCTCAGCCCTTTCCATCTTTTTCTTGTGGGCATCAAGTGCCTCCTTTGAGATGCCAAGGCCTTGGGAATATTTTCCACTTCTTTTCTCACCTTCCTCTTGATTTCAGGTTCTCTGAGTTGCACATGAATCTTTACACTCAGCTCCTCAAAGGTTCCAAATCTTTCTACCTTTGGATCCTTTGGCTGACTTAGCATGTGTTGAACATGCACCTCCACAATTTGTTCATCAACTTCATATCCCATGGGCATGATCCATACAGTTCTTGGTTCAACTATCTCCATTAGGCACTGATCAATCTCTACCATAAAACAAACTGTGTATTTGTATTTCACAACAAGAGACTGGGGAATCCTTTCTCTTGCATGCATCATGTTCTGAAAATTCTTGAACTATCCCCACAGGGCTGTATTTCTTGCTTTAGCATCCCCAAGTTCATGCAGGTAATCTCTGATCTGAATTGCTATCGGTTTGTCATTTTGCCATACCCATCCATTTGATCTGGGCAGCTCATTCATGAAGTAGAAGAATAGGCATATTATTAGTCCACCATATTTAAAGGAGTTTTTCTTGTCCTTTTTGATCTTCTGTATGTTTTCCATTAGTTGTCTCAAAAGAAGTTCACAGAGATCATAATCTACATTCTTTCTCAGCATCTCATAGGCTGTGTATACTGCAGTTTCGAATACTGAATTCTCCCTACTGGAATGATATATCTTGTACCCTATTATCATAGATGCATATTTGATATCCGGGTCAGTAATATCTTCAATGGTCATTGCCCTCTTATCAAATTTTGATCCGGTGGCCTCTGTGACAATGTTGTTTTTGACATATTTGAGGACAGGAATTCCTCCGGAGGAATGTAAACTAGTTACTGCCCTAATTGTTTCCTTGGTGATCTTGCAAGGTCTATTCAGCCATAGGAAGTTATCATGCACCCTACTTAAAACATACCGGACCCATTCATCTTCTTCAAAGCAGGGGAAATGAATGAACTGATCAAAATGCTTCTCCTGGATGCCCTTATATTCTAGTTTAAGCTCAAAATCATCATCTATCAATTGTTTGTGATAGATGTCTCTTAGTCTGAATTCCCCAAACTCTTCAATATTGGCATGTATGTAAACCCTAATGTCTTCTGTGTGTAAAATGCCATGCAGAACACTAGAGAATGCTCCTAGGGGATCTACCTCCAATGATTTATATGGATGTTTCTTAAATTCAGGGCAGGGCCTATCAGAGATTTTGCAATATTTGGAGTACCCATCATTCAAGGATTTAGAGAGAAATATTTGATAACGAAGAATACCTTTTGCACCTTTTGATTTCACGGATTTGGCTAGATCAATTTCTGGAAGAGTTGATTTCTGCAAATGATCTTTGATGAACTCGAGGAATTTTGACGCAGAGCTTCACTTTTCGTTTCTTCTTGAATGCAAAATGAACAAGTGATTAATGAGAAAACCCTTATATTGCTCCGCAAGCCCTAATGTCAGGTTGCAATAAATGCTTGAACTAAGTTATTCTGGTTGCTCTGTTTTCCTGGACCTGTCTTGTGAAAACACCTGTTTCATTGGAAGACTCTTCAAATCTTTTTGCAGATCTCTCAAATTTTTACTAGACCTTCTTTAGATGTTTCTCTAGAAACCCTTTGATCCGTAGATTCTCATGTGCCAATTTCAGGCACCAATTAACTGGGTGGGGGAACAAGGTTTTCTTTGTGTCTCCCCCTAAGCCAGAGGTCACCTTTTAATTTCTGGAAGGAATATCAGCACCTGAGTCTGGTGTGGATCCAACCTCTACATTCTTCGTACTTTTCTTCACCCAAATCTTGTTCATCTCATTCTTAACTTCATCTGCATTCACTTTTTGTTTACCCTTGTCTTGATTCTGATTATGGTATACCGGACCTCTTTTGTCCTGATTCTTGCTTCTACAGAATTTTGCAATATGACCGGATCTATTGCAGATTTGGCAAAAAACATTTCTTTGCATATTTGATTGATATCCTCTTGATCTGCATTGATTAGCCATATGACCTATTCTATTGCATGTAAATCATCTACCATTGAATGATTTGTTCATTTGCATATTTTTGCATTCATGAGATTTGTGACCATACCTTTTGCAATTAAAACATTGTCCAAAGAAGGATAAATTAGTCTGATTCATTCTCTTTCTGCACTGATTAGCTTTATGACCAAAGATATTGCAGTTGTGACAGTATCCATTGAAGGAAGGATATCTTTGAGCATTAGGCTGTCTTACCGGAGGACTTCTAAATCTGTTCCTTGGATTTTCTAATCCAAAATTCTTCTGACTGGATCTGAAGCTTTCTCCTTTCTCATATCCCAAACCATGCTTGTCATTTTCCCTCTTTTGACTTCCAAGAAGAACTTCAAGTTGAGTAGAACTTATCTTGAATTTCTCTTTATATTTATTTGTTGTTTGAAGATCCCTTTTGAGAGAGACAATTTGATCCTCAAGTTTTTCTTCATTATCTTTAGCATCTTCAAGATCAGATTCAAGATGTCTGATAATTCTATCCATCTTGTGGCAATCTTCTGATTTCTCTTTGAGAGATTGTCTTAGATTGTCTTCAGTTTTTCTTTTCTCTTCAACTTCTTGGGTAAACTTCATAACTCCTGATTCCATTTCATGTCTTACCATAATGATTTCTTTTGATAACTTTTCACACAACTCAGTTTTCTCCTTCAGCTCTTCATTTGCATCATTTGCTTCACCTTGTCTTGCCAATTGCTGAAGTAGCTCCTTTCTCTTTTTCATAGAGAAATTTAATTTGTCTTTTAGTTCTCTCATGAACTCATTAGCCTGTTTGAGTCTTTCCTTTAATTCATTGACTTTAGAGTTTGACTGTTCAAGATCATCAAGGGCAACCTTGAGTTGCTCTCTTAAACCATAAGCATCCATTTGAATTCCTAGATCTTCCTCAAGTTGTTAGACTCTGTTAGGAGGAACGTGGCTCTGATACCAATTGTTGATAACTGAGAGGGGGGGTGAATTAGTTATCCTAATTATTTCTACTTTCTGAACTTTCTTAATTAATTAATGCAGCATTAATTCAATAAGCAAACATAACCATAAATGGAAATACACATGACACAATATTTTTGACGTGGAAACCCTGTTAAGGGAGAAAACCATGGGGTGATTAACCCAAGGATTATTCTCTGTTAGAAGAATAAGTAAAAACAAAATGGCACTTGCCAATTAGGGCTCACTGCCCGAGCACACTGCTCACAAGAAGGCACACTGCCTACAAGAGACACACTGTCTACAAAAGAGTGTTATACAATACTTGAACTCATTGGAAGCATCTACAAATGCTAGAGTTCAGTTCCGGTTAGGCTCAGTATACTGATCTGTTGCACTTCATCTTTCCTCTTCTCTTATGCTGCTTTCCTTTCACATACCGGACCTTCCTTACTGCTTCTATTATGCTCTACTACTTTTATTCATACATAACCAACAACAACAACTCTCACAATAAAATCCATCTTGTATATATATCTGCAAAAGTGATTTCATCACCTTTCTAGTCGGCACCCGGAATAGTCAATCTTTTCACAAACTCTAATCTGTTAGCTGAATCCTTGCACATCAAGTAATGCGGATCAAGCATATACTTGTAGAAGTCATCAATCTTGTCGGCCAAACATAAATTATGCCTTAAGAACCTTTTCTATCATCAGTAACTCATCCGGAATAAAGTCTGATGTTCTGTCAGATAGTTCTTCCTCTGTTCACACTGTCACTTGGGAACTCGACACTCAAGCATTCATATCTCTTCATCCTTTCCATACCAGAGGCTCAAACCTTGGAATCTATCAGTCAAGATGTTCATCTTGACTTCCCCAAGTCCATACTTCACCAAGATACTTCCCCTGAGAGATCTGGACCTATCTGTCGGACCTTGCTGACTGCTCTGTTCCTGCTTACTGGACCTCAACACTTTGCAATCTGTCTTCCGGTAAAGACTCATTATGACTTACGGATGTGTGGGCTAACCTTTGTTGCCATCAATGACAACATTCATGAATCCATATAGTGTCTCTTGCCAACAATGATCCGGGTGTAAACTCTTCTACAAGATCAAACCGATTCATGAAGACAAGGAAGGATCTTGAAGATGTTGAAATTGAAACTGCATATCTTGAGGCTCTTCTTGCCAAAAGATTGCCAACAGGATCCAGTAAGTATGAAGGAAAATTGCCACTCAAATGTTTTGCTTGTAATAAGATTGGTCATTTTGCCTCAAGATGTTTGGAGAGGTTTTCAAAACCAAACCCTAATAGATGCAAAAATTAGAACAAATGTTACTATGTCTAAGAATCTGGAGAAGAAGGAGTCATAGATGATGAATCTGATCATGGAGGTTCCTCTGAAAATGATTGGGTGTTCATTGCCATCAAAGAAGAAGATTCGGTGTCTATTGAATCTACTAGCTATGCAAATATGAGAGTGCCTTGGTTGCTTAGGTTATTGAGAAAGATGAATGGATGATTGATAGTGGATGTTCTCATCATATGACTGGAGACAAGAGTAAGTTTATGAATTTTAAAAATTATGAAGGAGGGCTTGTGAAATTTGGAGATAACTCAGTTGGTAGAATCAGTGGTAGAGGATCCATCTCTTTTGATGGTAAGAATAGTACCAATGATTTTTTGTATGTGGAAGGACTAAAACATAATCTTCCCAATGTTGGACAGTTAGTTGACAAAGGTTATGATCTTCGATTCAAGGATGGAAAATGTAGAATCTTGAAGAGCTTCGGAACTAAAATTGCATCCGGTACTCAAACTAGAGGTAACATTTTTCATCTAAGTAGTTCTGGCAAAAGTTGTTTGATTGCTCAAATAGATCAAAGTTAGTTATGGCATAGGAGGATGTGTCATGTGAATTTTGATAACATTGTCAAAATAAATACCACTTAGGCTGTAAGAGGTCCTCCAAAACTTGTGAAACCTAATAGCATGTGCAGAGAATGTCAATTGGGGAAATAGAGCAAAATTTCATTCAAAAGTAAGGAACAATCTTCAAGTGGATGATTGGAACTGGTACATACTGATCTCTGTGGTCCTACTAGAATTATGAGTGTGCAAGGAGATAGATATTTCATGTTGCTAATTGATGATTACTCTAGAATGATGTGGGTAACTTTCCTAAAGAAAAATTAGAAGCTCTTGACAAATTTAAGGTGTTCAAAGTGAAGGTAGAAAATGAGATTAGTGAAAAATTGAAATGTCTGAGATCTGACAGAGGTGGAGAATTTACTTCCAATGAGTTTGATGCTTTCTATGAAAATCATGGCATAAAAAGATAGTTATCTGCACCTAGGACTCCCAAACAAAATGGAGTTGTGGAAAGAAAGAACTAGACCATTCAAGAAGCTACCAAGACCATGATTACGGAATCAAATGTTCCTCAAGTTTATTGGAGAGAAGTTGTAAGTACTACTATCTACACTCTTAACCAGGTGCAGATCAAAGGCAATTCTGGTAAGACCCCTTATGAACTATGGTTTGGTCATCCTCCTACTATGAGATATTTCAGAGTTTTTGGTAGTAAATGCTATATCAAAAGAGATGAGGATTTAGGCAAGTTTGATACAAGAAGTGATGAGGGAATATTTTTGGGGTACTCTCCTCAAAGTAAGGCTTACCGGTGCTTTAACAAGAGGTTGAAAAAGATTGTTGAAAGTGCTAATGTTAGAGTTGATGAGAGCAAGGAAGGACATTCTAGGTTCTATGGATATGATTCAGATGATCAAGATGAAAGTCAAAGTCAAGGAAGGTTAGTTCAAACTCTAACTCAGATTCAGATTGATCTAGAAACTCCAGGAACTCAAGAAAATAGTACAGATGTTAAGGAACAAGCTCAAGAAACATAAGTTCAAGCAATTCCCAAAACCCCTAGGTATGTAAGAATGAATCATCCTAAAGATCAAATCATAGGAGATAGAAATAAAGGTGTTCAAACTAGGAGAAGAGTTGCTGAAGATCAAGAAAAGATTTGTTTGATTTCAAGGATTGAACCTAAATTAGTAAGTGAAGCCTGTAATGATGAAAACTGGGTAAAAGTAATGGAGAAGAATTAATGCAAATTGAAAAGAACCACACTTGGGATCTTGTTCCTAGACCTGAGGATAAAAATGTGATTGGAACCAAATGGGTCTTCTGGAATAAACTAAATGAAGATGGTGAAGTTGTAAAAAACAAAGCAAGGTTGGTATGCAAAGGCTATTCTCAAGTAGAAGGAATTGGTTTTGAAAAAACTTTCGCTCCAGTGGCAAGAATAGAGGCGGATTGTTTCTTGCATTTGCTGCTTTAAGAGATTTTAAAGTGTATCAGATGGATGTCAAATCAACATTCCTAAATGGAGATTTGGAGGAAGAAGTCTACATTGAGCAACCGGAAGGATTTTAGTTGTCTGATCAGGGAGATATGGTTTGTAGACTGAGAAAAGCCTTGTATGGACTCAAGCAAGCTCCAAGAGCCTGGTATGCAAGATTGGATAAATATTTAATTAAGATAGGTTTTAGCAAAGGTACTGCTGATGGTAATCTTTACTTCAAGATTAATCATGAGGACATCCTGATTGTTGAGGTCTTTGTTAATGATATCATTTTTGGTGGAAATGAATGTATGTGTAAAGCATTTACTGATCAGATGAAAAGTGAATTTGAGATGTCAATGTTTGGAGAGATGAATTTCTTCCTAGGTCTGCAAATTGTTTAGTCAGATAAAGGTATTTTTATATCTCAGTCCAAGTATGTGAAAGAATTGCTGAAAAAGTTTGGAATGGAAGATTCAAAGCCAGTAGGTATACCTATGGTAACTGGATGCAAGTTAAGTAAAGATGATGATTCCCCTAAGGCAAATCAGAAAAGATATAGATCAATGATTAGAGGATTGCTCTACCTAACTTAGACTAGATCTGACATCATGAATGTCGTTGGACTTGTTGCTAGATTTCAAGCTAATCCAAAAGAATCCCATGTTGTGGTAGTCAAAAGAATTTTTAGATATCTCAAGGGGATAATTGATTATGGATTGTGGTATCCAAAGGGCAATGATTTCACTCTTCATGCATATACAGATGCTGATTAGGTAGGAGATGTGGATGATAGAAAAACTACTAGTGGTGGTGCATTTTTCTTGGGAAGAAGATTGGTCTCTTGGATGAGCAAAAAGCGAGAGGCAATATCTTTGTCTACTACAAAAGTAAAATATATAGCAGCAACAAATAATTGTACTCAGGTTCTATGGATGAACAAAATGTTGATAGACATTAGAATTGTGTTTGAGGAACCAGTCACAATATTTTATGATAATTCTAGTGGAATGAGCATCTCGAAGAATCTAGTGTTGCATTCAAAGACAAAGCATATATCTATCAAGTTTCATTTCTTGAGAGAGAAGGTAAATGAGAATGAAATCAAGTTGGAGTTTGTGCCTTCCAAAGATTAGATTGCAGTTATCTTCACAAAGCCTCTTCCCAAGGATACCTTTGAGTATCTCAGAGAGAAGTTAGGGGTTATTACCCCTTCAAATCAGAGATAAGATGCATTGAGGTGCATCAGTCCAGTGGGATTCTCAATCATATCTTGAGATCCAGATTGATGTTGAGAAAATACTACTCTAAGGAGTAGTCAGTATGCAAATGTTGGAGATCAGTCTGAAATAAAAAGGGGGAGTAAAGATTGCAAATATGTACCCTTTTCCATTGACGTCAAAGGGGGAGAGAAGACATGTGAAAAACTAATTGCTGATGATAGGGGGAGCAATGAAGGAAGTGGTTGCAAAAGTCAGGGGGAGAAGTTCTTGTCATGATGGTTGAATCAATTTTTCACAACATATGTTGCCATCAATGACAAAGGGGGAGATTGTTGCAAATATGCTCCTAAGTAGTGTTGTCATTGATGCCAACATATTCTTGCTGTCATTAGTGTCAACTGTACCTTATTTTGTTACCTGTTCAGGAGACTAGAATGTTGAGGATATTGAGAAAATTAATGAAGACTCAATGTTTGCAGACCTTATGGCTGTGTAGAGGATTGTCAGAGGTTGTTCCAATTAAGAATTGAGAAGTCTGCATGAACATTTGAAGAAGTTATGGCCATCTGAGTAGAACCAGATCTTGTAGTATTCAAAAGAGACAAAGTCACAGTCAGTTGGTCCGGATTGCTTCACAGTGAAATATTATAGTCTGTGGATCTGAATACATGTTTGGGAAGTTAGTGTGTACCATCAACTCCAGTAGTTTGTGGTTTGGTGGTCTGCAAGCCATCCTTGTAGTTTGACAGTCATGGCAGATAGTGTTCTTGAGGTTCCAGAGGAAGATACAAATGATTCTAGTAATTTGGTTTAGAGTGGATGTTATTGGTGAGTCCAATGTACTTGTGGAAGTCTCTGGATCGTGTGGCTACTATGTTGGAGGTCTGCATTGGAGTTTGAGCTTGTTATTGAAGATTTCCTCTTTGAAGTTGATATTCTTCCTAGTCTTGGCCGACCAGATGTACCTAGCATGTTGTAGATGATCTAAAGATCATTTTATGAAGCATGGCATGTTAGTAGAGGAAGATTCAAGTCTTAGCTATGTTTGGCCGATAGTGTAAAGATTCGCGTTAAGTTTGGCTGACCTTGTTGATCATTCCAAGGTTGATGAAGTGTATAAATACTTGTTAAAGAGTTGTTAGAAATCATCCTTGAGAAAAATAGATTAAATCTAAATAAAGGATCAGAAGCAGAGTAGAGAAGAAAAGGAGTGAGAGCAGTGTAGAATGAAAAGTTAGTGAAGAAGAATTTGGGGCAAAGAAGAAGTTTTGTGAGCATTCATTGAAATTAAACCAGGCATGAAGTAGATGCTACTTCTCAGTTAATTGTTTCTGTTCTAAATGAATTTTGTAGGTAGTGAGCCTCTCTTTTGAGGAGTGAGCTTTGGACAGTGTACCTGAAGGCATGTGCCTTCTATTTTTCTAAAGTACTTTTAACAGGGTACAAATCTTTATGGGTTAACCCCCACCATGGTTTTTCCCTTAACTGGGTTTCCACGTCAAAATCTTGATGTCAAGTGTGTTGATTATGTTTATGCTAACATGTTGTTGATCTATGCTTTAATGTTTACATCATTAATCTGAGAGTAAGTTAATAAAGAAGGTTAAAAGAAAAAAAAGTTTATTTTTTGTGACAGCTAATTCACCCCCCCTCTCAGTTGTCTAGTCTAATTCCAACATCAAACACAATCCTCCATGCCATGACACGCTTCTACAATCTTCAATGCATCTCTGTAAATGATGAATTCAACCAGGTTGGCCAAGACTTATGATAACACTGGGTCTGCAAGAACATTCTTCATTCATGACCCAATTTTCCTTTTGAAGACCAATCCAAAGGTAGGAACATGATCAGGAGACATCCACAAGCACATTATAATCACCAAGAACAACCGCACAATCTCTAATCAGTCTATCAATAAGATTCTTCAAACTGAAGCACAAGAATAACACTAACAACCACTATCATAAGCAAAAGATAGCTTGCGGAGCACCAAATCACACACCATTGCAGTTGAAGGCACTTAACATTATCACAGAAATAATTCCAGAATTGCAAACCAAAATACTTCAATGCGGAGGAATGTGGAACAAAACACTTTCTCCCTGTCACCACTAAACATATAGAAAAAGTAGTTTTCACACTGGTGAACACAATTACTTAAATCTTCATTTTGGAGGTTCAACCTTGGAATATAACATATTTAGACAAGCTTCTAAATATCTTCCAATCTGCAAGCAAAGATATATATTCTACATGAAATGCAGAGCATTCTTCTGGATTGTTCTTCTGCATGTAATGCACTATTTCTTCTACAATTCACTATTTTTACTAGATGAACTAATTTTCTCAATATCCTCAACATCTATGAGCAAGTAACAAAATGAGAGAGCAGTTGACACCAATGACAACATAGATATGTTGACATCAATGACAACACTGATTAGGCACATACTTGCAACAATCTCCCCCTTTGTCATTGATGGCAATATATGACATGAAAAACTAAAAAGATCATCAAGACAAGATTCTCCCCCTTTCTCTTTACACATCTGCATTTTTCCTCCCCCTAAGTTTTTCACATGATTTCTCTCCCCTTTTGACATCAATGGAAAAGGGCACATACTTGCATGTTGTTGCTTTGATCCACTTACCTTATCATAAACATCTAGCTACTCCCCCTAAGAGATATCCTTCAAAACATCAATCCAGATCAAGGAATGACACTTTGAGCTCCACTAGTTTGATGCATTCCTATGCATCTTAGTTCAGGGTAGGAGGGGTAATGACACCTAACTTTTCTTTGAGATACTCAAAGGTATCTTTAGGCAAAGGCTTAGTGAAGATGTTTGCAATCTGATCATCATTTGTGGACACATATTCTAACTTTACTTCATTCTCTATCACTTTCTCTCTCAAAAAATGCTACATTATTGATATGTGCTTTGTTCTTGAATGCATCACCAGATTTTTTGAAATGTTTATGGCATTTGTATTGTCACAAAAGATTGCAGTTGGATCTTCATATGCAACTCTTATATCCTTTAATATCTACTTCATCCATAACACTTGAGTGCAACAACATGTTGTAATATACTCTACTTCTGCAGTTGACAAAGAGATTGAATATTATTTCTTTCTTAGCCAAGAAACTAGTCTATTACCCAAGAAGAAAGCACCTCCACTTGTGCTCTTTCTATCATCATCTCCGGCCCAATCTACATCTGTATAAGCATTGAGAGTGAAATCATTGTCCTTTGGATACCATAGGCCATGATCTGGAGTACCTTTTAAATACCTTAGAATTCTCTTGATTACCATCACATGTGATTCTCTTGGATCGGCTTGAAATCTTGCAACAAGACAAACTGCATGCATAATATCAAGTCTAGTTTGAGTTAGATAAAGCAATCCTCCAATCATGGATTTGTATTTTTTCTGATCAACCTTAGGTGATTCATTAGTTTTTCTCAACTTGCAGCCAGTCACCATGGGAGTACACACTGGTTTAGAGTCTTCCATCCCAAACTTTTTCAACAGCTCTTTCACATACTTAGACTAAGATATGAAGATTCCTTTATCTGATTGATTTATTTGCAGACCTAGAAAGAAATTCATTTCACCAAACATGGACATCTCAAACTCTTTTTGCATTTCACCAGCAAATTTCATACACATACCTTCATTGCCTCCAAAAATGGTATCATCAACAAATACTTCAACAATTAGTATTTGATGTCCATTAATCTTGAAATAAACATTACTATCAGCAGTACCTTTATTGAAACCTAACTGTAGTAAGTACTTATCTGACCTTGCATACCATGCTCTAGAGGCTTGCTTGAGTCCATACAAAGATTTCTTCAATCTGTACACAACATCTCCTTGGTCTGATAACTTAAATCCTTTTGGTTGCTCAATGTAGACTTCCTCTTTCAATTCACCATTTAGGAATGTAGACTTTACATCCATCTGATACACTTTAAAATCTTTGTAAGTTGCAAATGCCAGGAATAATCTAATTGCTTAAATCTATTTTTTCTTAGAAAGTCTGGGAACTAATTCCCAAGTATCATTAATTTCTATCTACTTTAGCTCTTCCTCCATGGCTTTTACCCAACTTTCATCATTACATGTTTCATTCAATGTCTTTGGTTCAATTTTTGAGAGAAAATAGTAATTCACTTGTTCTTCTGTAGCTCTTCTCCTTGTTAGTACACCTTTACTTTTATCACCTATAATCTGATCTTCAAAATGATTGATCCTTACATATTTGGGAGTCTTGACAATACTTTCTAGAGTTTCTTCTTCATCTTGACTATCTTCTTGCTTATCTTTCTCTTCATTTACGATAGTCACAAGTTCATCTGGTTCATAACAACTTAGATCTGATATTATTTCTTTTCCATCATCTACCTTCACATTTGTACTCTCAACAATCTTTTTGAGCCTTTTGTTGTAGCACCAGTAAGCCTTGCTCTTGGTAGAATATCCAAGGAAGATTCCTTCATCACACCTTGCATCAAACTTTCCTAGATCTTCATCTCTCTTGATATAACATTTTCTTCCAAAGACTTTGAAATATTTTACTATGGGAATCTTTCCATACCATAATTCATAAGGAGTTTGAGTACCATTACCTTTCACTTGAACTATGTTTTGGATGTAAATAGCAGTATGAATAACCTCTTTCCAAAACACTTCTGGTAGATCTACTTCCTTCATTATTGTCCTAGCAACCTCTTGAACTATCCTATTTTTCCTTTCCACAACTCCATTATGCTAAGGAGTCCTAGGTGCAGACAATTGTCTCTTTATGTCATGCTCTTCACAGAAAATGTTGAATTCATTTGATGTGAACTCACCTTTTCTATCAGACCTCAAGCATTTGATCTTCAACTCTATTTCATTCTCAACCATTTCTTTAAAAGATTTGAACTTCTCTAGGGATTTTGATTTATCTCTTAGAAAATTAATCCAAGTCATTCTAGAATAATCATCAATAAGTAGCATGAAGTACCTATCACCTTGTAGACTTCTCACCCTTGTAGGACCATAGAGATCTATATGCACTAGAAAGAGGAAACTGACAGATAATTGTTCTTTGCTCTTGAAACTTGTCCTTGTCTTCTTTCCCAACTAACATTCCTTACAAATTGCATTGGAGGGTTTCACAAGTTTTGGTAAATCTCTCATAGTCTGACTTGAACTTATCTTTATTAGATTATCAAAGTTTATATGACACATCCTTTTATGCCATAGCCAACTTTCATTTGCTTGGGCCAATAGACAGTAATCATTAGTTCCTCTTAATTGATAGATGTTACATTTTGTCTTCTTACCAATAGCAATCACAATTCTAGAGCTTTCCATGATCTTACACCCATTGTATTTGAATCTTAGATCATATCCTTTGTCACACATTTGACCAACACTCAAAATATTATGCTTCAAACCCTTCACATAAAGAACATTGTCAGTATTATGCTTTCCATCAAATGAGATAGATCCTTCACAATTCTTACCAGCTGCATTATCTCCAAACCTAACCAATCCCCCGTCATACTTTTCAAAACTTACAAACTTGCTTTTGTCACCAGTCATGTGATGTCAGCATCCACTATCAGTAATCCATTCATCCTTATCTTTCACAACCTGAACATCCAAAGCACTTTCTTCCACTGGTTTTTCTTCCTTCACATAGCTAGCAGAATTAGTAGATACATGATCTTATTTGATAGCAATAAATAGGCATTCATTTGCACTAGTACTAGCATCATCAAATTCATCATCAGTCACACCCTCATCATCAAAATCTCTGACATAGTAGCATTTCTTTAGAACTCTAAGCCTGCTCTCATATTTTTTCTTATTTCTTTCAATTCTTTCAGGACATCTAGAACCATAATGACCTTTACCACAAGAGAAACATTTAAAAGGTAATTTACCCTTGAACTTATCAGAGCCTCTTTGTAGCTTGTCAACAAAGTTAGCTTCAATTTCATCAAAGTCATCATCCGCTTTGTATTTCTCAACTTTGGAAATCTTTTCTGAAGTAGTGGCTTTAAAAGCCAATTCAATTTTAGGCAGAGCATCACCAAACTCTCTCATCTTAAAGGCTATAAGCTTTCTAAGTAATTGATCTCTCTCAATAGTTTTCATAGTCATAAATTCTTCAATAGCAGCTACCTTGTGGCTATAAGACTTTGGTAGTGATCTGGGAATTTTCATCACAATTTCCTTATCAGTGAGAGTTCCTCCCATACCTTTTATTCCAGTGACAAGATCATCAACTCTTTGCATAAAGGCTATTATGTTTTCATCTTCATTCATCTTCAAACCTTCATATTTAACTTTCAAGCTTTGTAGCTTGGCTTCTCTTATACAATCATCTCCTTCATATAGATTCTTCAGCTTCTCCCATACCTCATTTGTAGATTTAAGGTCCACAACTTTTGTCAACACCGAGTCACTTAATGAACTTAATAGAGCATCCTTTTCTTTGACATCGAACTCATATTCTTTGATATCATCTTCAGTTGTTAAACCACCTTCAGGCATGACAAACTGTGACTGTGTAGCTAGCCATACTTTATAACCAAGACATAGGAGATGGTTTTTTATGTGTACCTTCCAAAGAGCATAATTTGTCCCATCAAACTACGGAGCTTCCTTCTTATAAGAAATCTTGGATCTTCCTCAAGCTATTAGACTTTTCTTTAGAGGAACCTACTCTAATACCAATTTTTGAAATACACTGCACAATTGAGAGGGGGGGTGAATCAGTTGACACAAAAACTTCACTTCACATGCAGATCAAACCATCAACAACTTAATTATTCATATTCAGATTCAAACAAGAAAGTGTGTAACCATTAAATTAATCACAATCACACATTCAACACAGTAGACACCATATTTTTATGTGGAAAACCCTAAAAAGGGAAAAACCATGGTGGGTGTTAGCCCACAAAAATATATACGTTATAGAAATACCAAAAAATAGAGGCTCATTGCCTACAGGGCTCACTACCCAAAATGCTCACTGCACAAATGGCTCGCTGCCTAAGGATGGCTCACTCCCAATGGGATGGGTCACTACTAAAGGGTGGCTCACTGGTAAGGTGGTGAATTGATTGAATAGCATCTACTCCATGCTAGGGTTTAGTTCATTGAAGCACAAAATGACTCCTCTGTTCTACTCTTTTCACTTTCGTACTTATTTTCTCATATTCACCATGCCCACACACTTTCACAACTTCATTACATACTTACAATTCATCAACCTTGGAATGTACATCAAGGTCAGTATTACATTCATCAACCGTTGGATTAATCTCCAAGGTCAGCATTACAAACATACATAAAATAGGTATGAACCTAATGCAATTTTGGCTAAGGAAAAGATGTAAGAATGTATACAAATCACACCACACCTTAGCTGGGACTCAAACACAATCCTCCATGTCATGACACACTTCTACAATCTTCAATGAATCTCCGCAAATGATGACTTCATCCAAGTCAGCCAAGACTTATGATAGCACTGGTTCTGCAAGAACATTCTTCATTCACGATCCAATTTTCCTTTTGTGAGCCAATCCAAAGGTAGGAATATGATCAAGAGACATCCACAAGCACATTATAATCACCAGGAACAACTACACAATCTCTAATCACTCTGTCAATAAGATTCTTCAAACCATAGCACATGAACAACACTAACAACCACTGTCATAAGAAAAAGATAGCTTGTGGACCACCAAATCATGCACTATTGTAGTTGAAGGCACTTAACATTATCATAAATATAATTCCAAAACCGTAGACCAAAATACTTCAATGCGGAGGAATACAGAGCAAAACACTTTCTCCTTGTCACCACTAAACATACAAAAAAAGCAGTTTTCACATTGGTGAACACAATTTACTTAAATCTTCATTCTAAAGGCTCAACCTTGGAATATAACATCTTTAGATAAGCTTCTAAATATCTTCCAATCCACAAGCAAATATATTTATTCTACAAGAAATGCAAAGCATTCTTCTGGACTATTCTTCTGCATGTAATGCACTATTTCTTCTGCAACTCACTATTTTTATCGGATGAACTAATTTTCTCAATGTCCTCAACATCTATGAGTAAGTAACAAAATGAGAGCACAGTTGACACCAATGACAACATAAATATGTTGACATCAATGACAACACCAACTAGGCACATATTTGCAATAGTTAGGTCCCATGCCGACACCTCAAGTTTGAATTACGAAATTCTTAGCGAGAATGTTTGTAGTTGCATATATAAGCATGTTTAGGTTTTCATTTGTAAACTAGAAGATGATTGTGAACTTTTGGTGAACTTGTGATTTCAAGATATTCATTGTTGCAAAGCAGAGCATTGTTATTATGTTTGTGACTACAGATTTGACTTCATCTTCTCATGTGATTGAAGAGCCTTCATTTATGTGAGATATACACTTCAAGGTGATATCTATTGTGTTTTCTATCATTTATCATTTGAATTTCTACCTCTATCCCATAGGGATACACACTCTTTATCTAACAACGGTATTCGAAAGACTTGAATATCTCTCTGGAGCTTGATTGAGGCAAGCCTCTAAACACCACAACCCCAACCCACTTTTCTATGATTGTAGGTTATAGGTTTCAGAAGCAGAAGAAGTGGAGTTGCAGGGAGGCATTACAGACTATCCAAAGTGCAGAGAAAAAAATAAATTTAAGGCTTGGACTAGGGTGCCTACTCATTAGTCCTTTGGATTATGAAGCGGTGAAATCTTTGTGATAGCAGGATCAAGTTGCAGCTATTCTTCATAGATCCTGACAAAAGCAGGTACACTGGACTAGGGCACCTACTCATTAGTCCCCAACTTTTCCTCACACTGAAATTCAAAATCTAGTATGTATTTGGTTGTCATTTGATATATCTGTGTGTGATCATTTTCCATGATTTGTCCATTTGTTTATAATTTTATGAAATTAGGGGTTTGAGCATAATTGGACTTAATTGAACAACAAATTCACACAATTCCAATCTTCCCCTATGTTCCAAGTGACATGAGATCTATAGTAGAGTTCTCTATTCAGTTGAATGTCATTAAATATTTAGTGGTTAAAGGAGGATCAATACAAACCCTTGAAACAAACCAAAAACTTATCTTTTCCCCCTTTTTTACTATTAAACAATATCATCAATATTGGGTGACTTATGACGATTTTATTATTTTTCATAAATCTACATTTCAAGATGAAAATCAATCAATTTTTTAGATATCTTTACATTTCTAGAAATATTTTAGAAATTTAGTAGGGCTCTATTCTTTTCATTTTTATTTTTGAGGTCAAAAAAGTTACGAAATAATCAAATCTAAGTCGACTATGGAATTTTCATAAATCTTCTTTCTAGACCGCAAATCATTGAATTTTTCTGATATTTTTACATTTCTTGAAAGATCTCAGAAATTTAGTAGGGGTTTGTTCTTTGCATTTTATTTTTGAGGAGAAAAATATTACAAAATAACCAGGTTTAGTTTAACTATGTGAAAAAATCTAAAACTACAATCTTGTGATGAGCATATCTTCTATCTACATCTATTTTTCTACATTGAATAACATTACTTTCTAATCTTTTCAAGAGTTTTATTATCATTTATAATAATTTTCTTGCAAGAAAATTATTTGTCCAAGGATATCTTTCAAACTACTAACAAGTTTGCTGCAAATTCATAGGTCAAAGAACAAACAAACTTGAAACTACTAATGTATAGGTTTGATTGTTGAAGACTTGTATTACTCACTAATATAGGCACATTAATTAACTTAGGTGGTTAATCACATTGTATGTTGTGTTTGTGGAAATGTGTAGACTAAAAGTCACATTTCCTTTGTGTTTAGATTAGATCCCAAGATTGAATTAGTGTGTGCATGCTCTCCCCTTGCACCTAGTACAAGCCTAGGGATCTAAAACACCTAATTTATGAAATTTTCCCTTCAGGAGGCCTACTTGTGGATTTCATCACTTTAAGGGATGACCTCAACCATGTGCTCTAGCATGGCCAATCAAAGAGGGATAATGAAAGTTGTACCCCAATCAACTAGTTATATCATCATTGGCATAGGCTTGGGGCCCTGCGTGATTCCAGACACAAGGTGAAGAGATCTTTTGAGATCTTTCTTTGGTCTCATGCCTTCAATAGACTAGTGTTCACAAACTTGAGCCCTCATACCTTGTGTATATTGGGGACATCCCTAGAGAGCTTATTGAAACCTAGTTAAGACCTCTCGGCCAATATTTTAGTGTGGTGCAAGGGTTAGTAATCAACCCTAAAGTTACTCACCATATACCTCCTTAAGCTAAGATAGAAGGTTTCTTTGGGCAAGATGTCAAGGCCTCTAAGGAAAGAGATAGGGTGAGCGCTCACCACTCTCTCCCTATCTATTCACTCTTAAAAGGTATTGAGTGTGGGACCACACTAGGAGTCACTCCCACTTTAATAATCTTAAGCTTGTTATTATGCTTGGAGTGTCTTCATGATACCCATCTATCTCCCAATCCAAATTCCAAAATCCTTTACAAATCTATGCATGTATGTTTTCCCAAGGTCAAATTTTAAGCCATACCTAAATACCTTCTAATCACTCATTTTCATCCAAATCCAATCCAATCAACTTCATCCTAATCTAATCCATATAATCTCCTAATTATCCTACATATCCCCCTAATCATCACATTCATTCCTCTTATTCACTTCATCCCAACTATCCTAATCATCCTAATCACCTATCCACACCATCCCAATCTATCCCCAATCCAATATTAATCCATCATCTAGGACCCTAATTCTAATCAATTTTCCTAATGCAATCTAATCCTAATTCATTCTATCCACCTAATCCACTTCCTAATCATAATCCCACCATTGAACTTAATCCAACCTATCCTCATCCTAATCAATCCAATCCTTAGTCAGTCATCTTTTATCCAACCTTTCCTCATTCTAGTCACCTCCTAATCCAATCCCTAGTATATCATCCTACATCCATTGTCATCTATAATCCACATCATAATCCACTATCCTAATCTAAATCATAATCTTATCCTTATATTAATCCAACCTCATCCATTATCATCATTAATCCACACCATAATTTCCAATTATCAAGTTTACGTCTATTTTTATCCACTTATTCCCATTTGAACCAAATATTAATATAATCCATTTACCCCTCATCCACAAGTAATCATCTATTATCCATCTATCAATTTCAATCAAGCATCTAATCCCCAATCCTTAAAATAAACAAAAAAAATACAAAAAAAAATCATCCTTTAGAAATCACAATTCAGTTAAGGACATAACCTCCTTCAAACCCATCTTAATCAAATCTAAATCCCCATCTAAGCCTAATCCTAATCCAAAACCTATGTAAAAGTATCATGATTTGGTTTGAAAAAATGTTTATGGAAGTTAAAGAATCTATGTCAAACCCCATTCCTTAAACCATACCTTCAATCCAACCACAATCACCATCATACCAGCCTAATCCATGCACATATCCTAGTGATCTTGATGCCAGAATGCAAAGAATTAAACATATCTATGAGGGTTTTGATCATCTCACTAGGGCACAATGCAAAGAGCTCATTAGTCAAATTGCCTTAGCACATCTTATCATTGGAGACTCTCAAGATTATTCTCTTAGTCATATCACATAAACATCATCATCCCAACAGTCTATCCAAACCCCAAATCATCAATTGATGAATCCCTACATGAATATGAAAGCACCTTATGACAACACATTTTCTAGCACAACCTACACCCCTATACCTAATTGCATACCCTATGGTCATCCTTATGCTACCCTTGATAAGGGAAATTCATTTCATCCCCTATCTATATATTCACCTCCATCCATGTCCCAACAACCATTTTCATATGTAATACCTTCATCTCCTTGTTCCTCCTATCCAAATCCATCATCCCCTTATCGGCCCAATCCACCATCTACTACACCATCTAATCCACCATCTAATACACCATTTAATCCACCATCTAATCCACCATCTAGTCCACTATCTAATCCATCATCAAACTCTCCTACTAAATCCATAAGAACAATAAGCAAAATCATAGCTAAGTACAAGCGCAAAAAACAAACTTGTGGAATCATCCCCCCCAACTTCCCCAAAACTAGCCAAATGTGTCATTGATGATGTTGTCACCCACATAAAACCCATCAAAATTGCATCATCCATCCCATTCTCCATTCCATCCAAAAACCTATCCCAAACATCTCTTGTTTCTCCATCTACTTATTAGAGGATCCTATCCAAACATCAAGAAAAACTACACACTCCCCTCCTATTATCCATCCACCGATCCTAATCCTAATCCTATGACATATACCCTTATTGTCCATCCATTATATTGCCCATCAACCCATACAGTTATGAAGGATGTGATCCAATGGCTATTATCAAGGAATCAACCACCATCGTGCAATCCAATGCCTATCCTTGAACCTATCAAAAAACCTTCAAGCACCATGCATATTCCTCCAATACTATCATGTAGTACAATTCCCATCAAGCCTACTATAGAGTCTTTTACCATAAGTTCAAGTGAAACTCCATTATGCACCCATGTTGATGAAAATCCAAAGCTTATTGAGTCCATCCAAGCTACTTCCATCCCCATCCCAACTCCAAAGATGTATCAAGAATCACATCCAAAGCATGATCAATCTTGTAGCCAACCAAGTTAAGATCAAATTATTCAAGCTCTTCAAATCAAATTATCTAAGATCAAGATCCTATTTATGATCAATCTCCCATATATGATCAAGATCCTATTTGTGACCAAGAAAACCATGACAATCCTCTTAGCCAACTTTACACCTTCCATGATCAATAGATTGTCACTCCTCCTATCCATGATCCCACAACCACCCATGATCAAGAAGCCCACACTATTCCTATTCATCACCCACCTAGTCCTATATATCATCCAGTAACATCCACTTTCCAAGATGAGACACTTGATCCCTAAGAAAACATAGACAATCCAATAAATAACTTGGATCATATCATATCACATCCTAATGATCAAAATAATAATTAAGATCCAAGCACCATAATTCATCCTTTTCCCAATCCTACACTATCTCCTATTGATCCTTTACCATCTCCTATCACCCTTTATCATGCCCCATTGATCCTTCACCATCCCTTATCAACCCTATCCTAAATCCATCACCATATCCCCTTAGACCCTGTTAGTGCTTAGGTGCATGACCCTCAATTCCTCCCTTCTCAGGCCCGCGTGGTCTCTGGCTAGATTCTCCAGTGGCGCCCTCACTAACAGTTCAAGATTTTGGTGTAGTGGTAGCCAGTTGAATGCTAACAAATTGGCGATGGTGACTCTATTGGGGAGGAGTTCGATTCCCATTGACGGCCACTACCCTCATGCACCCACTTGTGCGCCTAGCAGTCCGTGCCTGCCTAAGGGGCAGGTACAGACTGGTGGGGGTATGTTGGTGCTTAGGTTTGTGACCCTCAATTCCTCCCTTCTCGGCCCCGTGCGGTCTCTGGCTAGCTTCTCCGGTGGCGCCCTCACTAACAGTTTGAGCTTTTGGTGTAGTGGCAGCCGGTTGAATGCTGCCACTGCCCTCACTAAATTTGTTAGCATTCAACTGGCTGCCATTACACCAAAAGTTCAAACTATTAGTGAGGGCACCATTGGAGAAGCTAGCTAGAGACCGCGCAGGCCTGAGAAGGGAGGAATTGAGGGTGGTGCACCTAAGCACCAACATACCCCCACCAGTCCGTACTTGCCCCTTAGGAAGGCACGAATTGCTAGGCGCACAAGCGGGCACATGAGGGCAGTGGCCGTTAGTGGAATCAAACTCCTCCCCAGTAGAGTCACCAATTTGTTAGCATTCAACCGGCTGCCACTACACCAAAAGCTCAAACTATTAGTGAGGGCGCCACTAGAGAAGCTAGCTAGAGACCGCGCGGGCCTGAGAGGGGAGGAATTGAGGGTCGTGCACCTAAGCACCAATAGACCCAACACGTTCATTTGTGGTGGTTTTCTCATAGGAGAGGAATGAAATCTATCCACCATCCAACCTCCCCCACCTAAAAATGGGCTTGTTTCATTTTTCCAAAACAATAAACATCCTATTTCTAATCACATGCTCCAAACCATGAACTATCAAGGCAAAGGCTTAGGCCTTCATGAACAACATACCTTGGAGCCCATCCATGTCAAAATGTATCTATGATAGCATAGCCTTGGCTATATATCCCAAGGTAAACAATCCAAAAATGTTGGTACCACCTTCATGCATTCTAAATCCACTTCTTTGAACCCCAAATCTCATGCATCCCATCGTACCCCCAAATCATATGTCGCCTTCCCTCCTCCATCGTCATACAAATCTTAAAAGCATGCAACCATACATATCCCTAAATCCACTCTTCCTCCTTTCCTACCAACTCCCAATCTTCCCATCCTCACATCCCTTCATCCACAATTGCCCCTCATCCCTTTATCCATAATCCTTCCATCTCTCAATCCTGTATCCCTAAATATCCTAAATCTTGATCCCCCAAAATTCCTAATCATGACCAATGAATGCACACATCAACCAAACATGAAGCTATAACAAAACCCATGGGATTCAAAAATAAAAATTTGGATGCCTCCTCACATAAAGAGAAAGATCTACAAAATCTTGAAGTTTATCATGGCGTAGGGTATTGATACACAAAGCCAAATCAAAAATCCAAAAGGCTATGCAAGCCTAGACACCTCTAAAAGAAAAATCCAAAATAAAAATGGTATGGGTCCCTAAGAAAAAAGAAGTCAATACAAATGGAGCATCCAAATCCCACTCATCCAAAAATCCCAGCAATCCCGCACCCAATCAAAAAATCCTAAGAATCCTAAGTCCATTTGGGTCCCTAAATCCCCAAATCAGCAATCCCAAAATCCCCAATCCTGATTCGATAATAAAAAATTCCCATTACTCCCAACACCTTATCAAAATCAAAAGCTTCAAAATCCAATACAGTGTGTGAAAATGTTGGTCTTGGTTCCCCTTGAACCCATGACACTCTATCATGCCCACAACTGAGCAATAACAAAACAGTTAAAACTGATCCATTTTTTTATAGTTATTTTTGTTTAAAGTAATTATATAATGCTCCTTGAATGTAACAATGGTGCATGTTTTTTTACCTCAAGAAACACCACATGGAGGTGACAAGCATGGAAATTTAAGTCATGATTATTATCTAGAGTGTGAGTGAAGAAGAATGGCTATGAAGAACAACTACAAATTTTCACTGCTAAACCTAGGAGGGTCATAAAAATTGATAAGGCTAATCTCTAATGACAAGAGTTCAATAATGCACTTAGGTTAAATAAGCTAGGAGTTACGTTATGACTAATTAGGTACCACATCTCGATAAAGGGAAAATAATGTTAATTAATAGCTCTAAAATATACATCCACAATAAAGAATTGACTCTCACCTAGATAGCCCAAGGAGGAATTGATATAGGGTGTGACATGAAATGTGGAGTCCTAACAAGGATTTGATATCTAAGTTATATTTATTATTTAATTCTAGCCACAACTTTAAAACATACCATATGAAATTTAGTAAGGTCCAACAAATTAAGGTCTCGTTAAGGAATAATTCCACCTAAGTAATTTAAAATCTAAGTCAATATAAAAATCAAGAGAGATAACCATGACTCTAAAGATGACTTTATTTTAAAACTTTATTTTGAATGCAAAGCCAGTTAAGTTATAACTTAAAGTTATGTCCCCTCGAAACAAAGTTCCCCACCAAGGCTTATTTTCTAAACAAGTTTATCTTCTAATTAATAAAGTTAATTCTTAAAGTTAGGGTTCCTAAATGAGGTGAGAATCAAATCTTATCTATTGAATGAGATCTATTCTCACCCTTAGATTTAGGGAAACTTTATGGGTTGCCCTAAATTCAAAAAGATGTTCATAAAAAGGATGTCTATTTCTCTATTTCTTTTATTTTATAGTATTCAAGAGGGAGAGAGAGAGGAAGAAGATTGTAGATATCTGTCAAGCCCAACTAAGGGCTACATAGTGGCTTGTTAATCTTCTCCTCAACAATATTGCTCTTATTCATTTATTTATTCATTATCTTGCTAATATCCATTATTTATTTATATATTTATATATTTATATAACAGATATAAAATATATTTATCATATATATATGATCTATATTATAAAATATACCTGATATAGGACCTCATAGGTTTATATATATAACCTAAATCATTCTACATTACACAGTATTACACAACAAGCACTGGATTTCATTTTTTGTTTATTATTTTAAGGATAGACAATAATACATTAGGGTTTTTAGGGCTTACAAGGCTCAGACTACTTCATGGCCTCAACCCGAATGGAGTTGTGGGTCCCTATTGGGGTCCACGGTACCCTTGTAGGCTATAAGCCTAATAGGGGTTGTGACCCCTTGGGGCCGAGTCTCCTTGCAGGTTTGGCCTGGGGTGTCATCCCTCAAGGCACGAGCATAAAAAAAAATTAGCTTCAAAATGTATTCTATTTTATGCTTTTTCAATTTCTTTTTCATTTTAAAAAAATAAAATTATTATTTATTTAATATCTGACAACAACCCTCTACATGGAAAAAAGAAACAGTGACTTTAGATTTTGCACCTTGTTTGATTTGCATACATTAATGGTGAGTAAAACTTACTTATATCAATTTAATCTTTGTTCTTAAATGTCCACACATCTATATAAAATTTTCTACTTCTAGAAATGGGTATATTTGCTTTTTTTTTAATTCGTAATGGGTATATTTACTTATTACGAAAGTGTTAAATGTTTAATTATTTCAAATGTATGTTTTGAGTTACAATAGTAAGGGAAGAAAAATGAGATATTGGTTTGTTAATGCTTATGCACATAACATAGTTTACGTGAATCAAACTTGATTTTGATAGTATCCTTAATATCACATAAGTCTCCTCACAAAGCTAATGTTAAATACACACTTTTTGTTATGCAATAAAATGAACAATAGAAGGATGGTAATCCTTAAGGGAAATGTTCATTGTTTTCATCTTGATACTCCATAGATTATCCTCCATAGTTTTGCATATTTAAACACAAGGTTGGGTAGGGCATCTTGCCTTATTTACAAGGGATTTAATATATAAACATGACATTAATTAAATTTGCTTACAAGAAGGGTGTTGAATGTCTCACAACAACAAATCTCCTATTCCTTTCTAAGAACATACATATAAGACCTCTTATTTCATGCAAATGTACACCCAATAGCTCTCATTTCTTGGAGGTGTTGCAATTGATATGAAACCTTCTCTATATCATATTAGCTGATTTCAAAATAACTACATTAATCTCACCTTACAAATTGTGCCCCTCAACTATATAAGTTCAAGTGATTAATAACTAACAAACATAACTCGAATAATCAATATCAACAAGGTACAATAGTAGGCAAGCCAATGGGAGGAGAAATGCCCTCCACCCAACCAATATGGCCTCATAAGACCATTAGAGGTCCTAGCCATCCCCAAGCCTGAAGAATCATCTAGAACCCATTTTAACAAAATATGCCATCCAAATAAATCAACCATAAAGGAAATAAGAATAGGTACTAACACTTCTCAAGGGGATTACTCTCAAACCCCTCTCACATTTAAAATGTCCACACACACACACCATGTAACTCACACATATTCTAAATATACAAAATACTACAAAAATTATAAATAAATCCTTTCTCACAATTTCTTCTCACAAACCATCAATTTCACATAACATAAAACACAACCATCAAAGATACAACTAAGAAGGAAGTGATGAGGAGTTGGGAGGACTTATATCTCTACATGGAATTGTAGGGATGAGCTCCTCCTTCCTTCTCCATGACTCTCTTTAATTTCTATCCAATCTTATAAAAAAACACTCTTCTCTTTTCAAGCTCTCTCCTTTCCCATCTTGCAAGAAGCAAAAATGAAGCTAAAAGTCCCCTCCCAACTAACAAGAGGGGTATATGTGTTGAACACCCAAAGTACTGAGAGGGGGGGGGGGGGGGGGGGGGGGTGAATCAATACTTTATTAAAATTCTTACTTATTGAACTAACAATCCATTTACTACATGCAATAACAAAGCAAATTAAACATAGAACAAACAACCAAACTCCATCACACATGAACACCAGGATTTTTACATGGAAAACCCAAAACTGGAAAAAACCACAGTAAGTGTTAGCTCACAATATATTATGTAGGATCAATACTGAATTACAATAAAGTCCCACTACCCAAAATAAGTACTCACTACAAGAAGGCTCACTACTTAGAGAAAGAAATAAAGAAGGGTGGCTTACTGCCAATTTGAACTGCTCAGATTGCATCTACTCATGCATGGATGCAGCTCCAATAAATGCTTAAAATATTGTCTCAAGCTCTTCATCTTGGCTGCTCTGTTTCACTGCTTTACTTTTACATCAGACATGATCTCTCTTCTTCTGCTCTAGTCACCTACTCTACACTTTCACATATTCCACCACTCACATATCTGCTTCACAAACACCAAATTCAATCTCATATTTATATCCGCAATAAATAAAAACTTCATACTAGGTCGGCCAGATAATGTGTACCATGTAGTCATACATTACATACTCTGCTAGCCAAATTTATTCTCCAAAATCTATAGCGGACCCAAACAATATTTGAAACATCATCACACATGTCAGCCTCAACTATTTTACTACTTAGGATTAAGTTCCAAACACCAAAACTTACCACACACACATCATACTGTTATGTCCGCCTTATTCACAAATTGTTCATTAGTTCAGTTCAACTGTCAGACAACATCTTCCACTGTAGACCACAAGACCTTCTCAAATCCATATCAGAGACTCTTCACCCATCATAGATCATACCTCCAGAACTGTAAGGAAAAATATTCTTTTACAGTAGAATGCAGACCACTGAAACACATGCCCTGTCATAGTCACACTGCACCATACCAAGTAGCGATACTTAGGTATTCATAATTGACTCTCTGGTGGAACTTAGGACTTGTAACTCTGGATTTGGATACTTCAAACACGCACTTACAACACCTCAATACCATATAGCAAGATATGTAATGGTGGAGGAATGTGGACCAAAACAAATGAGTGTTCTACTCTGAATCACAATGTACTCTGTCTTTATGGACTTAGTCTATTGGAGTGTGTGCTTCCGATACTTTTTAGAAGCTAAAAACTTGGATATAGGATCATCAAAGGAATACAAATAACATATTGGAACCACATGATCATGTCTTCTACTGTGGAACAATGCCATCGATTATATCACCACTCTGTCACTGTCTCTTGTGCACTACCAAAACTTAATCAAAATGGCTAAGTCTTTTTCCTCAGACTAAAACTTTTGTTCTAACCTTGTTCCTTTGCTTTTTTCCATCAATGACAATGTCTTTAGACATCATACACAAGTTTCCAACAATCTCTGTCTTTGGCATTGATGGCAACACTTGATGTGAAAAACTGTTACAACTCCCCCTATCTCTTTATACACTGCTCCCCCTGTCTTCATGCTTCTTTTATTGTTTTTTCAAAATTGTTTTTGCATGCTTCATTTCTTCTCCCCCTTTGACATTAATGGAAATAGTGTATGATATAGACTTATGTACAAGTTGCCAAAAATGCAAAATTGTTATTCTACTTTGCCGCATGTAAGTGATATAAAAAAAATGCTTACTGTTGTTGTTTTGGGAGAACATCTTTATAGATCTATTTCAGATGCACTATTTCTTCATCCCAGCTAGTCTTGGCATCGCTCAAAATTAGTATGTGCCCATTAATCTGGGATACCAAATCTTCTACTTTCTTCACTGTGTCAGGGGCTTCAGCACTTGATTTGTCTTGTCTTGTCTATTGTTTCTATTAACTTAGTTAGAGATGCAATTTTAAAACTTTCTACCTCCTAGAGCTGACCCATTCTATGCTTTATGATATCCCTTTGTGTCTATAGCTTATGTATATTAAAATGAATGGTTTCAACTTGAGCCCTCTGATTACCAATAGCATCTTTTGTTAGATCATAAGATATGGATATCCTCATTATTTGAGTTTCCCATTTATCTATTTTATATTTTATATTCTTAGTCTTAACCAACCATGTAATACAAAATTAATATAATTCACTGGCTTCTTTAAGAGCTAACTGTGCATATTCTATACTTTTGTCTAACAAAATTTTATCTTGAGAGGCTTTATCCTTTAGCTCAACTAATCTCTTACTATCTATTTCAGCTTGTACCTTTTTATCAACAACTTTATCAAAAGATTCAAAACGGGAATTCATGGACTCCATAAACCTTTTCATTTGAGCTGTGGGAGAGAGTGTTCTATCTCTCTAAACTCCAAGCAAGATCTTTTCAAAGATGTTTATTGCTTCACCAAATAGCTCACTATCTTTCATGTGAAATTTTATTATTTCTTCTTGAGCAGTTTCTTGGAACATTGTGCCCAATTTCAATTTCTGTTAGGGAGACATAGTGGTCAAGTCTATTTGTCCTTACAGTAAATCTGATGTGTCTACACTTTGAGCTTCTTCTTGCTTCAACAAAAATTCCCTTAATAAATTAACAGTGTCTCTTTTAATCTCTTCACCATGAGACACAACTTCTTGTCTTTCTAGAGGGAGATCTTGAATGTTTTCTTGTTCATTTCCTTTAGGATCTAGAGCTGGAATCTCCATCATTTGTACATTTTCCTCTTTTCTCTACTCTTCTTGTTCCTCAGAGATATCTTGTTCAGGGACTATCCTTGCCTCTTCAGACTTCTTCTCTTTTTCAACCTCTTTTGTTTGTTTATCTAGAGGAACTATTTCATTTTGTTCTATATTCACCTCCTCTTCACTCCTTGTTCCTATCAGAGGATTAACTATACTTTGCTCCAAGTTATGTTCCACATCTATCTCTAGAATTGTATTGTTGCCATCAACATTTTGTTCCTCTTCATTAGTATCAACAATGGTTAAAATTTGTAGCTCATGTAGCACTTTTAGTGTTATCTCCTTTGTCTCCTTGACCACTTTCTCAGTTTCACCAGACATTAGGGCATTAACTCTTTTCATGGTTCTAAATTCTTCACTTAGCCATTTGGTAACCTTGGCCTTATCTTCTTTTGTGATGTTTGGACATAATTTTATCAAGACATGTTCCTTTATTTTAGCATCTTTAGCCATGGCCCCTTCTTTTCTTGCTGACATTATGCAACCCAAACTATCCGGTAATTCATCTATAACTTCAATCAATGTTATGTAGAACATGTCTAAGTATCTTACAACTTCTTTTTCAATGATTTTCTTGTCAACATCAGTTCTTTCATCATACATGTCAACCATAGGTTTTAGGGTACCATGTTGAGAAAATGAGTTAACCATTGCTTCCAAGGATAGTGTTTCTTCACTTTTAGTCTTTTCATCTTCCTTCTGCTTTCTAGACTTTTCTAAGGGCTTCTTCTTTTTACCAGAGGAGGTTTCCTCTGTTCTTGCTTGATTTCCTTTAATCTTCTCATCTATCTATGTTTCCTCTTCTTCTTCTCCTTCACCTATACTCACATACACTCTTTGTGTTGCCTTAGTTTTCTTTCTTTTCTTCTTTTCTTCATTTTTCTTTACTGGTGCTTATTTTCTAGGCTCAGACTTTTCTTTCTCAGCCTTCTTCTTAGTAATTGCAGTGTTTGTTTCTGCAATAGATAGTCTGAAATTCTTTGAAGTAGCTACAGAAGTTGGTGCAGGGCACCCAGCAAGGTTCATGGTGTTTAGTCTTGAGTCAAATTTACATGTTCTCCTAGTTATGTTAGTGTGTTCAAGAGTCAAATTTTGATGTAATGGCCTCATTAATAAAAGACATAGTGGATTTTGGTTTTAAAATATTGTAATAAATCCCACTAAGGGCATGACCATGTAGTCGGGCCTTAGAAAAGGCAAATTTCTAATAATAGGTCTGCAGATTTTTTCCTATATTTTAGGATAGTCTTGTTGTTTCCTTTAGGGAAGGCTTTATTACCTTCTTTTTTTGGGCTTTCTGTGATAGAGAGAGGAGAAAATCATGGATTTTATATGTAACATGCTTATGATAGAAAAAAGACATCAAATATGCTTATGTAGAAAGTTTTCATAAAGAAATAGGAGATAAAAGAGATAGTTTCTTGCATTTTTTTGTTTTTTTTCTTAGTTTTGCAGCATTAGTACGGACATGTACGGCCTTTTCATGGAGCGAATCGAATGAAATCTGGAAGATGGCTATGTTATCTCTGTCTTGTATTTGGTTTGGTGAATTAATATTATTGTTTAAGAATCTTATTGCATTTTTCTGATTTTTGGTCCAAAAGCCTAGTTTTTGGGGTTTCTTAAGAAATTGATGGCTTTGGAGCCATTTCCATCCACACTCTAACCCAATAATGGATGGGATGGAGCTATTTTATTTTTGTTTCTCTAATTTTTGTGCTATAGATGTAGGAAATTGGTGGAGGAGACCTGCTAGAGCAAAAACAACCTAATATCATCATGTATTAGGCATCTTGAGCATTGATAGAATAGTGGGTTGAAGAGTATTGGATGTGGATTGACCCAAGACCCCTAAAAATAGTTTATATAGATCATTTTCAACATTTTTTTTATCTTAGAATAGGTTTTAGAAAAATAGAATAAGTTTCATGGTCATTTGCTATGTGGAGGAGGTCTAATTAGGCCTAGTACAATTAGAACAGTCATCTTTTGAAGCATATGTCACAAAACAACCATAATTGCATGTATTATATGTTATGTAAATCCATAATGGGTATCCAAAAATCTATTTTTTTATTGGGTTTACCTTGAATCCTTCAAGTTCTACTCTAAAAACCGTATTGACAGGGCTACTAGCTAGTGGGTCAGCTTGTGAAGAAACCATAGGAACAGTAAAGAATTGAGTATTTTGAATGGGTTGTAAGGTGTCTTTAGGGTAATTTAATGATGTCCAAGGTGGGTAGGATGCTTGACACTCTATATTTGCATTCTAACCTCAAAATTGGCACTTTTAGCCTATCCCAAGACCATGAATTTGTCAGTATGTTGTCCCAGTTTGTATGGTCAGGAAAACCACATTTTCAAAGTTGTTGTGTGAGTATGCACCTCCTCTGCATCAATTGGTATTAGAGCCTAGGGCAGATCCTATTTGGGAGGAAAGGAGGAAATTGAAGTGTGAAGGAAGGATAGTGCAAGATGCCTCCAAGGGCCAATCCAGTCCTCACTAGAGAAGTGAGAATAATGAAGGAATCTCAAGAAGGAGTCCTAGATAGACTTGTAGCCATTGAAGAAAACCTGAGAAGAGGTGGGGTCATTGAGGAAGATAGTGACCAAGAGAATGAGGGCGAGAATGTAGGCCCTCGAGAGGGATCCAATGTGGAAAAGATAGATCCAGATGATAGAAGGTTTCTGAAGATGCTATAGATTGTGAAAAGAGAGGGCACTGATGTAAAAATGGAGTTGCCCATGTATGAAGGAAAAATGAACACTGAGGAAGTATTAGATTGGATTGATGCCTTGGATAACTACTTTGTGTACAAGGAGATGCCAGAGGTGCAGAAGGTCAAATTGGCCAAGACCAAGTTGAAGGGGCCAGCATTGACATGGTGGAACTATATTCAATCAGAAAGATTGAGGCAGGGAAAAGCAAAGATTAGTTCATGGGACCAGATGGTGTCCAAAGAGAAGAGTCAATTTCTTCCTAAGGATTATGCAATCCAGACTTTCAGAAAGTTGCATAATTTAAAACAAAAAGACATGGATGTTACAGCCTATATTGAAGAATTCCACAAGTTGACCATGAGGACAGGACACACTGAAGATGAAGTTGAAAAGATTGCTAGGTACATTAATGGGCTTAGGCTCAATATTCAAGATGAAATCAGTCTAGCCACCCCTAGAAATGTGGAAGAATGCTTCCAATTGGTAGTGAGGGAAGAAGAAAAGATAAAAAGAAGACAAGATCAACAGACTAGGGGTAGAGGAAGAAGTTTCAGAGGTAGAGGGAACTTTGGTGCAAGAGGACAGTCCTAGAAACAACAAGGAGAATCAAGTGGCAGCAATAAAGAGAACCAAGAACCAAGAGGTGAATCAAGTGAAAGGGGTAACTTTAGAGGAAGGTTTGGTGGCCAAGGTAGAGGATCAAAAACTTTCTCAGGCAAATGTTACAACTATCATCAGTTTGGCCACCCTGCATTCAAATGTCCAGAGAAGCAAGCATCAAGTTCTCACAGAGGTGAACTAAGGACTCAAATAGTACATGAAGAAGATAGTGAAAGTGTCTATTCACCAGTGCAACTTGTTGCGCTTGAGAGGGGTGATGCATTAATGTTGAAGAGGATACTCCTCAAGGTACCAGTAGCCAAGGAGCCTTCACAGAGGAAGTCATTGTTCAGAACAACATGCAAATCACATGGAAAAGTGTGCAAGGTAGTTATTGACTCAAGATCCACTAATAATCTAGTTTCTTTGGAAATGGTAGAGAAGCTACATTTGAAGAAGATTCCTCAATCCACACCTTATAAGGTGTCATGGTTGAATAAGGGGCAACAAGTATTAATAAATGAATAGGCATGGGTGGAGTTCAACATTGGTGGTTACAAGGATAAGATCCTTTGTGACATCATCCCCATGGATGTTTGTCACATATTGCTAGGAAGACCTTGGTAACATGATAGAAAGAGCAAACATGATGGTCAAAAGAACACTTATGTGTTAGAAAAGGATGGGGTCTCATTTGAATTAACACCTCTTCCTGAAGAAGAGTCTGATAAACAGATTGGGTCTAACATCATGATGGTAGGAGAGGAGGAGTTTTTACAAATAAAGAAAGAGGAAGGACAAGGATTTGTAGTAGTGATCAGACCTAAGACTAAGTTTGATGCAGCAGCAAATAAGGTAGAAGAGATACCTAGTGAAGTTCAGTCTCTGTTGGACAAGTATAAGGACATAGTGGTAGATGAGCTGCCAAGTTCATTACCTCCCATGAGAGACATCAACCATGATATAGACCTGATACCTGGTGCTAGTTTGCCTAATAAGGCTACATACAAGCTTACTCCACAATAGAATGAAGAGATCAAAGCACAAGTCCAAGAATTGTTGGATAAAGGACTCATTAGAGAGAGCTTAAGTTCATGTGATGTTCCTATAGTCTTAGCACCCAAGAAAGGTGGAGAGTGGAGGATGTGTACTGACTCAAGGGCCATAAACAAAATCACCATTAGATACAGGTTCCCAATCCCCAGAATGGAGGACCTCATGGATTGTTTAGGAGGTGCATGCTACTTCTCCAAGATTGATCTCAAGAGTGGATATCACCAATTCAGGATAAGGGAAGGAGATGAATGGAAGACTGCCTTCAAAACCAATAAGGGACTCTATGAATGGATGGTAATGCCTTTTGGACTCTCAAATTCTCCTAGTACATTCATGAGGTTAATGAATGAGGTCCTGAAACCTTTTATTGGGAAGTTTGTAGTTGTCTATCTAGATGATATTCTTATGTTCAGCCAAACAAAAGAGGAACACTTGCAGCACCTTGACATGGTTTTATAGAGGTTAAATGAGGAGAAGCTAATAATAAACCTCAAGAAGTGTGAGTTTATGAAAGAAGATCTAGGTTACCTAGGTTTTGTCATCTCTAGAGTCACATTGAAGATGGATCCATCCAAAGTTGAAGCTATTCTTAGCTAGCCAACTCCAAGATTAGTAGGAGAGGTAAGAAGTTTTCATGGTTTGGCTACATTTTATAGGAAGTTTATCAAAAAATTTAGTCATATTTGTTCTCCTATTCTTGACACCATTAAGGGAGATAAGAAAAGGAACTTTCAATGGACTGAAGAGGCAGCAAAAAGCTTTGAATACCTGAAGAAGAGAGTGGCACAACAACCCATACTTTCTTTTCCTGACTTTGGCAAAGTCTTTATAGTAGAATGTGATGCTAGTGGAGCAACCATAGGTGTAGTCCTGAGCCAAGAAGGCAGGCCAGTAGCTTTCTTTAGTGAAAAGCTCAATGAGGCCAAGAGTACTCTCATATGATTTGGAGCTTTATGCATTAGTACAGTCTCTAAGGAAGTGGAGACATTACCTCTTACCCAAAGAATTTGTAGTCTACACAGACAATCATGCACTGAGTTTCTTGAACAACCAAGACAAGTTAAGTCATAGGCACATCAAGTGGGTGGAGTATTTACAGAGTTATACTTTCACAATCAAGCATAAGAAGGGCCAAGCAAACAAGGTAGTTGATGTACTAAGTAGAAGATTAGTCCTAGTATATGAAATACAACTTCAGAGTCTTGGTTTGGAAGCACTAAAGAACATGTATGCTATTGATCTAGATTTCAAGGATGCCTACTCCATTTGCCACCAATTCCAAGGTACTTTTCATGAAGAATTTTCTGATTTTCTGCTACAAGAAGGATTGCTATTCAAGGGAGATTAGTTATGCACCCTAGATGCTCTATGAGGACAAATCTTATAAGGGAGAAGCACTATGGAATTCTTGGAGAACACTTTGGCATAGACAAAACACTTGATTAGGTAAGAAGGTTTTATTTTTGGCCGAAGATGCATATTAATATTAGAAAACTTGTTGAGTCTTGTGGAATTTATCAGAGAGCCAAGGGCTCTAGTTCCAATGCAGGCTTATATCAGCCTCTTCCAATTCCTAGCAGACCTTGGGAGCATCTTAGCATAGATTTTGTGTTAGGCCTACCCAAGACTCAGAGGGGAGTTGACAATGTTTTTGTAGTTTTGGACAGATTTAGCAAGATGGTACATTTCATTCCATGCAAATGGACTAGTGATGCATCAAACATTGCCAGTTTATTTTTCAAGGAGATTGTTAGAATTCATGGGCTACCCCTCACCATTGTCTCAGATAGAGATTCCAAGCTTATAGGTCATTTTTGGAGAGCCTTATGGAATAATTTAGGCACAAATCTAACTTTTAGCTCTGCCTATCATCCACTAACAGATGGGTAGACTGAAGTAGTGAATAGATCATTGGGGAATCTACTTAGATGTCTTACAAAGGAACATGGACAACAATGGGATCTTGTCATCCCATATGTAGAGTATGCTTATAATGACTCCATTAATAGGAGCATAGGTAAGAGTCCTTTTGAAGTAGTACATGGATTGAATCCAAGAGATATCTTTGAGTTAAGAGATTTAAGAGGAGTAGATAAGAGAAGTGATGAAGGAGAGGAGTTTGCTATGGCCATGAAAGACATTCATGATCAAGTTAGAGAACAACTCAAGAAGAGTGTTGAAAACTACAAGAAGCATGCAGATTTGAAGAGGAGAAATCTTCAGCTGAAAATGGGAGATTTGGTACTTGTACATCTTAGGAAAGAGAGGATATCTAAGGGAAAATACACTAAGTTGCTGATGAAGAAGATTGGGCCATGCAAGGTGGTCCACAAGTTTGGTGAAAATGCATATGAGATAGAACTCCCTCCTAGAGTGGTTATCTTGCCAATCTTTAACATTGCTGATTTATATCCTTTTAAGGAATCTTTGGATGCAGGTACAAGTGTTCATGAAGGTGATGATGCTGATTTGATTAAGGATCTTCCTCCTGTACACCAGTCAAACTTGAACCAATTTTAGATACCAAAGAAGTCAAGAGGACAAGACATAAGGTCTATAATGAGTACTTGGTGAAGTGGCAAGGTCTTCCTCATGAAGATGCCACTTGGATGATAGCTGAGGACATTGAAAAGCATGGCACTACTATCACTGATCTAATTTTAGGAGATGCCTGGAATCCTTTCTCCTAGGGTGTATGGTACAGGGCACCCAGTAAGGTTCATAATGTTTAGTCTTTTGAGTCGAATTTGCATATTCTCCTAGTTATGTTAGTGTGTTCTAGAGTCAAATTTTGATGTAATGGTCTCATTAATAAGAGACATAGTGGATTTTAGTTTTAAAATATTATAATAAATCCCAGTAAGGGAATGACCATGTAGTGGTGGCCTTAGAAAAGGCAAATTTTTAATATTAGGTCTACAGATTTTTCCTAGATTTTAGGATAGTCTTGTTGTTTCCTTTAGGGAAGGCTTTATTACCTTCTTTTTTTGGGGTTTCCATGATAGAGAGAGGAGAAAATCATGGATTTTGTATGTAACATGCTTATGATATCAAAAAGACATCAAATATGCTTATGTAGAAAAGTTTTCATAAAGAAATAAGAGAGAAAAGCTATATTTTCCTGCATTATTTTGTTTTTTTTCTTAGTTTTACGGCATTAGTACGGACATGTACGGCCTTTTCATGGAGGGAATTGAATGAAATGTGGAAGATGGATGTGTTATCTCTGTCTTGAATTTAGTTTGGTGAATTAATATTATTGTTTAAGAATCTTATTGCATTTTTCTGATTTTTGGTCCAAAAACCTAGTTTTTGGGGTTTCTTAAGAAATTGATGGCTTTGGAGCCATTTCCATCCACACTCTAACCCAATAATGGATGGGATGGAGCTATTTTGTTGTTGTTTCTCTAATTTTTGTGCTGTAGATGTAGGAAATTGGTGGAGGAGACCTGTTAGAGCAAAAACAACCTAATATCATCATGTATTAGACATCTTGAGCATTGGTAGAATAGTGGGTTGAAGAGTATTGGATGTGGGTTGACCCAAGAGCCCTAAAAAATGTTTATATGGATCATTTTCAACATGTTTTCTATGTTGGAATAGGTTTTAGAAAATTAGAATAAGTTTCATGGTCATTTTCTATGTGGAGGAGGTCTAATTGGGCCTAGTACAATTAGAACAATCATCTTTTGAAGCATATGTCACAAAACAACCATATTTTCATGCCTAATATGTTATGAAAATCCATAATGGGTATCCAAAAATCTATTTTTTTATTGGGTTTGCCTTGAATCCTTCAAGTTCTACTCTAAAAACCTTATTGACAAGGCTACTAGCTAGTGGGTCAGCTTGTGAAGAAACCATAGGAACAGTCAAGAATTGAGTATTTTGAATAGGTTGTAAGGTGTCTTTAGGGTACTTTAATGTTGTGCAAGGTGGGTAGGAAGATTGACACTCTACATTTGCATTCTAACCTCAAAATTAGCACTTTTAGCCTATCTTAAGAACATGAATTTGTCAGTATGTTGTCCTAGTTTGTATGATAAATCAAACCATATTTTGGAAGTTGTTGTGTGAGTATGTACCTCCTTTGCATCAGATGTGGATGCTCTTGTTCTTCTTACAGGGCTAGATGTAGGTTTTTCTTTTTCAATTTTCTCCTCTTCCTTCTTAAGTTCTTTTGATGTTTGCCCTTCCAAATCACTTGCAGCCCTTGAAGCCTCCACTTTTTCTCTTTCTTTGCTTATTTCCTCATCTGTAAACCCATGGCTCTTGGCAAATTCCTTGGCCATTTTCCTTGCATTCTTCATTATTTCTGGTTCTTTGTGCTCAAGATGTACTTTGAGGGAAAGTTCCTCAGAAGTCCCAAACCTTTCTTCCTTGGGATCCCTAGGTTTGCTCAACATTAGATCTACCAAACTAATCAAGACTTCTTCTATCACCTCATAATGCATAGGTGGGACCCAAACTGTTCTGGCTTCAATAGCCTCCATGAGGCATTTGTCCTTTTCTACCATGAACACTATTTCCTTCTCATACTTCTTTACAACATTTTTAGGGATCTAGGCCCTATTCTGCATTTTCTTTTGAAAATTATTGAAATATCCCCATAAGGTTGCATTATGTTTAACCACATTGCCCAAACTGCTCAAGTGATTTCTGATTCAAGTGTAGCTACAGTGCATGATCAAGCCAACCAATGTTCCCCTTGCCAAGTAGCTCTCTCAGGAAGTAGAAGAATATACAATTGATCAAAGTTCCACATTTGAAAGGATATTTTGTTTCCTTTGTTCTTTTCAAATTCTCCATTAGTTCACCCCAGAGCAATTAACATAGGTTATAATCTATGTTATTTTTTACCATGTCATAAGTTGTGTATATAGAAGTTGCAAAAATAGAATTCTCCTTGTTGGAGAAGTACACTTTATATCTAATGACCATTGATGCAAACCTAACTACTAGATCCTCAATGTCATTTATGGTGAGAGCTCTTTTATCAAATTTAGCTCTTGTAAGCTACGTTATCACATTGTTCTTCATTTTCTTCAAAGCTGGAACCTTTCCAGTGGAGCACATACTAGTTACAATGTTGCTGGCTTCTTTTGTTATCATGTATGGTTCATCAAGCCACATAAACTCATCATGAACCCTGCTCAAGATGTACCTAACCCAAGCATCATCTAGGCTCACAAGAAAATCCAACTAGGTATCTAATTTCTTCTCATTCAAAACTTTGTATTCTTCTTTCAACACAACATTAATAGTAGTTAGTTCATCCAAGTATAATTTTCCTAGTTTCATGTGATCATGTTCCTCTGGGTTAGCAAGAATGTATGCCCTAACATCTTCCATATGCATAACACGGTATGGAACTAAAGAAAATGTGCCATCCGGATCAGTCAATGTTGATTTAAAAGGATATTTCTTCAATTTAGGGTGGGGACTTTTAGTAATCTCAACTACTTGAGGGATATTCATCTTTCCAATTTCAACATAGAGAATTTTTTGAGAGAGATAACGATAAATACATTTTGCCTCCATTAGGGTTTCTTCACCAGATGCTTGAATTTTCCCTAGCTTGCTTCTGAGGTCTCTTTAGTCGCTTGAAGGTTTGAAAGAAAAATAATTTTTCTTTTAAATGAATCCTTTATATTCTCTTTTCATTAGGATTTAATCACATTAAATGCTTCATTCAAAAAGTTGTCAAACCCTTTCTCTATTGTTCCCAGTTGATCAAGATTGCTCCACAATTTGCTGCATTAGCTTCTTTTCTATCGGAATCTTCTCCATAAGCTTTATCATTTAGTCTTATATCCTTATCTCTTTGTGTTGGATATCAGCACCACAATTCTGGTTGGGGGAGTAGGATTTTGCATTAGGCTCCCCCTAAGCTAGAGCTCTCAATTTACTTCCTAGAGGAAGTACAAGCACCAGGGTCTAGTGCGGACACATCCTTGAATTCCTATACACCTTCCTTGACCCATATTTGATTCATCTCTTTCTTGATCTCTGCTAGTTGTCTTTTGTACTGGTTTCTTCATTTCATTCTGATTATCCTTCTTCATATTCTTGCTTTTGTAGAATCTTGCAAAATGTCTAGGCATGTTGCAATTAAAGCATACAACATTTCTCTGTACATTGTTCCTTTCATTCATCCTTGATCTGCATTGGTTACCCTTGTGACCATATCGATTGAATGCAAAATAATTCCCATTGAAAGATTGAGCATTCCTTCCATTATAGTTGTTCCTTATCTGACTTCTACATTCACTAGATTTGTGACCAAACCTCTTACATATAAAGTAGTTACCTTTGAAGGTCTGAGCATTCCTTATTTGACTTCTACAATCGTTAGCCTTGTGACCTACTTTGTTGCAAGTGAAACACATACCAGAGAATGATGGAACATTTTGATTTACTCTCCTCCTACACTGAGTAGCCTTATGACCAAATTTATTACATGCATTACAATAACCATTGAAAGAAGGGTACATTTGAGCATTTGGTTGCCTAACCGGTGGTCTTCTAGGTCCGTTCCTTTGATTTTGAATCTATTTTCCTTTGTTCCTTTTGACCCCAGTATTCTTTTCTTCACCTGTTTTGGAGCTTTCACCTTTCTCAAATCCCAAACCTTCTTTGTCATCAGGACTCTTCTAGCTTGCAATCATCTCATCAAGTTTTGTAGAGCTTATCTTAATGTTTTTTTCATAACTTTTTGCTTTTTCCAAATCAGACTTTAGGTTCCCAACTTCCTTTTCAAGCTTTGTGCAGTCTTTAGTTTTGCTTTTCACCAACTGATTGAGATCTTCTTCTGCTTTTTCTCTTTTTACAACTTCTACTTTCATATTACTCAAGTTGTCTTCTGTAGATATCAATTGTTCACTAATCTCCTTATATTTTTATTTGAATCTCTCAAGACATACTCCCCCAATTTCTTGGTACACTCATATGCTTCATTGACATTATCTTTCAGATCCCTATTTTCCAATTCAACCTTTCCAAGGTGTTCAAGGGCAACTCTTAATTCATCTTCATTCACAAGCAAACATTCTTCTTCTGTGGTTTCAAATGAATCAATTTATTCAGGAGTAGAAAACCTTCTTCCTGCCATGTGTTCATTTTTCAAGATCTTCCCCAAGATGTTAGACTTCTTTCAAGGAACTAGGCTCTGATACCAATTGTTGAACACCTGAAGTACTAAGGGGGTGGGGGGGGCGTGAATCAGTACTTTATTAAACTTCTTACTTATTGAACTAACAATCCATTTACCACATGCAATAACAAAGCAAATTAAACATAGAACAAACAACCAAACTCCATCACACATGAACACCAAGATTTTTATGTGGAAAACCCAAAATTAGGAAAACCATGATGAGTGTTAGCTCATAATATATTATGTAGGATCAATACCAAATTACAATAAAGGCTCACTGCCTTAGGGTTCATGGCCCAAAATAAATGCTCACTGCAAGAAGGCTCACTACTTAGAGAAAGAAAGAAAGAAGAAGGGTGGCTCACTACCAATTTGAATTGCTCAGTTTGTATCTACTCATGCATGGATGTAGCTCCAATAAATGCTCAAAATACTGTCTCAAAACTCTTCATCTTGACTACTCTATTTCACTACTCTACTTTTAGAGCAAACAAGATCTCTCTTCTTCTACTCTAGTCACCTACTCTACACTTTCACATATTCCACCACTCACATATCCACTTCACAAACACCGAAATCAATCTCATATTTATATCTGCAACAAACAAAAACTTCATACTATGTCAGCCAAATAATTTGCACCATGTAGTCATACATTACATACTCTATCAACCAAATTTATTCTCCAAAATCTATAGCAGACCCAAACAATATTTGAAACACCATCACACATGTCGGCCTCAACTATTTTACTACTTAAGATTAAATTCTAAACACCAAAACTTACCACACACACATCATACTTTTATGTCAGCCTTATTCACAGACTATTCACTGGTTTAGTTCAACTGTCAGACAACATCTTCCACTACGGTCCACAAGACCTACTCAAATCCATATGAAAGACTCTTCACCCATCAAAGATCATACCTCCATAACTGCAACGCAAAATATTCTTTTGCGGTAGAATGCAGACCACTGAAACACATGCTCTGTCACAGTCACACTACACCATACCAAGTAGCGATACTTAGGCATTCATAATTGACTCTTCGGTGGAGCTTAAAACTTGTAACTAAGGATTTTGATACTTTAAAACATGTTTACAACACCTCAAAACCATATAGAAAGATATGTAACAACGAAGGAATGTGGACCAAAACAAATGAATGTTCTGCTTTGAATCACAATGTACTTTGTCTTTCCAAACTTAGTTTGTTGGAGTGTGTACTTCTGGTATTTTTCAGGAGCTAAAATCTTGGATATAGGATCATCAAAGGAATACAAATAACATACCAGAACTGCATGATCTTGTCTTCTACTACGGACCAATGCCATCCTTTATATCACCACTCTGTCACTATCTCTTGTGTATTGCCAACACTTAATCAAAATGGCTAAGTTTTTTTTCCCAGACTGAAACTTTTGTTCTAACCTCGTTCTTTTGCTTGTTGCCATCAATGACAACATCTTTAGACATCATACACAAGTTTCCAACAATATGTAATGAGTGACATGTCACACATCATCTCCAAATGAGGAGGTGCCACATGGCATCCATCTCATTCCCTCTCCACCAATCCTTAACTCCCAAGTACTGATTTGACTCCTCATAGTTCTCACACATGTGTGAGACCTAGGGGAGAGGAGTGTACTTGTACACTCTTCTCCAAAACCATACTAGGATTTGCTCCCACATGTGTGGAGTATGGGGATGAGTGTGGACTTGGTCCAACCCTCATCCTTGACCCTAGGAAGGTGGGATGGGATGGTGACAAATCCACCATCCCTCTTCCCAAAACTTACCCATGCCACTTTTTTCCCAAGGAACTTGGGATTGGTCAAATTCTCTCAAAAATAAAAAATTCAAATTCGAAGAAGGTCCCCAATCCCAAGGTATATGACCTAGGGGTCCAAAAACACTAAAATATGTATGGCAATGATATTTTAAGGCCATCTAAAGTAACCCTAAATTCAAAATCCGAGATTGAACACATAGGATGGCAACTCATCCTCCAAGCCAACTCAACATCCTACACACTAGTTTAGAAAATAACTTAACATCACAAGATAAAACACATTACAACATTTCACAACAATTAGAGACTTTAGTCCCCATCATGGACTAAGGTCAAGCTTTAATAAGAATTCACATAGGGTTTCTAGATGACATTAGTTAGATAAAGCCATAACATCACTTCACTAGGAACTAAGATCACAATATAAACTTCATCATGTGAAGTAGTTCAAATTAGGGTTTTGATGATTCTCTCATTCCCCCATTAGTAATTTAATCCTGCACATTCATCACAACATTAATATGTCCAAATAAACATAGCTGAGGCACCTTAATCATGAGTTATCATACTCATTTCTATTTGCATAAAAATCACAAATTCACATCTCAACACACAAAAACTCATAAAGCTCGTGTCCTACTTAAATCACTATAGAAATTGAATCATCATTCCTAGAATATTATAATTATAGGAGTTAGATTTAACACCACATTATCCTGCCTAATTTATTCTAAAATAATTACATAGTATAAAGGTTATTACCAACAAGATACTTGAGGTACATAACTTACCAAATCTATTTACCTGAGTTCCTCCTTTCACATGACTATCATTGATAACTATAGAGCCACTTTGACAATCTGAAAGATCTTAGTTCCACTCATGGATGTTCTTCTCATCAAGAAGCATAATGCATTAGTAATTCATCAAACTAAATATTAGTACAAATATCATCCTTTACTTCCTGTTTGAATTAAGATCACTTATTGAAAAAAAACTATTACCTTAAAAACTAAACTCAATCACTCGAGATTGAAGGTATAAAATTACCAAATTATATAATCACCCTTTAAATATGATAGAATCAACAACTAATATGACTTAAGATAAAAAAAAAAGTTAAGAGATCCAATTCATAATTCACATTCCATCAGGTGTGACAATAATATTAGATGAACTAATGTGATTAGTGTTAAAATAACACAAGGTCTCCTATCATAATAAATCTAGGGGCAACATTCAAATCATATCCTAAGCACACCCATTTACAACACGATGTCTAGAGAATCATCCAAAAAGGGTTCTCCAAGGTTGGTTATATCAATACCATACTAGGATTAAAGTCATAGGTTTCTTTAAATAATTCCACTAAATAAAAAAATTAGGTCCACGACAATGGCCAAGGGTGTCACAATAGCCACAAGTAAGATGAGGCCTTGCACATTCCCTTACAATTCTCTTCCCCTAGCTTATATCCCCTATCCTGTATATCTCCCCCATCACATCCCTATGGTCTATGCTTTTGTATAACCCTCCATCATCCATTTATCCATCCGTAATCCACATCATGATCCACCATCCACTCCATTTCCATCTCATACAATCATCTACCAACTTCCATGCACATAATGACACTTGACATGGTCCATGTGTGACAACTATCCACAATGGGACACTACTACCTTGCTACGGAAATAGACTCTCAAGTCCCCATCCACCTCCAAACCCCTTTATCCCTTCATCCAAAATGCATCCTATCCCCTTCTATTCCAATTACATAAAATAAAAAATAAAAAATAAAAATAAAAAAATCCGTCCAATAGTGAAAACCACCTCGGTGGTGCCTTGGGCTACAAAAGAAATCAAAATAGTAAAGAGAAATCATTTGTCCTGGTGGTACCCACCTGGGTTTAGGGTTTTAGGTCTATTTCAGAAGTATTTTTCATTATCCTATAAAAGCCTAAAATCCTATGGTCTCTTTTTCACTTTACGTCATATTATGTTGTTGACCGCTTGCTGCAAGTTCCCAGTTGCTTAAGTTATAATTTGAGGCCTTTTAAATCATTCGGTGACCGGACCCCTTTGCCTAGCATTACCTCTTATTCCTTGTTGCATTTTAAAAAGGTTAAGTCCTTAAGCCTTCTAAGGGGTCGAGGGTGCCACATATATGAATTTTGCACTATTGCACAACATCTTTGATGACATCATCATCCCCTACATGACCGTGATAAGGCACCAACTATCAGAGAATGTGGCTTACAGTCATTAAATCAAAGAACCCAAATCAATGAATCAAATTTTGCCAGGTGTCAAGGCGAGGAGAGATCTATAAGAGGGCCAAAATCAAATCAAATGGTTGCACTAGTGCCCAAGAGGATCTTGCCAGAGAAGAATATTCATCACATGGCTGCAACGAGGTGACACGTGGCCTCATCTTAGCAAAGAAGTGAAAAGAAAATGAAAAGGGGACACATGGAGGCTCTTGCTTGATTCCCTAGAGCCAAAAGGGAAATGGCTCACTCTCTACCTCTCGGTCATGGATTGATGACACATGTTTGTGAAATAAAGGAATATTAAAGTGCAATGGATAATGATGGAATGCTTGGCAACCATCGATCTAACCTAAAGGCAATTCTCATCTATGGTTGAGATTAAAACTTGAGGCAGTTGTTTGTCAGTGCCATTCCCACACGTTCCCACTCTATGGTTAATGAATATTCAATACGGCCATGAGCAAAATATCAAATCTTCCCATCTAATCAAGGTCGAGGTTGCTTCACTGGTGGATTTTCTTCAAAAAATATGACTGCTTCAACTACTCTATTAATTGAGGATCTGATTGTTTCATCAAAAAATCTGTAAGGATCTGATTGTTTCATTTAAAGTTTGTCAGAATGTAGGTGTCCATGAGCTTATTGTGCCTTTAAAAAGGGATTCAAGGCCATTTTATGGGGTTGTTGAAGATTTAGGAAATTTTGGAGAAGGAATGAAAGACACTTCAACTGGGCTGTTCTATCTCTTTGTTGTGAGTTTATGAGTTATATGTTGAATGTATGTCTGCATATATGTTTTTAGTTTCATGTTGATGTTATATGAGTAATGCTTCATTGCATGTATTCAGCTATCTATCTCCAAGTTATCTGTGTTTTTCTTTTAAATTTGAATAGCTAAGGGTTATTTTAGATTCTGGGATATGGGTTTTTTCTGTATTGAATGTTTAATCTTTTACTTCTACTTAAGGAGCAGACTAAATGTTTTAGCTTAAACATTGGGAAAAACATATTGCAATAAGGATAGATGTAAGTAGAGATAGCTCAATACTCAGTCTTGGGTGGTGTTTGTAAGGCAAATGCCAATCTAACCCCATGAAACTTGAATGTTAGTTGAGTTTGTGTAAATCGTTCATATATATATATATATATATATCTAGTTGACTCCTTGCCCTGAGATAGGCCCCAGTCTGTCCTTGTGTTGAAGTTATGATTCAAAACCCCTGTCTTGCATCCAAGTATAGAAACAAAATCATTTCTAAATCATCAATCTATTAGTTTATAGGAGTAGATTAGGATCTTGCATGCTCTCATCCTCAACTAGTGAGATATGTCCAAGAACATTGTCAGCGTTGTGATTTATCCAATAGATCTTGGTCCATACATAGAGCATTCTGCCTGATATTGAAAAGATAAATCTTTTGTTCTAGGTGAGTCAAAGTTAAATATTTTGTTTAAGGGATACCCCCTTGGTGCGGCAAAACCAAAAGTGAAGGGGAGGCATGTTCACACAACCTCCCGCCTTTGTTGGCTGAATCTGTTGAGTATAGGAAGTGGCAAACCCTTTTCTGATTTGGGAACTGTAGATTAGGTAATGCAAACAAGGTAAAATGCTAACTAAATACAATAAATACAAAGTTATACCTCACATGAAGACCCAATCTCATCAAGGGAGGAGGAAGCTTGCACCCAAGAGCTCCTAGATTAGATAACCATGTTTGATTCAAATGTGGATTGCTCTTGCTTTCAACACAAATGTAGATGAAGGATTAGAGGATAGATAGATTAGAGATTTGAGAGAAATTTGAGCATGGTTTTGATGCAAGAAGAAGTTGTTCTGAATGGCTTGGGTGAGGGTTTCATTTATAGATTTTTGAAAAAGAATGGAGGGTGAGGATCAAAAGGTGAGATCAATGGCTCTCATTTTTTGTGAATCTTTAAATCATAATGGATGAATTAAAAATTCTTTTTTGAGAAGAGTGGCTTATGACAATTGAATTAAGAATTCAATAGTGGAGGATAGTGGGTTATGACAATTGAATTAAGAATTCAATAGTGGAGGATAGTGGGGGACAATTGAATTAAGAATTCAATAGTGGATGATAGTGGGGAATAATTGAATTAAGAATTCAATAGTGGAGGATAGTGAGGAATAATTGAATTAAGAATTCAATAGTGGAGGATAGTGGGGGACAATTGAATTAAGAATTCAATAGTGGATGATAGTGGGGAATAATTGAATTAAGAATTCAATAGTGGATGATAATTTAATTAAAGATTCATTTTTGGATAATGGAGGAGATTATCTAATTAAATATTAAGAATATTTAATTATATGTGCAACATAGTGAGGTGGAAGAGATGAGGTGGAAAGATGAGGTGGATTGATGAGGTGGATTTTGTGAGGTGGATTTAGGACTTAGGATAGAGGGAAATTGAAATAATAAATATTGCATATTTATTAAATCAATTGACTAAGGTTTTAGACTATTGAATTAATGAAATTAATTCAATTTTGAGGATAATATGATGGAAAATAAGGTAATGAAGGGATAATTGGCAAAGGTTTTAGACTATTGAATTAATGAAATTAATTCAATTTTGGGGATAATATGATGGAAAATAGGGTAATGAAGGGATAATTAATTAAATAAAAATTTAATTAATTGGTTAGGAGGGAAATTGACATGTTTAGAGATGTTAGGAGTCGGTTCGATGGTAGAAGACATTTTTAGGTGTCTACAGGAACCAACATGTCCAATGGTGAAAACCACTCCTTGTGGTGCCTTGGATAAGTACCATGATGAAAACCTAGCAAATAGGTGTCATGTGTAGATAGATTGTCTATGAGCCTTACACTTGGTGGCATGTTGTCTCATCTACCCATCCTATCATTTCCATCCTATCACACTCATCCACTATATCTGCATACATATTCCATTGATCGAACCCATCATCCCCTCCTACTTTTGATCTTGATAAGGACAGGGGAAAAAATGTTAAAATTTTTTTGGACAACTTTTGATAGACCCAATCTTTCCCACCCAATCTCACCTTTATCCATCATAAGAATTGTCACGACAAATCATGCATATAATACCTAGAGTAGGACATGTTATTCCTATGAGAAATATAGTCCTTGGAGATCACATCTTGAACCCCCCAATCCATCCATTATAAACCTCCTGTTGGTTTTTTCCCAGACTGGATGCTTATTCCCAGATTTCCCTACAAGGTAGCCATCAATGATTAACAGGATCTCTGGGCCAGGGGCCAACAGTGTAGGAGATAGACTCTATATTTTATCTCCTCTTCTTCTTCAGGCTCTGCAAAACCTAGGGGGGTATTCCCTACTCAACATCCATGAGGATATACATACAAAGGCTGGGATGCTGACAGAAAGCAGATAAGTCCTCCTGTAAGTAGACCAAAACTGAAAGATAAGAGCAAAGGGGCTAGCTTTGGGCCTATTTGTAGTTGTAGACAGAGGACTGAGGATCCTAAAACTAATTCTAATGTCCTAAAGATTGCTTTAGATTTTGATTTTGATTCTAAGTTTGGATGCAAAGATGGACATGGTTGTAACACAAACACAAAGCAAGATTGGTGCCTATCTAGGGCCTGGAGTCAGTAGACATACACCTGTGAATGATTAGCATGAACAACTAAAACTAGATTTTAGGGGGACATATGTGATACCTGCCTTACAGATATCTCCCAATACAGAGTGTTAAGCTATCTATACTTATGGCATCCCTACTGCAGTATACCCTTCCCAATGTTCAATCTGAAAATAGTTTAATCTACCACTTGAGTAGAAGTTAAAAGATCAGACATTCAACACAGGAATTCTATGTTCTAGAGTCTCAAACATTCCTCAAATATCCAGACTCAGAAGAAAGATACATGCAATACTGGAGACAGAATTAACAAAACACATGCCAACATAGCATTTCTCATATAAAATTAACCATGAAATCAGTGGATTCATGCAAAAACATACAACAAGAGATACATAGACTCACAAGTTTTTATGGACAGAGCAGCCAAAACCAACTGTATTGTATCACAGAGCCAAAATGTTCAACTTTCAACAACCTAAAATGAGTAACACTTCCTGCTTATAATAGCCAGGTAGTGTACCATAATCAATTAATTACATGGCTTTGACAAAAATTCCACTAGATACAGTCCTCAGAAGGAATGGCACTTAGAAAATATTAATGCAGCAGACAAAGGGGGGCCTCGAGCCATGCGCCACCATCTGGGGTCTTTATTCAAAAATTGGGTGACCTGACCATGTGTACCATTGCCCACATCCTTGCATAGTCGCCATTAAGGGTCTCAACCACCCGCGGCCACTTGAAAACTGTCGCTACATTCAAAAAGGATTTCCCGCCAAAACATGCTTCTTCGCAGGTTGAAATTACACAGGGGAATAATCCCACATGCACGGTGAAGAGATCATTTTATTAGTTTAAAAACAGGGCCGCAAGCATACTAAGTGTCAAGCGCTTTTGCCACGCTCGACACACAAGCCCTCGCCAAAAGCCCATCACCAAGACTAACACCACCGGCTCGACCCAAAAATCTCTCACCGACCTTAGAAGTCTCCCTGACCGCTACATTACATTCCCCTGTCGGTAAGACCAACACTATCGGCCAACCTGAAAATCCTCCCGCCGACACCCTTAGTCACACCGACAAACACCTTCTGAAAGCCTCTGACTTCTACATTGGCCAGAGAAGAACCATCGGCAAGCTCCACAAATCTCCTGCTGACCTCAAAGGTTATGCCGATGCCTATTTCACATTCCTTGTCTGTCGGTGAGACCAAAACCATCGGCGATCAACAAAATACCTACGCCGATGTGAAAAGTTACGTCGATGGCCATCCAAAACATCGTCAAGTCGTTCCCTCGGCGAGACATTTACCCGTCGGAGCAACAAGAAACTCCTCCGCTGATCAAAATAGTCTCGCCGATGGTCAAACAAAACACACCCTCTGTCGGTGAGACCCACGCCGATGACACCTCATCGGCCAAACATTACACATCGGCCGAACAGAAATGAAGCCCGCTGATGAACAATATCATACCGATGAACACAAACATACCTCAAATTACCATCGGCCAGACATACATCATCAGAATAATAGAAAAAACACGGGCTGATACTTCATGTCACATCGACGAAGGCATAAAACATACTCCATCGGGGAGACCCACCGCATCGGTGGAACTAAAAAAAACTCCAACCGATAGGCCAAGCTCACGCCGATGAAGAGGAAAACCTAGGGTTTGAATGAAGAAACCCTCCATATGCAAGCTCAATCTCTAGGCCAAAATAAGCACCAACATTAGCTCCGAATGGGGACATGTAGGTGAAAACCTGCAGCAAGAACTAGATCTCCGGGTAGACCAGGCAAAAAAAGCCAAAAAAAGCACGAACTGTACAAGACATTTACAATATATACATATTTTTACACATGTGCACAGAGACAAGTCATCTATGCAAAATACAACTTAAGGAATTGGCCATGCATAGGCAATTCCAGAACTTCACCATCTAGGGCCTGGAGGAAATAAGAGTCCTCCCCACGAGTGCTGCAAATCTGATATGGGCCCATCCATAAGGGTTCAAATTTACCATGTTTACCCTTTTCTTGACCTTTTGCATTCCAGATGAGCACCAGATCATTGACTTGAAACTTCCTTTTTGTAGCTCTCCTGTCAAACTGATATTTCACATCTTGTTGTCTCTTGAGGTTGATCTGGTGTGCTTTCCTTCTATTCTCATCTAGTGCAACCAGCTGGTTCACTCTTTCTGTCATGGAGTCTTCAATCTCCTCATCATTTTCCTGGATGAATCTGTAAATTGGTAGGAGATTGTTTATGGGCAATCTGGCTGATGCACCATATACTAGCTCAAAGGGTGACATTCCAATAGCCTTTTTTACTGTCACTCTGTCAGCCCATATTGGTAACTTTAATTTTGAGTCCCAAGCTCTCTTGTTCTTGTCCAGTATCCTCTTGATAATTTTCACGATGCTTTTATTGCTTGATTCTGCTTGACCATTTCCTTGTGGGTGGTATGGTGATGCATATGATAGATTGATCCCATATTTGTTGCAAAAATCAACAAATTCACCTGATCTGAAGCACATAGCATTATCAGTGACTATCTTGAATGGTACTCCAAACCTGATGATAACATTTTCCAGTATGAAATCTGTCACCACCTTACTCGTAGCTCTCTTAGTTGGAATGGCCTCAATCCATTTGGTAAAGTAATCAGTGCCACTAAAGTCCAACTGTGTCCCCCACTTGACTTATCTGCAATTTCACCTATGAAGTCAATTCCCCATTGCTGAAATGGAGCATCCACAGTTACAGTTCTGAGAGGTAAAGCACCATCATATCTCAATTTTCTTGAGAATCTTTGGCAAGGGTCACACTTCCTCACTAACCTTTGTGCATCTGAAAAGAGAGTGGGCCACCAATATCCTACTCTGAGAGTCTTATGAGCTGTTGTTTGGGCAGTATAATGTCCACCACACAATCCTTTATGCATATCAATCAAAACATTGTTAGCCATATCCTCATCCACACATCTCAGCAGCACACCATTAGGGTATTTCCAGTATAGCTCACCTTAAACAATAACATACCTGATTGCATGTAACTTTAAAGTCCTCTTTTGTCTGTCACTGAAATGGGAAGGACAATTCAGATTTTGCAAGTAGTAGATAATATCCTTGTACCATTCAGATCTTGATACATTTACATTCTCATTTTGGACTACATTAACTTGGCATGCTTCCAAGTTTGTCTGTGCCATCATCTTGGCTAATCCTTGTCCTCTTACCAACTTGGTAATTTGTATGTCTATGTTGAACTCTTGCAGTTTGTTTATCCATCTACACCTTCTTCCAGTCACCTCCTGCTGAGTGAATATGTCTTTGACTACTGCATGTGGTACATATGCAATTACATGTGATCCTACCAGGTATGGTCTGAAACTTTTGATGGCTCTGACTAGTGCATATGCCTATTTTTCCATAATATCATACTTCAACTCAAAAGCCTGCAAGGACATACTGAAGAAAGCTATGGGCTTTTCAAAACCATCTTCATTTTTCTGTAGCAAACACGCAGCAACAGTGTGAAAGGAAGCAAATGAAAATACTTGGAATGGCCTAGAAAAATCAGGAGATTTAAGAACAGGGGCCATCTTGATTGCCTCTTTGATACTCTGAAATGATTCTATTGCTTCACTTTCCCAGTTGATAGTTGCATCCTTCTTCATCATCTTGGAAATGTTCCTTGTGGTTTCTGCAAAGTTGGGAACAAATCTCCTAACAAAATTTATCTGTCCAAAGAAGGACTGAACTCCTTTTACAGTTTTTGGCATTTGAATTCTGTCAATAGCAGCCACTCTCTTTGGATCTATCCTGACTCCATCCCTGGAAACAATGTGTCCCAGGAGCTTTCCTTCAACTACCCCAAAAGCACACTTCTTTGGATTTAAAGAAATGCCATACTCTAGTGCTCTTATGAAAATCTGCTCTAGATGCAAACAATGCTGCTCTTCCTTCTTTGAATATGCAGTCAAGTCATCCTGATATATAGCCAGGATTGAATCAATCAACCCTACAAAAGCAACATCCATTACTCTTTGAAATGTAGCACCTGCATTTGTTAGTTCGAAGGGCATTCTAACATACACATAAGTTCCCCATGGAGTGGTGAAGGTAGTCTTATACTGTTCTGATTCCTTTACCTTCACCTGATTATAACCTAAAAATCCATCCATCATGGATAAGAGTTCACAACCAGTCACTCTCTACAACATAGTTTCCATATTAGGCAGTGGATAGTTATCCTTTAAAGAGGATACATTCAAGTTCCTGAAATCAACGCAAAGCCTAATATCACCGTTCTTTTTTCTGACTGGGACAAGGTTAGACACCCAAGTTGAATGTTTGATCGGCACAATTATTCCAGCTTCCCTAAGCTTTTTAAGTTCTTCTTGCATCTTTGGAGCTAAGGTAGGATTAATAGGTCTTTGCCTCTGTCTGAATGGCTTAGCTCCAGGCTTCAATGGGATCTCATGCTGGAATAAATCTTCTATATAGGCTTTTAGGTCCTCATATGACCAAGCAAAAACATGTTTATACCTTTTCAGTAATGCAATCAGCATAATCTTGATGTGTGGTTTGAGCTGCTTACCAATGTATACCTTCTTGGGGGCCTGAGATGTCCCCAAATTTATCTCTTCTAAATCTTCCTTATTTGTGGGAGATGTCCTTGTGACCAATTTGTCTCTACTGTCAAAAGCTCTTTCCAAAGCTACTAACCCTCTAGGGATTTTATTAGTCTTCAATTGAATTATCTCTTTCCCCACAAGAGTTTCTTTTCCATCTATAGTCTCTACAAAAGCTTGGAAATCAATTTCTTGATTCTCAAATTCATCTATGCAGTGCAAAAATTTTAACAAGTCCTTATCATCATTAAACACTTGCCAACTGCATATGTTTTTTGGTACTGCAGGCCTGATTTTAACTTCTACATTTGTAACATCTGACAGAGTGATGTCATCTGGCCTTATTACAATATTAGCTAAGAAATCAGCCCTAACATTCTTTGATCTCTCTACCCAGCCTATTGAAAATGCATCAAATAGTTCAATGGTATCCCAAACAGCATGCTTGTATTGTTTCAATCTTTTGTTTTTTGAAGCATACCTATCTCTAATTTGGGATACAATCAGCTCAGAATCCCCAAATGCTCTCAGCATTTTGATTCCATGTTTGAGAGCTATATTTAGGCCTAAGATTAAAGCCTCATATTCTGCAATGTTGTTTGTGCAAACAAACCTCAGCAAGAAAGAAAATTTGAGGAGCTTACCAGTTGGAGATAGGAAAACAACTCCAGCTCTAAAGCCTTCTTTTGCACAAGCTCCATCAAAATACATGGTCCATAGACCCTGGTGGTCCAGCTCTTCACTGCAGACATTTTTCTCTTTATCTTCTCTATCATCTGAGACAACCTTGAAGTTATCACAGTCAGTGTTTACAAAGCATATCTGTTCCTCTGCTTCTTGGTCTTCCACTGTCTCTGATGATCTTTGTTCTCTGATTAGCTTAACATCCCTGCCATTCATTGGAATCATGGCATATGACAGGTCCAGCTGCATACTTCCACCAATTAGTGCTGCCCATCTTCTTGACAACAACATACCATACTGTGGCTTGATGTCAACCACTGTTATATTCATTTTATATCTCTTTTCAGGAAATGCTGCCAGTTTGAAATCTACATCCTTCATGACTCCAATAACTGGTACCTCTCTGGCATCCATAGCATAACATTTTCCACATGCCTTGTCAATTTTCAATCCAGCTTGTTGCATGATGGCCAAAGGCATGACATTTGTAGATGCTCCAGAGTCAAGCATACAATTTCTGATTATTTTTCCATTTATAACCAGGGATACATAAAATGGTTCCACTTGTGAAGGACACTTTGTCATAGTCACTCCTAAATAGACTTCAGGAGCCTCATCTTCTTCATTATACATGACATGTTTCTCACCTTGGGTCTGAACATTTTGTTTAGCTTGAAAAGGCACCCCTGAAATTAGGGATATTGTCCTATTCTTGATCTCTTCAACCTTCATCAGTTCCATAAGTGGAACAGAGACTTTTACCTAGGAGAGGACTTGAGCTATATCAAATGGAGCATAATTTTGTATAACAGTTGTAGCTTGCTCCACAATCTTGTTTTTATCCTGAACTGATTTAGCTTTTACTTTCATAGTTCCCTGATCATCATTCTTGTCTTGGGAACCTTTACTTTGATCTTCAGCCTGAGGAATTCTGTTTTCTGGTCCTTGGGATTCATGACCTGTTCTATGTCTAAAATTCTATTTATTATTACCCCACTACCTTTTTTGTGGTTCAATTCCTTTATGACCATGCACTGGCTGACCTGCAGAAACATCTTCTGGCTGATGTGGGCTGCTTACTTGATTTTTACCTCTGAGATTGTAGTTGCTCTTGACTTGAGCAACTGTTGCAGCTGTGAAGGCCCTAATTTCCTCATCAGAAGGTCGTTGTAAGTTACTTAGAAAATTGTGCGAGCTCTGAGCATACACATAGCTCTCTTCATTACCTTCATCATAAAAGTCCTGTTGACAGGCCCGAATTCCATTATCTGTACTCTCATCAGCATCATAAAGAGGGTATCCATTGCTTATGGACATCATATTAACATCATCATCTTGCACATAATGTGGCTCATTGCATTCATTACAAGATGCAGCATTATCATACAAGGATTGAGCAATCATACACTGTGACTGTGAATGTGACATCTGACAAATTATACACCATGGAGTATCATCAACAATATTTATAGCTTTCTTTAGAGGATCAAGAGTTTCTTTGACATATTGGGCTCTCTGATTTGTGTTGTTATGTGGGAATATAGGCTTACCATTATGCCAATTGGTATTATAAGGCATATCATGCAATGATGGCCTCTTTTCCTGCCTTTGATAGACTTGCCTATCAGGACCTATCCCTTTTTCACTTCTAGCTAGTCTGTAACTTAGGTCCTTAACAACATTTGCCAATTTGTCTATCTTATCTTCAGGGGCAGATGTATTACCTTGAGTGTTCTGAGGCTTGTTTGGATTCTGTAGAATTTTCACATCATCCCTTCTATTAGTCTTGCCTGATGCTTTCCTGTTGTTCTCAATGTTTACTGCAATTCTGAAAGCATCCCTGATAGTACCAGGACTTTTATCTCTTAATCCATATACAGTTTTTGCATCAAAGGCATTGATATACAATATTATGCACATAGGTTCATTTGGCCTCATGTGATGTGGCAACTTGTTTAACACTTTAGTAAATCTTGCATTAAAATCTGCAACCTACTCATTTGACCCTTTAGTGATACTAGTAAACTCATTTACAAAAAAGCTAGGGTTAGTTTTGTCACCATATTGCTCCTTGAACATCCTTTTAAAATCATCCCATGATGAAATACTCTGGTCAGGTAGATTCTTATACCATTCCCTTGCCTCATCTACTAAAGATTGCATGAATGACTTCATGAAAACATCCTCATGTTCAACCTCAAAGTTATCCATGACATTTTGAAAGACCTTTAGATGATCTTCTCCTGACACTGTGTTGTTTCCTGAAAATTTAGGCACTTGCAGCCTCAGATGCTTGTCAATGGGGTTAGGATACCCAGGAATACCATCAAACACCAGCTGCCTGAATCTATCTAACTGCATGGGCTGTCTGTCAAACTGATTAATATTAATATTTCTGTTTGCATTCTAGTTTCTTACATTGTTCAGTGGTATCCTAGCATCATTCACATTTTGTCTTTCATCATTATGCTGATGTTGCACTTCATTTCTCTGTTGATGTCTCTACACATTTGCATTCTCAAGGGTAGGAATTGAATTATTTTGGGCAGCCCTTAAAGCTTGCACTTTCTTCCTCAAGTCATCTCTGATTGTTATTGCCTACTGATATTCTAGTTCTTCTCTCAAATTTCTGATTTCTTCAGCTAACTCTTCCTCGCTAGGCCTAGAGGTAGATGGTCTCATACCATTCTGGTCATCATCTTCATCATCCCTCAGAGACTCTGCCTCTTCAAATCTTTCACTAGGGTCTAGAAATGGGCATTCTTGGAACACCTCAAGAAATTGGCGACTCTACTGGGGAGTGGTGATTTGAAAATTGTTATTTTTGTCCTTCCTGGTGAAATATCTATGTGCCCATCCGAGTCACCAACAGAAATTGGCGACTCTGCTGGGGAGTTTGTGAAAGAACCCTGATTTACAAAAGAAAACAGTTCCTAGTAATAGGTAGCGACTCCGAAGTAATCTCCCAACCGGTCAAAGTAAAACTTATATGCAGGGGAGAAGATCCCAACAAAATCCTTTATTTGAAGAGTTACCAGTAACAAGAAGAATGATGTACAGAAGAAAGGGAGCTGTCTCAGTCAATCATGAGGGTTCCCCCAGAAAAAATGATGATATGCAAGATAACCCTAGGCCATCAGGACAGCATGTGCCTTACTTTTCAAATGCAGAAGCTGATATTCAGGGTGCATATGAGAGGCAACAGGGTGGTAGCATGAGAATGAGGTCAGAGGTGTTCTAAGAACGCCCATTTCTAGACCCTAGTGAAAGATTTGAAGAGGCAGAGTCTCTGAGGGATGATGAAGATGATGACCAGAATGGTATGAGACCGTCTACCTCTAGGCCTAGCGAGGAAGAGTTAGCTGAAGAAATCAGAAATTTGAGAGCAGAACTAGAATATCAGCAGGCAATAACAATCAGAGATGACCTGAGGAAGAAAGTGCAAGCTTTAAGGGCTGCCCAAAATAATTCAATTCCTACCCTTGAGAATGCAAATGTGCAGAGACATCAACAAAGAAATGAAGTGCAACATCAGCATAATGATGAAAGACAAAATGTGAATGATGCTAGGATACCACTGAACAATGTAAGAAACCATAATGCAAATAGAAATATTAATATTAATCAGTTTGACAGACAACCCATGCAGTTAGATAGATTCAGGCAGCTGGTGTTTGATGGTATTCTTGGGTATCCTAACCCCATTGACAAGCATCTGAGGCTGCAAGTGCCTAAATTTTCAGGAAACAACACAGTGTCAGGAGAAGATCATCTAAAGGTCTTTCAAAATGTCATGGATAACTTTGAGGTTGAACATGAGGATGTTTTCATGAAGTCATTCATGCAATCTTTAGTAGATGAGGCAAGGGAATGGTATAAGAATCTGCCTAACTGGAGTATTTCATCATGGGATGATTTTAAAAGGATGTTCAAGGAGCAATATGGTGACAAAACTGACCCTAGCTTTTTTGTAAATGAGTTTACCAGTATCACTAAAGGGTCAAATGAGCAGGTTGCAGATTTTAATGCAAGATTTACTAAAGTGTTAAACAAGTTGCCACATCACATGAGGCCAAATGAACCTATGTGCATAATATTGTATATCAATGCCTTTGATGCAAAAACTGCATATGGATTAAGAGATAAAAGTCCTGCTACTATCAGGGATGCTTTCAGAATTGCAGTAAACATTGAGAACAACAGGAAAGCATCAGGCAAGACTAATAGAAGGGATGATGTGAAAATTCTGCAGAATCCAAACAAGCCTCAGAACACTCAAGGTAATACATCTGCCCCTGAAGATAAGATAGACAAATTGGCAAATGTTGTTAAGGACCTAAGTTACAGACTAGCTAGAAGTGAAAAAGGGATAGGTCCTGATAGGCAAGTCTATCAAAGGCAGGAAAAGAGGCCATCATTGCATGATATGCCTTATAATACCAATTGGCATAATGGTAAGCCTATATTCCCACATAACAACACAAATCAGAGAGCCCAATATGTCAAAGAAACTCTTGATCCTCTAAAGAAAGCTATAAATATTGTTGATGATACTCCATGGTGTATAATTTGTCAGATGCCACATTCACAGTCACAGTGTATGATTGCTCAATCCTTGTATGATAATGCTGCATCTTGTAATGAATGCAATGAGCCACATTATGTGCAAGATGATGATGTTAATATGATGTCCATAAGCAATGGATACCCTCTTTATGATGCTGATGAGAGTACAGATAATGGAATTCGGGCCTATCAACAGGACTTTTATGATGAAGGTAATGAAGAGAGCTATGTGTATGCTCAGAGCTCGCACAATTTTCTAAGTAACTTACAACGACCTTCTGATGAGGAAATTAGGGCCTTCACAGCTGCAGCAGTTGCTCAAGTCAAGAGCAACTACAATCTCAGAGGTAAAAATCAAGTAAGCAGCCCACATCAGCCAGAAGATGTTTCTGCAGGTCAGCCAGTGCATGGTCATAAAGGAATTGAACCACAAAAAAGGCAGTGGGGTAATAATAAATAGAATTTTAGACATAGAACAGGTCATGAATCCCAAGGACCAGAAAACAGAATTCCTCGGGCTGAAGATCAAAGTAAAGGTTCCCAAGACAAGAATGATGATTAGGGAACTATGAAAGTAAAAGCTAAATCAGTTCAGGATAAAAACAAGATTGTGGAGCAAGCTACAACTATTATACAAAATTATGCTCCATTTGATATAGCTCAAGTCCTCTCCCAGGTAAAAGTCTCTATTCCACTTATGGAACTGATGAAGGTTGAAGAGATCAAGAATAGGACAATATCCCTAATTTCAGGGGTGCCTTTTCAAGCTAAACAAAATGTTCAGACCCAGGGTGAGAAACATGTCATGTATAATGAAGAAGATGAGGCTCCTGAAGTCTATTTAGGAGTGACTATGACAAAGTGTCCTTCACAAGTGGAACCATTTTATGTATCCCTGGTTATAAATGGAAAAATAATCAGAAATTGTATGCTTGACTCTGGAGCATCTACAAATGTCATGCCTTTGGCCATCATGCAACAAGCTGGATTGAAAATTGACAAGGCATGTGAAAAATGTTATGCTATGGATGCCAGAGAGGTACCAGTTATTGGAGTCATGAAGGATGTAGATTTCAAACTGGCAGCATTTCCTGAAAAGAGATATAAAATGAATATAATAGTGGTTGACATCAAGCCACAGTAGGGTATGTTGTTGTCAAGAAGATGGGCAGCACTAATTGGTGGAAGTATGCAGCTGGACCTGTCATATGCCATGATTCCAATGAATGGCAGGGATGTTAAGCTAATCAGAGAACAAAGATCATCAGAGACAGTGGAAGACCAAGAAGCAGAGGAATAGATATGCTTTGTAAACACTGACTGTGATAACTTCAAGGTTGTCTCAAATGATAGAGAAGATAAAGAGAAAAATGTATGCAGTGAAGAGCTGGACCAGTAGGGTCTGTGGGCCATGTATTTTGATGGAGCTTGTGCAAAAGAAGGCTCTGGAGCTGGAGTTGTTTTCCTGTCTCCAACTGGTAAGCTCCTCAAATTTTCTTTCTTGCTGAGGTTTGTTTGCACAAACAACATTGCAGAATATGAGGCTTTAATCTTAGGCCTAAATATAGCTCTCAAACATGGAATCAAAATGCTGAGAGTATTTGGGGATTCTGAGCTGATTGTATCCCAAATTAGAGATAGGTATGCTTCAAAAAACAAAAGATTGAAACAATACAAGCATGCTGTTTGGGATACCATTGAACTATTTGATGCATTTTCAATAGGCTGGGTAGAGAGATCAAAGAATGTTAGGGCTGATTTCTTAGCTAATGTTGCAATAAGGCCAAATGACATCACTCTGTCAGATGTTACAAATGTAGAAGTTAAAATCAGGCCTGCAGTACCAGAAAACATATGCAGTTGGCAAGTGTTTAATGATGATAAGGACTTGTTAAAATTTTTGCACTGCATAGATGAATTTGAGAATCAAGAAATTGATTTCCAAGCTTTTGTAGAGACTATAGATGGAAAAGAAACTCTTGTGTGGAAAGAGATAATTCAATTAAAGACTAATAAAATACCTAGAGGGTTAGTAGCTTTGGAAAGAGCTTTTGACAGTAGAGACAAATTGGTCACAAGGACATCTCCCACAAATAAGGAAGATTTAGAAGAGATAAATTTGGGGACATCTCAGGCCCCCAAGAAGGTATACATTGGTAAGCAGCTCAAACCACACATCAGGAGTGTGCTGATTGTATTACTGAAAAGGTATAAACATGTTTTTGCTTGGTCATATGAGGACCTAAAAGCCTATAGGGAAGATTTATTCCAGCATGAGATCCCATTGAAGCCTGGAGCTAAGCCATTCAGACAAAGGCAAAGACCTATTAATCTTACCTTAGCTCCAAAGATGCAAGAAGAACTTAAAAAGCTTAGGGAAGCTAGAATAATTGTGCCGATCAGACATTCAACTTGGGTGTCTAACCTTGTCCCAGTCAGAAAAAAGAACGGTGATATTAGGCTTTGTGTTGATTTCAGGAACTTGAATGTATCCTCTTTAAAGGATAACTATCCACTGCCTAATATGGAAGCTATGTTGCAGAGAGTGACTGGTTGTGAACTCTTATCCATGATGGATGGATTTTTAGGTTATAATCAGGTGAAGGTAAAGGAATCAAAATAGTATAAGACTGCCTTCACCACTCCATGGGGAACTTATGTGTATGTTAGAATGCCCTTCAGACTAACAAATGCAGGTGCTACATTTCAAAGAGCAATGGATGTTGCTTTTGCAGGGTTGATTGATTCAATCCTGGCTATATATCAGGATGACTTGACTGCATATTCAAAGAAGGAAGAGCAGCATTGTTTGCATCTAGAGCAGATTTTCATAAGAGCACTAGAGTATGGCATTTCTTTAAATCCAAAGAAGTGTGCTTTTGGGGTAGTTGAAGGAAAGCTCCTGGGACACATTGTTTCCAAGGATGGAGTCAGGATAGATCCAGAGAGAGTGGCTGCTATTGACAGAATTCAAATGCCAAAAACTGTAAAAGGAGTTCAGTCCTTCTTTGGACAGATAAATTTTGTTAGGAGATTTGTTCCCAACTTTGCAGAAACCACAAGGAACATTTCCAAGATGATGAAGAAGGATGCAACTATCAACTGGGAAAGTGAAGCAATAGAATCATTTCAGAGTATCAAAGAGGCAATCAAGATGGCCCCTGTTCTTAAATCTCCTGATTTTTCTAGGCCATTCCAAGTATTTTCATTTGCTTCCTTTCACACTGTTGCTGCGTGTTTGCTACAGAAAAATGAAGATGGTTTGAACAGCCCATAGCTTTCTTCAGTATGTCCTTGCAGGCTTCTGAGTTGAAGTATGATATTATGGAAAAACAGGCATATGCACTAGTTAGAGCCATCAAAAGTTTCAGACCATACCTGGTAGGATCACATGTAATTGCATATGTACCACATGCAGCAGTCAAAGACATATTCACTCAGCAGGAGGTGACTGGAAGAAGGTGTAGATGGATAAACAAACTGCAAGAGTTCAACATAGACATACAAATTACCAAGTTGGTAAGAGGACAAGGATTAGCCAAGATGATGGCACAGTCAAACTTGGAAGCATGCCAAGTTAATGTAGTCCAAAATGAGAATGTAAATGTATCAAGATCTGAATGGTACAAGGATATTATCTACTACTTGCAAAATCTAAATTGTCCTTCCCATTTCAGTGACAGTCAAAAGAGGACTTTAAAGTTACATGCAATCAGGTATGTTATTGTTCAAGGTGAGCTATACTGGAAAAACCCTGATGGTGTGCTGCTAAGATGTGTGGATGAGGATATGGCTAACAATGTTTTGATTGATATGCATAAAGGATTGTGTGGTGGACATTATACTGCCCAAACAACAGCTCATAAGACTCTCAGAGCAGGATATTGGTGGCCCACTCTCTTTTCAGATGAAGAAAGGTTAGTGAGGAAGTGTGACCCTTGCCAAAGATTCTCAGGAAAATTGAGATATGATGGTGCTTTACCTCTCAGAACTGTAACTGTGGATGCTCCATTTCAGCAATGGGGAATTGACTTCATAGGTGAAATTGCAGACAAGTCAAGTGGGGGACACAGTTGGATTTTAGTGGCAACTGATTACTTTACCAAATGGATTGAGGCCATTCCAACTAAGAGAGCTACGAGTAAGGTGGTGACAGATTTCATACTGGAAAATGTTATCATCAGGTTTGGAGTACCATTCAAGATAGTCACTGATAATGCTATGTGCTTCAGATCAGGTGAATTTGTTGATTTTTGCAACAAATATGGGATCAATCTATCATATGCATCACCATACCACCCACAAGGAAATGGTCAAGCAGAATCAAGCAATAAAAGCATCGTGAAAATTATCAAGAGGATACTAGACAAGAACAAGAGAGCTTGGGACTCAAAATTAAAGTTAGCAATATGGGCTGACAGAGTGACAGTAAAAAAGGCTATTGGAATGTCACCCTTTGAGCTAGTATATGGTGCATCAGCCAGATTGCCCATAAAAAATCTCCTACTAGTTTACAGATTCATCTAGGAAAATGATGAGGAGATTGAAGACTCCATGACAGAAAGAGTGAACCAGCTAGTTGCACTGGATGAGAATAGAAGGAAAGCACACCAGATCAACCTCAAGAGACAACAAGATGTGAAATATCAGTTTGACAGGAGAGCTACAAAAAGGAAGTTTTAAGTCAATGATTTGGTGCTCATCTGGAATGCAAAAGGTCAAGAAAAGGGTAAACATGGTAAATTCAAACCCTTATGGATGGGCCCATATCAGATTTGCAGCACTCATGGGGAGGACTCTTATTTCCTCCAGGCCCTAGATGGTGAAGTTCTGGAATTGCCTGTGCATGGCTAATTCCTTAAGTTCTATTTTGCATAGATGACTTGTCTCTGTGCACATGTGTAAAAATATGTATATATTGTAAATGTCTTGTACAGTTCGTGTTTTTTTGGCTTTTTTTGCCTGGTCTGCCCGGAGATCTGGTTCTCGCTGCAGGTTTTCACCTGCACATCCCCATTCGGAGCCAGTGTTGGTGCTCATTTTGGCCTGGAGATTGAGCTTGCATATGGAGGGTTTCTTCATTCAAACCCTAGGTTTCCCTCTTCATCGGCGTGAACTTGGCCTATCGGTTGGAGTTTTTTTTAGTTCCACCGATGCGGTGGGTTTCCCCAACGGAATATGTTTTATGCCTTCGTCGATGTGACATGAAGTATCGGCCCGTGTTTTTCCTGTTGTTCCGATGATGTATGTCTGGCCGATGGTAATTCGAGGTATGTTTGTGTTCATCAGTATGATATTGTTCATCGGCAGGCTTCATTTCTGTTTGGCCGATGTGTAATGTTTGGCCGATCAGGTGTCATCGGCGTGGGTCTCACCGATAGAGGGTGTGTTTTGTTTGACCATCGGCGAGACTATTGTGATCGACGGAGGAGTTTCTTGTTGCTCCGACGGGTAAATGTCTCGCCAAGGGAACGACTTGACGATGTTTTGGATGGCCATCGGCGTAACTTTTCACATCGGCGTAGGTATTTTGTTGATCGCCGATGGTTTTGGTCTCACCGACAGACAAGGAATGTGAAATAGGCATCGGCATAACCTTTGAGGTCGGCAGGAGATTTGTGGAGCTGGCCGATGGTTCTTCTCTAGCTGATGTAGAAGTCAGAGGCTTTCAGGAGGTGTTTATCTTTGTGACTAAGGGTGTCGGCAGGAGGATTTTCAAGTTGGCCAATAGTGTTGGTCTTACCGACAGGGGAATGTAATGTAGCGGTCGGGGAGACTTCCGAGGTCGGTGAGAGATTTTTGGGTCAGGCCAGCGGTGTTAGTCTTGGCGATGGGCTTTTGGCGAGGGCTTGTGTGTCGAGCGTGGCAAAAGCGCTCGACACTTAGTATGCTTGCGGCCCCGTTTTTAAACTAATAAAATGATCTCTTCACCGTGCATGTGGGATTATTCCCCTGTGTAATTTTAACTTGCGAAGAAGCATGTTTTGGCGGGAAATCCTTTTTGAATGCAGCGACAGTTTTCAAGTGGCCACGGGTGGTTGAGACCCTTAATAGCGACGATGCAGGGATGTGGGCAATGGTACACATGGTCAGGTCGCCTGATTTTTGAATGAAGACCCCAGATGGTGGCGCATGGCTCGAGGCCCCCCTTTGTCTGCTGCATTAATATTTTCTGAGCGCCATTCCTTCTGAGGACTGTATCTGGCAGAATTTTTGTCAAAGCCATGTAATTAATTGCTTATGGTACACTACCTGGCTGTTATAAGCAGGAAGTGTTACTCATTTTAGGTTGTTGAAAGTTAAACATTTTGGCTCTGTGATACAATACAGTTGGTTTTGGTTGCTCTGTCCATAAAAACTTGTGAGTCTGTGTATCTCTTGTTGTATGTTTTTGCATGAATCCAGTGATTTCATGGTTAATTTTATATGAGAAATGCTATGTTGGCATGTGTTTTGTTAATTTTGTCTCCAGTATTGCATGTAGCTTTCTTCTGAGTCTAGATATTTGAGGAATGTTTGAGACTCTAGAACATAGAATTCCTGTGTTGAATGTCTGATCTTTTAACTTCTGCTCAAGTGGTAGATTAAACTGTTTTCAGATTGAACATTGGGAAGGGTATACTGCAGTAGGGATGCCATAAGTATAGATAGCTTAACACTCTGTATTGGGAGATATCTGTAAGGCAGGTATCACATATGTCCCCCTGAAATCTAGTTTTAGCTGTTCATGCTAATCATTCACAGGTGTATGTCTACTGACTCCAAGCCCTGGATAGGAACCAATCTTGCTTTGTGTTTGTGTTACAACCATGTCCATCTTTGCATCCAAACTTAGAATCAAAATCAAAATCTAAAGCAATCTTTAGGACATTAGAATTAGTTTTAGGATCCTCAGTCCTCTGTCTACAACTGCAAATAGGCCCAAAGCTAGCCCCTTTGCTCTTATCTTTCAGTTTTGGTCTACTTACAGAAGGACTTATCTGCTTTCTGTCAGCATCCCAGCCTTTGTATGTATATCCTCATGGATGTTGAGTAGGGAATACCCCCCTAGGTTTTGCAGAGCCTGAAGAAGAAGAGGAGATAAAATATAGAGTCTATCTCCTACACTGTTGGCCCCTGGCCCAGAGATCCTGTTGATCATTGATGGCTACCTTGTAGGGAAATCTGGGAATAAGCATCCAGTCTGGGAAAAAACCAACACCTCCCATCCCTCCCATCCCTTATCACCAACCCTTTTATCCATCCATCCCTTCTAACCATTCTATCACACATCCTAATAAGCAGATCATCTCTCCTTGTCATCATTGACACATATCTACAATGGCACATATAATTCCTATAGGAAGTACTCCTTGGAGAATACCCTAATGCACACCACCCAATTATCCTACATTCTCTCTTCCTCATATCCACAATCATTACACCCCCCATCTATCACCTTACCCCAATCCACCATCCTTTGACTAGGTTTTTCCCTTGTCATTGGTATCCAACAAAGGGGCTCTCCAACTATACTCCAATGCAACCATTTCCTAAACAAATCCACCCATCGTATCCTAAACTAATAACTCACCTTAAATCTCTCAAAAATCCAAAAAATTGAAAAAAAAAATCTCAAAATCCAAAAAAATCAAAACACCTCAAAAATCCAAAAAAAATTAAAACATCTCCAAAATCTAAAAAAATCAAAACATCTCCAAAATCTAAAAAATTAAAACATCTCAAAAACCAAAACATCTCAAAAAAAAAAAAATCCAAAACAATCCAAGCAATAAACCCATTGCAAGCCAATCCTTAATCCATATCAATGTAGTCAAGCAACCTAGCCAATCGTTCAAAAGTATCTAATGGTTTTATTTTTAGCCTTGCTACAAACTTGATCAATCAATCCATCAAACCTAATCAACTCTTGCTTAAGAACGTAAGACTATCTTAAGTATAGAGATTTCTCTTCATTATCTTTCAATCCTTGTGTTTCTGCTGTGATATATAATTCCCACAAAACTATCCTTGATCCAATCCTCGTCAATACAATCAATCCAATCAATCAATCAATCATTGGTTTTCAGCTTGACAGGGGCAACAACCTTGTTTATTTTTCTATCATTTGTGCATGCTTGCTTGTTTGCTTGTGTGTGTTATCATTTTATCCTGCATTTGCATCAAGTCCTTGCAACATATTGCTACAAATGAAAAATATCATAGTTCCCTAAGGCATATGTTTGCTTGCGACCTTTGTTTTTTGAGTTAATCCCTTATGCATGAGACACATTGTGACTCTAATCTTTATACCTTGGTGCATAACGTCCAGTGCTATATCAAAATCCAAGATTGATCTACTCAAGTTAGCATAACTAATCCTCATAATAAATCCATCAATTATCTATCCCACATATTATTCATTAACCCCTATCATTTTTATCTCATCCTAAAGCTTTCTATTTTTTCATCTCACCATCTAACCTATTTTGTTATCCTACTAATTATTCCCTCCATCCTAACACTCATGACAAAAAACAAAAGCATATTCAACTCTTCAAACATTCCTATCATCCAATTCATCCATCCCTTATATTTCCTCCATCTCCTTAACCAATCTATTTCATCCATTTCGAGAGCATATCCATGTTCTTCCAACCCACCTATCCTCTCGAGGGGGCATCCCTTTCTTATATCCATTTCTCCTCATAATGCATCTAAGTGGTTGAGTCATAATTATCTCTAATCCAACCATATTAATCTAAACCAAAATTTTCTTCTATCCAACCCAACACTATATTTTAAACTTATTTGAAATGATGTTACTTTGCAACAACATCTCAAAGAGGGGCAAAATGGAGACACTAGAAAATGACTAACGCATTTTCTCCATTTCATCAGACTCCATCTTTAGATCATCCATTCATTATTATATTTCCTTTATTCATATTAATTAAATATTTTTTAATTATTTATTTAATATACCAACACTTCATCTATGTGTTAATTAAACAAATTCATATATTTTATTTAATTAATCACACTAATTCTCATTCCTCTTCCCACAAATAAATAAAATTTATATTTTGTTTATTTTCCTTGTTTTTCATCCTCGCGTGAATTAAATAAATTATTTTATTTAATTCCCATGATTCTCTTCACTAATTTCTCTCAATCAAATGACGCAACTAATCAATCAAATGACAGAACTAATCAATCAAATGACACAAATGAGTTAACTAATTAATCAATTTCGGTTAACTCCCCCATCAATTCTCCTCAACTAATTTCAACCATTGATCTTGTAATCCATCCTCCAACATTAATTATTATTTTCAAGAATCTATAAATTCATCCTCATTCAAGACATGAACAACACATCCATTTTGCACACTTACTCTATCAATTTATCTTTGATAAATCACATCCTTTTATCTATGGTTATGTTGATTTGTTAAAGCAATCCATATACACTCATATTTGCAATTCATCCATGAGCATAGCTAGTAGGACTTTGTGTTATTCCTCTTTCGTCACTTTTCTTGTCCTTCAGAAAACATAAATGAGACTGACATTTTGTTACTTGCTAATAATATAAGAACCTATTTTAGTAGAAGTATTGGTAGATCTACTAATTGTAGCATTATTGTTAATAATTTGGATAAGGCATTACAGTGTTATAAACTTGCTGAGATGGATATATAGCCATAATAAATATTATAATGTCAGTTACAAGTTTGGAACCTTCAAAGTTGAAAAGGAAAATAGATGTACTAAGCACCCTGATATGTTATTTTATGAAATAGCTATAGTTCATTAAGCAATCTCTGAGGGAAATAAATTTTGTCATTGCATCTTATATAGTAGATATTAGGATATTATGCATACTGAAATGATCATACTTAAGACATCACTACATAGTGTATATTGATGTCCTTAACTTGTAGTGTATGGCTATTATACTGGCATGCCTTATCTATATATTATTGTTGATCTTAATATTCTAATACATTGTTACTAGGCCCATTTTTATATGCTAGTATTGATCATTAAGTGCTAATGATACTAGAGATCATTAAATACTAAGACTATTGATATCACTAGACATGAAGGTCATGCTATTTTTGTGTAATTGATTATGATAAAAATGCTTCCTTATAGTTGAATAAATTGCACCATAGTTTAGATGGTGTATTTATCTTGAAGGAGACTATTCTATAGACTATGATACAAGTTTCTTACCATGCTTACTAACAATAGTTATAGGATAATGATATATGATATGAAATTTAGTTTTATAAGTTTGAGTATAAGATTAGTGAATGAGTTTTAAACATCAGTTCCCTATAATTGGTAATTATATCAAAGAACATTACATGATATGCTTGGTATCCTAGCATGTTGGTACCTAAATTTTCAAGAAGTATTAATGTGTCATTTTGGATTTAGGATGGTTTGGGTTAAAGTAGGAAGGATAATCTAGTATATACTGAGATATATCTAGAAACCTTCTTGATATTCGTCTAAAAAAACATCAATTGTTATGACTAAGGAATTGATGGAGTGACAAACATTGTTGCCATCTAGCATAAGAGATACTGGAACTACCAATTTAACTAGTAAAGGGTAGGTGCATAAAATTTTTCTTGGCATGGCTATGTAAGGAATGACTATTACATGATGATAATCTTACATTAGATATGATGGGTTTAATTTAATTACCTCGGGTTAAACTTTGACATAATATTGATTTATACCATACATGATTATCTACTAATTGGTGTTCTAACTTGAAAATTGTGATGCATGGAAAATTAAACGTTGTGTTGATTTCTATTAACTCTATGACTATTGTTCATTAAACCCTATCTAGTAGGACGTAATCATGGGTTATTATGAATATTAGGTTGTACCATAAGGGAAATAAAGTCATAAAGTTAAGAATGTTATTATTCTTATTAAACTTGTATATCTTCCTTTGATGATCTAATGGATATAGTGTTTCCATCTATCTTGAGTATGACTTGGATTTTAATCATGGTTAAGGCATATTTATAATTATGGTTGTAAGTCTTTAAAAGTTTAGATGATTGTTCCTTGTTGATGCATGTTGTGTTTCTGATCAAGAAGGATGTTATAATATAATATAGTTTTGATACTTGATATCATTGAATCCTACATGCTAGGACATCATTTAGGGCCATATCAAGGCTTTGTGAAACTATTGCATCTTGAAGATATTTTGATTTCTACTGACCTATGTTCATAAATTACTGGACTTATTTTAAATGTTGATTATGTTAAGATTATTTTTATGTAGGAATTTGATTATTGGAATATTAGTAAGTGTTGGTACAAAATTGGGATGACAATGAAACCCTAAGGGTAGGAACCTATGTGTTTAGCCCTTGAGAGATTAAGTGAGGAGAACTACATGTGACTTCGACCCCATTTGGAAGTGGGTATGTAAGAAGTTCTTGGGTAAAGGATGCCCCTTGACCCCAAGTTCATAGTAAGGGATGGGTTTAGGAAATTTGTTCCAAGATAGGGGTGTTCCTAAACTTGATCAACCCTCCCTCCTCAATAGGTTTCATCTTGAGGATAAACTTGCATTAGGTGGTTGTGAACTCACCTCACAATTATAATGTCCTAACTACATAGGCCTAAGTTGATAAATGGAACTCCATTATCATTAAGCTTATCTACTCTGAGGTTTGTGGAGTTTGGCTTCCACCATCTACTCCAACCTTGGATGAAATTTTAGAGCCACTGTCATCATGGTTCATCTCTAAGGTGAAGGTATAAGAGTGCCTTAGAACTTGCCTATCTAAAGTTATTAGAGTTGTGTGTGTTGAACACTATGGCATTATGTGTGGGCTCAGTAATAAGTATAGGAAGGTATATGCTAGCCTCAATAGCTTAGAAAGGTCTATTCTTCTAAGAAATAAGGGAATGATAAACTCGTCCATGATAGGGTTATGAATGTGTTAAGGAAACTTGCTAACATTGCATTTAATGTTGTTGTTAAGCTAAGCCATTATGACAGGATGGTGTGAACAAATCTTAATAGGTGTGAATAATTTTTCTATTCTAAATATGTGCCTAGATCTGTGTTGAGTGGGGATAGAATTCCTTATGATTATCTTTGCCAAATGCAAGCAAATAACAATAAGTATTATCATTTATATGGTATGTTTGTTTACCTTTATAACTATTGGTGGGTAATTGTATGTTAAGATTTATGATTGGTAATATGTAAATGGTACGTACTTAGAAGTAGAATGTTGGATAATACTACTAATGTGGGTTTGATTTTTTGTCTAATGAATATTGTGTTTGTAAGTAACAATGGAATGATGTGAATGACCTTTGAGATTACTCTATTGAATTGGTGGTGTTATGTCTATGTGACCCAACTCACAAGGGTTCTATGTGTTACTTGTGTGTTGACTAGAAATTTAGACCCCTAGACCTATAAGACCATGTGTATAGGTTTATAGATCCTTATGTGGTAATGTAATAGGTTGAACCAGTTTAAGGTGTGAATTGTTGGGACAATATGTTTTAGATCAATGTTCTTATACCTTTCAATTGTTAGAATGCCAAACTGAGATTCATACATGAGTTGACTTCTTAGAGTCACATGATGGTTAGACTAAGGGCTCCTCAAGGGCATAGGTAGAAGAAACGCAATACCTCCTATAATATAGCTTGTTCATCTCCTTCTATGGTGATCATTGACATTATAAATCCTATGACCCACATTAAAAGTATGTAGTCAGGGAGCGTTCTCTGCCTAAAGAAGTATTTGGTTGTATCATAGGGTTAGTAGGATTTCACTAGTAGCATGTGGGTGATAGGTGCCATGAGCTACCAAATTTCATAGGGATTAGTAGGATTTCACCAGCAGTATGCAGGTGATAGATTCTAGGAGCTACTTGATTTCATAGGGTTTAGATAGGCTTTCACTAGTGGCATGCAAGCGAGAGATGCTAGTACTAGTCTAGCTTTCGCTAGTGGTATGCAGATGATGATTCTAGTATCTACTTGTCTTAGGATTTTAGTATTGGCATTTAGGTATTGGAATGATTGTATGTGCTTGTTATGTTGTTTCTTCTTGAGGTATGGTTCTCAAGGTTTCAGTTGTAAAATTTAGTCCAAGTGATGAATAGTACAGGCACTAATCTTAATTGAGGTAAAACCATAAGATACCATGAATATGTTTATTTGGTTATAAGATGACTTAGATGCTTAGTGGGCTATGGAAATATTATTAGTGGTCTCAGGTCATCCCACAATATTGGGTTACACTTTTTTGCCAAACTTGACATTGAAATCAACATTTTGAACTAAATCTTCACTTTTTGACACCTATAGCCGCTAAACCGTTAGGAATTTGAAGATGATGCGAACTAGTGATTTGTGAGATTTTGTCTATAGATTCTAAAAATAGTTTTTTAAAAAAATTGAAGTTAAATTTTAAATTTTTTTGTGTCTCCTTTGATAACTAGTTTTTAATAACAAACAACATTTTTTTAAAGTGATGCGTACTCCATAGCACATAACTTTTTTTCTACAAAGGATAAAATTCTGATTCTTTTGAATTTAGATTGGTAACACTGATGTCTAGGGCATGCATTTGATTTCATAATGTTTGTTGAATTTTGTTTTAATTAAGTTTTGAAGTCAAACCAATTATAATTTGGACGTAGGCATATTCCATAAAACATAACTTTTTCTGTATGTATCAAAATTCATTTTTTTTTTGAAATAAGGACATTAATACCTAGAGTATACATATTTTTTAGAATTTTTTTCACTAATTTATTTTCCATGTGTGTAGAACAGAGAACTTGATGTTCAGTGAAAAACCTATGTTTAGTAAAACTAAAAAAAAAAATCATAATAAAATCAAAAATATATCAAAACTATACTCATTGGAAAGCTCATTTTGAGGACTACGATCCTCTAATTTGGTTTGGAAAGGTGAATCCATTTGGACCTTCAATTGGGCTTCGGAAGCCAAAATTTTGCAGAAGAAAGGGGAAGGGAAGGAGGGAAGATGGCAAGTGGCGGTCTTCATTGGAAGATCCCCGTGAATGAAGGTGGGTGACGTCCTTTGTTCGAAGCCTAGACTCCTTTGAACAAAGGTCCAAATGTGGTGCACACATCCCCGTAATGACCACCTTTGTTTGAAGGTGCCCTGCATTAATTTTTTTTTTTTTAATGATCGACCTTCATTCGAAGGCAATACCGACTTGTTTTTTTAAATGTTTTAATTTTTCGTATTGCATATAAATAGGATGTTTTTTTTTCATTTTTACAAATCATTGTAACAAGATAAATTTGCATTTTTATTCTGCAAGGGAGGAGGAAATCTTTGAGAGAAGAATTTTCAAGTCATATTCTACAAGGAAGGAGATGGGAAACAAAAAGAAAAGACAAAATAAGACTACATGAAAGTATCCTGCAGAAACTATAGAAAGATTGAATGAAGAAAGATTGCAAAAATATCATAAACAAAACAAGGTATGCATACATTTTCTTTTCTATTTTTAATCTAGGTCATTTATTTATGCTTAAATATATACATGTATTGATGAATCATGTAAAAGGGTGTCATTTAATCTAGGTCACTTGATTTATGCTTGAATATATACGCATTGATTTCATGTATTGATAGGATGTCATTTAGTGTAAGTCATTCCTAATTCTTGGCTATAATCCCCACCCTTCTACCTAGAGATAACTACCTCTCTCTCTCTCTGTCCACCACTCTCTCTCTCTCTCTCTCTCTCTCTCTCTCTCTCTCTCTCTCTCTCTCTCTCTCTCAAGTTGCCCACTCTCTTTATCTCTACCTCTCCCTCACTGGGGCCTCCCTAGATATCTCTCTTCTTCTTTTTATAGTATTTTTCTCACCTCTATCTTTAACAAGTGGGTTATGTGTTAGTAATGTTGGCCTCAGTTGTTGTCCTTGATGTCAAAGACACAATCTCTCTTAGTTGGATATGGTACCTTGACATGCATAGTATCTATATCATGACAATTGGTTGAATGGTGTTTACTTCTGGTCTTGGTCTTATGATGGTATCATCATTGCTGGCATATATTGTTGACATGTTGGCATTGTGACATTATGTTGATTGGCATATATGATGTTGACAAATACAAATTGTGGTGATATAACCTGAGTTTGGCATATAGTTTCTTATCATTATCAATGGCATTTGATACAGAGGTAACGGTGGCGTTTGGCAGTAACATTGGTATATGTATCAGACTATATGATGGTTTGACATACAAGAGCATATTGATAATGATTGTTATTCTAGTTGCCATATGTTTGTGTGGTATCTTTTTGGTGGTATCCTTGGTATGGTATTCTTATGATATCAGTTAATGATTTATACTCTATAGGACAATAGTTTTTGGCTTTGATTTTTACAGGTGGCTCATGTAGTTGACACATATCACTTGGCATGGTAAAATGATATGATGGTTCATGATCTTAGTCAGCTGAATTTGGTTAGTTGATATTGATATGGTTTCAGTTGATATTGATATGATTTGATCAGCTGCTATATGCTCTATGCTCAGTTAATATTATTATGGTGATGGTTGTTGTTTAGTTGTAAAAGAGATTAAAGGGTGTTTGATGCTCAAGAGCTGTCTTGAGTCTTCACAGTTGTAGGAGGTGCCTTGGGTCTTCACTTCTTTGTCCTTCCTTGATTACTGTTTGCAAAATGATGTATACATTTATGCATTGTTGAAGAGACAAGGGTATTCACTTTGACACCATTTGATTTAAATTATTGATTTCATTAGATTTAATTACATATGGAAAAAGGCATACACAGGCACACCTTTTATCACATGAAGACTATGCTTATAGAAGGAGGAGGATATTTGTCTTATTGTTATAAGGGGATCATAATTCCTTGCATTGTAATGTGTTAAAGTGTTCACCATGGATTGTATTTTACATGAGGCCATATTGAATTTCCTAGTGAACTTCATACTTTGCAAAAGTTTCATATCGGGCATGTTAAGTGGTTTACCTGCCAGGCAAGTTGTCATCGGGTGGAACAGGTTTCAAAGAAGTTTTATTGATATATTTGACTAGCCCTTGTAGGGCACACCAAAAGTTCAAGTCATTGGGTAAAAAGACCTTATCTTAGATCATTATGCACAGTTTTATCTTGTGTTATGAGGCTTTGAGCTAGGGTTTGATGTTTCAATGTTAATCATGAAAATGCATGGGTATCTCTGCATAAGTTTGAGGGGGATCTTGAGGATTTGACAATGCAACTTGCTCATTCTTGACTGAATCTTTGACAGTACTGATTACGGAAGGAACTTCGTTTTTGAAGGCTTCCAAAGCATGATTTAAATAGGTGACTTCATTTCTTTAGGGGTTGTTTCTTGCATTAGTTTATCTGTATCTTTTTTCTTTCAGAAAGAATAATGCAAACATGTTTAAGGATTTACTCATGCAAACATAGTTAAAGATTTGTGACAGACTAGTGGTTAAAATGTGGTCATATTTTGTCAAGAGTTTCAAAGATGACAAAGGCTATGATTTTAGTTCTTTTCTTTTGTAAAATGACAAGTTATGTTAAAACCCACTTATGGGTATGCAATATTTTGATGAAACTTTGTTGTGCCAGAAATCTATCGAGGGTTTTTTCACTCTGTCTCCTTGACAGTCGAAACAAAGTCATACAAGTTGATTTTGTCTTTGTGGGTATATGAAATCTTGACACATTCAGTTATACTCAATTGAAAATTCAGTTGGTTATAGTTACCTATTCAGTTCTGTACGGGTATACTTGGTAGTTTTGAAAAAGAGCCTTCTTTAACTCTATGCACAATTTGAACATTACTTTATCATGGTTAAAGAAGCAGTTAAATAGTTACACTAATATAGTTATGTTTTTCAAACTGTTTGTAGAGAGAAAGAAGTGCTTGAACTGAGAATGTAATTGATATATATATCTGATGTAATGTGAAGGATACATGTGTGAGAGAACATTATTGTTGATATTATAATAGAGATAGCATGGTTCAGTGAAATAGAGTGTCCCTCTATATTTGATTTACATATTTCATTGTAATGATTGTAAAAATCTAGTGAGGCAATGATCTTGATAAGCCAGTGAGGCCTATAATCAATGAGATTCATTTATAAGCCAGTGAGGCACATAAACAACCAGTGAGGCAGAAATAATTATAAGCTAGTGAGGCATAAATGATTGTACCTAGTGAGGCAAGTTTATTACATAAACCAGTGAGGCATTTCATTGAGTGGTTTTCTACCCCAGAGGGTTTCCACTCCTAAAAATCTTTGTGTTATGCTATTTGTCCTCTGCTTCATAGTGTTATTTTGTTAATTTTTATTTGATTCATATGTTCATAGTAAATGATCACTTATCTATTTAACACACTGGTTCATGCATGGATGAGTATTGAAAATAACATTCATGTCTGATGTTCAAATCGATATTAAAGTGTGAAATTTTGATTTGTTTTCTATAACACTGATTCACTCCCCCCCCCCCTCTCAGTGTTACCAAGTACTCCAACAAGTAAACCTAGGAAGTGTGTCATGCTTCTAATTTCCAAACATTACCAAAAGGAACCTTTTGCTTGTGGTAGCTTAGATTTTGTCACCATATAAATTATAGTCGAACCTCTTTAACAAGTAGCTACTAGATTAATTATCTTCTAAACTAGAACTCCATTTAGAGCCAAAGGTTAGTCCTTAAAATTCTAGTCTCATCATTCTTTTCATTAGTTAGTTCTCTAGAAAAAAATGTATAGGAAAATTTTCTTCTGGTGCTCATCTTTAATGGATATGATAGTACTTGTTGCACTAACTTGGAAAGATCTATTTCTTTTATCTCATTTGATTTTCCTTGAATTCAAATTAAGCTCAATGAACTTCACTACCTTCAATCCATGGTGGGGTTTCTCTTCGCTTTAATCTTAGGCCTATTTTGCTACATTATGTTACTACTTATATAAGCCCTATCTTTTCTTTACAATTATTCTTATTTCATTTTGATCTTAAATATATTCCAACAAAGGATTGTGTGCTTTGTTAAATCATTCAAGTCTCTAAGAGTTATCTTACCATATTATGTATAGGAGATTTCATATATATCAAACTGCACATCTTACTTGAATATTTGTATGCACATTTACATACTTATCCTAAATGATATAACTACCTAGATGTATCTTGTACTCATATTTTCCACTTGTGTGCATGAGTCCATATATATCACTTGTGGTCATAAATATTAGTTATTATATGTACATGTGTATATTAATTTTTATGGTAATTTGATCATATGGAGGCTCTTTAAAATATATCAAGACTTGCTTCACTAAATTAAATAAGTTTTCTTTAATATGTATTTCCTTATTGTGTGATATAGAAATTGGAGCAAACATTGGTGAAGAACACATAGTTGATGTTAGCCCAGAGGAGGCCCAAGTGCAAATAGTGGATGTTGGAGAGGGGTCAGGATCGCTTCCTTTGACTGGTATAGATGAGCATATTAATCTAGCTAAAGAGGTGAAGGGAAGATTTTCTTATAGAAATTTAGATCATTTACTTAAAATGGATATTGAGAAATTGAAACATTATGTTGGACAACCTAGACATACTAATAGGAGGTCAATGAATAAATATACAAAGGAAATAATTGCTCATTTCGATAATCTTGATACACTTGACCGAACCCAATTGTTATCAATTGTACTTCTTAGTAAGGAGCTAAATGAGCTATTACAATTATTGGATGTAGATTTGTCATTGAAAAGGGGGAAAGGTTCACACCTAGAAAAAGATATTGTTGAAAATGTTAAAGAAGGTATGGCTTCCATTAGGAAACAATCTCGATCTATGGATAAGTCCATTTCAAGAAGAGTGATGTTGATAGGTATTTTAAGTGAAAAAAATTCTAAAAAAAGACAATTGTCTTCAATTTCAACTAAGATTGGTTTCAGTAGAAAGGCAGTAATAAAATATGTGAGAAGGAGAAAATTATTGGATGATAGTTCCTTGGAAGGCAATTGGGCAATTATGTGTAGAGCTCCTCGATCTGACAGGATTCAAGATGTTGTTAGGAACTTGATCTCAACCTTTTGGAATGATAATACTCGTGCTTCATCAAATAGTAGAGATGTTATCAAACACAGAATTAGGCCCAATAGTTATGAACTACATACAAAACATTGGCTAGACATAACACAACATGAGATGTATGTGAACTTTTGTAATACAAATCTAAATATAAAGATTGAGAAAACAATGTTTGAAAGGTTAAGGCCATATTATGTGAAGACAAACAAGGTTTTTGAAACTTTTTGTTGTCATTATCATATTGAATTTGATCTCTACTATCAAGTGTTTCAAAGGATTTGTGAAGACAGTGATGGTTTTGTAAATGCACCTCCTAAATAGGCAAGTCAGTTCATAGCATCCATCTTATGTGATAAATCAGATGATGATAATGGAACTGGTCAAATAAATTGCATAAAAGGTCTTTGTGAAACATGTGGAAATTTGGCTAAAATGCCTTTGAGAAATGAAGATATCGACCCAATAAAGTTGGTAAATTGTAAGAGTTACAAGTACATAAAGTTTCAAACAAAAAAGGGAAAGAATCCATAAGGTTAGATTATGTAGAAGAGGAGATACCTATTGTAACATTTATGGAATTCTTTTGTAAATTGATACAACCATACATACATCATGCTTTTTTTGCTAAGTGGCAAGCACAATAGTTTCAAATAGTAAGATATACTTTCCCACCTGGAACAGTTTTATTAGTAGTTGACTTTGCAGAAAATTACTCTTTTGTACATCAAAAAAAGATTCAATCACAATATTACTTTTCAGAGCATATCACTATTATGGTGTATTTGTGTTATCAGCATGCACAATTAGAATTGGATGGTGTTGAAAGTACATTTGAAGCATAAGTCATTAAGAAAGAATATCACTTTTATATTAGTGATGATAAAGAGCATGACACACATTTTGTACAACATTGCTTTAAGATTTTTGTTGGATATTTGGCAAGTAGGGGTGTAAATTTTGAAGAGCATTTTGTATGGTCAGATGGATGTGCATCACAATTCAAATCATCAAGGCCATTTTATGCATGATGTAGATATCATCAAAATGACAATATACCAAATGTTTGGAGTTTCTTTGAGAGTGGGCATGGAAAGGGTGGACATGATGGCGCAAGAGCTTGCATCAAACATGCTCTAAGAAAACATCAAATGAATTATGAGGGAGATTGTATGAATGATGCACATGATGCTTTTGAATGGTGTCAGTCACACTTTGCACCAAATGAGGTCGGCGCATCTTCAAAAATAAACCAATACATTCCACATAGAGTGTTTTGGGAGATATCATGTATGTATTGGGTAAATGCAAGAAGTTGTGTCCACTTAAGGTGGAATTTTCGGAGTTAGAAAAAAATCCGAAATTGTGTTAACCAAAACGGGATCCCGCTTTTTATGAAACGGGATCCCGCTTTGCTTTGGAATCCCTAGCCAAAAGCGGGATCCCGTTTTCTAGAAACGGGATCCCGTTTTGAGTTCCATAAAAGTTTAATATTTTAACCTTTATGAAACGGGATCCTGTTTTGAAACAGGATCCCATTTTGAAAAGGGATCCCATTTCAAAACGAGATCCCGTTTCATAAAGGTTAAAATATTAACCTTTTATGAAACGGGATCCCGTTATTTAAAATTTGAATTTTAAGCTCGGGTTTTGCTTTGTAACCCGGTTCAGGAAATGCTTTAGGGACCCAAACCTGACCTCTAGACCTGGTTTGACCTGCAACTTGAAGCTCCTTAAAGGTCCTATCAATGTCACAACAAAATAGTGACTTTGGGCATATATCTGAAGGTCTATTTTGCAGAATATTTTGACAAAATTAAAACCCATTATAGATGAGACAGTCTAGATTCTAAATATATAATTTTTTTTTACAATTGGATTAATTTTTCTATTTTTTAATTAATTTCTAATGAAATAGGTCCATAAACTTGAATTATCATGGTTTTTTAGTATTTTAATAACTTTTTATAAAAATATTTTTTTGTAAAAAAAATTGTAGAAAAATGTACTTTAGACAATTCTTTTCAATTTAAAAAATAAAAATAAAAATGTTAAGTTTAGGTCATCTTATGCGTGACGTACACGATGATTTTTTAAAAGACCAAAAATGGCCAATAAAAAATTAATAAAAAAAAATATTCAATAAAAAATTACAAAAAAAATAGAAAACGTGCTTCAGTGAGTTACAAATATTTTCCCAGAAGGATTTTGAAAAATATGATTATTTAGGTCAAAATATGGATGACGTACACGTACATGGTATAGTAAAAAAAGTGATTTTTAAATAGTGGTTTTTAGAAACGCCTATTCAAAATCAATTTCTATCCTCTGGGTATTGAAAAAAATTACATATTTAGAAACTAGACTCTGAGTACTACATTTCATATTTAGTGACTTTTTCCAAGACTCCACATTTAAGTGCTTCAAATTTTTAGGTCAAATGTGACAAATTCTGAAAATCAGGGAAAACACTTCCACTTTTTGGCCAATAAGTGGACACAACTTCTTGCACACACCCTATTGTTTAAAACTTTAATGTACTTTAAATATATATTCATATATGATATGTGTACATGAGTTTGTTTATTTTAGTTTGAATTTAATTATTTCTATTATATTCATAATGTACAATATAATAAATTTGTAGGTGTGGATAGAAGATCAATGCATGGATGCAAGAGGGTAGAGAAAACAAGATCTTTGCATTGTGTCATGAGTACAGATAGCTAGACATGGACGTTGCACACTAGGGATTACTCTTGTTTTTGTTATAAGTGTGTGTTGAGAGATTTTGAGAATTGTAAGAACCAACAATGTGGATATGTCAGTGAATAGGAAAACGTGCCACTAGTTGTTACCAACACATACAATGAAGATGAGGATGAAAGATTTGAAGACATTCCTTTGATTTCAACTGATTATAACCATATTTCAGGATTGATTAAAAAAGTTATGTGTGTACATATATATATATATATATAAATTATATAAGGTATCTCTAAATTTTTTAAGTTACAAATTTTAGACATGTAAATTTGGTGCAAGAGATGTTTTTGTAGTCATAGAAGAGGCTAGAAATATAGAAGACACTAGTTGTTATTATTTATTGTGTTGCACAGAAGAGAGACAAAAGCTAATAAATCTAGAAACAAGTGATGGAATGTTGTTTCCCATAGGTTTAATTTTATTTAATATATTTTTAAATAATTTTGAATTTGTTACATATGTACATGTCAAGTACCTCAAGAGTGATTTAAACATTCAATTTATATTATAATTTATGTTATGTCTTACCGAGCAATGATAATGTTATACATGTTCATAGATGTAGGTTGTACATTTACCTTGAAAATGTTATGTCTTACCATGGACTATTGTTTTCCACAAGTTCAGTTGTAGTGCAAGGGACATATCTCAAACAAGTTAAGATTGTTCAACATGGGATTCACTTTATTGATTATCAACCTAAGAACAAGGTATATCAGTATAGCCACCTAGTAATTGCTACAGGCCTATCTCTTCATACAGTTTCAAACACACATGGACGTCGTAAGTGGAGACTAGATAGTGATGATCATCAGAGAATATTAGATGTCATTGAAGAGCGAGCTAAACCACTTGATGTGGTATGAAAAATATGGATGAAGAACTTACAATTTTTAATGTTTTCAAGACCTAAATTCACTATCTAGATCTATGTTCATGTATTAATTGTTTTACAATTTATGCAAGTTAAATTAATTGTTCTTTCGTTGAAAAAATTTTAAATTTCAACTTGAGATTCTTAATGTACAAATGATCTCTCTATTACAAGTCATGTAGAGAATGCCCTAGATTCTTATTCAAGCATGCACGATATCATAATTTTTGAATGCTTTTATTTAATGCTATATATGCTCATTGAACATGCTACAATACATACATATGCACTAGAGATGTCACAATATAAATTAAATTAAAATCAAAGTTTTCAACATCAATGCACAAATCATCACTACACAAGTGAAAGTATCAACTTGTCATGTGATGACCTCACCATGACAGCCATACAAGAGGGTAGAGTTGCCTCTAACCATGGTGATTGGGTATTATACCACAATCGCCTTCTCTCATGAATTAAAACCCCTATGGAAAACTCTTAGAAAAAATGTTGTCGAAGATGCTTATTGATAGTTTATGTTTTTATTTCATGATTGAACCTATGCAACTTTTTTAGCTTCACTAATTTCATAAGTTAAGTTTGAATAACAAGTTATTATTTTAGGTTCAATTTTATGAGTGAATTTAGTGAGTATATGCAAATTGATTAAATACACATCTTTTGATATCTAGGTTATGTTTATTGTAAATTATTTTTAATAAGATGTGGTTATATGATTAAATGTGGTTGGGTTGGTGTCAGATTTTGATATTACGATGCAATTTCAAGATGTCCAGAAATTCCTTGTTTAATTACATGTTTGGTTGGGTTTTATATGTTGTGCTTCTTGACTATCTTGTATTGTGTAAATACACATAATGTGTTAATTGAGTGTGTAGGCATATGTTTCCCAATGGTAATTAATCAGGAGATGGTCAATTTGGGTAATTGTGTTTATGCTGTATAGGTCTTGTCTCACTCAATTTGAGTTCAGAGCTGAGTCCTTGTGTAACCTTATGCAAGCATGATCTAAATTAATGTTGATTCTAGATCCATGTGTCATGAGTAAACTTGTAAAGTGTGAGGTTTATTTGCATGCATGTTTATTTGACTCTTATTGTACTTGTATTTAATTAGTTTTTGAAATTCTTGATTTGAGAACATCGTAGAATATCTATCATTCTTGAGTTGAAAGAATTTATTATTATGGCTTAGTAAAAAGGTCTTGTGCATTTATACATGTGCAGACATGCTGATTCCATTGGATATACTAGTGAAAGTTTCATGGTCATTAAGTACATAGAAATTTATCAAATTACTCTACTCCAATTTATAATTTATTTTATGTGACATATATCTATTTACACTTTTCATTTCCAAAAACATAAATTTACTATTTAGATTATATTTACTTACAAATTTGTTTTCTATCTTTGGAATAAATTTATTCTATACATTAGTAAGTAAAAAGGAAAGAAAATTTAACTATATTAAATTATGAAAACCAACTTATAGGTAGTTCAAAAATTTAAATCTTTTAGTAAAAAAAAGATCCAAGTCAAAGTTACAAACTAGATTTTTAGAAAAATTAAATGATCTACCACCTATTGGTAGCTAGATACATACTACAAACACAACTAACATGGTAATACATAAGTGACTAGATATAGAAGTCAACAAATAGATACTATATACTTAACAACTAGATATTGCATGAACAACTACATGTTATGTTCAACAATTAAGATGGTACTACACTCAACAACTAGATATTGAATAAGCATGTGATAGTCCCTCTAACCATATCAAAGTATATCTCATGTCAAACATATAAAAATTTATTTCCATGATATATAAATGTATTGAATCATTTGAACATGTAATCAATTCCATTTTAAGTTATGTATCATCATTTAACATAAATCATGTCCACAAAAGTATAATCAAACATGCAAATATCTACAAACATGTGGACATAAATATATATAATCATCAAACACGTGCAAATGTAGATAGAAATGTCCACAAACATGTGCCGCAAATGTAGATAGAAATGTCTACAAACATGTAGAAATGTCCACAAACATGTGTAGATAGAAATGTAGATGAAAACATCTAGATCTAGAGAAATGCCTGAAAAAATATGTAGATAGAAATGTCCTCAAACATGTATAAATGCCCACAAACACACATGTGTAAATGTATGTATAGAAATGTCCATGTAAACAAGTACAGATAGAAATGTTTAAAAACAAATATATCTAGAGAAATATCTAGAGAAACATATCTAGGTAGTGCTACCAATAGCCTGGTCATCATGTCAGCTGCAAGTTGAGCGACCCGAGTTTGAGTGAACATCCTAATCTAATGGATGCACTAAGCCCTAAAAATAGTACAACACATGTACATAAAAGTGTACAAATTATGTTAAATTAGAATAATGTTATAAATATATATACACACACATGCACATGTACAGATTATATGCATTTACATATAAGTACATGATTTAAAAATTTAAAACTCACCTATCCACTAACATTACTACCATCAGCTAAATCATGCCTGCGTACATGGTCCGTCCCCAGACTAGGTGTGACATGAACTAACCTCTACAATATATATATATATACAACATTAGGACTCTATCTATTAAAGTAATTTAACTTAATTTAATTTAAGTTCAAGTTTAAATCATGCATGCATGCACATATGCATGTACATACCTGTGTATCAAGTGTTGTAGGATCTGCTGCAATGATCGTATCTGATGCTTCCTTGGCTAGCTCAAGTAATGAAGAGTGAAGTGGACTATGCAGGTGAGTTGGCATCAAAGAGCCTAAATGTAGAAGCATATCCACATAACCTGATGATCCCATCTATAAAGTCTACAACTCTTCAAGTGAATCTAGGGAGGGTTGAGATGTCTGATGCTCAACACGAGGGGTAGGTGTATTTACCTCTGTAGCAGCCAAATGATCTGTGGGTGGATCAGGATGTGGAGTACTACCAGGCACCTAATGAGAATGTCTCATAGCCTAACTGGATCATGACCTAGTCTATGAACGGCAAGCTCTACCCACATGTGTTCTAACCCCATGTAAAGGGATACAAAGCTCTGATGCAATAAAAGCATATGACTCCAATAGGTCCTCAGAAAGACAACTCGCTGTAGTTCGAAGCATATGGTCTCCTATAAGACTATCTATGTCTATGAGTGAAGGGACACCCGTGATAACATAAGGATTAGTAGCATGATCTGATGGTCTAGATCATCTAGGATGACTCATCAAATATCTTTTGACATGATCAGAAGATATAATAGATGTGGCAGCTACAATATCACCAACATTGTCAATTGCTTCCCTTTGGGAAGCAATGACAACTTGATCAGCAACAGGGGCTAGGGCTGGGGAGATAGCAGGCATCCTCTCCCCAACCAAGGCCCTATAAATTGGAGCCTGTCGATATGGTCGATGATAGGCATCTCTATCAGCGACCTGGCCCCCTAACCAAAATATGCTGGCAAATCCAAGTAGTTGACCTTGAGGCTCTTATGAACCTCTCCATATAATTGTTGTGCAAAATATAAAGGAATTTGGTCATTATTGGGATAACGACCATGAGCAGCAAGAAAATATGAATATATCAATGGGGCCATAAGAGGGTCTACACATCTAGTCACTTGGTAGCCCCTCACATTAGGCCTACCAACATAATATGGGAAACATTGGTATTTGATAGTCTCTTTCGAGACACGAAGCTGAATAAAAGCAAGAGAAACATCACTAGTAACCTCTTGCCGCATCTGGGCAAGAATAGCAGTAAGAGTATTACCTGAATAAGCATGGGTATCTCCTAGACTATATATAATGTGCTGCAAGCTAGATAAAATTGATTGACATGTGTCCCTATAAACCCCTGTTGTGTTGGGGTTAGAAAGAACACCTATCAATCTCTAAACCTTAGTATCTATATGCATAAATATAGAAGGTCCAGGAGGTGGTGGCGCATGTGCCATGATATATATATATCAACCTAAATTTTGTACACAAAAATAAATTACTTATTCCAATGTACATGTGTGCACATCTAGTACTATGTATCTAAATTAATTTTTAAATTTAACATCCAAGCTAGGAACATACATTCTAGTTCACTAAGTGAAAAATTTAAAATTTACATGTTTGAAATGTAAGTGATAAAATGAAAAGAAAGTGCAATAACTTAAAGGACCACTTCAAGAAGGAAATAATGATGGAGCCTTGCTGATCACAAGATGGAATGCAAGTTGAACCTGGGGACTCAAGATCATTGCTTCCCACAATAATGATAGGAAGTTCAGGACTCCAAATCATTCACTTTATCTTCTCTTTTGATTAGCATGCCCCTTATATCTTGAACTATTTTTGGATAAAAATTCTCTAAAGACCTTTTGATTAAAATTTTGTATGTGTGCAACAAACTATACCACTTTAGCACTCTAACAATGTGAGTTTTATTTGTACCCATCAACCCCACTACCCCTCTACAGATATTTCCATGTACTAATTATAAATGTATCTCCCAATACTCTATTTATTGTAGGTAAACTCTAGATGCACCAACATAATATATAACTATTTGGGATGATCTCTTATCAAATATTCCATGAATTATCTAGTATTTGTAAGAGATTATACAATCCATAATCTTGAATTCCCCTTTACCAAACCAATAAACTTGATATTTCTATATAGTCCTTTGTATTTTAACTCTCATTTATGACCAATAATTTCTTCCTCAAAAGAGTCAATGTCTTGTCCACTCTAATGTCTCTATCCATCCCTCCAATAGGATTTTCTCTAATCAAACTCTCTTGCATTGACCCTTACGATAAACATAAATATTATATCTTTAACAACAACCCATGTCAAAAATGAAGTAGTCCACTCACTACATCCTATCTTGACTGGAACTATATTTTAACATGCCTCCCCAAAATTGATAATATGTTAAATAAAATTTCATCTTTTTAAATCTTATAACTTTAACTCTCATCTATGTGATCACAATGCACTTCTCTTTCTCAACATATCTACTATGTAGTTGTATTTACTACTCCTATGATTCAACACAAATTGGTAACTCTACAAAAATTGAAACCATTTTATGTGCTTTTAGTTCAAAATTTACATTGATTCTTGATAAATTATGATGCCTAATGACCAATATACAAAAAAAAAACTTATTTGGCAACAATTAATACATCCACTTATTCAATTTGCATATATTTAATAGCATAAATTTATAATCATAAATTGAATATTTGTTCTTTATGTCAATTAGCTTTCCAATAAAGTGCTTGACCACTAGTAGATCCCCTCTTGGCTTAACATTGCTCTAGTTGTTTTATTGCTATATTAATCTAATGAATTATTTGAGAATGAAAATGGATTTAGTGTGGTCACAAGCCTTTATTTAATTAAAGACTTATGAAGAGTTGCTTCTTAAATACTCATTGCAGGTGGTTGGGTTGAGATAAACCATTCCAAATTAATAGTTGTTTAGGTTAAATCCCTCAAAGGTTGAGTTACACTTGTTATGAGCCTTGTTGAAGTCTTGGACTTGTCTTGTGTGGAACCCACATTGGTTCATGAGATAACTATTATATAAAATTGATTGAATTCACATTGGCCACCCTTAGCGCTATGAGGCAATTAGTACATGATTGAGTTGAGGTTAACATTTCATTGCAATAATAATGATGTTGCACACTTAAAGCACTCTTGGGGTCATGAGGATTGATCTAGTTCTCAAACATTTACAAATTCCTAAAGACTCATTTCCAAGTTGTTTTATCATTGCAACCTTTTACTACAACATATAGATGCTAATCACTCAACATGTATTTGTTTCATCATGAGATGATTTGACCATATGTTTATGTATGGTTCACTAGGTTCTAGTGGTTAACCCTATCTAGGTAATTGGCATGTAAATTGAACTAGTCCTAGCGAAAGTAAAATCATAAGACACTTTAATGTAGCATTAGATTTGATCAACATCATCAACATCAAATTATCGTCGATAACATTATTAATAACAATTGCATGTCTACATGTTGTTAGAAGTTTTTGGAAATGGATTTATATATATCTTTAAATTATTTTTAGCAAGTGCCACCAATGGATTTCTATTGTCATATAACATGAAATAATTAAAATAAGATAAGGGATTTTGATACCTGGCACATAGTAAGATGAACATGATACATCTAAACTGCATACAGTAGTTACAAATTTTGAACTGGTTTTTTGCCTTCAAGTGCAAAAACAGAGATTGGTTGTGTGGCTATAGACGTCTCAATGCACTGAATATAAGTAATTCTCTTGTAATTTGTTACGTAATTTAAGAGGCATGATTTCATAAATAATAAATGAGTTTTTTTTTACAAAGTTGTGAGCTATTGAATGGAATCAGAGTCTTTTAGCTATAGTCATCCATAGTTGCATAGAGCTCAAGAGTACTTTTTGTGGCAAATAGATTCTTTTTTTATAACATGGTTCTCTATTATCTGTTATCCAAATAGAGAGAACAAGTTATATGGTTGAGAAGGTGGTATGAAAAAACCCTACTTTTGATGGAGATAGAAATTCATGTGGGTGTTGTATATGGTCTTGAATTTATAGTTCTAATTCAAACCTTGTTGGTTTAAAAAGACTTGTTATTATTGAGAGTCATATTTGACTTGTTCATGTCTTTGCATTTATAGTTGAATTAGAAATTAAAAACTAAAAATTCCCTAATTCACCTAGAAATACCATACAAAGTAACCATGAAGATCAATGAAACCAAACATGCTCCTAAAGTGAGGGGAAAAGAGAATATGAAATAGAATAAGTACCAATGAAGCTAAACATTCTCCCCAAGTTCAAGGGAAGAGTAAGCAAAAGAATACAAACCTTAGTTTGACAAATTAGGGTGACAAACTTTGACAAACCCTAGTTTGCCAAATTAGGGTGACAAACTAAATTCATCTTTTCAAACTTCGATATTCTTTTCAAACTAGGGTTTGTCAAATTAGGGTGACAAACTAAATTCATCTTTTCAAACTTTGACATTCTTTTGAAACTAGGGTTTGATAGTTCTTTAACTATCTCAAGCAAATTTTCTATATTTCATGGAATTTTTCTGTATTTTATTGACTGTAATGACAAACCCTAGTTTGCCAAACTAGGGTTTGACAAACCCCAGGTTGGCAAACTAGGGTTTGATAGTTCTTTAACTGTCTCAAGCAATTTTTCTGTATTTTATTGACTGCAATGGAATGACATTTTTTCTAATGGAAGCCCCTGTTGGCAAGCATATGGGGTCATGAAATGTTGGCAAGCATATACATGAGTTCACGACAAGCATCCATGGCTTTCAAATGGCACTTGCATATACATAGAAATGGTGGTAAATTTATGCACCTGTGGGCTCGACGTGTATGCTGATGTGGGGTCTTCGCCTGTCGCAGAGCTTCCACCTGTCCCCTTTGAATCTATCAACTTCGTCTGGGTTCCCTGTTGCCTTCATTCGCAGGTACCTATTACCTTTGTCTGTGGGTTCCTTTCATAGCTGCACTCTCAAATGGCAAAAAAATTGTCATTTGAGAGTTTGAACCTATTTAAAAAAAAAACAATAAAATAATGCCTTCAATCGAAGACCCTCTTCGATCGAAGGCATTATTTTATTATTTTAATTTAGCGCTCATTTGTCTTCATTCAAATACATCCTTTGAATGAAGGTTCTATTAATTTAAGTTCTTATAAGGCTGACAGGGCCTAGGGCCTTCATTCGAAGGAAAGACCTTCATTCAAAGGTGCCTGCTAGAGATTTTTTGGCACCTTCAATTTTTCTTCGTCCACAAAAGTGTAACCCACTATTGTGGGTTGACCCTCTCGTGTGTGTTGTGTGATTATAAACTTACACCTTAGCCAGTGATGACAACAAGTAGTATGAGATGATTGTTTGTAATTACAATTGGCAATGAATTGGAAAAGGATGGGACCCATGGTGTAGCATGAGATGCATCGACATTTCCTATTCTAGCGGGGATGCATTTAAGGGATTATGTGTTAGTGAACTAGGTAAAGGGATGATGTTGCAATCATTTCCTTTTGCTAACTGTTTCCTAAGTATACCGATAATGTGTGCATGAATTAGTCACATTATGTATATGTGATATATGCATGAGCTAGTCAAACTATGTACATTTGGCGAATATATGTGATGTATGTGTGAACTAAACACATTGTGTATATATGTGGTATGCATGAGCCATTTCCACGGTGTATGTGTGACACATGCATGAGTTAGTCATATTGTGTATATGTGATGTATGCTTAAACCAATTACTATGTGGATTGTGTGTTCATATATTGATGTTGGCATTGAACCAGTATTTGACTAGAGTGCATTTGCTAACACACTATTGTGTATGCACTAAATTAAAGTCATAAGATTCACTTAATGACTATGATTTAAAAGTGAGATCAAAGATCTCATATCAAGGAGAGGATGAAGTCTCTCTATTATTGGTGTACGAATTACAAAGCCTCTAATTCCCATAAGGGCTTATGTATGCAGGCCCATTACAAATGAACCCTTGAGGTTTAGGTCTAGGTCTAGGGATGACCTTGACAATTGGGAACTTATGTTTAATGTGAGCATATGAGTAGTGGCAGAATTGTTGCATTGAATATGGATGTGAAGTCTACGAAGTTGACACTTCTAAATTAGATAAAAGTTGTTTGGTCGATTAAGTTAGTACCTGAGATGTAATGGTATGTGATGAAAAAAAATTAGAAGTAACCAAGGTGGTTATTATAGAGAATTAAACAAATAGGTATGTCATAAGTTCTTAGAATATGAGTGCTTCTCAAATCTGTAATTTTGTTTCCTAGTAAAGTTTTATACCTACCCATTAAAGCTTTTGATTTGTAAGTTCTATAGGAACTATAGTAAACTAGCGAGTTTCATTTTTTGAGTTGAATTATATCAATTGTTTGATCTATTGTACTCGAGAATATGAAATGATCCATTTGGGAGGACATAAGTCATTCACTTCATTTTCTTAGTTTACAGGAGTAAAGCTTTAGATCTAATATCTAAATGTTTCTTTGATGTTAGGTTTAATTTTAGAATGATTTAAATAAATCTTATGGATTATAAAACAATCTTAAAATATTATAAAATATATAAAAAGAAATCTTCAAAATTATAATTTTAAAAATAGTTTTAATTAAATAATTTGGTTTATATTAAAGAGTTGTATTTTAATTTGTTGAGTATAATTGGTGAGGGTGATGGTATGTTTCTTGATTATGTCATCCGCCAAAGTTCAAATCTTTGCAATAAATAATAAATGAAATTGTGATCGGTTAATTTGGTGGAATGGATACCTCTCACTTTTTGGCTCTAAGCTTAAATGAGTCAATTATCAGTGCAGCTTAAACACGTATTCCCAATACCAACCAACTTGAAATTGTTATAAAACTTCTCAACCAATTAAAAAAATTCTAATTTATTTTAGATTGTGTGGTTCACAAATAAACCCACCAAAAATCAAAATTTCCTGCCTGCATTGCACGCCATCATAAATAAATAAGGACCCTCTAAAATCTTTCAACTACCTATATTTTACCAACTAAAAAAAAAACCCTGCATTTTTGTTAACTTTCGTTTTAGATTGGAGAGGGTGGTAGTTGGTACCAGCTTGAGGTGGACCCAAACCTGCCTTCAGTTCAAATTCAGTATTAACCTCCAGCATCAATGTGTCATGTTGGAGGTGACTTGTCTGTCATTGGCACCTGGGTGGATAGAATTGTTGAAGAAATACCTATTATTTCCATCTTTTATTTTTGTTTGGATCTTTAAACCAGAGGAAAATCCTCACCAACAACCAGTTAAAACTTAAGAGTATCAAAGTCATTGTAACTTGAAACACAGGGATCAACCAAGGACAGTGATCACATCCCAAAGATAGTGATCACATCCCCATCAATGTGAAACAGCTGTTGTAAGTCTACTTCCTTATAAACTTGAGCCGTACCTTACTGTTTGTTTTCATTTACCAGTAAAAGCAACCCATAATAATGGTGGTCCACGCCCTCCCAGATCATGCCAGTCAAGGCAAACATTTATTACAAATTATTAAATACAGAGGGGTCAGTAGTTGTACTATAAAAGTCTGTGGATCCAAACTGTAAAGGAATTTTCTATTCTCTATCATCAAGATGAAGAGATCAAAACACATGATTATTATTTAATAAGTGGTGTCTTATCTATGTGTAATGGTCTCATTTTCAAATTCTCTAAAATAATAATTTTCTTGACTTGTGTGTATAAAACTTAAAATGTGCTCGTTGTGTAGGAATATTTTATATCAAGATATGACATATTTATATACATGAATTGTGTGTTATATCAAGACCGACATATTTATGACGTATTTATTTACATGAATTAACACTTGGGGAGGGTTACCTAGTATTGGATATAAGTAATTTTGGATTTTTAAATGTGTAGTCACTGTGATTGTAGTAACTTTTATCATTAAGGTTTTATATCACTCTCTATGATCTATCATTAGGATGAAGAGAGTAAGAGTGAAGCTAATATTGAGGGCCTAGTAGTTGAGCAATTTCCAAATTTGTAGGTGAAATTTTTAAAGTGTTTATTTTCATTATTATTTAATGATTAAATAATTTTTAAAAAAACTTATAGTAAAAGAGTAATAAATCATATTTGAAAAGTGATTTTGGTAGTGTCATTTTCAAAAAAAAAAAAAAAGTAGGGGAAAGGACACAATAGATGAGCATGCACCAATAGGTTCCACTATGGTGCTGGACACGTAGGCCCCCAGTTAAATATATCAAAAGACTTAATAGTTGAGAAATAATATACTCGTAAAAATTTAATAAGGAACAAATACATATGTAACTATACCCTTCACAAGTCACATCAAAGAAACAACCAATCACATGTTGACACATAAGGCTATCGTTAGACATGGCTTGGTGTGTATGTTTTGGTCTTTTTTGGGGGTGCTTTTGGACAACTTAGTGAAGATGTAGCTAATTGGACTACATGGTTGATACCCAAATCCCCAAACAAAATTTTTAAGCTTTTAACTTAGATAGAAAGACATGTTGAAATTTTCATGAAAATTTTATGCGTACCATTTAAAAGCTTGAGGTGTGCGAAGTTAGGGTGCACAACTAGTGGGTCCTCTTCCCTATTCTTTTCTTCTTTTGTAGTTTTTTACAAAAAAAAAAAAAAAATCCTTAGATTTTATGTTAGAATATGTTTAAATACGATAGAGGACATTGTGATAGGCTTTCCACCAATAGAGATAGACTATTGGGAGTGAAAGCTTTGAGTCTCTCCCCATACAATCATGTGACCAATACTTTTGGTTCTAGGGCACAAGATAAAGAAAATAACAAATCTATGGTTCATCCTCATGAGGATAAATCTACAATGGTTTCTTTTGCTTCATTTATGCTTGAATATAAGGGACTTGGATTTCCCAATTATCCCTACCTTGCAAGTATAGTGAAGGGGTGAGTATATTTGTGTTGTTAAGCTAGATTTGTTGAATGGCTCTTATCCAATCTCATCTTCTAGGTTTTATTTAGATTCAAAGATGGTTAAGCATCCTTTAAATTCAAAGCTCATGTTTGATAAGAACCCCGATTTGAATCAAGTTCATTCCCCACTAACGTTAGGATTTAGTAGGAGGGATACATAGTCTGGAATTTAGTGATAAAGTTTAGCTACAAAAAGACTTACCTGGATAATACTCCAATATGTCAATTCCACAACTACTTGCATTGTTGGTAAATATAAAAGAATGGGTATTAAAAAATTTCTAGCCCATTCTAGAAGGTAACATTTTTGTTCACCCTTGTGCGAATGGGTTCTTCCTTACCATCTATGTTTCTCCAAAGGACAAGGACAATGTAGTGATTTTCTCACTACATTTGGATGTTAATAAAAGCTCTTATGTTTTAAAATCTTTTTGGAGCTATGCAAGTTTTTAGATTATCATTTGTCGTGGCTTCCTCTTTATAAATATTTAATATAAAACTGCTAGCTCCCCTTTATGGGGAGTAATATGAGGCACTTTAAAAAGAGGATGCCTATATTTTAGGTTTAGAATGCAAGTGATTTTGGTCCCTTGGATTAACCCTTTATGATCTATGGTTGAGATTGCTTACTTTGGGCAATCTATATGTATAAGGTTTTTCTTGAATGAAAATATCTTTTAGTTGTCTTTGCAATTTTATCTATGTTGTTTTCTCTTGTAAAAATGGTGGATTGATAATTGGTCTTTCAACTCTTGAGTAATGTAATGTTGTTTTAATTTCTTTTATTCATCATACCTCATCTTGGAGACTGTTCTCTAGTCTAATTTCTGAATATGTTTTATGTTTGTTTGCTTATGCCCCTTGGATGGAAGTGGATTGTCTTTGTATATTTAGATATATACTGATCACAAGTGCCAAATAATGCAGAGTTGTTGAAGAAACTACAAGAATTGAAGCAAGGCAACAAGTCTGTTAAGGAGTATATAGAAGAATTTTATAAGATTACTATCAGAACCGGTCATGCAGAGCCCAACAAGGAGAAAGTAGCTCGTTACATTAATGGGTTGAGGCCGAGTATTTAAGAGGAGCTGAGCCTGGTTAGAATGACCACCATAGAGGATGCATACCAGTTTTCCCTGAAGGTGGAAGAGAAGCTGAATAAAAGATTTGATAGCAAACAAAGGGGAAGAGGTCAAGGTGGCAGGACTGGTGGAAGACCCTTTGGGGGCCGAAATAAAGATATGATGTAGGAGCATCCAGTGGTGTAAGGGCAATCTTGCATCACCCAAAAAAAGATGTGTTTCAAAATTGTTGATGTTCTTTCCATTTCTTTTCAAAATTTGTGGTTCTGGTTACATAATCGCTTGAATAATGATGTAGAACTTTTAGTTTTTTAAACTGCTAAAAATAGCAACCTGCTATTTTTAGAAAGTTTGCATTTGGGCACGGAATAAAGTAAAAATTTACAGGAAGCTACATAACTGAAAAATAAGACCTTTGGAAAAGGAATCATGCAAAGATCATTTGCAAGCTGAAATATATTAAAGTTTCTATTTCTTGAAAAATGCTTGAAAATTATTCAAACTCAGGTTTGAGGCACTAAATGGCCCCGTATAGGCCCGAAAATGGCTAGAACCTACAAAGATGATTCTTAGCGCGTAGAGTACTCCACAATATTTCTGATGTATAAAACAGTTCGTCAATCAGACACCTGAATCAAAAGTTATGGCTCCCAGAAGTTGACCTATTTTTGGAGGGAGATGCAAATTTCAAAATTAGGTTGTTGGCTGCCAAAAAGGCTATTAATAATCATTTTTGGGAACCCTAGGCAGTAGTAGAGTTAAGGGGGAAAGTGTAGAGTCAAGAATAGGTAGGACAATAGAAACCCTAGCTGATTTGGGGTTATAGAAGGCTGATGATTCCAGAGTCTTGTGATTGGAAGCTGTAATGTGTTGCAGTCTGTGGAGGGTCGATTCCTCTGATTGTATTTGAGCTTCTGTAATGTAATAAGTTGTCCAAATCAATAAAGAAAGTTCTATTTTATGTGTGCAATTTCTATTGTTGTGTGTTTTATGATTTACCCCCTTCATCAAGTGGTATCAGAGCAAGGGTTTCTGAGTGTGTAGACAAATCGCCAACTGTGAGGTAGTTTGCACTAGGACGTGAGGTTGTGGGTTTGCTATGGGGATCAAGATGCCTCCATGAAGAAATTGTATTGGGAGGAATGCTTTGACGGAAAAGGGTTTTAGAGCCCTACAAAGGCCAATCAATGCATTGCAAGAGGAGTTACGAAGAGGGTTTTATCAGAAAACAAGAGAAGAAAGTGAGGATAAAGTTGAAGAAGAGCTATTTGAGGAAGAACAAGAAGCTGCAGGAGATCTTGCAGAAGTAAGGTCATTGAGGGGCATTTCGAAGATCGAAAAGAGACCCAGGATTGAAGTTTCTACATATTCTAGAGATTTGAATCTGGAATAGCTTATTGATTGGATCAATGATATGGAGTATTTCAAGTATGAAGATGTGGAGGACCTAGACTGGGTCAAGTTTGCAAAAACAAAGTTGAAGGGCCATGCTAGTATTTGGTGGAAGGAGGTCCAGTTAGAGAGGAATATAAGAGGAAAAGAAAAGATCACCAAATGGGATCGGATGGTGGAGAAATTGAAGAAGAGTTCATTCTTGTGGACTATGAGATGGAGTTGCTGAAGAAGATGCAAGGATTGAAGCAAGGTAACAAGTCTATTAAGGAGTATACAGAAGAGTTTTATAAGATTACTATTAGGATAGGCCATGCAAAGCCCAACAAGGAGAAGGTAGCCTGCTACATTAATGGGTTAAGGCCAACTATTCAAGAGGAACTGAGCCTGGTCAAAATGACCACCATAGAAGATGCATACCAATTTTTCCTGAAGGTGGAAGAGAAGATGAATAAAAGGGTAAAAGCAAGAAGTTGGGTCCACATATAGGGGAAGTGTCGTGCAAAAAAAAAATCCCGACAAGAACGGGTACCCGTTTTAAAGAAAACGGGTACCCGTTTAGCAACGAGCACCCGAGCCTAGAACGGGTACCCGTTATAAAACGGGTACCCGTTTCCAAAAATAGTAAAAAATAAAAACGGGTACCTGTTTCTATTTTTTACTATATTTGGAAACTTTCCAAATATAGTAAAAAATAAAAACGGGTACCCGTTTCTATTTTTTACTATATTTGGAAACTTTCCAAAAATAGTAAAAAATAAAAACGGGTACCCGTTTTTTTTACTATTTTAGAAACGGGTACCTGTTTTAAAACGGGTACCCGTTTTGTTTTCTATTGTTTTCTAGAACGGGTACCCGTTTTAAAACGGGTACCCATTTCTAAAATTTTGAATTTCGTACCCACGCTTTTGGTTTCGTTTTAGGCTCGGGAAAGGCATGGGTAGCCGACCTTGAGCCTTGGACCTACAAGTATTTCTCTAAGTATAGAACCAGAGGTAAGACTGACTTCACCTATATGGCTGATGACATTTTTTTCTGAATTTTTTTACGAAATTAAAACCCATTACAGATCATAGTGTCTAGTTTTCAAATATGTAATTTTTTTTTGGATTGGACTTGTTTTTCTATTTATTATTTAATTTATGAGCAAACTGGTCCAAAAACTTGAAATGACAGGTGTTTGTATTTTTTTAATAACTTTTAATTTTTAAATTTTTTTTTAAAAAAAATTATATGTCATCAATCTACACATCATTCTTTACACAATGAAAAAAAAAAATTTAATTTTATGATTTTTTTTGCTCAAATTATGTTGGCCGTACACGAGGGGTTTTCAAAAGTATCAATTAGGCCTAATAAAAAATTAATAAAAAAAAAATTATTCAGAAAAAAAATATAAAAAAATATCCTCATCAAACTTCACTATACTACACATCTTTTCCCAAAAGGATTTTGAAAAATAATTTTATTTAGGTCAAATTATGTTGGCCGTACACGTGCATGGTATGGTTAAAAAAAAATGACTTTTAAATAGTGGTTTTTAGAAATGCCTATTGAAAATCAATTTGTATCATCTGGGTATTGAAAAAAATTACATATTTGGAAACTAGACTCTGAGTACTACATTTTATATTTAGTGACTTTTTTAAAGATTCCATCTCTAAGTGCTTCAAATTTTAAGGTCAAATATGACAAATTTTGAAAATAAGGGAAAACACTTCCACTTTTTAGCCAAAAAGTGGACCCAACTTCTTGCACTTACCCAAAAGATTCGATAGCAAGCAAAGGGGAAGAGGTCAAGGTGGAAGAATTGGTGGAAGACCCTATGGAGGCCGAAATGAAGATTTAAAGAAAAGTGAAGAAGTTGGCACCAGTTGAAATCAAAGAGGAGATAATACCTACCGCCCTCGTGACCAGAACAATGGAGAGAAAAGAGGAAGAGGAAGAGGTCGACCTTGGCAAGGACCTAGAAGAGGAGGTTTTAGAGGAACCTATTTCCAATATGGAGGACATTGAGCATACGAGTGTTTGCAACATCAAGGAAGGAAAAATAGAAGACCTGAAGGTAATGTACGAGTTGCACATGTCGATGAAGATGTGCAATCTAAGTGCTCTGAAGATGCTGAAAGTGGAGAAACCCTAGTTGTTAGAAGAACTTTGTTGAATGAGGAGAAAGAACCCAATTAGAGGAAGAGTCTATTCCACACAAGGTGCAAATGTGAAGGTAAGTATTGCAATATTATTATCAACAGTGGAAGCATTGATAATCTTGTTTCAGAGGAGATGGCTGATAAGTTGAAGTTGACAAGAAGAAAGCATCCACATCCATATCAGATTGCATGGTTGCAGAAGGACCATAGAGCTTTGGTCAATGAGCATTGTTTAGTGAAGTTCAAGATTGGGGACTACCATGATGAGGTGCTGTGTGATATCATACCGATGGATGCATGTCATATGCTATTGGGGAGGCCGTGGCAGTATGATAAGAGTGCTATCCATGATGTTCATGCAAACACATATTCCCTAATAAAGGATGGAGTTCGTCATAAGTTGAAGCCCTTAAAGGAGGTGGAAGAAAAGGTATGTAGTACTGCTAGAATTTTCTTGGTAGATGGTAGAAAATTTGTGGAGGGTATGAAGCATGAGCCTCCTTGCTTTGCATTGATTCCTAAGATTAGTCAAGAGAAATGTGAAGATATACCAATAGAATTCTCAGATATGTTGGAAGAATTTTAGGATATTATCTCTGATAATGTACCAGAAGGTTTACCACTGATGAGGAAGATAAGTCATCAAATGGTTTTAATACTAGGAGCCAGTTTGTTGAATAAGGTAGCCCACAGAATGACCCCTACAGAGAGTGAAGAGTTGAATAGACAAGTTCAAGAGTTGTTGAGGAAGGGATTGATAAGAGAGAGCCTAAGTCCATGTGCAGTACCTGCAGTACTAGCACCAAAGAAAGATGGAGAGTGGAGAATGTGTACAGATTCTCGAGCCATCAATAAGATCATGATCAAGTACATATTTCCATTGTCCATAATGGATGATATAATGGACTATTTGAGTGGAGCCAAGTACTTCATAAAGGTTGACTTGAAGAGTGGGTATCACCAGATCTATATCAGAGAAGGAGATGAGTGGAAGATAGCCTTCAAGACAAAGGAAGGTTTGTATGAGTGGTTAGTCATGCCATTTGGGCTAACTAATGTATTGAGCACATTCATGCGGCTCATGAATGAGGTATTGAAAGAATTTTTGGGAAGTTTTGTTATTGTTTACTTCGATGATATATTGATTTTCAGTAAGACTTGGGATGAGCATATGATGCATATTAGAAGAGTTTTTGAGAAGCTGAGGGAAGTGAAGTTGTTGATCAATATGAAGAAATGTAGCTTTGCAAATAAGGAGTTGGTATACCTAGGATTTGTTGTCTTAGAGGAAGGTCTTAAGATGGAGCCAAAGAAAGTGAGGGCTATCATTGAATGGCCTATGCCAAAGAGTGCTTTCGAGGTAAGATCTTTCCATGGTTTGGTAAGTTTTTACAGAAAGTTTATCAAGAATTTTAGCAGCATTTGTGCACCCCTAACTGAGACAATGAGAGGGGATAGAAAAGAGTTTAGATGGACTAAAGGAGCATATAAAAGCTTTGATACATTAAAGCAGAAAATCACAGAGCAACTTGTTTTGGCACTTCCAGATTTTAATAAGGTATTTCAGGTAGATTGTGATGCTAGTGGCAGTGCTATAGGAGCTATTTTGAGCCAAGAAGGTAAGCCCATTGCCTATTTTAGTGAGAAGCTTAATGATGCCAAGAAAAAGTATTCTATTTATGATCAGGAGTTTTATGCAATAGTTCAGGCCTTGAAGAAATGGAGACATTATTTGTTGCCAAAGGAGTTTGTTTTATATACTGATCATCAGGCTTTAGAATATCTTAATAGTTAAGGAAAGTTGAACCAGAGGCACTTACAATGGGTTGAGTTTTTGCAGAGCTATACTTTTGTTTTGAAGCATAGGAGTGAGAAGTCCAATAGAGTTGCAGATGCCTTGAGCAGAAGGAAAAATTTGTTGACATAAATGAAGATAGAGGTTGTTGGGTTCGATGAGCTCAAAAGTTTGTATCCTGAAGATCCATATTTTGTAGAGGCTTGGAAAGCTTGTTTGGAACCTATTACTTTGGACAGGACAAAATGGTTGGATTTCATAATCCAAGATGGCATGTTGTTTAGAGGAAGCCAGTTGTACATTTTGAGGAGTTCCATGAGAGAGAATCTGATAAAGGAGAAGCATAGTGGAGGATTGGCTGGACACTTTGGTCGAGATAAGACCATTGCTATTGTTGGTGAAAATTATTATTGGCCACAGTTGTAGCAGGATGTGAGGAAATTTGCGCAGAGTTGCAGAATGTGTCAAATGACAAAAGGAACAAGTCAGAATACAGGGCTATATCAGCCATTACCTGTACCAGAGAAGCCATGGGATGATATTAGTATGGATTTTGTTCTTGGTTTACCAAGGACATAGAGAGGACATGATTCCATTTTTGTGGTGGTGGACAGATTCTCAAAGATGGCACATTTTATTCCATGTAAGAAGACTAATGATGTTGTTCATATTGTAGAGTTATTTTTTAGGGAGGTGGTGAGATTACACGGTCTACCAAAGAGCATAGTTTCAAATTGAGATACCAAGTTTGTTGGTTAGTTCTAGAGGACATTGTGGAAGAAGTTGAAGATAGATTTGAAGTTCAGTTCTACACACCATCCACAGACTGGTGGACAGACCGAAGTGGTGAATAGGAGTTTTGGTAACCTACTACAATGCTTAGTAGGAGATAAGCCCAAGGGATGGGATTTCATTTTACCGCAGGCAGAATTTACTTACAACAATTCTGTCAATAGGAGTACTGGTAAATCACTATTTCAAATTGTATATGGGAATAGTCCAAGAAATGATTTAGAGTTAAGGAATCTGGACAAAGGAGAAAAGACGAGTGTCGAGGCTGAAGACTTTGCAGAACACATGAAGAATTTGCATGAAGAGGTGAAAAAGCACATTAATAAGATGAATATTCAGTACAAGGCTAAGGCAGATCAGAAAAGGAGATATAAGGAATTCCAGGTAGGAGATGAAGTCATGGTTCACTTGAGAAAAGAAAGGTTCCCAATTGGAACATACAATAAGCTGAAAATGAAAAAATTTGGACCATGTAAAATTTTGAAGAAACATGATTCAGGAAATGTATATGAGGTGGAGCTATCAAGTGGGATCAACATTTCCCCTATTTTCAACATTACTGATTTATCAAAATATCATGAATGTGGAATAGAGGATGGACCAACAGAAGAACAGTGGAGTATACTGGCATCTACTTCAACAGAGGAGATAGAAGAGATCTTAGATAGCCATGTGGGAAGAAGTACTCGAAACAGGTAATATGAAGATTATCTAGTGAAATGGAAAGGAAGGCCTATTCAAGATTCTTCTTGGTTGCTAAGGCATAGGTTGACCATTTGGGTTTTCCTCGCACAAACACCTGAGATGTGACAGGATCACTTCTCAAATTACCTTGGGTTTCTAATGCAGGAGCATCCAGTGGTGTAAGGGCAATCTTGCATCACCCAAAAAAAGATGTGTTTCAAAATTGTTGATGTTATTTCCATTTCTTTTCAAAATTTGTGGTTCTGGTTCCATAATTGCTTGAATAATGATGTAGTACTTTCAGTTTTTCCAAACTGCTAAAAATAGCAACCTGCTATTTTTAGAAAGTTTGCATTTGGGTATAGAATGAAAAAAAAATTTATAGGAAGCTACATAACTAAAAAATAAGACCTTTGGTGAAGGAATCATGCAAAGATCATTTGCGAGCTGAAAGATATTAAAGTTTTCATTTCCTGAAAAATGCCTGAAAATTATTCAAACTTAGGTTTGAGGTACTAAACGGCCCTGTACATGCCCAAAAATGGCTAGATTTGGTAGAGCAAGTTCTTAGCGCGTAGAGCACTCCACAAGATTTCTGATGCATAAAACGGTTCATCAATCAGATACCCGGATCAAAAGTTATGGCTCCCGGAAGTTGACCTATTTTTGGAGGGAGATGCAAATTTTGAAATTAGGTTGTTGGCCACCAAAAAGGCTATTAATAACCATTTTTGGGAACCTTGGGCAGTAGTAGAGTTAAGGGGGAAAGTGTCGAGTCAAGAATAGGCAAGGAAATAGAAACCCTAGCTGATTTGGGGTTACAGAAGTTTGATGATTCCAGAGTCTTGTGATTGGAAGTTGTAATGTGTTGCAACTTGTGGAGGGTTGATTCCTCTGATTGTATTTGAGCTTCTGTAATATAATAAGTTGTCCAAATCAATAAAGAAAGTTCTATTTTCTATGTGTAATTTTTGTTGTTGTGTGTTTAATGATTTACCCCCTTCATCATATCTACTGATCACAAGTGCCAAATAATGCTATTTGGTACATTGGGAGGTCCATATAATGCAAGTTGAGGTAGCTCCATCATAAATACTTGAATGTTCATGGTCAAAAGTTAGTTATGTGTTAAAGGGAAACCTGCTTGATCTCTTTCTTTGTTATCCCTTTGCCCACCATTTTCATTTCATTTCTCTAACCCTTGTCTCTTTTTCTAAACCCTATCCATCCTATCTCTTTTCCTTGCAAACATTAGTTTAGTTTTAATTTAGATAGGAAGATAACCTTCTCTAGAGGTTGCTCACACAATTGAAACCTATGTATGAGCATCCACAACTATGTTATACCCCATTTTGGCATATGTATCCTTTTGGCCACTGGGTTATCTATTTTGAGTAGCCAATAGACGTATTACTTCAAAAAGGGTTGAGGTCTTGGGATAGAGCTCCTTTATATATATTAAACCATGGTATCTAAATTTTAATCATTTCATAGAATCTTTCTCAATTATTTTAGTTTGGATGTGTCTATTGAATTTCCCTTTACAATTTTAGGGTCATTCTTGCCTATCTTCGAATGGAAACTCCATTGGAAAATTCATTTCATTACCAAAAAAAATTTGATGTATTGTTGAGTTCACCTATGTTTGCATCTTAGTGGCATTAGATACTTCCAAGAAGTTGTTGGTGGTTTTAAGGTTGGTGATGTATTGTGGAATCAACTTTTGGACTAAGAAGGGATCCATTTTAGATGTCAAGCTTGTTATACCATTGGTTACATGGTAGATGCTTGTCCATCACAAGGAATCGATAAAAAATTTCAATAAAAACTCTCCCCCTTTGCCTAGAATTCTATGTGTCTGGGTAGACTGAAATCACACACTCTATGCTTTGACTACTTAGGTGGCATGTGGGCTCGTTCATTTTGTAAATGTCCATTTACATCCCTGAAACATTGTCATTAACACCCAGTTCAAATTTTGTTCCCACATAGGAAGTTTGTGGATGCCCATAAAGTGTTTTATTGTCAAAAACAAAAAAGGAGATAGCGTCTCATGGAAGATGTTTATTGTAGCATGAAAAAACATGGGTGTCCCCACAAGAAATTCACACGGTTTCACTATATGCAACAAATAGGTCTCCAACATGTGATTAGTCTACATTGCCACAACCTATGCTAAAATGAGAGCTTTGGAATAGGGTATCTTCATCCATAAAAGGAAGATGGGTAGAGGAATTTTGTCATATGTTGTAGTTGGAAATGTTCTAGTAGACATGTATGCAAAATGTGGAAGTAGAGACAAGGCACGTGAACTATTCAACTAAATGCCTCAAAGAAACATGGTCTCATGGTATGCCATGATTGTTGAATACACAAAAAAATGAATTTTTTGAAAAGGCTTTAGAAACTTTCATGAAAATGTAATTGGCAGGTGTAAAGCCAGACTCCACATTCTTTTCCAACATCTTCCCTTCTTGTGCCAAAATGGGAGTTTTGGAATAAGGTATGGACTTCCATCATAGGATAAAGTATAGAGGAATTTTGTTAGATGTCGTAGTCACAAATGTATGCAAAATGGGGAAGCATAGACAAGGCATGCGAACTACTTGACAAAATGCCTCAAAGAAATGTGGTCTCATGGGATGCCATGATTGTAGGATATGCACAAAATGGATTTGTTGACAAGGTTGTTTCAAGCAAATGAAATTGGTAGTTATAAAGCCAACATCCTCCTTGCCTGTGCCAAAATGGGAGCTTTAGAGTAGGGTATGAACATCCATCAAAGCATAATGGAAGGGGGGTTTTTGTTAGATATTATAGTTCGAATCTATACTATTAACATATCTTGCAAATTAAGGATTTGAACTGAGATTGGAAATGGATAAATTGATGACGTGAACAAGTTCCTAACAATGATTTCATATAGGATTAGGTAAGGCTAGGGTTATATAAAGGACAATAGGGTTAAAGTGAGACCAAAACGAAGGGAAAAAGTGAAAGGTATGCAATTTCACCATTACAAAAAAATAAATTTACAAAGATAGGAATGGACTAAACGAGGTTAAGAATTTTATTTTCTTTTATTTTTTTTCTAAGAGGAGATTAAGAGGAGAGAAGATATTTCAATGTTTTACATTGCTATGTAAACAATATCAAGTGAAGATAGTGCATAACTTGAAATTGATATGCTCCCCATTTAAACAATTAACTTCTACTTGTTCTACAATACAATACCACATCCAATCTAAAAATGCACACAAACATAAGTAGGTGTAGCAAGTCCCTCATTGCGTCACCCACAAATTTAGTCTTGTGCACTTTTTTTAGTCCATTCACACCCTTTGTAAATCAAGAAAAACAAACAAGGCCTGAGACGTCCTTAATTTTGATGTAATTGAATGCCTTCTTCTTGATGTCATAACCTTCATTGTACTTTTGGATGGTCTTGGAAATGATGACAAACTTTGTAGAATCAGCTTCCTTCTTGCTAAAATGAATTAGATGGAAATACATCCATATCTTATCACTTATACAACCTACAAAAAGGCTTTATGTAAATAGGATCAAATTGAGGAAGCAATGACCTTTTGAATAGCCTAAGGCATGTTCATTATTTTATTAGCAATTCTCATAACTCTAATGCCCTCTCTATGAGTTGTCATTGCAAAAAAAAATAACAATTGATATTTTGGTTAAGATTCCTCCAAAAAATTGACCCCCAATGATAACTCCTTACATGTTCTCACATAATTTTTCTAGCCTCGTCAAGATGCTCCACTAACTTCACCCAAATAATTAATAAATTATGACCCCCTTATAAAAATATTTCCATAGCTTACCCCTTGCCCACTAGAAAAAATGGAAATGGGCATGTGACCTCAAAAGATGACTTAACAAGAAGGGGACATGACAATCACTACCCAAGCTATCAACAACTTGTGGTCAAGGAGAGTAGTAAAGGTATAAAATCACAAAGCAAAGTAAGTGAACAAAATATTTGGACACCTTTTAAGGTTACCCAAGTGCTCACAATATTATCCAAAACAAGAAACTCGTACTAAGGGACAAGGTTATCACATATAAAAGGTTGATGAAAGCGATCTTCTAGCATCCAATGAACTTCATCCACTCAATGTGGAGCACAAGCAATTGCTAGTGAGAAAAGTGACCCAAAGAGAGAAGAAAGAAGAGAACACTAAGGAGATGGGTACAAAGAATATAAAGTAAGAAAAAAATTAACTGTAATCAACATTTACACTTGTAGAAATAACAATAAATGTCACTTCTATCTCTTTTTCTTTTCTTCTTCTTCTTCTACACCCACTAGCTCTACAATAGTGGGTTGGGCCCCTACTAGTTTCATTATACCTATCACTGTATACTTCAAAATTTGACTCAGTAGCGTGAGGTAGTTGAGTTATCTTTGATGGAGCACACAGACAGTCTCCTTTCCATGGGAGAACCTCCACATCACTCTCACTCTCATGGTAGAAGTTAGTTGAGAGGAGGCGAGGCACAGGGGTGGTCTTGCTCACTTGGGAGCTAGACTTTGTGAAGAGTGGTCGGCTAGTCCTGGGGCCTTTCCTAGGGGTTATTCGCTATGTTATGCTCAATGACCATTATTTTGGAGATAATGATATGACCTGAAGGGTCACCAATCACCAATCTCCTATTTGGGTTAAGGAGATTCCAATGCTTGGATGGTTGTCTATTGTGGTCATTTATAAGTCTAATGTGTTGGAATCTTTCCTCTCTTGCTTGAAGGAGTTGTTGGATGCATTGTCTTTGTTCAAATAGCCTAAGCCTATGTCCTTGTTCCTTAATTTTTGGTTGTTCTTGTTGAGGCCTAGGGTGGATAGCTTCGATCTCCTCTAGGATCACCCTCACCCACTCACCTCTAGGTCTAAGGCACATTCGTATCCCTGAATAGAGAGAGTTGTTTTCAGTTTACCAAGAGTTGACTTGTGTTGACTTAGTGTGAATACCTAAGGTTTGTTTGATTTTCACTTTGAATGTTGAATAGGTTGACCTCATGATGGAATCGAGGGATTTTGTGCTTGCTTGTTTTTGTTTTTTTTAATTTTTTCTATTGTTTTTGGTGTTTTTGATGTTTTTGTATGAATGTAATCTAAATGTATGCAAAATGATATTTTGTTCTTTTCTTTGATTTTTGGAATGAAAATGAACTAATTAATCTAGGATTTATCAAATATGAATGCAACTTATTATGATTTTACCTAATGCACTTGATCTATATTTTTGTGCTTTTCTTCAAAGGTCTTTTCCAACTATTCTAAGAAATGAAAGTGTAGAATTATAAATCTAATCTAACAATACAATGTACTTGAAACAAACTAATTAAACTTAATCTAACTAGCCTATCAAGGAAATTGCAACAATCAAATTACTATATCCAAGAGCAAGATTTTGATTATCTATTTACTATGAGAGCATAAAACAACCTGAAACTGAAGGCACATGAGCTTGGTGTATCTTTAGAGATCGTTTTTGGCAACCTTTCCTTCCTCTATAGCAGTGAGGTACTCCTCTTGGCGACAGGGATTGGATTGTAATTGATTCAAATGAGAGGTTATGAAAGCTTGAATTGAGCTATGAGAGCTTGGATTGAAGCACCTGGGCTTAAAATTGGCTAGTGTAATGATGCTATATGAAGCCTTTTGAAAAGCTTGGGAAAAATTTAACAATAAGAAAAAGGCTCATAAGTCCTACAAAAAGCATGAAAATGTTAATGGAGAGTATAAACTAAGCAAAAGCATGATTGCAATGATGAATTTGCCTCCTATGGGAAAGCTTTGAAGCTTGGTAACAATGAAAACTAATGAAATGAAAGCTTTGAAGCTTTGGAAAAAAACTAAAGAAAGAAATGAAGAAACAGGTTCAAAGGCCTATGAAGAAGCTTGAAAAAGCTTGTGAAGATGAGAAGAGCATTCTCCAACTTCAGAAATAATGAAGAGGTGAGGGGTATTTATAGGCTGGATGGCACACAAGAGGGGGAAATTGATTGGGAAGTTAACTCCCTTGATCGGAGAGTCAACTCAATTGATTCCTCATTGAATTGGGTTGATTGGACAGTGAAGTAAGCTTGAAAGCTTATTAGAGAAGAGAAAATGGAGTTAGTATGAGAGAGGGAGGAGTTAAGAATAGTCCAACTGAGCTAAATTTGCATGATTAGAGTTGATTGATAAGCTAAGAATAGATGACTCTAAGTTAGGCTCGAAATCCATGCAAATTGGAGCAAAAAGGAAGCTTTTTTGAGCTCAAAATTGAAGTAAATCTATGGATGAAAAGATGACAAGGTCACCACTTTTACCAGGGTGGTTGCCCAGGGGATGACCATGGTCAAAACGGGGGTGAACAAGGTTAGACAAGGTTCTAGGTGGAAACAAAGTCATGAAGAATGATCCTGATAGGTTGGAGAAGACACCTGGCAACTTTGATTTGTAAAATTGATGCCAAAAGGGTGGGTCGCCCATATTACTACGGCAGTTCCTTGGGGGTGACCCAAAAATAATAGGGGGTGACCAGGTCAGTGTTGGACACACCAAGATACTAAGAGGGGGGGTGAATCAATATCTAAACAAACTTCAACTTTTATGGAGTAGATCAGAACTTAAGTATTACATCCATAACATGAATATGAAAGATTAATACAATGCACATCAACATATAACACTAGATATACATGGAAAACCATATAAGGGAAAACCCACGGTGAGGATTAACTCACAATATATGAAGCTTAAATAATAACTTTGTTTTAGGGCTACAACCCAAGGAAGCTACTACTCCTTGAAAACTTTGATTTAGGGTCACTCTCGAGGAAGCTACTACTCTGTGAATACTTTGTTTTAGGGTCACTCCCAAGAAAGCTACTACTCCTTGAATTGAGAACACACTTACAAAAGATTTTAGTATGATAGTCTTACTATCTAAAAATTGACATTAAAGCTCACACCTTTGATGATTCCAAATCTGCTTCTTCACACTTTCTTCTGATGATCAGATCAGTTAGGTACACACTACACTTGATCAATTTCACAAATATGTCTTCAATATGAATCAAGACAACTTCTACAACTTCTACTCTTTCTCCTTCAGTCGTACATCATAATGCATTCATTTTGCTCCTTATCTTACTTGTGAACCTTATCAATCACATTGCAATCAAACTCCACCTCATTCAATTTGATTTATAATTTATACAAGATATTACATTGATTACATTGCTTGTTAGCTAGATACAACATGAAAAGTACATTTACAAGTTGGCCAGACAACACATAGGATGAAATGTGTAGAGAACAAGTCCTAAACAAGACTACACTCTACACCAATAGAAGTCCCATGCCTTGCAGACATCAACACATTATAAATTAGGTCCAAAACATCCTTCAAATCATCAACCAACATGGAATTACATCCACACACTCTACTCATTTGGAAATAGGACAACCTTAAGCAGAAACACATGAAACTTGAAGCATAATGGCCACAACAACTTGAAAACCTTGTGCGGTATAGGAAACAAGAAAGATCTTCATGAAACTTTTATAGATGAGTCTACAGGACTCATACAACATCTACAAACACTCATTTACCTCTACACATCAAATATTTTGTGCTACACATCTTCAATCATGAACTCTGAGAACAACCTGTCATCCAGAACACACTACAACATACTATCATTGAGAAACTGAGCTTGTGGACTACCAAGAACCTTGAAACTATAAGAAAGAACTGTAAGAAAGAATGTAATGCACATCCATAAACATGTCCACAAAACCATGAAAGAAACCATTCACTTCTACAGAAATGCAGAGAATTCCAATAGACCTTCAACACTAGCTTACTCTGCCAAAACACATGCCAGTACTCAATCATACATAACTTTCACAATGGAAGGATAAATGATCTGAAACTTTGGAATTATCACCTTTGCTGCACCCTGAACACAGTTCTAGAACCACATAGCCATATATGCAAATGCAGAGAAATGTGGAGCATTCCATTGTCCTACTCAGAACATCTTCACATAAACAACATTGTCTTCAGTCTGTCAACAATAAAACATTCTTCCAATAATCCAATCACCATGAAACTTGGAACATACATGTTTCAGCCCATCAATAACATCTTCTAACATTAGAAACATATATGATCTTCGTAGTGCTTCTAATTCCCATATTAATAATATTATTTCATACTCAACTCTACACTGATTAAGGCATGACATCCAACCATGAACTTTAGTAATCCACATTATATTCAACATGACATCCAACCATGAACTATATCTTCTTTGTTTGATGAGGCATGACATCCAACCATGAACCATGTCTTCTTTGCACATGACATTCAACCATGAACACCATCACACCTCCATGATAGTGCTGACATCAATGACAACCTAGTGACAGTGTTGACATCAATGACAACCCTAGGAACCATATGTGTAACAATCTCCCCCTTTGGCATTGATGGAAACACATACCTACACATTTCTCCCCCTTTGACATCAAGGACAAGAGCATCCACTACCTTCTCATCAGTGACCACATCCCTGCACATTCTTTCTTAGATCATGACTTTTCTTGTAGTAAATAGACTCCCCCTACCATCAGCAACCACTACCTGCTCCCCCTGAGAGGTAGCCACCATTAGTCAAGGAATAAGATATAACATGAACCCCTCCTAGACAGATGCACCATTATGCATTTAGCAAGGAGGGGAAATTGCCCATAACCTCTACCACAAATCCTCAAAAGTATCCTTTGCAAGAGCCTTTGTGAAAATATTTGCCATATGATCCTTTGTTGGAACATATTCCAACTTCACTTCCTTATCTACATCCTTCTCTCTCAAAAAGTGATACCTGATTGCTATATGCTTGGTTCTAGAATGCATCACTGGATTCTTGGAAATATTGATAGCACTTGTATTGTCACACAAAATAGGAATAGGCTCATTATACAATATCTTGATATCCTTTAGGGTTTGCTTCATCCACCACACTTGTGTACAATAGGATGTTGTTGGAATGTACTCTACCTCTGCAGTGGATAAGGACACTGAATCTTGCTTCTTTCTCTACCATGAAACCAATCTGCTTCCTAAAATGAAAGCACCACCACTTGTACTTCTTCTATCATCAACACAACCAGCCCAATCAACATTAGCGTAGGCACTCAAATCAAAGCCATTGCCTCTTGGATACCAAAGGCCATAATCTGGAGTTCCTTTCAAGTATCTAAATATCCTTTTCACTACCTTGTCATGTGTTTTCTTGGGATTGGTTTGATATCTGGAAACCACACATATTGCATGCATAATATCAAGTCTAGAAGTAGTTAGGTATAATAATCCTCCAATCATAGATCTATAGATAGTCTAATCCACCTCTATAGACTTGTCATTTTTGCTCAAGTGATATCTAATGACCATGGGAGTACTCACTGGTTTTGAATCCTCCATACCAAATTTCTTCAACAACTCTTTGACATACATAGCTTGAGAAATAAAGATACCACCATCTAGCTGAGTAACTTGAAGTCCAAGGAAGAAAGACATCTGACCAATCATAGACATCTCAAACTCTTTTTACATCTCCTCTGCAAACCTCTTACACATATCATCATCTCCACCAAAGATGATGTCATCAACCTATATTGTAACTATCAATATCATGTCTCCTTCTTCCTTGATGTAAAGATTGCTACCTGTAGTACCTTTCTTGAAGCCCTGCTGAAGTAAGTACTTGTCCAGCCCAACATACCAAGCTCTAGGTGCTTGCTTGAAACCATATAGAGCCTTCTTGAGTCTGTACACCATGTCTAGATCTTCTAATATCTGGAAACCATTTGGTTGGTCAATATAAACCTCTTCCTCTAGATCACCATTCAAAAATGCTAACTTAACATCCATCTGATATACCTTGACGTTCTTATGAGCAGCACGTGCAAGGAACATTTTGATTACCTCCATCCTGGCTACTGGAGAAAAAGTCTCCTCAAAATTAATACCTTTAACTTGTGTGTATCCTTTGCATACCAATCTTGCTTTGTTCCTTACAACTTCACCTTCTTCATTCACTTTGTTTCAGAACACCCACTTTGTTCCTATAACATTCTTATTTGTTGGTTTGGGAACTGGTGATGGTGTTTTTAGCACACAACAATGCATGTAAGATGTTAGATACCTCACCTCTCTTGAAAAGGAATATTATCTTAGAAAACACTTCCCCAAGGTTTATACAGCTAGGTCTTAGCTTGCATAAATAACTTCAGTGGAATGTTTCAGTTGTACCAACAAGGGGACTTACATGCAAGTGATAGGGTTTGTAAACTATTACAACAAAGTGTGCAATAAACCCTATAATATTTTCAACAGATTAATAGTTTGGATGCTGCTTAAAACCTAACTCTAACAAATGGATTCAAAGAAAATACAAAAGGGTGAAGGGTTAGGAGAAGTATTGAAACCTAGGTGACAATCACAATTGTATAAAATACTGCAGATAGAAAAATACTTTTAATAAACCATTTTCTACTTAACCAGGCCAGCAGACCACAATACTATAGAAATGATGCTATCTTCAATGGAAGTTTATGATTTCAAATTACATCCACTCATTACACACCCAGATAATGGCATAGTTTAATCACTGAAATGTTGTTGAACTAAATTCAATAACAAGGTTTAGGCTAACTATGCACAAGAACTTACAATCAACAAGCACCAATAGTATGAACCAAAGCACTCATCGAATATCTTAGCATTTACCCATCATTGCAAAAGAACAACTAATTAACTTCAGATTGATATGATCCATGAAAACCAAAAGAGATAACACAATAATGCAAATTCCCAACAACCTGTAAAACTTGCTTTGTATTGATCACAATTTGGCAGAGTCTCAACAATTCAATATCAAGTCTTATTTACAATGAGAGAAAATGATGACCCTTTTATAGACAAGGCACCAATCGAGTTTTTCATGGACGATGGAGATTAACTCAACACCAAGAGTCCAGATTTATATTGCATTGAATGAGGTACAGTAGTTTGTTACATTTTCGGATTTAATTTTGTCTTGATGGAAAAAGACAAAATACAACTTGCAAATACATTGAATGTGAACAAAATGAGAACCCATTTGGATGTACATGACAAAAATCCAATTTTCAAGACAAAAGAAAGTCAACAAGAGGTCACATGATGCTTCGAAACTTGTGTTGATGTGAACTGAAGGGAATGCACATGTTGACTAGACCTTTTACTAGCCATCATCATCCAAGTCCACTTTGTTCTTTTCTGCCTCTCTATTGTTGTATGTAGTGAAGGTTGCTAATGCTGGATTAATATCAGATGGATCTAGATCTTTGACATAATCAATTCTAAATTTCACCTGGTCAACCTCTTATGAAAATTTATAATATACTACATCTCTAGACCTTTTATTCCTTTTGAATTCTTTGAATGCCGCCCTAAGGTCACTTACTCTTTCTAGTTTTCCAATCATGTTGAGGGGTGAGTCACCATGAATGATATGTTTCATTTTATCCTTACATTCCTAGACATCCACGGGAGCAGTGTCATCTAGATCCATGTTCATACAAGCTTGAAGAACATCATTCAAATGGTATATTATATCCAAAATTTGGGACCTAGTTGGAATCAATCATTTCCTTGGTATATTTTTAGTGAGAATCTATTTAATAGAAACATCCTAAATAAATTTGAAATATCCCTAGATGTTGTAAAGGTACACCTGCCTTGGTCTTGCAGAACCAAAAGTGTAGAGGACTTCAACGAATTCTAAGTTGAACCCTGTTTGTTGGCCACTGACATGGAATCCTTAATTATGAGAAATTGGCTAAATCTTTAGAGGATTTAAACAGTCAATTGAAGGAACCAATAGATTGGTGACTCTATTGGGGACTTATTGTGGAACTGTCAAAACATAGTCTAGTAGTTTGTCATGAGTATTTAGAGTTTGTACAAGTGCATCATCATCATTATTCCTTGTAAAGGGTGGTAACTTTGATGTTCTCCTTGTTGGTTGATCAAAGAAGAAGCATATTATGTGTGAAACTTGTATTTTTGAAGAAATCTTGAATGGCTTTGCTATTGGAGAGAACCAAGAATGAAAGCAAGCTTTAAGGAGCTTTGTGTTGTGATTAGATTCAATCCTCTATGAAAAGAGGTGGTGACTCTATGAGAAGGGAACTTGGTAAAGGTGTGAAGGATTTTCAATAAGAGAATGTGTGACAAACTCCTAGGTATTTTATGTACTCTTGTCTTTTAATAGGTTGTTCTGTGTTTAAAGATTAAAATCAGGAAAAGTCCTTGAAAATAATTTGGTTCTTTAAACTCACTTAGAAGATCTTAGACAAGCCAAGACCAGAATATGCATTATAAAAGCTTAAGATCATGATGTAAGAGGAAATTGAGTTTTCAATGTATAATTTTGAAGTTAATATGAAAGGTCTGTGAGAACTAGGGAAATTGTATTGTTAATCTATGCATCCTCGTATGGTTTCAAATGTAAAAATACACAATATGCAACCTCACTTATGTTATCAAGGAGGTTTCATTAGTGAAAGATACAGATCCATAAACTTTAACAATATTTATAGTTTTCCAAATCATGTAGCCCTTGAAATGCGAGGTAAGCTACCAAAATTTAGTGGTAGTAAGCTTGAACCAGTAGGTAAGCATCTATAGGTTTTCATTGATGTAATTGGAGACTATGAGGTAGAATTTGAGGATGTGGCCATGAAGATGTTTGTTCAATCCTTAAAAGATAAAGCAATGGATTGGTTCTCTTATTTACCAGCATGCTCAATCATTTCTTGGGATGAGCTCAATGCATCTTTCATGGAACAATTTGGTGAGAGGGTCAATAGGAGTTTAGTGATCAACAAGTTTATGAGAATTAGACAATAAAAGGATGAGTTAGTTCCAATATTCAACTTGAGATATGCAAAGGCTATGAGGGATATCCTTGAAGTTGTAAGGCCAAGTGATGCAATATGTTTGGGTATATACCTAGGTGCATTTGATGAAGAAATGGGTCACTTAATAAGAGACAAGGATCCCACAATAGTTCATCAGACATATTCTATAACCATGGATATTGAGAATAATTTGAAATATATCATGACTAAGAGACACAAGTCTACATATATAGAATGTGTTAAAACAACCCACACAAATGTAAGGGGTGGATTGAGAACAAGAAGTAATGTTTGTCGAGAATGCAGTAGCTCACATATCATAGTGAATTCATTATTTTGTCATCCAGATGATAGTGGGTTAAGGGATATGTATGAGCTTAGATGTATTATTCCACATATGAGTAGTGAGAGTAAAATAAAATTAGAAGATTTGTATTACAGTAAAAAAGGTGATGCTCATGATCAGTTCATTGGCTATGTGGATGTGGACTATAGCTATAATATTCCAAACATTGGATATAATAGGAAACGGGATGCATATGGGTTCAATCCTCATTATAGACCTATTGGTTTGGAAATAGGGAGGGGTCTAATTATTCAACATGATGAAGTACCTCACAAGGTGGGTGATACTGAAGAGGGGTGTGCAAGCATGCCTTTGAAAGAATTAAGACATGACTTTGTATCAGTTAAATTTCCCTGCTATATCAATTATGATAACAATATATATGATCATCCCTTTGATGATCATGGTAGTACTTATGAAGTCAAAACATAATGCATGGATCCAATCAAAGAACTTACAGATGCTAAGGATTATGAGGGGGCATGTTTGTCTATTAAGAAAGTTGTAAACCGAGGTGGATTCTCAAGATATGAGTCTGAAAAGATAGTTGTTGATGGTACAAGTGATCCTGAAAGTTTATCTTCATGCTCCTTTAGTGATTATGACAATTTTGAATATATTAATGTTGAGAAGGATTTAGATCCTTGTGTTGAGAAGGTAGAAACTTCTTTGGCAACAATGAGCATAAGGCAGAATCCCCTTTATGATGAGCCTCTAGATTCATCAGAGATGAGGAATGACAATCGTCATTGGAGTAGAATTAATCCTCTCTTTACAAAAGACTAGGAATACAAAGAAGATGAAAAATTTAGGGAAAATCAATCTAGGATGAAAGTGGACTGTTCATATCATGATCTATGTTTTGATAGAGGTCTGGATCTATTGGGAGTTGAATCTTCTCTGCCTAATACAAATGTACATGATGGAGTAGATCAACTACAAAATGTGGGTGAGTATGAGTTTATGTCAGCTTAGGGTGGAGTGATGCCTGCATGTGAGCACTATTGTTCATCATATAAAAGACATAATTTAGAAGATCACTCAGTTGAGTGTGAGTGCGAGATCATGATGGGCCAAATGATAGCAATGGAGAAAAAACTTGCTGGATGAAAAAGTGCAAACATTTAGACTAATATTTAGATTTGGATGGAAAGGGTATTAATATTTCTAGCTCAAATATGGATTCCCTCCAAAAATAGCTTGAGATTACCTCATATTAGGCAAGTGGGAGTCCCAAAATTTGCCAAAGAAACTTGCAAAACCACCCATTTAGTGTTATCCTGAAATTTTCCATAATTTCATCCTTGAAGCTGACAGACTTTTTTGTAATTAAATTTAATCAAATGAAAATGGTTTATAGATGAATCTATTAAGATTCAAAAAATATAATAAACACCTCATAATAATTTTAATAGGTAATTATTATTAATTTTCTACAGATATACATATTGAAAAACATCCATAACTTTCAACATATTAATCCTTTTTTAAATCTAAAAGATGCGTCACATTCTAGGATTTATTGGGTATACATTAAAATGTAATTTTTTAAATTTCCATATATTTTTTACCATGTTAAAATTAATTTTTAATATTTTAAAAAAGCCACAGTGAAAAATTCATAAATAATTATTTATTTACTTAAAAATTTCAAAAAATATGCATCACATCCGTTTATGTGTCCTTTACTTAAATCCAAATTATGGAGGAAAAATATTATCTTTTTCTCATACTTAGGCTGGCTGGAATGACACATACTTTTTTACATTTTTCTGAAGATTTTAGTAGTGCTTCCTTGAATATCCAATTTTTACCAAACTATTTTTAAAATTTTCAAAAAAAAGTAGTAGCCCATAAACTACATTCAATTTATTACAAATTTTATTACTACCTTATTTCTAGATTGTCTAGATAATTCATTCAATTTTTGACATGAAGTTACTTAAGTCTATTGTTCACATTTACATTGCCACTTAGAGGTAGTGTTTGGTCCATCATGATCCTGCACTCACCCTTGGCGTGTCTCATTCCTTTGCCTTTGATCAAATTGAATTATCAGACTTGGAGCTAGAAAGTGGCTTTAATGTGTTAGAGCAAGTGTATGTTAGGATATTCCAAGAAGATGTTGTCTATGAATGTTTTAAATTTGACATAAATGTAGCCAGTGAAGATAATGTTACTAATTCCATCCACCCAGAAGATTATGAATATTTTGACTTCTCAATTCAATTCGACAAGATCTTAAGTGTGCAGGGAAATGATCATGCAAATTGTTGCAATAGTTTGCATAATGTGGTGGACTAGTGGGTTAGCCTCATAATGTCTAAAAATGTGTTGCAATTAAAACTTGGTGGTAGAAATTAGAGAAGCACAAGATAGTTTGGTAATAACAGATACATAGGTATCATGAAAAGGGTATACATCCATAACAGTGACCAAACGGATTGTGGTAGTATTTTGAGTTTTGGTTGGAAACAATCATTGGAAAACAAGATGTATGATAGGGAAAAGATTTATCTCTTCTCTTATGGTGGCCTGGGTCTACCATATAAGGTGTACAATCTATGAAGTTAAGCCAACTGAAATTGGGTGGTTGCAGAGTAAAATTGAACATTGGGCATCTTCCCAACTAGAGATTCTAGATCGCCATGATGACCTCGCAGTCATCTATCCCCAACTAGAGCCACTATTTGGACATGCATTTTCATAAACCCCTATGCCCCTAGTTTCATGTGTGTAAGGCTTGGTAAACCCTTGTAAAACCCTTTGAAAATACTAAACCTTATTTACATTGGTCATAGTTCTCTTTGCGTTATGATTTGTTATTGACCACCTATCAGCCATTCTTGATATCCTAAGTTGTAACCCAAATGTCTTGAGTCATTCAGGTTACTGGCCCCTTCTGCTAGGTCATTGGTATCGGAACCCCCTTCTAAAACAACCTTATAGGCACGTGTTGCAATTTACTATTAAGTTATGCCTAGTCAGTGCTCCACGCTATTGTGTTTCCATTCCGTTAAAGCTTTCACCTTTGTTGAAATGATCCCCTGTGGAATTATGATAACGTCCTAGTCAGCTCGATTGCCTTATCTATTACCTAATAGTGGGTGTTTTGTGGAAACTCAACATCTTGTTGGAACCCTCTAATGTCCCCTGTGAGATAGTGAAAGCTAGCACGACAATTTTGATGATTCATCAATGCCACATGGGATTTCTTAATTCCCATAAGGTCATCCAATAGCTTTACCAAAGCTGTGAAATTAATGAGGTGGACTATAGTGTCGATTGTGTCCACGGCACTCATAAAGCAATGTGTTTCACTGAAGATAGTGATTTCACCATGGCCCCAAATGACTTAGCATGAAGATGTGGAGATGCCACCATGGTAGATAAGTTTCAAAAATTTTCAAGGTAGCTAGCCCCCATTGGAAGAAATTTAAATTTCTGCGAAGACCATTGATCAAGATAAATCTACAGTTGGATTTCAAAGTTATCAAATGACTCATTTTCAATTCACCGACTATTTCTTGTAGCCGTTGATTTGGTTCTTTGAACAAATCTGATGACTTCAAACAAACGAGTCTACATGATGGCAGAGTACGGTAAATAATGAGATAATGTTGTAAGCCTAGTGTAGAAAAGGTAGAAATCAAGCATGTACCTAGTCCTATTCTGCCATCGATTAGAAAGTTGGCTTGTTATTCTGAGCGATTGTCCTCCTGATTCAAGACAAATGTGATCTAAACAAGGGAATTAGCTATATTCTAGAGTTCTTTAGCAACCCATTTTGTCATCGTTGTATAGGGTGATGCATCTGGTTAAGCAGAGTCTCATCTTTGGAAGGATTGTCAAGATTTTTCACCTCATGATAAGGTAGAGCAGGACAAGAAGTTGGATGTTTAAAATGGGAAGCTTTTGAGATCATTAAACCTACTCCAGCTCTCTCATTATAGAAATAGATGCTTTGTTGATTATCACACATGCAAAGGCTTGGGGTTATGAGCAGTTGATGTTGATATCAGGGCAATGCCTCCATTTCTTCTTCTGGTAGCCTTGATAGGATTTCCATATATTACCAATTAAGGATAAAAGTACTACAATGCTAGCTAGACTAGGGTGATCGAGGTGATGGTAGAAAAGATTTTTCAGGGGTAGGGATATCTTCTCTCTTTCTATAAATAGGAATCCCCTATGCTCATTAGTTGTAACTTTCCTCTTTGAGGAGCAAAATTATTAAATTCTATGTCCCATTTTGTTATGCAGTGTTTACCACTATTTGTCTCATGGAGTATCTCCTTCTCTTAGTTGATGCTCTATTCATATAGTGTCAAGGGATGAGGAGTATGTTCCTAAGGCATGGGTGGTTTAGGTAAAATTCATGGAGTGAAGTGGAAAGCATCAAACTTCTTTCATTCCCTGGTTTTCTTTTGATATCATTTTGGTAGAGAGATTGGTTTCCTATCTAGTGATTCCAATAACTCCATGTTATTGTGAGTCTCCAGATTGGATTTGGAGGAAGAGAGGCCTTATTGATCCCTCTTCCCATCTCTTAGGTAGGTGGTACTCATCAATGAGCCAACTATAATTGAAGGGGATTTGTCCACCAGGATGAAATAGCTGGTGATGGGAAGAAAGTAGAAAGTTGACAAGAATAGTTAGTTCTTTGTCTAACTTAGATAGATGATTGCTGTTGTTTCCACTGTTGGGGAGTTTTTCACACTTCCAGAGTCATCTATATGTGGCTTCCACATACATCTTGAGGGTTGAGGTGGTTGGCAACCTCAACTTGAAAGATGAGGAGTCATGTCTATGTGTTTGGAAGGTGCAATAGGGTGGAGGACACCAGCATTTGGGTGTCCTTGGGGTTGTTGTTCCTTACAGGTATTCTCTTCTAAAGGGTGGCTAAGCTTGACATGCATATGATTAGCCATGATGGCAAGGGATCAAATGAGCATAATGACTCATTTCCACAAATTGGAGTAGGATGGGTAAAGGACAGAATAGTTAGCCTCCCCACTCAAGGGAATGATTTGATTCCCAGGTAATAACCAATTTGTCTCAGAGCTATACTGGAAGGAGGGAAATATGTTTTGTCTTGTTGTGTTTAAAGGATGCCTTTTGGCATATTCTATTTCTAACAAGATTTGTGGCGATGGTCAAATGAAACATGACATCTATATATGACCTGAAGCTTGTCTACTCCCTTATTTCTATAAAAGGGAATCCAAAGCCATTTGTAAAGGGTTTTGAATCTCTATTTTAGGTAGTAGTGTGTTTGTATTTTAGTCTAGAGTGAATAGAAGAAAGTTGCATTTCATTTGGTGTTCAAAGCTGTAGATCAATGAATCATTTTCAATTTTTAATATATTATCATATTGGTTGCAAAACATTCTCCATATGTATGATCAATTAAATTAATATGAATGATGAACATCAAGTATATTTTGATTCATCTTTGTAGTCCCCTGTAATGTGTGTATTGTCTTTGGCTTTCTCTCAAAGAGAGAAATAACTGCTTGGGAAATACTTTGTTAATTTCATTTTGCATTGTGGTTTAAAGGATAGTTTTACAGTTCTAAGTATAGGAGATATCAATGCAAGGTATTGATGTCATTAGTCCAATTGTAATGAAGTAAAATTACTTGAAGGATACACTTGTTTTTTTGCAACTTGACATTGTAACCCTAAGATTAAGGCACTAATCTCTCACTGGGCTAAAGTGTTGATTTAGATCTATCTTAACAATCAAGATCATTTCTATTTCTGTTATTATTTTAGGAGTAGAATTGGATTAGTACTCATTCTTAATCCTAATTTGAACTAATTTGCCAAAGGATTAAGCCAATCTAATAGGAATCAGTCCTTTCCTTGGTATATTTTCATTGAGAACCTTCTATTTAACAGAAACATCCTAAATAAATTTGAAATATCACTAGATGTTGTAATCGTACACCTGCCTTGGTCTTGCAAAACCAAGAGTGTAGGGGACCTCAACGAATTCTAAGTTGAATCTTGTTCGTTGGCGATTGAATTAGAATCCTTAATTATGAGAAATTGGCTAAATCTTTAGAGGATTTAGACAATCAGTTGGAGGAACCAACAATATATTGGAAGGTTGTAGAATTACTACCCTTTCTAACTCTGCATCCTGGGAAATGATTACCCAGCATGCAATTATCATTTGGCCTGTGATCATTAATGATTAGCGTGGTCTAGGATTTAAAAAAATAATTCTCATTCACCCTTTCATAACACCCATACTTTCTTCATTGGTGTCAACTATTGACATTAGCCATATGCTTAGATATGTTTTCACACCCTTCAAAAAACTCTACCACTTCACTTTCTTGTCCACGTGGATGATCTCCCTCTCCACATAAGCCTTGTGCTTACTCTTCACATCAGGCTCCACCTTTGCACCACACATCCTTCTCTCTCCCCAAGTGTGGCACTTGCTTGGACTTCATATGGTTCTCTTTGCACATAAGAGACCTAAAACTTAGGGATTATTAGTCATCTCCTTATGGAGGTCTTTGATAGTCTTAGAGAGAAATTCAAGATTTCTCCAACTTCTCAATTGAGTGTAGTTGATACCCTAGTTGGCCAGGGCATCCACCACTTTATTACCCTCCTGATAATTGTGGCCTAAAGTATGTCATTCCACCCCTTAAATGAGGCATTTAAAATCTTCAATTATATCACCCACTTTCCATCCCGGCTCTACTTTCCCACTAACATCATCAAGGACAAGTTTAGAATCACCTTCTATATGTAACTTGTTAATTTTCAAAGATAGAGCAATTTTCAATCGCCATAGAAGGGCCATGGCTTCTGTAACATTGTTGGTGTTACACCCTAGCCCTCCAACATAAGAAACAATAACTTCCCCTGTATGAGATCATAGGATTCCAAGCCCACCAACCTATCCTAGGTTGCCTTTCGTAGCCACATCAAAGTTCAACTTGCACTGACCTTCCAACAGAGTTTTCCTTTTAGTGTTTAGGAGAGATAGCTTTTTGGAGTTATCAAACTTGTTGATATTAATAGCCATACCCCATTTGTTAACAAATTTGATTTCCACAAGGTTAGGTGGGGCCTCCAGAGTTTTAAGGTTACATGCTGAGACATTTTCCATGAGAAGTTTAGAGAACAATATAAACAATCTTTAGGATTCTTGGTCTCATCTCTAAAAATTCTATTGTTCCTCTCTTTCTAGATACTCTAGCCTATATGGGGAGGGATTTGCTTTCATAACTCCCTAGCCCTAGGATGTGAGAAAGGGTTTCTCTAGGATTCTATCACTGAGCTTAAGTTGTCACTCATAACCCAGTCAAATTTTAATTTCTACAATGTCATACCAAATTTTCCCTAGTAAATTCATAGTGGAAAAGCAAGTGTGAGATTGATTATTTCACTTCGTAGCATAACACACACCTATTGGTTATTTTGAGTTCTCTTTGTTTGATATTATCCTAGGTGAGAATCCTGTTGTGTGCTATAGTTCACCTGAAGTAATTTACTTTAGGGATCATATTATGGTTCCAAATAAGTCTCCATAGGCTATTTCTAATAGGGTCTAATAGTAGATTGTAAGCAATCTTGACTATGAATATTCCTTTACTATCCTATGACCAGACCATCTCATCCTCCTTGGGGAATACATGGATTATGTACTTAAGGAGTTCCTTTTGAAGGTTCTTGGTATTGTTATATGGAGCCTAATCAGACTCGAAGGTTAAATTTTCCCCACTTTTATCGACGTGGTTTCCTCCCAAATTATTTAACGAGGGTTTGGGGGCAGTGCCCCTTGTGGGGTCCAGTGGTAGTGCCCCTGGCTCACTCCCAGTCACAATGCAAGGTGGGGTCAAAAGGTAGCACCCTCGTAGGAGCTTGGGGGTAGCGCCCCTGAAACCTCAAACAATTTTTTATTTTTTTATAAAGGCGTCGAGAGTTATTTTTCTATTGTTCGACATAAAAAAAATCTTATTTTGTAACCAACATAAGTCTTGATAAAAATGGATTAGAGTTAGGGTTTCCATTGATATTGATTGTAGCATTTGCATTGGTATTAGGTTGCAGGGATTGCTGGTTGTAATCGGTTTGATTTACTGGATAATAATATTGGACTCTCTATTGGTGGATGTAGCCTGAGTTTGGGTGAACCATGTTAAAATTGTCTCTCGCTGTTATTATTTTTGTGTATTTTTCATTCCTTTGTTTAATCTTTATTTGCATTTAATTGACATCTTTTTCCGGCTAACCCTAACAAGTGGTATCAAAGTGGGTTGTATTTGATTATCATCTGTAGGAAGGTATCATGGCTGAGTGGGAGTCTCATGGTTAAATGGGAGCAATGGTGGATGAGGGTAAATTGAAGGTAGATAAATTCAATGGACATAACTATCAGTTATGGAAGATGCAGATGGATGATTATCTTTATCAGAAGGATTTATGGAGGCTATTGGAAGGAATAGCCAAGAAACCGGCAACAATGACTGATGAGGATTAGGAACTTGTGGATAGAAAGGCACTGGGAACCATTTGGTTGTGCTTGGCACCATCTATGACATTCAATATAATAGAAGCAAAGACAACAAATGAACTAATAAAAGCTTTGTCTAAATTGTATGAAAAACCCTCAACCTCAAATAAGGTATTTCTTATGAAGCATTTGTTTAATCTAAAAATGATTGAAGGTGGATTTGTGATAGATCCTTTAAATGAGTTTAATATGATTACCAGTCAGTTAACTTCTGTAAAAGTAAAATTTGATGAAGAGGTGAGGGCTCTCTTGGTTTTATGTTCTTTGCTAGAAAGTTGGAATAGCTTGGTAATGGATGTAAGTAACTCTGTCTCTGGTTCAAATACTTTGAAATTTGATGATGTTGTTGGTGTTATCCTTAGCAAGGAAATGTAATAGAAAATCTCAGGAGGGTCCACAATAGGTAGTGTTTTGAATGCAGAAAGTAGGTGCAAATCAAAGGAGAGAGGAAAAGGTTTTGGAGGTCATGGGAAGTCACAAGGAAAATCAAAGGACAAGAGGTCCCAATCTAGAGGATAGAAGGATTGCTGGTACTATGGGAAACTAGGTCATCTAAAAAAAGATTGCTGGTCTTGAAAGAATAAAGAAGAAGACAAACAAGAAGGCAATAAGGAGGCAAATGTGGTAAGTAATAAATCTGAAGATGATGCTTTGATCCTTTCCCTAAATAGTGCTGATGATTCATGGGTTTTAGATTTAGGGGCCTCATTTCATGCTACGCCCCATAGAAGTTATTTTCTTGATTATGTCCAAGGGGATTTTGGGTTTGTTTATTTGGGAGATAACGAACCCTATTAGATTTTTGGAAAGAGAAGAATTAAGATTAAGTTGTAGAATGGGAACATTGGCTACTATAAGAGGTAAGGCATGTTCCAAGGCTAAGTAGGAATTTAATTTTAGTAGGGCGGCTAGGTGATGAAGGTTGCATAGTTACTTTTAATGATAAAACTTGGAAGGTTTCAAGAGGTGCCTTAATAGTAGCAAATGGTGCAAAAGTAGGCACTTTATATCTTTATACGGGTCATAATGTTCCTTTTACTTTAGTTGTTATAGAGAAAAAACAAGCATATTCAGGAAGAGACCGAAATAATTGTTGTAGGTTCTAAGACAACACTGTTGCATAACAGACTTGGGCATATGAGTGAAAAAGGTATGAAGGTACTTCATTCTAAGATAGTTTTACCAGGTCTGAAATGTATTAATACGAATTTCTATAAAAGTTGTGTGTATGACAAACAAAAGAGAGTTTTCTCAAGGATGGGAAGAAAAATAAAGATAAAAAGTTGGAGCTTGTGCATACAGATGTATGGGGACCGGCTCAAGTATCTTCTCTCGGTGGCTCTCAGTATTATGTTACATTCATAGATGATGCAACTAGGAAGGTTTGGATTTATTTCCTTAGGTAGAAATTTGATCTATTTAAAGTATTTAAGAAATGGAGAAGCTTGGTTGAGAATGAGACAGGTAAAAGATTAAAATGTCTTAGATCTAATAATGGTGGTGAGTATTGCAGCAAATAATTTGAGGATTAATTTTTCCTTAATGGAATTCATAGGTAGAAAATAGTTCTAGGGACTCCACAAAAAAATGGAGTCGCTGAGCGCATGAATAGGACAATAATGGAGCATGCAAAGAGCATGAGATTGCATGCTAGGCTGCCTTTAAAAATGTGGGCAAATGCTATCAATACCACTATATATTTAATTAATAGAGGTCCTTTAGTTCCTTTGGGCTGTGGTATTCCAGAGGAAGCATGGACATGTAAGAAGGTGAGTTATTCTTTTCTCAAAACCTTTGGATGTGAAGCATTTGCACATGTAGATTCTGAAAATAGAACCAAGATGGGTGCAAAATTAAAAATGTGTATCTTCGTTGGATATGGCATTGATGAATTTGGTTATAGGCTTTGGAATGTTAAAAATTTAAAAATTGTGAGAAGCAGGGATATTGTATTCAATGAAAAGGTGTTGTGCAAAGATCAGTTGTGGCAGCATGAGAAGAAAGAAAAAGATTATGTGGTGCTGGATGATACTCCAAATAGTGATATTCTAGTGAGTCCTCATGCTCTGCAATGGCAACAAGAAATACCACAAGCTCCAGTGAATGTTAGACGGTTAACAAGGCTAAGTAGAACTCCTAAAAGGTTCTCTCCCTCTTTGTATTCTATTTTGTTAATAGATGTTGGTGAACTAGAAGGGTATGATGAAGCTATGTAGGTGGATACAAAGGTTTAGTGGGAGCTTGCAATGAAAGAAGAAATGGATTCCTTGCTAAAAAATTAGACTTGGGAATTATATAAGTTGCCTGTAGGTTAAAAAAGATTTACCAAACAAATAGGTTTATAGGTTGAAAGAGGAAGATGGAGGTAAGAAAAGATTTAAATCCAGGTTAGTTGTAAAAGGAATTGCACAGAAAAATGGTATTGACTTTGATGAGATTTTTTCTCCGGTTGTTAAGATGACTTCTATTCGTATTGTTTTAAGTATTGTGGCTACTGAAGATTTGCATTTGGAATGGTTAGATGTGAAAACTACCTTTCTGCATGGTGATTTGGAGGAGGAGATATATATGGAACAACCATAGGGATTTGAGGTCAAAGGTAAGGAGAAATTAGTGTGCAGATTGAAGAAGAGTTTATATGGCTTGAAACAAACACCTTGGCAATGGTATTTGAAATTTGATAGTTTTATGGACGAGCAAGGCTACAACTAGTGTAATTCTGACCATTATGTTTGTATACACCTAAAAATGACACGACTCTATCTAAATAAATATTTTTAATATTTATTTAAGTCTACCTTCCTCTATCAATAAATAAATAATTAAATTTATTTATTCGATTCATATTCCTCTAAGTTAATTAAATATCAAAATATTTAATTATCTCTTCTAAAGTCAAAATTAAATAAAATCATTTATTTAATTAAATTCCTCCAAACAATTAAATAATTCTAAATTATTTAATTAAATCAAGTCTTCCTCCAAATTTAAATAAATCATTTAAATTTATTTAAATCCTCTCACTCTTCAAAAATAAAATATAATTAAATATTTTGTTTATTCTTCCAAATCATGTGCAAGTAATTAAATAAATTTATTTATTTAATTTACTTTCTTATCTTCTAAAAAATCTTCAAAATCTTCTAAAAATAAATTCTTGTCATGCAAAAGCAAAAGATGAGTTAACTGATTTAAAACAACTTTGTTTTAATCAACAAATTCTTAAATTAGAAAAATATATTCTAATTTTTGAAATAAAAGATCATCCTCATCAAGAAAGTAGTTAACAAAACATCTTTTTCTATGACATATGTCCTTCTATTCACGCACGTTCCCTCAAACATTCTCTACCATTGATCTTCTTATTTCTCTCACATAATTCTATATATACAATCCTATTCTTCCATTTCTAAATATCCAAGCTTTCCCTATCATTACTCTGCAGAATTCATATCATTCCATACAAATCTATAGCTTGTGACCATCCTCATTTGTATTTGAAGTTCATCTTCAATGCAAAAAGTATCCTAGCCACCTCTCTACTGCCATCTTGAAGAAGTGCAAGGAATTGCATTTCTTGAGGGCCATATTCTTCACAACAAAGATCAATCAAGAATAGGTGAGCAATGGAAGCCGCAGGGTAACAAATGTTGTATGATTCATTCTTATTTTAAAGCTTTGGTTATCTGCATGTTTTATTATGTTTTTGGGTTTGATATTAATTTATGATATTATTCACTTTTACCCATAACATTTTTTGGCACCCACCGTTCAATTTTATGTTTTTTTGCAAATTTTTGTAGTAAAAATCTATGTTTCTCTAAACCCCATTATCAATTTTTGCAAGGATCTATCAAAAGGTGACCTCCTAGGATGAAACTAACATCACCAATGTGCTCAGAAGGGTCGAAAACCTTAGAATCACTTGTTAATTCACAAAAATTAGAGACTAAAAACAAATCTCTGTGATTTTTTTGAGGGTGCATCCTTTTATCCAGTGGTCCAAAGGGTGCTTCCGTAGGGTGCATAGATTTATCTAGCAGTTCGAAGGTGTTTCCACATCTTTTTATCTAGTAGTCCAAAGAGTGCTTTCGCAAGGTGCATCCTTTTATCCAATGGTCCAAAGGGTGCTTCTATAGGGTGCATCACTTTATCTAGCGGTTCGAAGGGTGCTTCCACGTCCTTTTTATCCAACTGTCTGGAAAGCTTTTTTGCAGGGTGCATCTTTTATCTAGCAGTCCGAAGTGTGCTCCCATAGGGTGCATCGTTTTATCTAGTGGTCTAAAGGGTGCTTCCACGTCCTTTTATCTAGCAGTTCGAAGGGTGCTTCCATAGGGTGCATCATTTTATCCAACAATCCTCCATTCTACCTTCTTCTACATGCCATAAGGGTGGTATCTTTTTCTTTTTGCCATAAATAGGAGCCTACGAACTCGTAATCGTACAAATAAATACTCGTTGGAAAGGTAATTCCATGAACTTCACAATGGAGTAGGTTTGATCAAGTGATTTTATCATTGTATTAGCTATTTTTACAGTCAAAGTTCAGCTATCTTTCCAAGCTTAAATCTAGCTTTTTTTCTTGGAAACTAATGATTTATCTATGCAGCTTGACTTAAACACTTGTCAAAGAAAGGAGAAAAGAAAATTCTGACATATCTTCTATAGGTTCAAGTGGTCAAAGAGCAATCATTTATCACTAAATTAGGCACACTTTTGTTTTGGGCTTTAAAATAAATCTTTGTGTGTTTACTTAGGCAAACATTTCATTTGGGCTTAAAAGGAACCATTGCTTGATCTTAGGAACATTTGGATTTGGACTTAAAAAGAACATTAGTACTTGTTTGTCATGTTTGGTGCACTTGCACACTTTGTGTTACCCAAGGGTTAGAATCGAAGTATCCTCTCCTCTCACCTTCAAAAGGATCTTGGGTATAAGAGAAACGGTTCTATTCTCTTCTTTTTTAGGACGTGGGCCTACCTTTGAGACACATCCGTATGGAGAACTCATTGGCAACCCCAAGTGGTGCTTTCATCTAGTTCGGTATATGTAAATTGAGGATAAGGCAAAAGCCAAGTGTAACCAGTATGAGCGCTCACCATACAGTGCTAGCTCGAAAGGAGGTGTACCTTTGTGTATATTAAACTCCTAGTAGGGTTGGTTAGAGCCTTAAGTGGCTTGTTGGATGCTCGTGAGGTGCTAGTCCTCTGAATGTTCCCCCACTACGAATCATTGTTTTAGTAGCCCAAATCCTTCTATTTGTTGGCACAAAAGGTGGGACCTTTGAAGCCGTCCTGATTCATGTGGTTCTTAGTAGAGATAGAAGGAACAATCCTAAGGTTCGGTGGGGGTACGAGCCTTGGGAAACCTGGATCTTGGTATGCATGAGAATGTGTACTGTGGAGAGGAGTTGGTGCTACCAAGTCCCTGAAGCTATCTGCTTTGAATATGCACAACTAGGGGATCTGACAAATACTATCCTTACTATCCTAGGTTTGTAATTGTTTTCTTTAGTGAAAAAGAGTCCAAAAAATTACAAAAAAAATTAAAAAACTTAAAATCATTCTATGTGTTTGCTGTGTCTTCTTGCTATTATAGATAAACTCAAATTTAAAAGACCAACCTGCAACCAAGAAAACAAAAAAGATGCAAAACATGTCAAAAATTTTACAAAAGCATTTAGAAAACCAGAGCTACGCATATATCTTGACCTACTATGCATTTGTACCGACTTCCTATGCTTTTGCTACCTATTCCTGCTTTGTAGCTACGCATCTATCACAATAAGCTTTTTTGGTCTTGTGTAGAGATGGAAAACCAATTAGAATATATTGCTCAAACACTCCAATATCTGCAATTGCAAATAAACTTAGGTCCCTCGCCCCAAGATTGTATAGCAATTGCTCAACAAATCTAAGTCTTACAAGATATGACAATCTTGCAAGCTGAACGTACCGGTACAAGCTACACCTCGCACCAAAATCATACCTTCTTTTCCCATCTTAATGATGCTATTGACAAGGAAAGCACCACCTCAAGTCAGAAATCATGTACCACCCCATCTACTAGTCCCCCTTCACTATCTTCTAAGACACATATCCCAAAGCATACCGGTTCTACACCAACATCACCATCTAGTTCCTCAAACTCTAAATGGACAACCAAAAAAGAATCAGATGAGTGGTGGGAAAAAATGTTTTCCAAATTTATATAGAAAAAGAAAAGCTATGGAGAAAGCCAAATTAACTTATCCATTACCTCATTCATCTACCCATACACCTACAAAGGATGTGATCCAAGGACTACCAGTACAAAGTCAACCATGTCCCCAAAATCTGGTCATTGACCTTACAAAAGATTCTTCCAATAACATGTCAAATCCTACAACCCCTTCATGTGATCCTCAACCCCTTGAGCTTATCAAAGAGTCTCTTACCATGAACCCAAGTCAAAAGTTATCCACTTTCATTCAAACAACCCAAGAGTTATGTCAAGAGCACACCTTAGAGCATGTGGAGACATTAAGCCCTAGTCTACGTCAAGATCAAATCACTTTCATGCAACCTATCCATAACATATATCTTTTCCATGATCAAGATGATATCCATAATAATGGACCTCTCCATGAGCCACTTGATCCTATCCATCTCCCAACAACTATACATGAGTAAGAGATCCAATTCCATCGCATGCATAACCTTTATCTTTTCTATGATCAAGATACTATCTTTGATGAAGAAGCTATCCATGAGCAACTTGATCCTATACATGAGAAGGAAATCCAATTCCAACCCATCTATAACATTTATCTGTCCTATGATCAAGATATTCCCTATGAAGAAGATGTCCTTGAACAACTTGATCCCATACCTATCCGTGAGCAAGAAACCTCCGTTACTTCTATCCCTTTTCCATCTAATCCCATCCATGATCCAACAACTTTCGCTTCCTCTGATGAGATACTTGACTCCCAAGTGCACATGAATGATTAACCCAATAACTTAGATCCTAAAGAGCATAATGATGATCAAGATTCTAGTGATCCTTCACCATCCATTATTGACCATGCGACAAATCTGTTACCCTATCTCCTTGGTCTCACTACCTTCATGCATGAATGTTCTTCCTTAGAACACCAACAACCATTATCCACTATCTTGCCTTCCTCATCCAATAAGGAACTCGCTACTAGTGCACCTATACATAATCGCATGGTCCACTGCATACTCCAGAATATGAACTATCAAGGTAAAGGCTTAGACCTTCACGAACAAGGTATTTTAGAGCCCATCCATGTCAATGTTCCTCCACCTTCATACGGCCTTGGATACATACCCCAAGGTGAACAATCTCAAGATGTTGGTACTTCCTCCACTCCTAATCCTACCACTTTCCATCACAAACTCTATCATATCCCCAAAACATATGTAGCCATTCCACCTCCATCATCCTATAATTGTCAAGAGCATGCGACCATACACCTTCCACCATCCAATCTACCTCCACTACTTCTGACTCCTAACACCCCTCTGTGCATTTTACCACTTCTTCCAACACCTTATCCATGCATCTATAAATCCTCTAACAACCCCAATCATGGCCAACAAATGCACATGATGTTTAAACAAAGAGCTTCCACCAACCTCACTTCCACCATCCCAAGGGAATTCAACGTCAAAAATGTGGATGCCTCTACCTCTCAAGTCAAAAATCCTAAGCATCCTCATGATCTAGGATACAAAAGCCAAGAATCAAAGAATTATCCATATCAAAATCTACATACACCCATACACCTCAATGCCAAACTGAAAAAGGTGTGGGTCCCCAAGCAACAACTAATTACCTCTGAAGTTGCACAAATGTTGCATATACCCAAGCCCCTACCTTCACAGGTAAAATTTAAAAGCAAAATGGTTTGGGTACCCAAGAAAAAAGCCCTAAAGTTACATGAGGCATCCACCTCTCAAGAATTCCAACCATTCACTTTCTCCCATTCCATCCAAAAGTATCCAATTCCTCCATCCCACAAGACAAGCAAAAATTAGAAAAATACTAAGTTTATGTGGGTCCCTAAATTCCTAAATCATTCATCCACCAAGCAAAAATATCCATTACTTCCCACACTACCTTCCTATCATAAGCTTCAATGTTTATCACAGTATGTGCAACCATTGGTCATAGTTCCCTTCCATTCCACAACACTTCCGTATAACTCCATCTCCCCTCCCTTCCACTACTATCCTACATATCTTCCCCATCATATCCCTATGGTCCATGCTTTTGCATAAGCCTTCCCTCCATCCTTACATAAGTCTTGCATAATCTACATCATAATCCACTATCACACCTTCCATAATCCGCTATCTACCTTCTCCATCTCACTTTCATGCAATTCCATACGAACATCTGTGAGAACACTTGACATCATCCATGCGACAACATCCATCTAGCAGGACTATCACCTTTCAGGGAACTAGATACTTGAGTCTCTCCTTTTCCATATCCACCTTCTCCCATCTGAATGTTTCAAAAAAATAAATAAATAAATAAATAAATAAAAGTAAAGAAAAATCCCTTCATCCAACAGTGAAAATATGGCAAACAGGTGCCTTGGATAGTACCATGATGAAAACCTGGCAAACATGCATCATGTGTAGGTTGATCTTCTATGTCACCTACACTTGGGGGCACCTTGTCTCATCGGCATATCACTTTTCTCCTACCAGTTTCCTTCCGAACCATTTCCTATCCTATTCCTCTATCCACTACACACCTATACTGTCAAGTCTATCCATCCTGATCTTCCATTCCTCTATTTCTTTGATCTTGATAAAGATTGGGGGCACAATGTTGACTAATATTTTTGAATGGCTCTTGACATACCTTATCCCTCCAAACCATGCAAATCCTTCATTATCCTCTCATCTGCCTACCGTCATAAGCATTGTCATGAAAAATCCTAAGTATTCTACCTACAATGGGGCACGTTTTTCCTATGTGAGATAGTCCTTGGAGATCACATCCTTGTTTCCTTCTACCTTACCATCTGTGTCCACTGTCACCCATGCATCTACCTATCTGTGGTGTTTCCTTGTCATTAGTATCATCCAATCCATAGTTGTTCCATACCTGATCCATATATGTTCCCTATCGTGTCTCATTCGGTCCATATCTCAGTATCACAGGGTTCACCCTGAACTATGTTTCCTTTGCATCATCATGTAGGCAAGGCCATTATTAATGCGCCCCCGAGGCTTCGCTACCCATCCATTCCCTACCTTATCGCCCATCCTCTGGTTCGTCCATGTCCGCACCTTTCACCAGACACAAGCACGCGCAGCAAAACATGTTTCCAAACAAAAGTCTTGACACAAAACATCAACCATTCCAAAAGCAAAGAAAAACATATACCAAAACACTCAAACAGATTCTATATCAATTATGGCAAGAAGACACATCTAAATGCAAGAATGTTTTGTGTTTTGTGAACAGGTTCACTTACAAGGTCTTGGATTTTTGTCATTATGTCTTTCTATGCTACTCTAGGATGCCAAAAGCTAGAGATGCTATGATGGGGGCATAATCATTTTCTTTGCCTATTATTTGTGGATTAATCTTTAGTGATGTGACAACTTTTGTCTAAAGACATGATCAACAAAAGATCATCAAGGACTTCCGAGGTCTAAACATGAAAAGGGGCAATCCTTGTCTATTGAAATGCAAGAAATACTTAGGTCATCTAGATTCAATTTTGACTAGATGCTTGTATTAACTTGCTATATCAAAATCGATGTAAGTAATACTTAGGTCATCTTGGTTTAATTATACCTAGATGCTTGTATTTTCTTACAACATAATAAACGCCCAATGATGAAATAAGCACTTCAAAATACTTGCAATATCAAGATGGAAAATATCCATATCCATAACATATCCAAAAAGCATTCCTTATCCATATCCATAACGTATCCAATTACATCGCATATCCATATCCATATCCATATCCCATGCAATAAAATTCTATGCAGAGAATCAATGTTTATGAATAAAAGCTTGTGATTTCTTTTGTCGTGTCATTCTTCTATCAATCAAATTTCTATCTGTCTTCATATCTCTCATCAACAGTTCTAGCTATTAATCTAAGCAATGATCCAAATGCAAGTCTATCCTTAATCCATACCAATCATGTTAGTCAATCTTGTCAAATGATTCACTCATAATCAGTGTTCTTGATCCTTGTCTGGTTGTAAACCAACTCAATCAATTATAATCACTCATTTGTCTTATACAAGATGTAGCATTGTCGAAATCAGACCAATACATGTGTCTTACACGACATGCTTCATTTCCTGAAACTAGACACTATCCTTCGTGTTGCTCTAGGGATCTATCGTTCCCCACTATGACAACACTATTGTATATAATTATCAGTATATCATTGGTTTACCGCTTGACAAGGGCAATACCTTGTTTGTTCTTGTATCATTTGTGCATACTTGCTTACTTGCTTGTGTGTGTTATCATTTTATCTTGCATCGCATATCATTCAGCTTTTTCTTCACCCTAACCTATTTCTCCTCTTCTTCATCGTGAGATTGTTTGTCTCATGCCCTTCTACCTTCTTCTCATCCAATCTCTCGAGGGGGCATCCTATCATCATTAAACTTGTACCACGGGAAAAATAGGGCATGTATCATTTTCAGACAATCTTATTATTTGAAACAACGTGATAAAACGTATTGCATCAAAGAGGGGCAAAATGTAAACACCTAAAAATGACATGACTCTGTCTAAATAAATAATTTTAATATTTATTTAAGTCTACCTTCCTCTATCAATAAATAAATAATTAAATTTATTTATTCGATTCATATTCCTCTAAGTTAGTTAAATATCAAAATATTTAATTATCTCTTCTAAAGTCAAAATTAAATAAAATCATTTATTTAATTAAATTCCTCCAAACAATTAAATAATTCTAAATTATTTATTTAAGTCAAGTGTATTCCTCCAAATTTAAATAAATCATTTAAATTTATTCAAATCCTCTCACTCTTCAAAAATAAAATATAATTAAATATTTTGTTTATTCTTCCAAATCATGTGCAAGTAATTAAATAAATTTATTTATTTAATTCACTTTCTTATCTTCTAAAAAATCTTCTAAATCTTCTAAAAATATTTTTTCTTGTCATGCAAAAGCAAAAGATGAGTTAACTGATTTAAAGCAACTTTGTTTTAATCAACAAATTATTAAATTAGAAAAATATATTCTAATTTTTGAAATAAAAGATCATCCTCATCAAGAAAGCAGTTAACTCAACAAATCATCTTTTTCTATGACACATGTCCTTCTATTCACGCACGTTCCCTCACAATCCTCTACCATTGATCTTCTTATTTCTTCTATGCCGTTGATCTTCTCTCACATAATTGTATAAATACAGCCCTATTCTTCCATTTCTAAATATCCAAGCTTTCCATATCATTACTCTGCATTCCATATCATTTCATACCAATCTATATCTTGTGACTATCCTCATTTGTATTTGAAGTTCATCTTCAATGCAAAAAATATCCTTGCCACCTCTCTACCGCCATCTTGAAGAAGTGCAAGGAATTGCATTTCTTGAGGGCCATAATCTTCACAACAAAGATCGATCGAGACTAGGCAAACAATGGAAATCACAAGGTAAAAGGTTGTGAGTATCTCTTTCTCTATTTTAAATCCTTTTTATCTGCACATTCTATTGATGTTTTGGGTTTTATTATTCATTTGATTATTCCCATTTTACCCATCACAATGTTTATTTTAAGAGGTTGGATAATGACAACTACATTATTTTATGTTTATATGTTGATGACATGCTTATAGCCAGGTCTAACATGGATTGCATAAGAGAGTTAAAACAACAATTAGCATAATCATTTTCTATGAAGGATTTGGGGACAGCAAAATAAATCCTTGGTGTGAAAATTTGCAGAGATAGGAAGAATAGAAAATTGACTCTATCTCAGGCTGATTATGTTGAAAAGGTGTTGTAGAGATTCCATATGGAGAATGCAAAAGCTATCAGCACACCTTTGCCTAGTCATTTGAAATTGACTAAGGATATGTGTCCTATGACACAAGAGGAGGAAGAAAAAATGTCCAAGGTACCATATGCTTCAACTATAGGAAGTTTAATGTATGCCATGGTATGCACGAGACCGGATATTATAAATGTTGTAGGAGTCGTAAGCAGGTATATGAGTAATCCCGGATGGGAGCATTGGAATGCAGTAAAATGGATTCTTAGATATTTGAGAGGTACATCCAATAAAAATTTATGTTTTGGGGGCTCCAATACTGATTTAGCAGGCTATGTGGACTTAGATTTGGCAGGGGATATTGATACCAGGCAGAGTACTACAGGTTATATCTTTACTATAGGTGGGACGACAGTGAGTTGGATCTCCAGGTTGTAAAAGGTGGTTGCTTTATCCACCATGGAGGTAGAGTATGTAGCTACAACATAGGCAAGCAAGGAGATGATATGGCTGCAATAGTTCATGGAAGAATTGGGCAAACAACAAGCTAACAATTATTTGTTTATAGATAGTCAGAGTGCCATTCATCTTGCAAAGAATTATGCCTTACATTCAAAGACCAAACACATACAGCTAAGGTATCACTTCATCCAGTTAGCGTTGGATGATGGACAGTTAAGGCTGGACAAGATACATATAGATGAAAATCTAGTGGATATGTTTACAAAGGTAGTGACAAGGGAGAAGCTGAGCTCCTCTTTAGCTTCAGTTGGTCTTCAAGACTAAAAATAATAAAATTAGAACAACAACGTCCAGGGTACTTATTTCTAGTGGGAGCTATAGGGTTAGTAGTGTTATGATCAATCTCCAAGTGGGAGATGATATGGTGTGGAGTCTAATCAGTCTCCAAGTGGGAGATTGTTGTTATATGGAGCCTAATCAGACTCAGAGGTTAAATTTTCCCCACTTTTATCAGCGTGGTTTCCCCCAAATTATTTAATGGGGGTTTAGGGGAGCACCCCTAAGACGGGGTCAAGGGATAGTGCCCCCAAGAGGTCCAGGGGCAGTACCCCTAGCGTGCTCCCTGTAGCGATACAGGGCAGGGTCGAGGGGTAGCACCCCCATGGGGGCTTGGGGGTAGTGCCCCCGAAACCTCAAATGGTTTTTAATTATTTTAGAAAGGCATCGGGAGTTATTTTCTATTGGTCGACATAAAAAACCCTATTTTGTAACTAACATAAGTCTTGATAAAAATGGCTTAGAGTTAGAGTTTCTGTTGATATTGATTGTAACATTTGCAATAATATTGAGTTGCAGGGATTGTTGGTTGTAATCAGTTTGATTTACTGGATAATAATATTGGATTTTTTGTTGGTGGATGTAGCCCAAGTTTGGGTGAATCACATTAAAATTGTCTCTCACTGTTATTATTTCTGTGTAGTTTCTCATTCCTCTATTTAATCTTTATTTGCATTTAATTGATATCTTCTGCTGGCTAACCCTAACACTTGGAAATTAGCTTCAGGTGGTCTTGATTCAGGCAACACTCAGAGATTATTCTCTATTTCTTTTCACCCCTAAATTGAATTATATAATTAATCATCTCCTCTCCAAAAAAGTTGCTAGCATGCTCCACTAGAGTGTTGTAGGTCTATTGATTGAGAAGAGGCTACTCTTGTAGCCAAGTGTCTCTCCAAAACCTTATCTTTCTTCCATTGGCTAATTTCCATTTAGTACCTTTAGGAATGAGGTTCCTATTTTTCAAAATATTATTCCATATGATTGAACCTTTGGGCAATCCTTCTTGATCTATAAATCTAATATACCCCAAGTTGTGCACGTATTTTGCTTCCATTATGGAACCCCAATCCTATCCATCTTTAATAAAGCCCCATCCAAGATTCTCTAATAGAGATTTATTCATCGGATGGACCTTTTTGATGCCAGAACACCCCTACTCTTTGGGTAAGAAGATTTTGTCCCAACTCACCAAGGCCAATCTTTTTTTCTCCTCAACCCCTGGCCATAAAAAATTTCTCTGAATATTCTCAATTTTTTTGCAATATACTTTGGCATTTGGAACAAAGTTAAGAAGTATATAGGGACCCCTTGCAAAGAGGCTTTTAGAACTTTGCCCTTCCAGCGAGTTAGCTTTCATTGAATCCTCTCTAGGATAGAGTTCCAAAAAGAAGGGGTTACTTCCTTAACTATCAATGGGAGGTTGAGGTAAACACTTGGAAGTGTTTCACTGGAGGAGCCTAATATTCCTTTGATTTTTTGCTGGAGCCCAACATCCATGTTAAAGAAATATATTTGACTTTTGTCATAGTTGATGCATTGACCATATACCATAGCATAATTATTGAGGAGTTGCTTCCATTTCCTTGCTTCCACCACCGAGGCTATCCTGAAAAGGATTGTATCATCAATAAATTGTTGAATAGATGAGGGGCTTGCTATAGAGGCAGCTTTAATGCCCTTCAATTCTCTAGTCCTCAGGAGGTTCATAAAACCTTGTCCCATCACTTCAACCATAAGGATAAAGAGGTAGGGGGACAGAGGATCACCCTATCTAATCCACCTTCCTGACTGGGAAAAGCCCCTGGTTATACCATTGACCAACACAGAAAACTTAGCAGTTATGGCACATTCTTTAACCAAAATAATAAAGTAATTCTGGAAACCCATCTTTTCAAGGATTTTGAATAAAAAGTCCCAATTCACCCTATCATAGGCTTTTGAAATGTCCAACTTAAAAATTATCCCTAGAAATTTATTTTTGTCCATGATTGAGTGTATGACTTCACGAGTATAGATTGTTGCATCAAGGATTTGCCTTCCAATAACAAATCCCTTTTGACAACTAGCAATCATACCATCTAGGAAAGGTTGCAGTTGATACATCATGATTTTAGACATTATCTTATAGATAGTATTACATAAGCTTATTAGACGGAAGTCACCCATATTCACAAGATTGTGTTTTTTGGTGACTAAAGAAATGAAAGTGTTATTAATCTGTTTAAGCAATTTACCAGTCCTAGAAAAGTCTCTAACTACAATAGTAACATTAGTACCAACAATATCCTAATATTTTTGGAAGAAGGCCAGGAGGAATCCATCAAAGCTAGGGGCCTTAAAGGCACCCATTGAGAAGACATCAGCATGAACTTCCTCCTTCATTATGGGAGTCAAGAGACTCATATCATCCTTGTTAGTCAACAGAGTAGGAATTCTGCCCAACGACTTCTCAACCACTTCTTCATTTATAGGTTTTGACTGATCCAATAGAAAAGATTGAAAATAATTGGCTTCCAACTGACCTATCTACTCATCAATATTAATCTCCAAGCCTTCCTCATTTGTTAGTGTGAGGATGGTGTTTCTCTTCTTGTGCTTCATGGCGGATTGATGGAAAAAAACTGTATTCCTATCTCCTTCCTTCAACCACTAGACCCTAGACTTCTGCTTCCAATATATCTCTTCCCTTTTCATGATGTCCTTCTATTCCTAGACTAAGGAGTTTTCCAAGGAGATAATGGAGTATGTAAGATCCCCTTTTGCCATTTTATTTTGGATTTCATTTAGTTTTGTGTAGACCAACTTTTTTGTTTTAGAACATTTCTAAAATAGTATTTGTTCCACCACTTAACTTTATTCTTAACATGTATAAGTTTTTGGACAAGTCAAAACATAGCTACCCCCTGAATGGAGATATTCCACCATTCCTGAATACATTTTCTAAAATATATGTGGTTCAAGGCCCACATGATTTCATACCTAAAGGGGAAAGGTCCCTTTCGGTTTCCATCCTACCAATTGAACATAAGGGGGTTATGATCCCAGATTGTTCTAGGAAGATCAACCAACTTGCACTAACTTAGAATGTCCTAGTTAGAAGAGATTAAGAACCTATCCAACTTGACTTGGATTAACTGATCACCTCTTCTTCTATTGGACCATGTGAACATTTGGTCATTTAACTCAATGTCCATAAGACCCATATTATTTATGTATTTAGCAAGGTCCCCCATAGTGTCTAAGAAGTCCATTATGCCTCCTAGCTTCTCTAAGGGGAATAGAGGGGTATTAAAATCTCCTGCCACCATCCAAAGTTCTTCCTTATTGTCTAAAATTTGCACAAAGAGCTCCTCCTAGACTTCCTTTCTTGTCACTTCAATACATTAGGGGCCTAAACATTGATATGGTTCCATTCCTTTTTTTGGGAAGTAAACTTTACTTCTAGGCTATTTTTATTCCACATAGAAATCAACCCTCTAGATGCTCCTTTAGATTGGCCTACATAGAACTCTACATTAGGCCATGGGTTCTTGGAAATCAATTTGAAAATTTCTTCCAACATTTTAACTTCTTGGAGTAGAAAAATATCTATTGTATTCTCATAAATATAGTTTTTAACCCAAAACTACTTTTGAGGACTATTTAGTCCTCATATGTTGCAGGATAAAATCTTCATTTTTTCTTTCTGGAGGCCATCTCTAGGGCATGCTTCCTACCACTTGCTATTTATTTAGAAACTTATCTCTGTCTGGTCTCCTGATAGGTAGGCCTTCCTCATTTAGCATCAGTCCCTACATCTGCAAACTTCTTCAATAATCCCTTTCCTTTTCTCCTGAGGGTTATCCATCCCTCTTTGTCACAAGAGCTCCACACTGTACTGGGTCTAGCTCTTGGTGATGGAGCAAAGTCTTTTAATGAAGGTGATGACCTGTTCTTCTTTAAATGTCCCTTATTCCTTTCTAAGGGAGATTTATTTTGTGCCCACCAATAGGGGTTTCGCTCCCCTCTATAGAAGTCTCAGGAAGAGCTTTAGGGGGATTCCTATTTGGGTCGTTTTGGGGTTCTTGAATTTCCCCTTCCTCTTTATCCTCATTCAATAAAGGACTCAGCTGCTCTTGGGGTTTATGTTGGTTCATTCCCTATTGTTCCAGGTCTATGATAGTGCTATTACTTTAGTCTTGACTAGCATTATCTTCCAAGGGAAATTCCTCTTGACCCCCATTACTAACAGTCTCCTCAAGGACATTGGGGTCTTTCTGGGGAGGCTTTAGTATGTTGAGGATATCATTTTTGAAAGGATACCCCTTGGCCAAAGCCATTTCCTATTCTTCCACAAGTTTTGTTACATAACTTCCTTGGGTTTTAGATGTTGTTTCTTCAAGAATTTGCATTCGGATATTAGATGCCCCTTTTTAAAACATCTTTGGTAAAAAGTAGTAGCATTCATATAAATTATACATTGAGTCCAACTTCCATAGTTAGAGTTTAAAGTAATGGAGTTAGGAATGTTTTATGAATATCTATGCTAACACAGAAGTGAGCAAACACTAACCTGGATTTGGACTTGGCTATGTTATCCAGAGCAATAAAGTGGCCAAATGAGTTTGCTATCCAGATGAAAACTTCTTTGTCCCTAAACTCCAAGGGAAGACTTGGGAGCCTGACCCACACCAATGCATCTTTATTTAGGTCAGTAGTAATGTCAAGGCCAAATTTCCATCTACAAAGAGATAGATTGTGTTTCTCATAGATCCAAAGGCCTCTTGCTAGGATAGAGAGGAGATCTTCTTTTGAGATGAATTTTAAAAGAAAAAGTCCTCTCGTCATTGTACTAATCGACACACTCCCATTGAGGTGCCATCAACCAGAGATCCATCTCCTGACCATGTCAATATTGGGTTGAAAGGAGAAAAAATTCCCCACTAGGGTGTGTTTTATTGATGAAACTATCCTTTCCACCATCGAGTCTAGAAAGTTCATGATCGAACCCTCGCTAGTCTCTTGCAGCTCATGGACAACAATATCAAACCTATCTTTTCACTCTGAGGAACCAAGGAGGGTATTTTTTTCATGCCTTAGGAAGAGAGTACAAGGCAGTTTTCCCAGGTTCTGAACAGTTACCTGAGGCAGTACCCTCATCAACCCATGCCTCCCTTGATAGGGGGGCAGGCCCCCCCTCCGGGTTAACTGAATCCATACCCTATTCAAATTCAAAATAGAGGAAGAGCGGGAAAGTTGCAGATAGCTAAATTTTTCAATGTTGTATGTTATTTTGGGCAAGCATTTGTGGACCCAAAATATTACATATTCAAACTCTCAAATGGCACAAGGCGTGTATAAGAAAACCCCATTTTTTTAGAAATGAATGGTGAAAACCCCAAATGTTTAGAAATGAATGGTTATCATATTTTTTTAAAAAATCATATTTTCTTATGTTGAAGAAATTATGAGGAAATTTACAAGACAAATAGAGAGACATTGAAGCATAATGATTTGAAGTAAAAATTATCAAAGAACAAGCAAAAGAAACCCTCTACAAACCCTCCTCTACACATTTTTTTAAAACCCATAAAAGATTTGAACTTCAAACCAACCAAAACCCCAAGTTGAGCACCTTCCCTCTTGTAAAATGTTGTAATTAAGGTGGTGACTATTTATTTATAGATAATGTATTACAATAGTTATAATCTTGTCTCTTGCAAGAGATGTTTGAATACCTATTTTAACTTTACAATATGACTTATTTCAAAAAGTATTTTATTAATACTTTGACTAATCTTTTTAGTTTTAAAAGCTTTCTTAACTATATAGAAATTTTACTTTATTTCTTACTATCTTAACTATTTCAATATTTTTGTTATAAAATTTTATTATTAATAAATCAATTTTATAATTTATAATTTATTTTATCAATTATATTGTTAGATACATAAATTTAATTTTTTAAATATCACCATCAAATCAATAAACCACTTTTGTGTTTAATACCAAACCTTAAAAAAAAAAATTTAATATCTTTTTTTTTTAAATCCAAACATTTTATGTCCCTCCCATTTTCAAATATAGTAGCTCTCTACCCTACAAAAATTATGTTTATTTGTTTGTTTAAAATGTATGGCCTATCTCTCTCCCTCTCTCTCTTAATTAACAATTAATTAATTAGAAAAGCTTGCCGGCAAATTTGGAGGCAAGATTCTTGAGAGGAGAATGAGGATCGCGACCCAGCTGCAATGCCAGTCTCCAATGAAATAGCTCTCTGTTTTCGCTGACCTCTGGATCTGCCTCTTTCAGAGTGCCTGAGATGGATGAGTCCAGCAAGTGGTAGAATCCTACGTAGTTTCTGTACATCTCAAACACCATTCCAATCTGAGTTGTATGGCTCAGTGTGTTGCTCACCGTGCCCAAAACGCCCGCCACCATTGACATGGATAAGAAGGCGCCATTCAAATTCAATGCCCCTACAATCCCAGTGAGTAATGGAGAACACTCATTCCCTTGACCAGCGTAGACTTTCTCATGCAAGTGGTCGGCAAAAAAAAAAATCCTAACTTTCCTTTCACTGCCCACAAAGTAAAGATTCCTAACTTTCCTCCCATTTTCCACAACTTGGGATGCTTTCTGTGCCTACAAATTTTTGGGTCAAAAGAATTATGTTGTAAGAATGAAAGTCCTTTACAAATTCTTGCAAGTTGAAATGATCCATTGGAATCTGATTTAGGTATTAGATAATCTTTCTTTTTTTTTTTCAATGTAGTTGTTCTTCAACATCATCTACTTGAATAGTCAAAAATTAATTTTGGCCAATAAAAATAGGACAACTATTTACCACTTTTTGATGTGGATGAAGTGTAAAATTTCTATTTATTGTTTGACCATTGAAGTGGATGATGTTTAAGTAGAATGTTTGAATGCATAATAATAACTATAGAGTTGCATATTAAACCTCACAAATAAACAAAAGTCTTAGTAATAAATAAAATTATAAGGAAGACTGCAATATTTTTCACAAATATACTTCTCTCTATTTCATTTTTATTAAAGTGACATAGGAATGCATTTAAAATAAAGGTGGAAATTATATCCTATTTTATTAATTGTATTAAAAAGAATAGGATAGAACATATAATACTTGCATTTTGTGACATTGTTGTGTTTTAATAATTAAATATAATATTTTAAAAAAATAAAATAGTTTTATTTTTATTTCTCTACAAAATAATAAAAGAATTGGTAGTCCTATCCTTTTAGGAGTATAGGATTATAATGATCAAATAGGTCCCAAAACCTATTTATATTTAAATTTTCTTATATTCATTGAAGATAACAATTTATAATTCATTTTTTGAAAAAGCTAGACATTAAAATAAGAAGTGATAAGTTTGATTTATATATTGTTCATAAAAAATAATTTATGTGTAAAGTATTAATATAATGAAGATATGTGTAATGTACCACTATATATGAATAAGAGTTTCACATATTATTGTAACATTGGCTTATATTATAATCAATGTAAAAGAGCGATTATGCAAGTTGATGTTTTTCATACCCATATCAATTCCCATTTAGTCTTGAGCCCATTTTGATGGAATGGTTTAATATACAATTACATATTGACAAATGACACAATCTTATGTGAAGTTGGTCATATTCACCAATTTTTCATCCCTCTCCACTTACACTTATTTCTATACACAAAAAAGTTTGAAAGAACTTATGACAAAAGAAGAACTAGAGAGGATGCTAAAGGTAAGTTTCATACAACCTATTAACATCTAATCTTGCATTTGACTTTTTCTTAGTTTTTGGTTCATTTCATGTGTCATTGATGACAATTGATTAGACAAAAGTGATTCAATGGGCCTCATTGAATCCTTTACCAAGCTCTTTGCATGCTTTTGTGTCATGGTTCCATGCACTTGTAAAGGTTTAACTATCTTGTGTCTCAACTAAGCTTCAAATTCTTATTCATGGTAGCCCTTTATAGCTTGCCTAAGTCCTATTGGCTTCCAAAACTATAGTTCCATGTTCCTAGAGAAAACACTCAATATCCAGGCCCAAGGATGAATATTGACATATATAATCATTAGACTATGGTAGTTAAGAAGCCAATTAGTAGGTGTGGATAATTCCCCTACTCTTTGGCTCTAAAAAACCATGGAGGGTGATCCTAGAGGTCTTTAATATGAAGATTAAAGAGAAATAAAAATAACACACTAGGTCTTAGCAAGCCATAACTAATGTATATGCAAATCTCAAAGATTTGTCAATAAGCTCTCAAGTATATTGACATACGATGAACAAATCAATAGACATATGTTAAGTAGATAAACACAATAGATTTCACATAAAACCGAAGATATAACACAAGTTCCATATGTTGATATAAATTCCTTTAAACTTTACCTACTACATATGCAACTCATATATCTAGAAACTATAGCCCTTTGAACATTTATCAGACACAAGCTTTCGAATGATTAACACAAATTGATAACCCTATGTTATACCTATTTGCAAGCCCAAAACTAAAAATAATTTCTATGAAGTAGACACATAGAGAGTTGATTTTAAATAAAATGATTTTGATCACATTACCAAAAGGATTTGTGCCTTAGTTAATTTTAGTGACAAAATCTAATCTTGAGAAAATTCTTGTAAACTTTAAATGAGAATGACATTGCACCTTTCCATCTCAATATATTGCATGAAATCAAGAATCTTCACACAATTAGGTCTACTTCAATTATTCATAAATGCTAGAAGATATCCCATATTATACTATGAAAAGATTTATCTCAAATGCCTTGAGAAAATTTTAGAATTGTTTTTCCAAGCAACTAGTCACAAGAATACCAAGTCAATGAATGTAACCCCAAAGATCTATTACAAAAATCCCATGAAACATCTTATTTAAATGGGGAGACACATAACTATAGAGATGACCCTATTGGACTAGACCTTCTTAAGATTTGAACACAATGGATGCATAGACCCAAAACTGAAACATACAACATTTAATGCCATAGACTGTATTGAACCAGAATAAAAACCTATGCTAATTTGGACCAAGGAGAAAATATAGAAGACTATCCAATAATTGGAAAATGATATATTCTCATATGAGAACCACATATTTATAGATTGATATTACTTTCCAAATCTCCTACACTAATGACACTTTTTGCAAACCTAACATAGTATAGGACAACAATTATCAAACATTAACTTCTTCAACAATAGAAAAAAACAAGATTTGATCTTTAGGTGTGGGTATAGAAGTCCTGCATTAGATTGGAACTGACTACAGGAGTAGGTGAAAATTATCTTCATTCTACATGGAATTTCCTTTTCATTGGTTTCTAGCTTTAATTAAGTGCTAGAGGAATATACCCCACATCTCAAAGAATTGATTTTGTTTTGAATTCTACAACTGACAAGAGTTCTACCAATTTCCATTAATATCCTAGAAAGTGGCTTGATATTTAGTCAATCAAAGACTACCAAATTAGATTCACTACCTAGAGGTCTATATCTACTGCCATAGCCTTCTCAATTGCCCCCAAGATTTGCATTGATCTATTGTCTTACAAAAAAATGCAAAATTCATTCCTTCTGATTTGCCTCTAATATCTAGTTAGCCCCTCATTAATAATGGATCAAAGAAATTATTTTAATGGGCCCCATTAAATCCATTTTTCATGGTCCTATGTCTTTTCCCCACCTTTATAATTTATGTGTAATTATTATATGGACCTATATTTTTTATTGAGCTTCATAATCATTGATATTATATGGAAATAAGTGAAGATTAGATCATATGATGCCTTAAGATTCAAAGTGATGAGTGAGATATAATGTTATTATAGCTTACACTCTAAGATGGAGTTTAAGATATGATTATGTGTTTTGTGCTAGGGGGTGTTGCAGTTGAACATTTTGGTAAGTGTGAGATATAGATCATTATTCATGAATTACAAATCTAAATGTTTCTTAGGTAGAGCATGTATCTCAATTTATTGTGAGGGTTTGATATTCATTGACACACCCTTGAATTGATGGCCCTCACAATCCTCAAAGGTTATTATAACTTTGAAGCTCTTGGTGTTATACCATTGGTAAGTTTGTAACCATATCATTTCTTGGTAGGCCCCTCTTTTTCCTATTTTCTTATGTGTTATTTAATCATGTTAGCATGTTCTTCTATGGGTAGACAGTGTAATGACATTAGTATGAGTTGTGCAAGGACCATTGATCTTTGTGTTGATGTGGAATATCATGTGGTTCTAAACAATCTTCATGTGTGTTAGAGCTCATCTTTTCTCTCATATTATGTGAGACATAAAATGAGTGTGTAGGATGAAATCAAGAAACCATGCACCTCCTATGAGATCAATTAAATAATGTAGGCCTACATTGTGTCATTGGTCCATGTGTGTTGAGTCGACATGCATGGTGGGCTCCCTTTCTTCCATTATTTGTTTGTTCACATGCAAATTTTTGTAGGCCTTGTTTCCTTTCATGCCAAGCATTGAGGTAAGACCCCTAATCTCTATGTGTGATCACGATGTTATCAAAATTATGAATTGTGAGATCTTATGGTGATTTGGATGATCTAAGGGCCTAGGCAACTTTGTTAAGTGAGTTCTTATTGCATGCTAAAGTGGGGTCATGATGACCCTAGGATTGTTTTGGTCTACAACTATCACACATTTTTAGGGGAATCATATGTACTCATTGCTATTAGATAGTGTGAGTATGCACTTGTGATCTTGTGGGCCTAAGGATTTGTGTGCTCATCATTTTATGAAATGAAAGCATATGGTATGAAATAATATAAAAAGATCTAATCAATCTTCATTTGTCCAAAGAACAAATTAGCAATATCATCCAAGGGGTTTGCATGCTTTCGTGTGATTGATGTAAAGGTGTTATTTAAATATGATGCATGGCAAGATGGTTGGCATGGGTGTTAGTGTAGGATACAATTTAGGGATTTTTCCAAACAACTGAATTAACCAGTGCAATTTAATTTACTCAATTACAACAACAATGCAAAATTGGTGGACAACAATATCCACAATCATAACACAAACAATCAATTTCAAATTTCTTCATTTATGTTTGCAGCATCAAATTTTAGGAGTACAAAATTGTCATTAAGATTAATACAATACATCTTCAAAATACACCTCTTCTATCTTCACTAACCAAATGGTCTTCTTCTCCAAAATATTTCAATTAGCCAGTCACTCTTCAAGAAAAGATCACTACCTTGTCTGCATAGATAAACCCCCAACAAAGAACATTGATCACATTTTATACTCTCTAGGGTGGAAGTAAAATAGTTAGCAACATTTTTAGTTGTGGAACCTAACAATCAATTCACTTGAGACATTATAGAACAATACTAGACACTTACACAGTTTAGCTACATTTATTAGGTATATCAATGATGGATTAAACTTAGGAACTCTCTCAAAACATGGAGAAGTTCCCTATCAGTCAAATTAACTCCAATGAAACCACTTGACTTTTCAATCAATTGTCAAAACAATTTCAGGGTAACGAAATTGTCTTAAACTCCCACACTTCACAGTGTATCTCATTTTAGAAAAATTCCATTTCCATGAACCTTTAATGACCTTTTAGTAACTCAAACTCCATACAAACCATCAAATCCCTTACAACACTTCATTAGTGCTATCGGTTCTTCATTGACAATTTTAGACTTGCATGAACTTCAAATCTCTTCAGTTTCAGCAAAATATGACTTTAAAGAACTTCTTTTTGTATTTGTACTAGTTTGAAAACTAGAAAGAGCACCTTGAAATTGCCACTTAACACATATCATCGATCTCAAACATGGTTCTTTGTATAAAGTTCCTCTTGACATTATCTTCAACATCTTATTAAATGTTTGAACCCTTCACATATATAGTGTTCATTAAAACATCACAGTTGTGAATGTAAAAGCTTCACCAACAAATCAACACTTCATCAAACTCCTATTTGGCGATGGGAGTAGTGTTATTGTAAATAGAGTCATTATCTAACTAGTTTAGATGTCACCTTTTAGAAGGATTGACCTATTCCCACTTAGCTTAAGCTTACTTAAGTCTTTTAGGAGTTTGTCTCACTTCGACATGTGTCCTTAGCTATGTGAGACACGTCTTTCAATTTGACTTGCCACTTTCCCTCACACATGTCATATGAGTTAGACAAGTGTTGCATCTTCTAGAGGTTAGTTAGTAGTTGAGTTTGACCTTCCTTCCTCCTCTCTCTTTCCTATTTAAGCAAGGCTCTTATGTAAATTTTACTTAACTTTTGAATCAATCATTTGGATTTTTTGTGCAATTCACTTTTATGGAAGTATCTTGGTTTCTGCTTTCAGAACTTGGTTGCTCCACCATGGTATCAGAACTATGATAGGGAATCCCTTCCCATTTTGAGTGACTTCCACACCCAGCCATGTCAAGAGTTTGTCCTAGAGCCAAACGGACCTCATCATTGAGTCTAAAAGGCCTGAGATAATGTGACCCTTCAAACTGTGATTTTTAGTAAATTGATTTTTTTGAAAAAAAAATTACCCCTTCCCCTAGGGTTTGTACGGTCGTATAGCCAAATCCGTACCTATACAAAAATTTTTGTAAAAATTTGAAATTTATTTTAGTAGAGGACAAATTTTCCCCTTTCTTGGATTCCATTGTTGTTTTTATGGTATATGTAGGTTTTTAAGGGTTTTTTTAATCTCTATGCCCTAGTTCTCAGCCCCTATTCAACATTTTGTGTAGGTTTTGGGCATTTTTAATCCTATTTTTGGGCATTTGTGGCATTTTTGGGCCTCACAACCTCCTTGTTCAAGGGTTTCTATATTGGCTCAGCCTCATCCACTCTGTCTTCAACCCATCTCTTTAGTGATTTTGACCACTCAATTTGGCCAAGGGCCCTTTGTTCATGCCCTGTTCATGGGCTCAGACTAGGTGTTTGACCCTGTTCTTTGGATTCTACTCCAACCAGATCACTCAATGACTCTATCACAATCATCTTTCAAAGGTTGATATAACTTAATAGTTGAAGAATTTTAATACATAGTCTTTCATAAGCTTCATCCATGGGATTATACCACATTCATTTTTCTGATGCAGATGTGGGTTCAATTTCCAAACCTAATGTGACCTGATATAATCCTAGTTGTTTAAGTTTTATCTCCATTTTCTACTTCCATTCATGGAATTTGAATGGTGTTAGAATTATATCCATGTTGAAACATTAAACACTTGACAATTCCCCTAAAGTTATACTGATTTGTAGAAACCCCCAGAAAAATGCAATAAAAATACAACTATGATGAAGATGGGATGCAAAAGCGATTGTTTATAGTTTATAGTGATTTTTACAAAGTGAGAAAATTTGAATCCTAATTTCACTTACACAATTGAATTCCTTGTAAAATTCTAAGCACTTATGGAAAAAAAAATGCAAAATTTCGATATCGTGGGCAAAAGTTATGCCCTGTCAAATTTTTTTCCTTTCTTTCTAATTTCTAAAGGTTAAAAATTAGAAAGAAAGGAAAAATTTTGATAGTTTGACTTTGTTGAAGTGAAGTACATAGAAATACCTTTCTGTTGATTACAAATATGTAAAAATCATTAAACTGTCTTAAAGATATTGCAATTTGAAAACAATGCCTAAAATAGGAAAAAAGGGGAAGTTGGTGGCTCCTTGGTGGCTGACTAGTGGCTGCTTGGTGGTTCATTATTGGAGCCCCAAAAATTGATCAAACTGGACTGAGTCAAATCACAGAGAGAAAAATAGGCTTGTCTGGCTGATTTGAGAGCCAAGGAGGCCAATTAAAACTATAAACTGGCCAACAGGGGCATGATTTAAGGTCAAATGGGCCTATTTTGACCTGGTCGAGGCCTGCAAAATGAGAGAAGGTAGGTTCAATGTAAATGCGGGCCACAGCCTATAGGGTCTTGGTGACTAAATTTTTTTTTGCCTTTGTGGGAGCAGTGACCAAACTTGTAGGAGACTTTGGCCTTGAAGAAACTCCATGATCATAAACTTTGAACCTAAAAACAAACCCTTGAAACAACATCCACAAAGGAATTCATCAATCTTGAATGAAAGCTTAATGGAACTCAACTAGAGGGAAATGGTGAGCATCCAAAAATCTGGTGGATAATTACGAGCCAATAGAGTAAAACAATGACCAGGTGGAGTTTGAATGTACGTGTGTTAGGAATTAGTGTTCACATGGGTTTGTTAGGTTTGTTAGTATGTTTATGGTTTGCATAAGATATTGGTTATGTGAGTATTATGAGCTATTAAAACAATTAGTATATTTAGGAGTTGTTATACAGGTTTCCTATAATATAGGATTTGGAAATCCTATATATATATATGTAATAGCTTTTTGAATGACAATAAGGAAGACAAAGAATATTATTTGTGGCCTAGTAGCTGGGTGTAACATCCAAATCCGAAATGACAAGAAGTAACTAGGTTTTCACAACGGTAATAATTTTTTTTTTTTTCTAGGTAATCCAATGCAAAAGAAACTTATCTATAATCCAATACAACATTTTTCCATTTTATCATAAACATGATCTCATTTTCTTAAAACTGAAAGAAATGATATACATTAAACACTTTGTTCTTTTAACAATTTGAAAATTTTCTTGAAACAACAAATATTGGAAACATACCATTAACATGCATCTCGATTGTCGACCCATCACATTCAAGATTCGGCATTCCTCAGTATTTGGAAGAGAAAGTATCTTCAAGGAGCTTAACCTCCAACCACAGACTGTTAGTCTCGCGCACTCCTTCCTAACCAGAAGTGGCCCTACCCTACTCAAGAGGATAGACTTAGAATAACCATCGGTGTTTGCCATCTGAGCTCTGGTGTTGTAACTTACGTGTCTTGTTATCGTGCAGATCCCTAGATTCCCTCTAGTCATGCATGACACTCCACAAGAAACGCCATCCAGTTACAGTGAACGTTCGATGCACTTTGAGGATAGTATACCACCTTGGCCAAAGGATTTGTTTTTAATTAGCGTTCTAAAAACGCATGAACTTGGTTCACCCACCCTACTCGACTTGAACTGATCGAAATCCTACAGTTTCCTATTTGTATAGTTTGAACTAATTGATGACCTTGATGACCTCAAGGATTTAGGATTTCCTCCTGTAATAGCGCATGGCGCATCATTTACTCTAATCCTGAGTTTATGGTTTCAAACCCCATATTCATGTAAAAACATCGTTAATAACACCCACTCCTAAGTGGTCTCTAATTTAGCTATCCGGTTCCCATAAGTTTATACGACTTACTCACGTATATACAATAATTACTCGTAATCCCAGAGTTTAAAGTTTTAGACTCAAAAAGGTCTTCAATAAAATAGCGACACCAAATTCGTCACATGCACTTTATTTAATACACAAAATGTGGGTTCCATAACCCCTACCCACGTTAATTCACAAAAATAAAACCCCCACTTTAGTTGGTTGCGTTAACATCACTTGATGAATCTGGTAGTTCATCGTCATACAAGAAATACTCTATTGGAGTATTGTTGATGACTGGTCTTGGGTTAACAAATGTCTTTAGAGTGAAGATAATAACTCAAAAACTTTCATAGATCTCCTAGATTAGTTAATGAATGATTTAATAATTTAAAAGGTGCTTCAATCACGTAACAATCTGAATGTTGTTCAATCTACACAAGTGGGATAGTTATAATAGTTTAATTGACAACATAGGAGGGGTTCGAGGCTTAGCTTGAGTAGGGACATTTTATCCTATGCAAGATAGTCTCAACAATCATATCTCAAGCACTTATTCACGGTCAGAGAGCCAAACAGTAATTAAAGATGAAACATACAGTTCTCTGGCCATATTCACAGATATCCTGATGTACTCTTCATTATACAACCAAAAATATATTGCTACGTTATAAGTTTTAATGACTAAAGAAACATAGTTTTTTTAAGTTTCCAATGCAGCATCCAGACTAAACTCTCCACTCACACACTTATGCAGAAACTATGATGCAAATTATGTGGGGTAGTCTTATTTCAAGATTATCAAAACATATGTTTGAAAACAAAATCTCTTACAATGCTAGCAATACACATACACTGCCAGACAAGGCATAAATTACGTGCAAAGACAGTGCAGAGAGAGAGATTAGAACCTGTCACTCTACAGTAGAATATCACTCTAAACTGGAAGTCTTTGCTGCTCCCTCAACGTTGTCCTCCCCGGACTTTACCCACAACACCTTCCTGTCCTCGTCCTCACTGTTTTCTCGAAATCTTCTGCAGAAAACTCAGCCCCAGACTAATATCAACCAACTGATTCCTCCTCCCCTTCCCCGATTTTCAATTCCAAAAACAACAGGAACTACTATTTAACGAAAAAGCCCGCTACCAAGGGTAATTATTGCCTTCTTTCCCCGATAACCCTCTCTTCTTGACAAAGTTAACCAATCATCCCCCGTATCTCTTCCTACCAACGAGTATTTCACTCACATTAAACTCTCATTTTCCACGTTCCCCTGACTCCTACTGCCCATGAAGAAGGTTATAACAACTTTCCACGATGCAGGAGTAAAGGAATCACGTTTCTCTCAGCCGTTTTCCCCCCTAAACTCTACAGTTTCTTCTTCTTTCACACAACAGCCTCCGAAGCCTCTCCACACTCCTAGATGATGGAGTATTAGCATTTATTAACGGTTACTCCCTTTCTCAACCGCAAGCTACCTTCCTCTCACGTCATGGTAAAAGGAATCTCTCCAAAGAATTCTCGGTTGACATAAATCTAAACACATGGGTTGACATAACTGATTATGAACCCAACTTCTACTTATCACGACCATTCAAAAGGTGGTGGCTCCTATGGCGACGTGGCTTGCTAAAAGACAAACAACTCCACCTTCACTCGAATTCCAAGGCATCTAATTCAATCAAAAGCCACTATACGATGTATTGTGGAGTTAAGCTCGGCATGGCAGTGGTTAGGAAATGACTAGAGCATCATTTTGGATTGAAAAGGAAAAAGAGGCAAAGACCATCTTATTAAGAAAGCTCAAGGTTAGATTGACAACAACTCGCGGTCAAAGCTAGAAGAAAAGACTCCTGCAAAACAACGACCAAAACTAAATATTGCATGCTATGGCTTCAAATCGACATTCGTCGATCTACAAGAAAGAATAAATTCACAACACAAGTTTGACGCATTTTACGACAATCACGATAGATTGATCGTAACACAAACAAGTCTCCTACATCGATAGACACTCAAAATGACTTCTCGCATCCTTTGACTACGAGAAGAGATCCGCAGTTCGCCACAAGAAGGTTCATTTAATTACTTATAAACGAAATAATAAACGTCTATATAAGTCGACTTGCTATGGAGAACTTACGATGACATCGATGACTCCAAGATTCTATATGACGACTTTCGACTAGGATGTTACACTTTATCTTCTGACGTCAACATCTAGTTAACTAACCCAACCGACAAACAAGACTAACTTGTTGGTTCCAAAGTTTATCTACCTGTTTGACGATCTCAGTAACAAACACCCATGGTTAATTTCTAGAGTCTATACTCTCTCTCGAAGATACTTTCTCTTCTTGTTGAACACGGTCCACCTGTTCCTGCAATGACAGAATCACATATAATTTTGTGGTCAAAGCACCTATGTTCCAAATCAAAGCATAATATATCCCAAACATCATTGCATTTATTATAAAGACATTTAGTCTACAATATCACCTTGATCGTAATCATTAGATTCCACAATTTCATATAACAACTTTGTAAGATAAATCGTCAGTTTCCATGTCATTCACAACATATTAAATTACTAAAATTTGCAAGAAAGTAAATAGCATAATTGTTTTCAAAAAGAGGGATGTAACACTGGGACCCATCTTTATTTCACTACTCCCTAAGTTACACTTAAGGGGAGTGTTAGTGTAAATAGAGTCATTATCTAACTAGTTTAGATATCACCTTTTAGAAGGATTGACCTATTCACACTTAGCTTAAGCTTACTTAGATATTTTAAGGGTTCGTCTTACTTCAACATGTGTCCTTAGCTATGCAAGACACCTCTTTCATTTTGACTTGCCACTTGCCCTCATACATGTCATGTGAGTTAGACAAGTGTTGCATCTTTTGGAGGTTAGTAAGTGGTTGAGTTTGACCTTCCTTCCTCCTCTCTCTTGCCTATTTAAGAAAGACTCTTATGCACATTTTACTTAACTTTTGAATCAATCATTTGGCTTTTTCATGAAATTCACTTTTGTAGAAGTATTATGGTTTTCACTTTCAAATCTTGGTTGCTCCCAAAAGTATTTCATGAACTCTCATGGTTACCGAAACACCTTTAAAAATCTTTGTAATCCTTTGTAGTGGGCCTTTTTGGTGATAAGCTAAGTTTGTGTACCAAAAAATCCATCAAAAGGTTTGAAATTCAAATAGGAAAAGTTTATATGATGAGTTTTTCGCCGAAACACTACTTGATGCCTTTCACTTATTCAAACATTCTTGGAGGTGCCATAAAATTCAAAGACTATGTAAATACCAATATTCATATTCAATTAACATGAACTTGAGTTCCTCAACTATGTATAGTACAAATTAAATGGTGCTCGAGTGTTTCATAAACCTTTAGCCCAAATAAATTCTGAAATCAATTCGAATATCTTCCTAAAGCAAAACTACACAACAAAATCAAACAAAACTCGAAATGAAACAAAAAACAAATTGATTTTTTTTTGGGTGATACAAGATCACACATGTATCTAGATGCTCTTGCATCAAACATGCTAGATAAGTGAAATGTTCAATGAGTTAGAAAATCATGAACATTTGTAGGTGCTTCGGATGATAAACAATAAAATTGATAAAATCAACAAGTAAAAGGATACAAAAGTTATTTTTGGCTCAATTCTATGACATTTAGAGAATTCATCAAAATAATAGGTGCTAGGAAAGTTGTGTGCTTTCATCTTATACCAAATAGAATCCTTTATGTTTGACAACTTTAGAGCTTCAATAATTCCAGTATGCACATGGACAACAATAACAAAGCCTATGTGAGAGTACAAATTCACTAGAATATAGAGTTATAAACCTTATAATGTTGTGAATGTATAGCACAATGAGAGTTCAATGTATTTCAAGATATAAAAATTCCAAATAGTGATCCACTAATGTTTATATAGATATCACATTGAAAGGACATCAAGGTATTTGATTTCACAACTAGTAAGGCACACAAGAATCATAGTTTTGGTCACTCTCAACAATGAAAATAATCTTAAGTTTTAAGTGAGCACTAAAACCATTTATAATCACTCTTGATAATGAGTAATCTTAGGACTTATTATTTAAACTATTCAAACCATTTAAACCATTTGAGTCATGGAAATAGATAAAATGTTTATATATTGATCTCAATAAGGCATTGAAGGTATATATAATGTCATCAAAATTCCATATAGTGTCATCAAGCCTATAATGCCATATAAGTGTATAATAATATATATCAAAAAATATAATTATATTACTACATTCCATGAAGCCATTAAAAAAAATGTCTTTACATAAGAAATATGGAGTCTCGTTGAACAATCAACCTCTCTTGGCTCACTAAGAACATGAATAACCAATCTCATAGTTAACAACTCCCCTTTGTTGATTAGGCATCCCACACTCAAGACTAGAATGTAGCTCCAACTACTAATAGAAATAAATAATATACACATTAGTATATAAAATATGATATATAAAATGACATTAGTAATGACTTATTGTAATCTCGTAATTCCTCTAATCATTCTATGCTTCTCATCATTAACTTAAGGGGCAAGTGTACAAAGTAGAGTTCACACCTCCTCCTTTGGAATGCATAAAGAAGTAGTTTAGAGTAAAGATGAATTTTGTTTGTTTACACTAAATTATGTTAGTTAATACGAGAAATTCATAATCACATTTACATTACTAGCTCATACATGTGTAAGAGGCATAAAATATGATATTGTTGTAGTAACACACACCTCTAGTGATCCATGAAGTTGAGGAGAAGTCTCTAATGAATTCACCAAATAAAAACAAGAATAAGACTATATGACCAAAATAATGGAACTTACACAAATATAGTACATGACATTATCTACATACATGATGATTAAAAGTAATAAAAGTTAGCTCAATGAAACTAGATAAATGGCCATACCACTAATGTGTCAAGATGTGGAAGGTACAAAATCCACCTTTTCAACATCAAATTATCATCTTAAGATGAAAACTGATAGATGAAAAATAAATTAGCATGTAATATATTTACTAATATACTATAATCATACCTAAGGAGTTGTCAACCCCATGGAATCATATGATGAACTAGCATGGGATGTAGGATACATTATTTGACCATGAAATTTGATGATAAATGAGAAAAGTTTCCATTAATTTTAAGATGGATAAATGTAGTTAATTATAAAATTCAATAGGATTAATATACTAAATTGCATAACTTTATTGTAAATTACCTATAGGTCAATACTAAAGGTCACCTCTTGTTAGGCGTTGTGCCCTTTTCAACGCACTCCATATTTTGTTTTAATTTTTTTTGCATTGGTTTGGGAAGTTGCAGAAAATGATTTTCATACTTCGGCAAAAGACATGAACCCATAGTATGACAAAGGAACCTTCTATCTTCTTAAACAGAGCTCATGTGATTGAAGAGGTAGAATAAAGTGTAAATGTTGTATATGAGTTTCTAGCTATAAGTTTCAGCATAGCATTTCCATGTTACTGCTCATTGGATCAATATAGAACATCGTGTTCAAGCTATATGAAAACTCTATTTCAACTCTCCAAGTGTAGCTCCAAGAATATTATATATCAGTGATGAGGAGAGACTCCAATGGTGAGGTGCAGCTAGAGACACCTCTAAATCTAAGCCTCCAAAATCATGACACCTCTTGAAATATAATGCAAGTCATGTCAATATCTATCTACGCAGCCATTACAGATATGGTGCAGTGATGAGTAATTGGGGTGAAGCATAGTAAAGATGGTATCATCAATTATAGAGAAATCTATTTCTATCACGTTCGTTCCCTATCATTGCGTAAGCATTCTTGTGACCATGTGTAAGTCGTCAAATTTTTCATGGTGCGCAACCTCTATAAAGTCTAGTGCAACAATATATATGATGCGTAATCTTTCAAAAATTATGGCACATAGGTATCATATTGAAAGTGCAACTTCAATGATCATTCATAGCCATGTACATGGCCCCCAAACCACTCTAGATCAATGTAGTGCTTTCCAAGTGACAAGGTTAGCGCAAGCATCACAAAGGATTTCAAGGCATAAATCATCCAAAGATCATGGTATGGAATATAAAAAACATCATAAGCATTCAAAAGGAATGGTCCATGGAATGGTTTTTAGCGCAAGTCTTCAAAAAGGAAACATAATGCTATATAGAGTATTTGACTCAACCATAATAAAAGAGGCACAACTCCTCTTGATCCTACACATCCAAGGAACGAAAATGAGGCACAACTAAGACAAGAAAATGAGGCGCAATCAGTTCAAACATGGTGTAACTATCTAGTCCAGGCATAGCCAATTTTAAAACCAGAGCACAACTCGCCAACAATGGCTGCCCCTCCAATTCTTACATAGCGCATCATTTAAAATATGATTCTCAGCCAATAAGCAAGGCACAAACATCATAGAGGTAACGTACAGTGCCTTGGAGCAGCATTCAACCTCTACCATGGTGTGTAATCTCTATACATATTGTACCCAACTCTCCTAAATGAGATGAGGCTTTAGACAGATCAATACACGACCTCAAGGAATAATGGTGGATTCGCTAAGCCTATAACTAAAAATTCATGGCCGATGACGGCGTGGTTCGGTGGTTAAGTCGCTTGGTTGTAGTGGTGGCCACCAGAATTCAAACCCCCACTGGACCAATAAACTCACAAGTCACATTAAAAAGTTTACCAACATTATCTTTAAAAAAATAAAAATAAAAATCCATGGTGCAACACTAAGACATCATGCAGTGCCTCAAAAAATGAAGCAAAAACATAGTGAAGCATCCAGCATACTCGAACTGTCTGATCAAAGAAAGAATCAAGGGAGGGCGCACTCCAAAAGCGTTGTCAAAAATGTTTGTTTGAAATGTTGCGCCATTTCTCCACGTGGCAGCAGGTCCATCCAATTACAAAGGGCAATCTGAAATGTCTAATCACTTCCTCATCCAATTGCTAGCATACCTCCAAGGAGGTGTCAGAGGTGGGCCCACGACTTAAGTAAAAAGTGATTCTTTATTTTAAAGATCACATGCCTTTTTTCCCACCAGAGATGAAAATGAGTTTCATTTAAGTAAAAAGAAACCATAAAATTCAAGCTACAGCCTACAGGGGTCAATAAAACAAAGCGAATGTTTTATATTTTCACACCGTAAAAGAGGTGAAGCTCATGCATAAAAGAATGCAAGCTACAACAAACAGGTAGTGGTGGTCTTCATACAACATAGGAGAAACATTTTGCATGCTGAAAGAGGGATAAATGAGGAATCAAAGGCATTAAACAGTTAGAGTATTCATCATGCAACAAAGAAGATGCAAGGGAGAGATTTGGGGGGATTTTCCGAGATTTATTTTCCTTTCTCATCTGAGTATTCTCTTCTCGGAGTTTCATAATAAATATTTTGTAATTATTCATTTTTAAGAATGAAGCAAAGAGAGGATTCATCAACAACAAAATGATTTTTTGAAGGCCTTTTTGTCTGATTTTTTCATAATTGAATGAAAATTGATGGGTTGTGCTTCTTAGCCTCTCATGTCTTCATTTTCAATTCACCAATGAAGGGAAGATGGAGATTTTGTGCCACGTATTGTCTTTATTAAAATGATTAATGTCTTCTTATCTTGTATGTGTAGCCTCTATTTGTAAATCTAGGATTATCAAACCTCCTGCAACTTTATGATAATGTGAATTTCACTTCTCATCATGGCATTTGTGTTTATCTTGTCTCATGATTTCGAATCCTATGCATAATAAGGCATATGCAAGTGACAAATTTTTGTAATTGGTGTATCACCATATTGGTTAGAATTTATTTTTGGGTTTTCTTTACTCTTTTCCCTAAAAAATATGGAATAAATTTATTGAAGACCCTACGAAGAGTTGGCTTCTAAAACCTCGGAGATCATCTCTCAAGCCACATCCCACGGTGCAGGTTTTCACACGGGTGCAACATTCAAGTGCAAACTTGAACATAAATATAAACATTTTTTGGCACACCTAGTGGGACTCTAATAAGAGACTCCAGCCTATGTTTCACTGATCTTTATTCTATATTTTATTATTTTTGGTGAAAATCACAAAAATATTTTCTCATAGGAGCATGAATCTTCTATTTGGTGACTCTATTGGTGAGTTTATCTCAGATTTTTACTATTGCAGATCATGTCATCTCACAATATTTATGTGCATATCAATATTCCAAAGAGAAATTTACTATTTGTGGCTTGGGATTCAAATGGTCCTCTACAACAACAATAAGGTCAAGTTTTGAAAGTTGTATTGAAAGCATTACCACATTTTCATAGAGATGCCTCTGTTTGCCCTATAGATCATATTCAAGATATTCCAAATTTGTGCAATATTCACCATATCATAGTTAAAAATGTGGCTCTTCTGTTACTTACATTTTCTCTCAGAAGCAAAGCACAAGAATGGTATAGAAATCTTCAACTCAGTTCAATCACAAGATGGGCTCAACTCGAAGAGATATTCATCAATCAATTCTAAGAGAAGATGGGTACTAGTTCTCTCATTAAAAATCTTGTCACAATCAAGAGATATCATTCAAAGTGCATGCACGATTTCAATACAAGATTTGATAAGGCATGGAAATTTTTTTTAGTTGATGTGAGACCTCCTCTAGACTTTGCATTTTTATATTTTTTGAAGGCTTTAGATCTTACAATTTCAATTATGATACAAGATTTAGGAGGTGAAACTTTGTCTTAATCCTATGATCTCGCCATTAGAGCTGAAATGAGCCTCATAGAAGAAGGTAGATTGTCTCCTTTGCCTTCAAAACCACTAATTCCTCATGCAAATATCTCATCCCAAACTCTCACATATAGCCAAATGCAAATTAGTACTACACCCACCCTCCTTGCTAATTTTATAGATCATAAGGAAATGATTGAACGAAAAAGCTTGTAGAATCCTTCTCCCATGAGCTCATTGAACTAAAAAATCAAAGCATGTATTAGGTCGATTCAAATTTTATGCCTCAAATCTCTCATGAACATCTATATGAATACAATCAGTTTGTAGAAAAGGTCATTCCTCATGCACAAAAAATACACAATTATTTTGAAAATTATTCTTTTCAAGCTTTTGTAGTTTCAGAGCTAAAATTTTAGCCTATGGAAGTATCAGATCAAGTTTTTTGTCAATTTGATACCAAAGGATAATGTAATCAAAATTCAAGTATCAAAGATCATCATCAAAGGGAAGTCATTGTTTATCCACTATTTCCAACTCATTATGAGCATTAGGCACATATGGGAAATTTTGATTCATGTACATTGTTCAATCCTTTGAATTATGATTCATTTGATGGTTTTTCTCATTCCTTTGATGAGATTAACAAAAGTAGAATGCAAAGATTGCTTAGTAAGAATATTCAGTTACACAGACAACTTGTGAAATATCAAACAAAGATACAATCAAATGAAGAAGAAGATGAGGAATATTTTGATGATGATGATGGCTTGGTTCCTTTTGAAGCTGAAAAGTACTTGCAAAACAATGATAAAAACTCTTTATCTCATCCAAAAGAATAAGTTGTGAAGGAAATTTTAACAGAAGCCACAATGAGTGATTGCATTTATCTAATTGATGAGATTTGACATCTTGTAGGGGATACTGTTTAGAGGATTAAGCATGATTAAGAACAAATTAAAGATTTATTCTTGGTTATCCGATAGGGATATCAAATTCTTGATGGAGAAGATTTCATCATTGAGCAAGTCCATGGCTTATTTTCAAATCCTATTTCAAATGATCATGAAGAAAGCATAAGTGAGGTATGTGCAAGTTTTGAAGAAGAGGTTGATCTATTTTATATTCTTAAGGATGGGTATTATCTCCTTCTTGAGGAGGATCCTCATATGCACTTGAAGCCCCATTATCATGATACATCAAAATGCATTTGTAGCATTGAAGAGTTGCATATGGAAAACAATCACACTCCATCCTTCATCCAAGAAGAGATTTTAATTAGATTCAATACAATCATAGGCAGCTCCATCACTTTCAAACAAGTTTTTGGTGGTGTCTTGGATCATGATAATGTAGAGGAACATGCAAAAGAAGTTAGCAATGGTGACAAGTTAGTAGATACCTCTGATTGTAAGCAAGAGCATAATCTTCAATACATGGTTCTTCCCTCCCGCCTCCACTAGACAGAGAGAAATACACAAATCAACATGAATGGCATTACAAAGTAAAAGCTCGGAGTCTCTGGAATGCAGAGAAGCAAAGAGGTATACACTTATTCTATATTTATTTATGCAATTTATTTGGTCTCTTGTTAGTTCAAAATTGATCATGTGGAGCAGGATCATTAGACATGTGAGTTATTTTGCCACTCTTGTGAATGGGCATGTTCCCAAAATTTTCACTTGTATGTAGTTTAGTTTCAGTACTTAAATAATATGTTGCAGATTGCAACATTAGATTTCAATTGTCAGAGTTTGTTTTCAATAAGGTAATGGATAAGGTACAGTGGTAGTCAAATGTTTGACATAATGGTCAATGGTTTTTCAGTCAACGGTAGTTTGCAGAGTTCCATGTCAAGATTGCACATTTGTGTATAGAAATTTTGCATCAATTTTGTTAGAATCTGAAAAGATGATCAACCCAGAAAACTAGTGCAAATGAATAGATATCTAAATTATGAATGCAAACAATATGAAATCAAAATAGTAGCATAGAGTTAGTCTCTAAGAGAGTAATGCAAATGCTAGAAGCAAAATAGCATTAAGAGGATGCAAAAGCAATAAATTGATACCAAATACAAGCTAGGTAGCATGCTTATATAGACCAGGGAGAGGCAGGAGGTGGTAACACCAACCAATGAGGAGCATCCATTTATCGGACTAAAGATAATAAAGTATCTTCCCAAGATAGATAATGGATGTTAACATGTAGGAAGGTGACACCTCATAACCCACTCACCTAATAAGACATGTTTTATTAACCTGAGCAAGATTAATAAAAGTGTAGGAAAAACCTAGGAATAAAAAGAAAATAAATAACCCAACTAGGAAATAAAAACCTACACTAACACCCCCCTTAAGCGTAGCTTAGGTGGATGTATAGATGGGTCCTAGTAAATCAAGATTGATGAGGTACCCATGTACATAAAATTCCCCCTAGAGAGAAGAAGCCCCCCAAATACAGAGAGAAGAGAGCCCCCCTAAAGGTAGTGAGAGTCAAGACTCTGAGCGAGAGAATGAAGCCCCCCAGAAGATGGAGCATCTCGTACCCCCAGAAAAAGCTCACAAATGAAGGAACTTGCTCTCATTGAAGGGTTTGGTGAAGATATCAACAACTTGCTTGGAAGTCAGATAGTAGTGAAGGTCGATGACATGGCCATGGATGAGCTCCCAGATGTAGTGCAAGTGGACCTCTATGTGTTTGGTCCACTAATGATGGACCAGATTCTATGAGATTTGAATGTCACTCTGATTGTCACAAAATATGACTAATGGTCGTCTGATCTAAATACCAAACTCAGTGAGAATATTTTGAAGCTAGATGGCCTCAGTGGCAACATTCATAGCCCCTGATACTAGGCCTCAGTAGAAGATAGAGCAATAGCAGACTACTTCTTGCTCAACCAACAAATAGGAGCAGAACCAAGTGAGAAGCTATAACATGAAGTAGACTTGCGATCCTAAGAATAGCCTACTCAATCTAAATCTGTGTAGCCCACCAAGTTAAGATCAATGTCCATTGCATAGTGAATCCCAAATTTGTGAGTACCCTAAATGTAGTGAATGATCCATTTGGGTTCTTTCCAATGTAGCTCACGAGGCTCCTGCACGAATCGAGAGACCATGCCTACAACATATAAAATGCTGGGTCTCATATGATTTAGATAAATGAGACTCCCAACAAGTTGTCAGTACAAAGTGCCATCAACAAAGGGTGAAGAACACTGAGCCTCAAGTTTGACTCCAGAAAGGAAGGGAGTCAGAGAAGGCTTACAATTAGCCATATGAAGCCTTGAAAGAAAATCTAGAGCATACTTGGACTCTGTGATAGTGATCCCAGAAGGAGATTGGTATATCTCAATCCGAAGAAAGTAATGCAATAAGCCCAAGTCAGTCATCAAAAACCTGTTATGAAGGGAAGTTTTGATAGCCCCAATGGTGGATGAAGAACTCCTTGTGATTAGCAAGTCATCAACATATAAAACCAAAAATAGGAGTGAATCATTCTACTGCAAAATATAGACATTGGGATTGAAAATGGCATCGAGTGAACCCAATTGATAGAAGGGAGTCCATCATGGCATACTAGGCCCAAGGAGCCTATTTGAGGCCATAGAGAGACTTCCAAAGATGACACACAAGTGAAGAATCCTGAACAACCCCTGTGGCTGATCCATGTAGATCTCCTCCTGAAGGCCACCATGAAGAAAAGCACTCTTCACATCCATCTTGTGTACTTCCCAACGATTGGCTACAACAATGTCAATAACAAATTAGATGGAATTCATTCTACCAATTGGTGCAAAAGTCTCAGAGTAGTCAATCCCAGGAACTTGGGAGAAACCTTTGGCAACCAAGTGAGCCTTATGCTTGTCAACCGACCCATCTATTGCAAATTTTGTCTGATAGATCCACTTACATCAAGCAAGTTTTCTTCCCCTAGGAAGAGGGACAAGATCCCAAGTGTGGTTCCTCATTAAGGAACTATACTCTTCCTGCATAGCTGTAACCCACTCAAGAATACTAGAAGCCTCATGAAAATACTATGGATATGAGGTAGTAGCAATGAAGACATGTGGAGCATCCTAAAATTGTGAACGAGTCCACCTAGTGTTTGATGGGTCCCCAACCCTATCACCTACAGACTCCAAAGTCTATCTACCCCAAAGTGAACCAGAAGTGGGAGAATGTGGAGGAGCATTACCCTTTGAATGATGACTAGGAGAGGAAGGAGGTGAATCCTCTAAATCGCTCTCAGCATTGGAAGTGGAGGTAGAAGACTGCTTAGGTGAATCTAACTCATCAGAAGATCTATCATGTAGCCCAAGTGACTCCAATGTCAATGTAGAAGGAGGTGGAGAAGTGATAGGAGTTGAGCTCGAAGAGCCCTCCTCAAATTGAACACTCCTCTCAATGAACAACTCATGTCTAGTAGGGTGGAGCAACCAATAACCCTTCACACAATTAGGATAGCCTACAAATATGCAAGGCCTTCTCTATGGATCCAAGGCCTTACATTTCTCTATAGGAATGTGGGCCCATGTAGGAGAACCAAAAACTCAAAAGTGCTTAACTGATGGTTTCCGACCACCTCAAGCTTCAAAAGGAGTGACTCCCTTTAAGGCTCAGTGAAGAATATGGTTATAGATGTAACAAGCATAGTTAATGGCCTCTACCCAATACTATGGTGCAATAGATCTGGAGTGTATCATGCAGTTCACCATTTCCTTCAAGGACCTATTCTTTCATTCTCCAACACCACTCTGTTGAGGATTGTATGGAATTGAATGCTTTAAATCAATCCCCTCTGAAGTGTAAAACCACTCAAAACAATGGTTAACATACTCACCACCATTACCAGTGTGCAAAACTTTGATGGCTTTCCCTGATTGCTTCTCTAGAAAAGTTTTAAAGTCTTGAAAATGATCAAATACCTTTGACTTCTATTTGATAAAGTACACCCAATTATAGCAAGAGAAGTCATCAATGAATGTGAGGACACATCTAGCCTTGCTAAAAGAAGGATGTTGAAATGGACCAGCCAAATCACTATGAACTAACTCCAGTATCTATGAATCTCTTCATGCCTTTCCTTTGTCAAACTTTTCCTTAGGATGCTTACCAAGAATGCAACCTTGGCAAACACCACGTGAAAAATGAACTGAAGGCAACCCTATGACCATGCTCTTCTGGTTGAGCTGCTGCAAGTAGCAGAAGTTAAGATGGCCAAAATGCTCATGCCATAATCTACTCACATCATCAGAATGAGTGAGAAAAATAGATGAAGGAGTATTAGGAACAAAGTGAGAAAATAGATAAAGCCATGACCGATGATCTACTCTCCCAACTACAATTGTAGAACCGCTGTACAACTCACAAATCTCCACTGAATCAAGAGTGAACTCAACCCACTTGCTTGAACCTGTGTGAGTGATTTCGTATACCGATATGAGATTAGTTGATAATGAGGGCACACAAAGAACATCATGGAATGTGCCATCCCCCACATCAACAAACCCGCTCCTACACACCTCAATAGGAGTGTCATCACCCATCAGAATAGAAGGCATAGTACACAACTCCAAGGACGCAAGTTCTTCCTTAGATGAAGCCATATTGTGTGAAGCACCTAAATCAAGAACCCAAGTGGATGGTGAAGAAGCAACTGCTACAAGGGCCTTGCCCTTTCCTTTCCCCTTATTGTTTTCTTTTTCCTTGTTAGAACCCTCATTAGAACTTTGTTTGATAGACTCAAGAACACTAATATTATTCTTATCAAGAATGTGTGTCAAGTGATTAGTTTGTTTCTTCAACCACATATGTTCATCATGACAAGGTCTTTTACAGTAGGCACATTGGACCTTCTCTTTCTTAGGCTTGTCACCCTTAGAAGATTGGGTCTCATTAGTTACTTTTGAAGCAACTGGTATCTGATCCTTCTTCTCCTTGCTATTCTTTTGTTTCTTATCCTTATTCATGTTGTTACTACTTTGTCCTTTCTGTTCTTTTGTGCCTTGGTTGGTAGCCTAGACATGTGACTTAGAGGACTTAAGAGTGCCCATCTAGACTAGCTTATCCTATTCATGAGTGAGAAAGATATCAAAATTATCTAAAGATGGCATGCTGAATTGACTACCAAGTGCACCCTTTGTAGCATAGAAGGTAGAAACAAACATAGAATATTCTAAACTTAGCTTAGAGAGAATACTAAGAATCAGTTGTTCATCTTTCTTTTCAATTCCACATTATTTTAATTACAGCCTTAGTGATTTCAATTTGGTGAAGAAATCCTGAATTGTGTTGAAATTGCCTAGACTTAAACTAATTAGTTCACTTTCCAACATATGACCTCTCATTGAATCTTGTGTGCCAAATAGTGTTTCTAGCTTTGTCTAGATTTCATTTGGTGAATTCAAAGACTCAATGTGAAAGAGTAAATTAGGAGAATCAGACAAACACAATGTTCCATATGCTTCATCAAATTTATTAAACCACTTGTGCTTATCTTCATCTTTAGCAAGTTCAGTTTCAAGTCCCATTGTTATCCTATGTAATCCAACTTTCCTTAAGTAGACTGTCATACATGATTTCTACTCAAAGTAGTTGTATGGAGTTAGGATGGGCACGTTTGTTTGATCCATGATGAAGAAATGTTGAAAAGAAGAGAACACAACCAAGACAACCCCCCCAAGCAAAATGATTTTGACACTTTATAATTAGTGTGTTTACAACTTCCACTAGCAAGAAATACTAAGTGGTCTTGATTTCAATGCCATACAAAACCCTCACAAATTGGGTGTATGCTAAAAGAATAATATTGGAACTCTACCAAGCAAAACTAACAATACTACTGTGATCTACTCAAAAAATCATGCACTTTCAAACAAGGAATCACCTCGATATGAGGTTGTATGTGAATGTTATGGTCCTTCAAAGTTCCAAAAGACAGGAACTAAGTAGTGTCACCTGTGAGAATCTACAATTTTTGGAAAAACTGTGCACCAGAATCAAGAATCATCTATACCACCGCAAAGGGTGTAGAAAAATAGCCAAAATCATAAAAAGAAGCTTAGTAAAAGGAACCAAAATGACTGTGAACGGAGCCTCCAAAGTTCAACATGAAAAGTGAAAACTCCAATGGAGAGGGGTCTAGGAGCAACCTCTGCCAAAAATGCCACCAAAGTTAGCGATCCATCAATTTTAATATCCTTCCAAATAAATTAGACCTCTGCCAAAAACAAAGAATCTCTAGCCAAAAATAGAGTACTACCAAAAACTGACAAAATTGCAACCACTGCCAGAATGACCACCAAATATAGTTGGGTCTACTAAAATTAGCAGAAGCCACTAAAAAATGCTTTGGTAATTTAAGGCACAAATGCTAAATATAAGGCATGCAAGCCAGGCGATACATGCATATAGAACAAAATTTACGGACCGTATGAAAATTTAATAGGCCTTAAAGGCCAAAGGTTTTGTAGAAGGCCTAAAGCCTATAAAAAAGGGGCGAGGACTATACGCCTCACTTGTGGGCCCTTATAGTGGGCCACACCCTCTATAGAGGGCTTAGTCCTCTTTAGAGGAGGTCAAAGCCCCTCATATACATCACTATGAAGCACTTATATAATAAGCATTGAGTGCTTATTTTATTTTTTATTTATTTTTTTTTTGAAAATTTATAAATTTTGCATTGAAATTCATGCTGTGAGGCCAAAAATGGCCTTCGGCAATTTTTTTTGCCTTTTGGTCTCCCGGTACTGAAATTGGGAAAATTATATATCAAAATTCACCTGTGAGGCCTCCTAGATGCAATGACAGGGTCCTTTTGGCCTAAAAATGCTCTGATTGAACGTTGGTTTCCAGATCTGAGCTTAAAACCCTAGTTCTACAACTATGTTAAATGATCTATGATTTCAGTGAAATGAAAGCCAATCTTGACTTTCTTGAGCCTCCTAGATAGGTTGGAACAACAAGAAATGCTGCTAGTATAACAAGAAATGTTGCAATCACCTAGATTTCACACAACACATATGCAAACCCCAGAGATTAAAATGTTTCCTTCAAACGTTTCTAATTCTCCAGATCATCTGAAGATGCAAGAGAAGAGCATACTAGGTTTTTGGATAAACCTAAAATAAAGCTTTATTAGCCCCCCTAAATCTCTCAAATATGGAAACTATAATCTATTCTACACTAGAAATGCTCTAATACCATGTTAGAATCTAAAAAGATGATCAACCCAGAAAACTAGTGCAAACGAATAGATATCTAAACTATGAATGCAAATGATACGAAATTAAAATAGCAGCACAGAGTTAGTCTTCGAGAGAGTAATACAAATACTAGAAGTAAAATAGCACTAAAAGGATGCAAAAGCAATAGATTGATACAAAATACAAGCTAGGTAGCATGCTTATATAGACCAAGGAGAGGGAAGAGGTGGCAACACCAACCAATGAGGGGCAACCATCTATCAGACTAAAGATAGTAAAGTGACTTCCCAAGATAGCTAATGGATGCTCACATGTAGGAAGGTGACACCTCATAACCCAAGCACCTAATAAGACATACTTTATTAACTTAAGTGAGATTAATAAATCTGTAGTCCTAAACACCTAGGAATAAAGGGAAAATAAATAATCCAACTAGGAAATAAAAACCTATTTATGATTCATGGAAAGGGTAAGTGCATGGAAATGGGGGACCAAAAGGGGGTCAAAGTGGCCACTTTTTTTGAAAAAAAAACCTGATCTTGCATGAGGAAGTGAAGATAGCCATGCTCAGAATTAGAAGATGTGATAAGAACAAGTTTTGTAGTGCTCCGAGTCTAGTGTAAAATCTACTAATTTTTTTCTAAAATGGTGGAGATTAAGAGGTTCAAATAGGGGAAGCACACAAAGTGTTCCTATTTTTGTCAAAAAATATAACATAGTGTATGGTGTGCTTCCCCTAAAATGTCAACTTTTTTTAAGTATTACATAAATTGCAACAACGGAAAGTTAGCTAACACCATGTAGTTTATGCCTATTTTTTCAAGTAATGATTTTATGAATATATGAACTTTTTATGAATTTTCAAAGTGGACACATCTTGAAAAATAAAATTTTGAGCATGCCCCCCCCCCCCCCAATTTTTTGAAAACTAATAAAAAATCAATTTTTTTTCAATCTGTATAGAATTGAGTCTAGAATTTAAAAATGTAATTTGTTTCAATATTTGATAAACATGTAAAAATGACACCAGAAATACTAGACATAAGTTTCCTAAAAAAAACACATTAGCAAAAGAACTTGAAGATGGACACCTTAATGTTATTAGATTTTTGAAAAATATACATGGTTATAAAGCTAACTAAAAAATTGAAGTCGTCTTGGCATTTTTTTGTATTGACATTGAAAAACATGTAAACCATAGGGGGACCATGCACGATATTTGGTCAAAATTTCTAACTTTTGTGAGAAACACATCCTTGGCATCCAAAATCTACCTCCAACCCTTTGGGTTGGATGCCCAAGGCAAATCCAACCCTTAGGGTTGGAATTTCCCAAAGTAGGAAAAAATGTGAGCGCATTATAAAATAGTTAAAATGAATTTTATACATATATCTCTCTCCCTCTCTCTATCTTGTCTTCTTTATGGACACCCTCTCTCTAACTTTTGAATTCTATCTCTCTCTCTCTCTCATGTCATTCATCTTCATCTCTTTGTGTCTATTTGACTTCTTTTTTGACCTCCTCCCCTCACTTTTTCACCTATTAACCCTAGCGTTCCTAATTTTCCTTTTCCTTTCAAAGTTTCCATTAGATCCCACTAATTGTTCCCTATTTTACTATTTTCCACCTCTCCTCTCATCATTCTTCCCATCCAATTAACTTTCATTTTAGCTTGTTTCTATTTCATCCTCCCAATTTATATCATCATCCCTCTTAGAATGTCCTAGTTTTCATGTTTCCATTTGCTTTGTTGATAAGGGAGAGGGAGAGGGATGAAGAGGGAGAGAAGGGGGAGATGGAGGGGAGAGAGGAGAGAGATAGGGAGAGAGAGAGTCCTAGTTTTCTTCTTTCCATTTCCTTTGTCAATAAGTGAGAGGGAGAGGGAGGGAGAGCGGGGTGAGATAGAGGGGAAAGATAAGGAGATAGAGGAATGATATGCAAGAGAGAGGATAGAGATAGGGAGAGATAGGTAAAGAGAGAGAGGAGACAAATATGGAGAGATAGAGGAGACATAGAGGATAGATTGTGAGATAGAGAGTGAGGGAGATGTCCAAAGACATAGAGAGAGGCTAGAGATAGGGAGAAAGGGAGAGATAGATCTAGGTAGAGAGAGAGAGGATATAGATAGGGAGAGATAGAGGAGACAAAGTGGAGAGATAGGGAGAGAGAGAGTGAGGGAGATGCCAAAAGACATAGGGGGAGATATTGAGTAGAGGGATGATATAGATAGGGAGATAGGGGAGAGATATGGAGATAAACGTTTAGGGTTGGTTAGGTTTAGGGTTTAGGAGCATTATTTATGGTTCAAGGTTTATGGGTTTAGGGTTGAGAGAGAGAGAGAGAGAGATGTCTATAGACATAGGGAGAGAGATTGAGAGGTACAGGGATGATAGAGATAGGGAAATAGAGGAGAGATAAGAAGATAGACATTTAGGTTTTCTTGGATTTGGGATTTAGGGATTAGGGGTCAGGGTTTATGGGTATTATTTAGGGTTTAGGGGTTTATGGTTTCTTGGGTTTAGGGGTTAGGAGAATTATTTTAGTGTTTAGTAGTTAGGGGTTAGTGGTTTAGGGTTTATGGTTTAGAGAGAGAGTGAGAGGACGTATAGGGAGAGATAGAGGAAACAAATGATATAGATATGGAGATAAAGAGTGATGAACATGTCTAGAGACATAGGTAGCGAGATTGAGAGGTAGAGGGATAATAGAGATAGGGAGATATGGAAGAGATAGGGAGATAGAGGTTTAGCCCATTGCTTGGGTTTATGGTTTAGGGTTTAGGGATTTAGGGTTTCTTGGGTTAATGTTTTAGGGGTTAGGGGCATTATTTACAGTTCAGGGGTTTAGAGTTGCTCAGGTTTAGGGGTTAGGGCTTAAGGTTTAGGGGTTTAGGGTTTAGAGAGAGAGATGACTGATAAGCAGAGATACAAGAGACAGAGGGGAGAGATAGGGAGATAGAGAGTGAGGGACATGTCTAGAGACATAGGGATAGAGATTGAGAGGTGAAGGGATGATAGAGATAGGAAGATAGGGGAGAGATATGGAGATAGGAGAGAGATAAGGAGATAGAGGTTTAGGGTTTAGAGGTTAGGGGTTTAGGGTGTAGGGGCATTATTTAGGGTTTAGAGTTTAGGGGTTTAATGTTTCTCATATTTAGGGGCATTATTTAGGGTTTAGTGTTTATAGTTTAGGGGTTAGGAGTTAAGGTTTAGAGGTTTAGGGTTTAGAGAGAGAGGAATGATAGGGAGAGATAGGGAGATAGAGAGTGAGGGACATGCCCAGAGACATAGGTAGAGAGATTGAGAGGTAGAGGGAAAATAGAGATAGGGAGATAAGGGAAAAAAAGGGAGATATAGATTTAGGGTTGCTTAGGCTTAGGGTTTAGGGATTAGGGTTTAGGGGAATTATTTAGAGTTTAGGGGTTTAGGGTTGCTCAGGTTTAGGGTTTCTTAGGTTTAGGGGTTAAGGGTTTAGAGAGAGAGAGAGAGGACTGATAGGGATAGATAGAGGAGACCAAGTGGAGAGATAGGGAGATAGAGAGTGAGGAAGATGTCTAGAGACAAAGGGAGAGAGATTAAGAGGTAGAGCGATGATAGAGATAGGAGATAAGGGAGAGATAGGGGTTAGGGGTTGGGGTTTAGGGAAATTAGACCTACCCTAAGTGCAGCGTGGGTAAATTTAGGCAATTGAGAGACAAAAGGATGATAGAGATAGGGAGATAAAGGTTAAGGGGTTAGGGTTTAGAGACAGAAAGAAATAGATGGAGAGAGTTAGAAAGAGATAGCTAGAGAGAGAGAGAGAAAGAGTTTGTGAAATGGTAGAAGAGGGATGTAAATAAATTTTTACCTAGTTTAAAATGCGAGTGTGTTATAACACGAGCACATTTTGAACTCATAAAAATGATGTGTAACAGCCTGCAAAAATGCATGCCACATGATTTTCAATGCACATGCTCTTTTTTATTCCCTGTTATGTGCCTTTTTAGAAATTGAAAGAGACTTTTCATGATTTTGAGGTTATCCCATCATTGGTTGACAAAATTGATGCACTTTTTGTTCTTGTTTCGATGTACAAGATTCTAATTACAAGTTTTAAATTCAAATTTGATATTGGAAAGTATTTTTTTATGTTTTGAGGGATTGCAACACTAGATTGAATAAAATAACTAGTTTTTTAATTTTACATTGACAAAAAATAATGTAATTAAGCATGTTTTGTATTATAACTTGATAAATTATTAGATATTTTTTGTGTTCTTTTGACCATTGTTTTAGAGTGATATAGAATTCAATACAAGGGTAAGTGCAAGAAGATGGAGGGCCAAAAAGGGGTCTTAAGTGGCCACTTTTTTTTCTAAAATCAGGAAATGTTGGCCTTGGATGAGAAATTGAGCATAGTTACACTCAAAATTTGGAGATGCAACCAAAACAATGTTTGTAGTGCTCTGAGTCTACTTTCTAAACTACTAATATTTTTTAAAAATGGTATAGATTAAGGGGTTCAAAAGAGGGAGCCACAGAAATTGGTGTTGTTTCTGTCAAAAAAACATAACATAGCATGTTTTGTGGCTCCCTCAAAAGGTTAACTTTTTTTTGGTATTTTTAAAATCGCTTCAGTGAGAAATTAGCTAATAGCATGTAGTTTATGCCCAATTTTTCTAATAATTTTTTGATGAATATTTGATTTTTTACTAATTTTCAAAATGGACACATCCTAAAAAACAAAATTTTGGCTGTGCTACCCCTATAAATTTTGAAAACTAATTGAAAATTATTTTTTTTAATATGTGTAGAATGGAGTCTAGTTTCTAAATATGTAATTTTTTTGAAATTTCAATGAATGGTTAATTTACAATGAAAAAAAGACCAAACAGTGGTTTTTGCCCAAAAACGAACACACAAACAAAAGAAATTAAAGATGAAAGGCTTAACATTGTCAAAATGTGAAAAAAATTACATCGTTAAATAGCTAAGAGAAAGTCTAACATTACCTAGGTGTTTGATTTGTTTGACCTTGAAACATGTGCAAATCTAAGGGTTAGCACGAACAAAATTATGTGAAATCTTGTAGAATTTGCAAAAACACGTCTATGGATGTTGAAAAGGCACTCCAAGCCTTTGGGTTGGAAATCCAAAGAAAATCCCAAGCCTAAGGCTCGGGAATCCCAAAGCACAATATAACGCGAGCGCGTTATAACGTGCTTGCATTATATTGTGCTTTTTTCCTTTTTTTCCATGTTTGTCGGTGTTTCCCTAGTTCGACATAATGTGAGCACATTATAATGTGCTCGCGTTATGTCTTCCTTTGAATGAGTTATGTTCAAGTTTCATAAGTATGTTTCATGGATGTATATATGTATGCTTGTAGGTATGTATGCATGTACATGTATGCATGCTTGTATGTATGTACATGTATGTATGCATGTTTGTGTGTATGTATGTATGTTTGTATGTATGCGTGTATGTATGTATGTATGTAAGTGTTTTGGGTTTATGCTATATAAGGACCTGAGCCTATATAGTTTTGAGGGTTGAGGGATTAGGGTTTAAGTAATAAGTAGAGGGTAGAGATTAGAGGGTTGAGGGTTACAGTTGAGGGTTAATATTCAAGTTGTTGAGTGTATAAGATTAAGTGTGTAAGGCATAGGGATTAGGGTTTAGGATATTGGGTTTAGGGTTTACGATATGGATTGAGGGTATATAAGGCATAGGGTGACTTGGGTTGAGAGTACGTATGGTTTAGGTTTAATTTAAGTATAGGGTTGAGGCACAATATTTGGGGTTTAGGATATAAGGGTGAGGTTATATGGTCTAGGGATGAGGGTTTGTAGGTGTAGGCTTCAGGGTTTAAGGTATAAGGTTGATGATTGAGGGATTAGGGCTTAAGTATATGGTTGAGGGTTTAGGGATAGGTTTTAGGGTTTAAGGTTTAAGGGTTAAGGGTTGAGGCATAGGGTTTAAGGTTTAGGGATAAGGGATTAGGGTAAAAGGTATAGTGTCTTGGGTTAAGGGTTTAGGAATAGGGATAGCATTTAGGGTTTAGCGATGAGGGATTAGGGTTGAGGGTTGAGGGTTGAGGGATTAAGGTTTAAGGTATATTGCTGTGGGTTGGGTGTTTAGGGATAGGGTTTAGGGTTGAGGGATTAGGGTTTAGAGTTGAGGGATTAGGGTTTAAGGAATAGTGTTGAGGGTTGAGGGTTTAGGGTTGAGGGATTAGGGTTTAAGGTTGATGGATTAGCGTTTAAGGAATAGTGTTGAGGGTTGAGGGTTTAGGAATAGGGTTTAGGGTTGAGGGATTAGAGTTTAGGGTTGAGAGTTGAGGATTGAGGGTTGAGAGTTGAGGGTTTAGGGATAGGGTTGATGGTCAAGGGATTAGGGTTAATGTAGAGTGTCAAGGGTAGAGGGATTAGGGATAGGATTTAGGGTTGAAGGTTTAATGATTGAGGGTTGAGGCTTTAGGGCTTAGGGTTAAGGGATTGGGGTTTAAGATATAGTGTTGAGCATCGAGGGTTTAGGGTTTAAGGTTTTAGGTTTAAGGGTTTAGGGATGGGGTTTAGGGTTTAGGGATAAGGGATTAGGGTTTAAGGTATAGTGTTGAGAGTTGAGGGTTTAGGAATAGGGATAGCGTTTAGGGTTTAGGGATGAGGAATTAGAGTTGAGGGTTGAGGGATTAGGGTTGAGGGTTGAGGGATCAGGGTTTAAGGTATAGTGTCGAGGGTTTAGTGATAGGGTTTAGGGTTGAGGGATTAGGTTTTAGGATTGATGGATTAGGGTTTAAGGTATAGTGTTGAGGGTTGAGTGTTTAGGGTAAAGGGATTAGGGTTTAGGGTTGACAGATTAGGGTTTAATGTTGAGAGTTGAGGGTTGAGGGTTTAAGGATAGGGTTGATGGTTAAGGGATTAGGGTTAGAGTGTCGAGGGTAGAGGGATTAGGGATAGGGTTTAGGGTTGAAGGTTTAAGGATTGAGGGTTGAGGCTTTAGGGATGAGGGTTTAAGGCTTAAGATATAGTGTCAAGTGTTGAGGCTGTAGGGATAGGTTTAAGTTTTAAGGGTTAAGGGTTGAGGAATAGGGATTATAGTTTAAGGTATAGTGTTGAGGGTTGAAGGTTTAGGGATAGGGATTAGGGTTGAGGGATTAGGGTTTAGGGTTGACAGATTAGGGTTTAATGTTGACAGTTGAGGATTGAGGGTTGAGGGTTGAGGGTTGAAGGTTTAGGGATAGGGTTGATGGTCAAGGGATTAGGGTTAAAGTAGAGTGTCAAGGGTATAGGGATAGGGATAGGATTTAGGGTTGAAGGTTTAAGCATTTAGGGTTGAGGCTTTAGGGATGAGAGTTAAGCGATTAGGGTTTAAGATATAGTGTCAAGTGTCGAGGGTGTAGGGATAGGTTTTAGGGTTCATGTTTTAAGGGTTAAGGGTTGAGGGATAGGGATTAGGGTTTAGGGATAAGGGATTAGGGTTTAAGGTATAGTGTTGAGGTTTGATGGTTTAGGAATAGGGATAGCATTTAGGGTGGAGGTATTAGGGATAGGGTTTAGGATTTAAGGTTTAAGTGTTAAGGGTTGAGGATTTAGGGATAGGGTTTATGGTTTAGGGATAAGGGATTAGGGTTTAGGGTTTAGGGATTAGGGTATTATAAATTATAATTAGGGATTAGGGTTTATGGTTTATGGATTAGGGATTAGGGTTTAGGGTTAAGGGATTAGGGTTTAGGGTTTAGGGATGTAAAATTAAGGGGTACCATAAATAAACTAGAATTTAGGCAGGGTTGGGAAAATTTTGTGAATCATCATGGGCTGGAGATTGGAGATTTTGATGTGTTCAAGTACATATCCAAGTCATATTTTAAGGTTAAGATATTTCAAAGAATAGGGTGTGTGAAAAACATCAATGCTCTTCAACTTATGAATACCAACATTGATACAGATAAAAGATACCCTTCTAACAAAGTATACAGTTCAAGTCAACCAATGGGCAGCAAGTTGCTGAATGAATTGGTTTAATGGGTGTGCCTCCTTAAAAATTATGCTTGGATACTTTACACAAAAACTAGTAAATCTATACATTATTTTTCATTCATTTATTTCCTGTACACTGTTAAGAACTTGTAAAATATAATTATGTAATGTGTTTATGGCAGCGCATTCCTCCTGCATTTGTTTCACAGTTTATAGAGAACACAAATGAACATATGGTGTTGTAAGGCCTAGGTGGGCAGGAGTGGGATGTGCAATTAGGGGGTACCATAAATAAACTGGAATTTAGGTAGGTTGCGAAAATTTTGTGAATCATCATGGGCTGGAGATTGGAGATTTTGTTTTGTTCAAGTACATATCGAAGTCATATTTTAAGGTTAAGATATTTCAAAGAATAGGGTGTGTGAAAAATATCAATGCTCTTCAGCTTATGAATACCAACATTGATATAGATAAAAGATACCCTTCTAACAAAGTATACAGTTCAAGTCAACCAATGGGCAGCACGTTGCTAAATGAATTGGTTTAATGGGTGTGCCTCCTTCAAAATTATGCTTGGATACTTTACACAAAAACTAGTAACTCTATACATTATTTTTCATTCTTTTATTTCATGTACACTGTTAAGAACTTGTAAAATCTAATTGTGTAATGTGTTTATGGCTACACATTCCTCCTACATTTGTTTCATAGTTTATAGACACAGACAAAGATACGGTGTTGCAAGGTCTAGGTGGGTAGGAGTGGGATGTGCAATTAGGGGGTACCATAAATAAACTCGAATTTAGGCAGGGTTGGGAAATTTTTGTGAATCATCATGGGCTAGAGATTGGAGATTTTGCTGTGTTCAAGTACATATCCAAGTCATATTTTAAGGTTAAGATATTTTAAACAACAGGGTGTGTGAAAAATATCAATGCTCTTCAACTTATGAATAACAACATTGATACAAATAAAAAATTCCCTTCTTCTAACAGAGGATGTAGTTTAAGTCAACCAATGGGCATCAAGTTGCTGATTGAATTGGTTTTTGATGAAGAAAATAATGATGTTATTGAAGCAATGGAAGAAAATCAAAATTGTAAGTCTAATTTAATTTATTTCAACTTTCAAAGTAGGCATTTGAATTGTAGCTTTACTAAGAGGAATGGTATAGCAAAAACTTAATTCTGTTACATGCCTTTCTTTGAAGAACCCTGGACATTATGGACCCTATCATCTAGAAAAGAACATGAAAGTGAACTCTACCCCACCTTTCAAATTAGATAAACATTTTTATTCAATGAAAATGAAGTCATAGAATGTAAACCGACCATGCATACTAGTAAGATCAAATTCTCTGCCTTCTATTCTTATTACTCTTACTTTATTAAGAAAACAGTGTAAAAAAGAATGGGTTTAATTGTAAGCTAACATAAGGCAAAGCAATTTTGTTAGTACATTTTTCTGAGGGATCTCTAATAGTCTAATATAATGCAATCTTCTATAATATGAACATATCTGCATTTGTGTGAATGCTAGGCTTAATAGTAGAGTATTAAATCAATGCAATAGTAGAGTATTAAATCTAAAGTAGAGTTGGTTTAGGGTATAGTGTTGAGGGTTTAGGGATAGGGTTTAGGGTTGAGGGATTAGGGTTAATGGTTGAGGGATTAGGGTTTGAAGTTGAGGGTTGAGGGTTGAGGTTCAAGGGTTGAGGGTTTGGGGATAGGGTTGAGGGTCAATGGATTAGGGATAGGGTTGGATGGTTTAGGGATAAGGGATTAGGGTTTAAGGTATAGTATCGAGCTTGTTGAGGGTTTAGGGATGAGGGATTAGGGTTGAGGGTTGAGGGTTGAGGGTTGAGGGATTAGGGTTTAGGGTTTGACATTGAGGGTTGACAGTTTAGGTTTGAGGGTTGAGGGTTTAGGGATAGGGTTGAGGGTTAAGGGATTAGGGTTAAAGTAGAGTGTCAAGGGTAAGGTATTAGGGGTAGGGTTTAGGGTTTAAGGATTAAGGGTTAAGGCTTTAGGGATGAGGGTTAAGGGATTAGGGTTTTGGGATAAGGGATTAGGATTTAAGGTATAGTGTCAAGGGTTGAGAGTTTAGGAATAGGGATAGAGTTTAGGGTAGAGGCATTAGGGATAGGGTTTAGGGTTGAAGGTTTAAGGATTAAGGGTTGAGCCTTTAGGGCAGAGGGTTAAGGGATTATGGTTTAACATATAGTGTCAAGGGTAGAGGGTTCATGGATAGGGTTTAGGGTTTATAGATAGGTAGAGAGGTGAGGGGAAACAAAGGTGAGAGATAGAGAGGTGAGAGGAAAGATATAATAAAATGAGAGAGGCTTTAGGGATAGGGTTTAGGGATAGTGTTTAGGGTTGATGGATTAGGGTTAAAGGTTGAGGGATTAGGGTTTGACGTTGAGGGTTAAGGTTTAAGGTTTGAGGGTTGATGGTTTAGGGATAGGGTTGAGGGTCGAGGGATTAGGATTAAATTAGAGTGTCGAGGGTATAGGGATTAGGGATAGGGTTGGAGGGTTTAGGGATAAGGGATTAGGGTTTAGGGTTAAGGCATTAGGGTTGAGGGATTAGGGTTGAGGGTTGAGAGATTAGGGTTTAGGGATAGGGTTTAGGGTTGAGAGTTGAGGGATTAGGGTTTAAGGTATAGTTTTGAGGGTTTAGGGATAGGGTTTTGGGTTGAGGGATTAGGGTTACGGGTTGAGGGATTAGGGTTTGACATTGAGGGTCAAGGGTTGAGGTTTGAGGGTTGAGGGTTTAGGGATAGGGTTGAGGGTCGAGGGATTAGGGTTAAAGAAGAGTGTTGAGGGTATAGGGATTAGGGATAGGTTGGAGGGTTTAGGGATAAGGGATTAGGGTTTAAGGTATAGTATCAAGGGATTAGGGTTTAGGGTTTAAGGGATTATGGTTGGGGGATTAGGGTTGAGGGTTAAGGGATTAGGATTTAGGGATAGGGTTTAGGGTTGGGGGATTAGGGTTTAAGGTATAGTGTTGAGGGTTTGAGGATAGGGTTTAGGGTTAAGGGTTGAGGGATTATGGTTTGACATTGAGGGTTGAGGGTCGAGGGATTACGGTTAAAGTAGAGTGTCAATGGTATACAGATTAGGGTTGAAGGTTTAAGGATTGAGGGTTGAGGCTTTAGGGCTAAGGGTTAAGGGATTAGGGTTTAGTGATAGGGTGTAGGGTTTAGGGTTGATGGATTAGGGTTAATGGTTTAAGGAACATGGTTTAAGGTAAAGTGTTGAGGGTTTAGGGATAAGGTTTAGGATTTAAGGTTTAAGGGTTGAGGGTTGAGGCTTTAGGGTTTAGGGTTAAGTGAGACTTAGATGGCTAAGGATGGATGGAGAGGTAGACAAGGAATGATTGAGAGACATAGAGAGGGGAGAGGTAGAGAGGTGAGGGAGAGATATAAGTGATATATAGAGAGGTGAGAGATAGAACATGAGCTAATGGAACTAGAGGTGAGATATTGCAAAGGTGCTATCAAAGGTGAGATAGGCACAAATATTTATAGATCAATCTATAGTAGGACAAAACATGAGCATTTTATAATGCGCTCACATTTTTTCCTGCTATAGAAATGGTAAAAAGGCCTGGACCCCCATGATCTAGGTCCACATGCTCTATTTTCATGCTGATTATGCGCGTGTTCCAACAAAAAAAAAGTGTTTTCATGTTGTTGGGAAGTTCACATGCATATTTTACATATTCTACCACATTTGCATTATCTTTCCACCACCTTTTCTACTTTCCCAACTTGAGAAGGAGGAAATAACATAGTTTTCACATCAAATTTGATATATATCTATTCAAGTTTCAATTTTTGTAGTGTTGCAATGTTAATTGTGATTGAATTTTAGGAATTTAACATTATATATTGGCTAATAGTATAGTTGTTAATAATTATATTTGAGTGTTAGTCAATTTAACATTGAAAAGGAAGCAAGTGGTGAAAAACTCAAATTGTTGAGGAGTTTGATGCAAGAAGAAAAAAACACTACATAATTGGGTACTCTCTCCATTTGAATCTCCATTTTTTAGGTATGTCAAGTCTTTACATGCATGTTCTTTACATTTTCCTTAATTCTATTTGAATTACTTTATCATGCTTTATCATACATGTTTATATCACTTGTATCTAGAGTATGCATAATAACAGAGTATGTATACATATCTTGTGTTTATATAATAGACTATGTTTTAAATTAGTTCATGGTATTCATAATAAAAGATATCTCAAAGGTCAACATTAATAAAAATAGACACATTCCCAATCAAGAAAGTAGCCTACAATCTCACATGATGCCACGTATATTTTCTACACTTGGGCTCTTTAATAATTATGTGTAATAAACAGACCTTAACATACCATGATGTCAAACTATACAAGAATAAATCGTTGCAACATAATAAAAATACAATCCCACTATTATCTTATCATATTAACAAGTTAAAATACAAATGAATAGGTGCCAAGATCATACAAGTATGCACATGACATGATGATTTGTCTGCACATATCTTGGGCTAGGACATTCCTTATACACCTATTCATGATGATTTGTATGCACATGACACAACAATATTTCAAAATTTCCTAATTGTCCTTTGTTAGAACATGATGATGGTTACCTTCATCGACTATATACCATTTAATACCCTAAATTACAGAAATTAGTCTAATGATTTTTATGATAGTCCTAGGTATGTGATGCAGAGGTAGGGTTTAACTCAATCCAAAGGGGGCATATTTCACAGCAATGGGCTCATACCAATAGTTTCTTCAAATTTCATAAGCTTTCCTCTCAAGAAATCTCCCTATACAAAGGCACAAAGAGGGTCTTCAATACTTCAAAACCTAACAAGGTTACTAGAGGTCTTCTTACCCCTCAAGAACTCAGACACAACCATTCTAAACCCTTACTCAAGTCTACACTCTTCAATTGTTGTCTATTCCTTCACAAGCCACCCAAATACTAGTAGCCCTAGTACCAACAAAACACCTTCTCAATTCCAAATTTCAACTTCTTGATCTCAACCAAGTCTCAAATAGCTAGAATCAAAAAAATTTATCCTCTAGATCACTTCCCTATTCACCAAATCATTAAACCCTCATTTAGGCCATTCTAGGCATGCTCAATGTGGGTTTATTGGAACTCAATACCTTAGGCTCCGTTTTACCTTACCAATGCTTCCAACACATAATAATATGTTTGTCTATGCTTCCTAAACTATCATCCACACTTTAACAATGCTCTTTCATCAAAACCCTACTTGAAAGCATCACTTTTCACCAAAAGAAGACATGTGATTTAACAAGTAGTCAACATGAATTCCCATGTACTCTTCACTTGTAGCCTCAATAGGTGACTCTCCTTTGACCTTATCCTCATCTAGGACTGAAGTAAACTTTGTACCATAATGCTTTGTATGGCTACAATAACATTGTGCAATAATGCTTTGTATGGCTGCAATAATGCTTTGTACCTATTTTGGTTGAGTGACATTTACTCTTCTACATGATGATTGTATGTATATTTACTATGAAGGGTTGAATGACATATATTTTAGTTATTTGTATGGATCCATTTATTAGGAACTAATATTGGTCTCTTTATCATGCTATAGATAAATTCTCTATCATGCTGAGGAAACGATTAAGAATTAAACCAACACAGGAAGAGATAGAAGCTAAGAATGCACATAAAGTAGCAGCTATGAGGGAACTTCATGAGAAGAGGAAATTCGACATGAAGACATGCCAATTGAAGAGGAACTGCAACCATCACAAAGAGATATGGTATTGGTGGCACAAAGAGAATGAATGCAAAAACTTCGTGCTAATAGAGATTTGAATACCATAGTTGGAGACATGTCCTCTATCGCAAGTCAACATGTAGGGACACCATCTACCACATCTCAAGTTGAGAGTACATCATCACTCACATGTGATGAAGGAGGTACACCATTGTTCCCACCTCAACCTTAAGGTATGTCATCTATTCCATCTTCGATTGAAGGTATGCCACCTTGCCCATCTCATTTAAATATTGATGAAATTCCTAATGTTGAGATGAATTTACCTAACTTAACACCACCTAGAATTTTGCATAGAAAGGCAAAGTATTTGATTTATATTGATGAGAATATTTTGCAGCCAATGGAAGGTAAGATTCCAAAATGCACTTGTAGAAGATATGTTCATAAGATTTGGAGATTGTTCTTTGAAAAGTTAAATGAGACCACAAGATGTTAAATATTCGTTGAAATGATGTGAAGTATAAAGTATAGGTCCATCGTGAAGATTCTTGGGTTGAGAACATCAAAGGCTTCAAGTGAAAAATCTATTGTTAAGAATCTAATGAGTGCATATGAGAGTGTGGGTAACACCTCACACACAAAAGATAGTAATCCAACACGACATGTGATTACATAGACTATAGTAAGTAGTCAAATGAGGAAAACTTGTCTCATTAGAAAGATGAGTCAAGCATTGAGAATTAATAGGAAAACTTTATCAAGAGCCATTGGAAGATGCCAAAGAATTGAGGACACTAATGCCAATGAATTATGGGTGTTCTCGGGGAGACTACCATGTAAAGATAAACCAATTGTTGAAGCATTGACATCGCTAATTGAAGACTTTTGGAAGAATTACACAAGGGTATCTCTGAATCAAAAGGATGTAGTAAGAAGGAGAATTGGTAGTCAAAACCGTGAGCCACATCCAAAGCATTTTTTGGATATGACTCAAACACAGTTTTTTGGTAAATTTCTAGAGAATTATCCTCAAATTAAAATTTGTCAAGGATATTTTGAAATGCTAAGACCTTTCTATGTCAAGATAAATCACGCATGCACTACTTGTTGTTGTAGATTACATATTGAATTTTCTAACTATTTTGATATATATCGGTCTATATGTTTTGATTTGCCTACTAACAATGTTTTGCAGGGTTGTGGCATACATGCCCCACCAACATCTTCAAGAGACTTCATATCAAGAATTTTATGTGAAAGAGAGGAAGGTCAAATATTCTAGAAGAAATTATGCTTGGATGACACATGTCAACATTGCGGTAGCTTGCAACATATGCCAATATGTGAACATATGGAAAGAACACATGCGGTTGGAAATGAACTAGTTCAGCAAGTATAAAACAGTGGCATACAATACAAAAGATGGTAAAGAAGCAAAGAGGTATGAATTGGTTATTGAAAATATTCCAGTGTATCAGTTTATGCCTATATTTTATGATAGCATAGTGTATGAGTATGCAAGACATGCCCATAGAGCTCGATGGTTGGACTAGAAATTCAAGTTATACAAGGACACATTTCTAGTTGGTAGCATTGTTTCAGTCATCAACTTTACAAAGAACTATAGTCTACAGCCACAATGTGATGTGCAATCACAATATTACAACTCCACACAGGTTTCTATAGTTGTGCACATCACATTCATTCATGCGAATGATAGTACAGAGGATGATAGAAAGATCATAAGGGAGTATCATTTCTACATCAGTGATGATCACATGCATTCTATGGAGTTCGTGCAAGGTTGCTTTCAGGTGTTCTACAATGATTTGTCTAGAAGGGGCATATCGTTCAGTCAACATATCATATGGTCGGATAACTGTGTGTCACAATTCAAGAACTCACAAAATTTCTATTGGCTGAGCAAGAGGCATAATTTTATAGGTGTTCAATATATGTGGTACTTTTGTGAGGCTGGGCATGGAAAGGGGGGGTATGATGGTGCAAGAGCATGTATCAAAAGAGCCATAGCACAAGAAGAGTTAAAGTATAAAACAATGCAAATTTGATAGATGCAAAAGATTGTCGAGTGGTGTAATGCTTCCATGGGTCCAAGTAATGAAGGTAAGTCTTCAGTTCGTAGATCTTTTTGGTTGATAGATGAAACTAACATTGTACCATATGAGGACTATTCTATACTGATAGGATCAAGTGAGATGCACTGTTTCAAAAGCTCAATTACAGGTTCATGGAGTATCCATATGTGAAAGATGTCATGCTTTTGTTCTTCCTGTACAATTCAAGCCTGGGATGAGTGCGAGTCAAAGGAGTGGGTTGATGAATGGCAGTTAAGTATTCTTAGCCCACTTGACATGTATTGACCCTCAACGACACTAGAACTAACACAGATGGAATCATCAGTTGACTTTGACCACATATCAGATCTAGTTGAACGAGGTAATATATCTATTTGCATAGTTTTTGAAATTCCTACTGTTATCTTACTTTGTAGTGTTTTTGTAATGTTGACTAATTTCATCTAATTTGCTACACATATCAATGTAGGGCATGTATATGTAGTTATTGCAGATGAAGATAACAAAGAGGGAACAAATTATTACTTGTGTCATTGTGTTGAGGCCAAAAAGAAATTGGAGGCCCTAGTTATAGATGGAGAAAACATCAAATACCCTACAGGCTCAGTGGTTGTTACTAGAACATGGCTTAGAAGGTACCCACATAAGAGTGTTAATGTTTGGTTGTTTCAGAACTTTGACACGCATCGGAAGATTCTTCATTACTCAAACCTTGTGGCATCTAATGTTCATTTGATACAATATTGGGGTAGACCTTTGAACAAGACCTTGTGGAAGGTGTGTGAATCTAACCATGATGCAATACTTGACACAATAAAGAGTAGAGAAGACCTGGATGGTTCATTGGATTAATTTGTAAGTATTCACATTGATTTTGTAAAGTCATGTTACATTGAGTTGTAAGTATGAACATTAATTTGTAAGTTTACATAGGTTTGTCTTTTTTTATTTGCTGCTGCATTTTTACACATGTACACATTTTTACATCATCATGTTATGCTTCATGGGGTTCGACCTAAGTGATGGATGAAGTTAATCCTGAGATTAACATATAAAATCTAGGTAATGTATAAAATATAGGTGTCTGTAGGTGTCTTGGTTTCTAACTAGATAATAGGTGTCTCTAATTGTGTCTTAGGTATATACGATATGTTAACTAGGTAGATAGAGACTAGAAAAAAGGTATTTAATCTAATCTAGGTGTCTTAGGTAGATACTATATATCAATGACCTATCTAGAGACTAGAATAAGGTATAATCTAGAATGATCTAGGTGTCTTCTAGGTAGGCGTCTTCTATAATTTAATCTAGGTGTCTTAGGTAGGTACTATATGTCAACTAGGTCTACCATAATAGGTGTCTTAGGTAGAACTATAATCAAGGTGTCTAGTTGACTTAGGTCTAGACAATGATAAGGTATAAAGACTAGGTGTCTTAGGTCTACTATGTCTATAAAATCTAGATACATACTATATAATAGGTGTCTTAGGTGTCCTACGTCTACTAGAATAGATATGTCTTAGGTCTTAGGTGAGGCCACATGAGCTTCCACATTCATGTGGTTGGCTTCATCAGTATAGAATATTTATATTTCTTGAAGCTAAGGGAAGCTCTTTTTCTTAATAGGAAAAATTTATCGACTTCAGTTACACTAATGGTGCAGGGGCACCCAGGTTGTCATGCCTCCAAGAGGGGTCAAAAAGTGAAATTTTGTTTTGATTGAGTCAATTATATGTAATAAGGTCTTCTAAGACCATTTCATATGTTTTTGAGTTAGTTTGAGTCATTTGGGGTTAGTTTGAGTCTTTGAGTCTTGTTGCAAAAAAGTGTCAATGTTGTCAAGTTGCACAAAGCAACTTTTACATTTTTGCATTTTTGGTGTCCTGCTTCTAATGCGATCAAATTGATAGTTCCAACAAGTTCAGATGGGTACATTTAGGCTAGGCATGGTCCTATTTTTCACCCAAACATGCCGAAACAGTCTGGGCTACATTGTACTGACGATATCCCTGAAGAGTCCAAAGTGCAAAAAGATAGTAATTTTTGATGAGCTATTACTTAGAAACCGTGTCACTTAGAAATATTCTGTCTAAGGCAATGCAATCATGTAGGGTTCCTCTACAATAACCTCTCTCAGTTTTTTATATCTCTGAGGCATTTTCCCGTGGTGAAAGGTTTTCCTCTACCCCAAAAATTGTCAAAAGGAGGTAGTGTAAAGTTGCAAAGGGGTGTAACTTTCATCCTGCTCCTGATGTGACCAAACTGATTGTTTCAGTACGTCCAGATGGGTACATTTAGGCTAGGTATGGTCCTGTTTTTCATCCAAACATGCTGAAATAGTCTATACATTATATTGATGATATCCCTGAAGAGTCCAAAGTGTAAAAATGTAGCAATCTTTGACGAAATGTCACTTGAAAACCATGTCACTTAGAAACATTCTACCTAAGGAAATGAGATCACCTAGGGTTTCTCTACAATAACCTCTCTCAGTTTTTATATCTCTGAGGTGTTTTCCCATGGTGAAAGGTTTTCTGCTACCCCAAAAATCATCAGAAGGAGGTAGTGTAAAGTTGCAAAGGGGTGTAACTTTCCTCCTACTCATGATGCAACCAAACTAACTATTCCAACACGTCCGGATGGGTATGTTTAGGCTAGGAATGGTCCTACTTTTTACCCAAACATGTTGAAGCAGTCCAAGCTACATTGTACTGACAATATCCCTAAAGAGTCCAAAGTGCAAAAAGGTAGCAATTTTTGACAAGATGTTACCTGGAAACTGTGTCACTTAAAAATATTTCATCTAAGGCAATGTGATCATGTAGGGTTCCTCTACAATAACCTCTCTTGGTTTTTTATATCTCTAAGACATTTTCCCATGGTGAAAGGTTTTCTGCTGCCCCAAAAATCGTCAGAAGGAGGTAGTGTAAAGTTGCAAATGGGTGTAACTTTCATCCTACTCCTGATGTGACCAAACTGACTATTCCAACGTATCTAGATGGGAACGTTTAGGCTAGGCATGGTCCTATTTTTCACCCAAACATGCTGAAACAGTCTGAGCTACATTATAGAAATGATATCCCTAAAGATTCCAAAGTGCAAAAAAGGAAGCAATCTTTGATGAGATGTTACTCAAAAATTGTGTCACTTAGAGACATTCTGTCTAAGGAAACATGATCATGTAGGGTCCTTCTACAATAACCTCTCTCATTTTTTTATATCTTTGAGGCGTTTGCCCATGGTGAAAAGTTTTCTGTTGCCCGAAAACTCGTCAGAAGGAGGCAATGTAAAGTTGCAAAGGGGTGTAACTTTCATCTTGCTCTTGATACGACTAGACTGACTATTCCAACGCATCTGAATGGGTATGTTTAGGCTAGGCATGGTCCTATTTTTCACCAAAACATGTAGAAACAGTCTAAGCTACATTGTACCGATGATATCCCTAAAGAGTCCAAAGTGCAAAAAGGTAGAAATCTTTGACGAGATGTTACTCAGAAATCGTGTCACTTAGAGACATTCTTCCTAAGGAAACATGATCATGTAGGGTCCCTCTTTAATAACCTTTCTCAATTTTTTATATGTTTGAGGCATTTGCTCGTGGTGAAAGGTTTTCTACTGCCCCAAAAATTGTTAGGAGGCAGTGTAAAGATGCAAAGGGGTGTAACTTTTGTCTTGCTCCTAATGTGACCAAACTGACTATTCCAAAGCATCCGGATGGGTACATTTAGGCTAGGCATGGTCCTATTTTTCACCCAAACATGTTGAAATAGTTCGAGCTACATTGTACCGATGATATCCATGAAGAGTCCAAAGTGCAAAAATGTAGCAATCTTTGACGAGATGTTACTTGAAAACCATGTCACTTAGAGACATTTTGTTTAAGGAAATAAAATAAAGTAGGTTCCCTCTATAATAACCTCTCTCAATTTTTTATATCTCTCAAGTGTTTGCCTATGGTGAAAGGTTTTCTGCTGCCCCAAAAATCATCAAGAGGCAGTGTAAAGTTGCAAAGTGGTGTAACTTTTGTTCTTCTCCTCGTGTGGCCAAACTGATAGTTCCAGCATGTTTGGATGGGTATGTTTAGGTTAGGCATGGTCTTATTTTGCACGCAAACACGCTGAAACAGTCTGAGCTACATTGTATCGGCGATATCCTGAAGAGTCCAAAGTTCAAAAAGGTAGCAATCTTTGACGAGATGTTACTCATAAACCGTGTCACTTAGAGACATTCTGTCTAAGGAAACACAATCATGTAGGGTCCCTCTACAATAAACTCTCTCAGTTTTTATATCTCTAAGGCGTTTGCCCATGGTGAAAGGTTTTCTTCTACCCCAAAAATTGTCAAAAGGAGGCAGTGTAAAGTTGCAAATGGGTGTAACTTTTGTTCTTCTCCTCGTGTGGCCAAACCGACAGTTCCAATGCGTCTAGATGGGTATGTTTAGGCTAGGCATGGTCTTTTTTCATACCCAAACATGCCAAAAAAGTCTGAGCTACAAACACTAACTAGTCTTCAATCTTCAAACACTACAAATACCATGATATCTTGCATAAAGTTGTCTTTTAGCCTTTTATAAAGGCATACCCATCAAATTCAACTGCATAGAGATGATTATTTGTATTCCAAATTTCTTTTAAATACTAACCTTCCAATCCTTTTTCCTACCCTCATATCAATTAAATATGATCTTCGATTATGATTTGGTGCTCAGGCTTATGAGAGTTTACTAGAGAGGTCGGTTGAGTTAAGTTGAAGGGCTAGTGAACTAATGACTTAAAGACCCTTTAGTAGGTTGACTTAAGTGATAGTAACCTATGATTATAAGTCAATATTAAATTAAAACAAAAATGCACTTTACACATGACAAGCAATTGAGGGTTTTAAAGTCTTAAGAAAAGTAGATTCTTTTTAGGGTTTAATGCCCAATATGCAAACCCTAACTATCAATAAGAAAGACTTAAACATTCTAACTTTCATTAAGAGATATCTAGGACATTTCAGAGACCTCAGGGACATTAGAAGAAAGACATTAGAGTATGACACTTATCATAGGCTTAGGGTTCTAAGATATGAACAACTTCACATTTGAATCAAACTCATGACTCCCCTTGATAAATACAACTCTCCTTGATGGTGACATTGAATTATGATTATGAAAGCTTGTGTCTTCTCTGACTTCTTATTGCATGAACAAAACCACATCCATCATGAACTTGAACCTTGCATCATACCAACCTTCCAAGATAGACCTTATCATGAAAACCATATTCACAACAAAACCTTGCCTGAACAAAACCACATCCACCATGAAGATGAACCTTGCATCATATGAACCATGTTTGTCTTGTGTAACATCAACATGAATTGAGAGACCTTATCATGAAAACCATATTCACAACATCATGCACCTCATGACCATCACCTACCTTGAATCACTATATCACCTTATCAACATCATGACATCAACCTTGACATCAATGACCAACAACCTTGACCCTTTGACTTCAATGACAACCTTGAACCTTGATTGTTGATGACTTATGGAAGCCTATAGCCTCAATGTTATGTTGCATACTAAAATTAGCTAAGAGTCAATGTACTCTCATAACCTCACCTTATATGCAAGAGGAATTACATTTAATAACCACAATGGTCATCAGGTGCTCATAAGCATATGATTTTGACTATCTTATTCAAAACGACAAACATACTCTTTGCATCCCACTATGGTATAATAACGAGAAATTAAGAAATATTTTCAATTGAGCAATTCATAAAGAATATGGATCAGCATACTCATTTGAATATTTTCAATTGAGAAACTCATAAAGAATATGAATATTTTCTATTCAACATGATGATTCATTTTTATTTTAAATACAACTTTTATCTTTTAGTTCCAGAATGAGGTTTAGGTGATACTTGAATAACAATACCTGGCTTATTAGATCAACAAACATCCTATGTAATACAATTGGACTTTAAATATTTGAAGTAACCATCTACAAATATCCATTGAAATATGGATTTATAATGCAAATATGGATGCCATCAATAAAAAAGATTTGTATTAACCAAATATCCATATAAACATACATCAATATCTATCAATATAAGTATAACATATATACAAAATACCCATATAGGCATACGATGTCTCATATATGTAGTACAAAATATATATCCACAAATGCCATATAGGTATACAACAAAGGACCCCAATAAGCATTCATTCCCCTTTGTTCGGTGAAGGGAATAGATCACAAGCAACCTTTGATCTTCAGGAGGATGGAGATGTATATGAGGGTGGTCTACTATGAACCTGAGGGCTCCTCCTCCTATTTAGTTCTTCATGGATCTGTAGTTGTTACAATAAAAAGGATAGACATTAATATATAGAAATTATATGTTATAAAAAATGAAACATTTAACAAAATAATCACTTACTGCTACCATATAATCTGCCTCCTCATTTGCCTTAGTAGCAGGATTAGGTTGTGGTTATGTCATGTCCTATAGAAACCATCCAGATAGAAATTAAACTTCAAATCAATAATCATTTGATTTAAAAAAAAATAACTATAAAAATGAATGCAAATTAAAATTTACTAATCCACCTCATACCTTTGTCAATGGCATGGAGCTATGAATCGCAGTGGACACACCATGCTCCATTGCCCTATGAACTTTAGGAGGTGTCTCTGTAGCCTACATCATTTGAAAATAAAATAACATTATTCAATTATGAAACTAGAATAGTGATGCAAGTCATGGTTCCTAACATACACACATGTTCACCTAAACATGGAAGTACACACAATAAAGCACACTATGATATTCACTATGATACAACTAGACACATTATACACATAATCATAGTGAAGATTTTGCTCTCTTGGTGATATACTATAGCTCTTTCTTATAGATGTAGGGATGGAAGAAATTGTGCCAATAGGATTGACATAAGTTTATAGAGGAAAGGGTTAGTGTAGATTTGAATATTTTAGTTAGGGGTGACTTGTTGCCCCCATAATTAATACCTAAAACCTAGATGATGTTTGAGTCAATCATATGCTATATAAGATGTCATAGGTTGATGCCCCTCTCTGGTGTCATGTCCTGGGGTCTAATTGGTGGTAATTGGATGAGATTATTAGAGAGAATTTGTCGAAGAATAGTGTGGAGGGGATCAACAAGCTTTGGTAGACATGTATGGAAAATGTGGTAGCATAGACAAGGCAGTGGGTTGTTTGAAAAGATGCCTCAAAGAAAAGTGGTCTCATGGTGACGTCCTTGTCTATGTATCTACTTCTCATGGCATTCCATGAGAGCACATTTCTTTGAGGCATTTTTTCAAATTTAACTATATTATAATGGAAAATTTGTTATCTATCAACATATAGCTATTAGTTATGCAATGTCTAATAATGCTTTGAGTTTGAAAGATGTACAATGCAATGTAATCAACGATGTGAATATAAAATACAAAAATCTAAAAAGTACAATGCATTAGTTAAACTATTTATTTTATTACCTCAGTGAAGCTTTGAACTACACCACCACTGGCAGGTGTTGCCGTGAAATCTCTGAGATTAACCTATTCAACATCCAAAATTAGATATTAGAATACCATTCATATAACAATGTTATTCACATATAATATTTATAATTGTTTACTAGTTACATACCCTGGTAGTAAATGTCGTAGTGTAAAATGCAGGTGGCGTATTGCTAAGAACTGCATCAATGCTATGACCCTAAAATTTCATCAAAATTATCAAACTAAATTAGTTAATTTTGTATTTCAAAAATGAAATTTAATAAATTAAATTCAATGAACTTGCTAATATTTACCTGAGTATCAAGGCCGAAAGTCTCACTTAGGAGGGTATCTATCATCACCATTTGCTCAACTACAGATGTAGCCTGCACACCTGCATCCTGACTATCTATGGGGTCATTACCACAGACTGACCCACAAGTCTGACAAGTATGGGGTGGAACCCTACTCCTTGCACTATCTCCCAACCCACACTGTGCTATAGGACTGGCATGCTTTATGATGCTCTAGGTCAAGGCACTAATGGACTGAAGTGTCTCAACCTCAACACTCTCCTTCACAATTGAAGGGATAGACACATGCTCATGGGCTGGTCTACTGATTACTTGTCTCACTAGCCACTATGGGTCAACACATGCCCCTAGTCTATCTTGTGCTAACCCCCCACCTCTACCCTGAAACTCCCACATATCAAAATAGTTTGGCACTTTATTGAGGACAAACTCACAGTAGAGTTTCCTCAAAAAGTATTGTGGGACCTCATTATTGTTGCATGAAGGATGGTAAAAAACCATCCACCACCTCTTCCCCAAATTGTCCCTTATCGCTTGGTTATTGTACTAATGGATAGGGAACCTCTTGCATGTAATGGGTGGAGGTTGATTTGTTTGTGGGTTTGTGAAAATGGAACACAAGTCCAATTTTGTAATTTTTAACTTTTTTACTTCTTCATATGATATCTTGTCTACATAATACTCTCTAAACTCTCTTGTCTTATCTAACCAACTAGATATTTGCTTGCTAATTGAATCTACATTTTATAACATAGATTCAAGAGATTGAGCAAGCGTGGATCTATGCAAGGTTGAAGTTGAAGGATCTTTCAACCTTGCAATTATGTCTTTAATTTATTTTTTATTATTTTTAATTTGCCCCATTAGATTTTCTTGTGTTTTAGGGGCATGTTGAGGAATGGATGGAGGAGTTTATTGTTTCAGTTGTTCTTCGGTAGGTATTTCTTGTTCAAGATTTTATGGATTTTGAGGAGGAGGAGGAGGAGGTGCATTAACATTTCCTAACAATTAAAGAAATTTACATCAAAAATCAACTCAAACCTACCTATTTAGAAACAAAATCAGACAAAAAAAAATAAAACTCACTCCTTTGGCCTTCTTGACATCATGGCGGTATTTTGGCGATGAATCAACGAGATTTTGTTGTTGAATTGGGTCTTCAAAAATGCGAGCGCGCTCCTTAGGGTTTGCAGGCCACAGGTGTAGAGAGAATAAAAGAAATGAATGAGAAAAAATGCTTCCTTTTTTATAAATAATTAAACATAATGCACTCACGTTATAACGTGAGTGTGTTATGGTTTGGTTTTGCCGAGCCTTAGGCTCGTCATTACCAAACCATAATGTGAGCACGTTATAATGCGCTCGCATTATGTCTTACTTTTTTTTGAAAAAATGTTGGCCACTTTTTGGCCCCCCAACTTTTTGCACTTACCCACAATGCCAAGGAAATGATAAAAAACTCTAACACGAGAGGAGCGTGAAGATGAGAATGCAAAGAAAAGAGAACTGTAAAGTCAGAAAATGTCCCCTAGGGTGTTTTCCCTCTTAAGGTTTAGCTCCCAGGTCTTTGATCTACATTTAGGACATCTTGCATCATATTTTGGCATCCTGATGAGAAAACCCCTAAGTTTCATGATGAATGAGACCTAGGGGGATCCCTTGAGATAGACCCTACCCAAAATAGGGGGAGGACTTGGGTGCCTGCACCCTAGTCCTGCCCTATTTTGGGTTAGGCCTAGATTTTAAGTGTCAGTTTATGACCGTTATTTGGTTCCTAGGCTGACACGGTAAGTTTGAATTATGAAATTCTTGGTGGGAATGTTTGTAGTTGCATATATAAGCATGTTTAGGCATTCATTTGTAGACTAGATTATCAAGAGATAGCAATTTGGATTCATGAGCTTGTGTAGAAGTGATTCAAGGCATTCATTGTGTGGAAGAGCAGATTTTGTATTGTTTATGTGTTTGTATTTGTAGATTTGAGCATCCATCTCCTCGTAGCATGAAGAGCTTCTTCCTTCCATGAGATCTTCATTACAAGGTGATATCAATTGTGCTTTTGATCATTTATCATTTGGTTTTTTCCTTTGTCCCACAAGGACATGCACTCTCTCTCTGACAACAATGTTTAGAAGACTTGAATGTCTCTCCAAGCCTTGACTAAGGCAAGCCTCTATAGACCACAACTGCCTCCCCATTTTTTTGTGATTGTAGGTTATAGGTTGAAGAAGTAGGAAAAGTGGAGTTGTAGAGAAGGGTTGCAGAGTGTTGGAATTACAGATCAGAGTTGAAAATATGGACCTGGACTCGAGTGCCTTCTCATTAGTCCTCCAGATCCCACAATAGAAAAGTCTTTGAGACAATAGGAATAGGTTGCAGACAAAGTCCCCAGATCCCAAAAAAAATCAGGGCACTAGACTAGGGCTCCTGTTCATTAGTCCCCGACTGTTCCGCTTCCCAAACTTTGAAAACTAGTACACATTTTTTTGTTATTTTACATCATTTTGTAGCAGCATTTATAGTAATTTATCTGTTTGCTTTTGTATTTGCATAATTAGGGTTTTGAGCATAATTGGGCATATCAAGTAATCAAATCACACAAATCTAATTTTCCCTACATTTTGAGTGATCGAGGGCCTGATGGTAGATTTCTACTTGACCCAAGGTCCTCGAATGTTTAAGGTGAAAGGAGGATACACATAAACCTATGAGACCTATTTATTTCACTCCTATATTTTTCTTACATCGCATTTACTTTTGATGACATATGGATTTTGGGATTGTTGATCCCATTTTGCAGACCTTCAGGATTTATTTCTTATTCTATGATTGAATTAGATAGACTATGCTATGATGTTGATTATGGTTTACATGTTAGATTTCATTTGAAATTATAATGTTATGTGATCATTTGATTTTGATGAAATTTAAATGTTAGTATTAAAGAATGAATTATTATGCAATCTTGATATTGAGTTGATGATTAGAAATGTAGTAGATAGTAAATCTTATCAATGATGTTATGTGTTGATTATTGAGGATTTGATGATTCTGTGACATTGTGTGTGTATGCTTTCTTTTGCTTCAGCTATGATATACATGTGTTACTAATCTATTTTCGTAAGTGTGCAGATGATTTTCCATGCCATGGAAAATTAGAGACCATCCCACACCCTTATGTGAATTCCATGTAAACTGATCTAATCCCAAGAGGGACTAAGGTCATATGTCTATTGCATGACAATTTTTGTAATGTTTGCTTTTGATGTCCTTTCGACTAGGTCTATCCTTTTCAATTGATTTAATTATGGTGTTGTGAAATATATTTTTGATTTGGCACATTTTAGTGCTTTTTATTTTGATGGTCTTTTTATGTGATTTTATGCTACCTAAGGTGTTCATTTTGGGTTAATTTTGATCCTAGGTTGTACCCCTAAGGTCTAGGGCCCATTTGAGCATGCTAAACCCTAGGGTAACCTCTATGTAGTCACTTTAACTTCACCCTAAAGTAAAGTGACGAAATTCAAATTTTGGAAGGAGTGGTGGATGGGTCAAGCATTCAACCATGGTTCACTCTTCCTTCCAAGGCTATGGTTCCCTTGCCTTGAAGACTTAGGGAGTCTTCAAGAATCCCAAGTGTGTGAAACCCATCTCCAATGCTCTCACACATGTGTGAGAGCATCTTGGAGTGAATGGGATTTCTTTGGAGAATAGGACTATGACAAGTGTCATATCTTATCCTCTTGGAGTCTACCTTGTGAGATTCCTCCTCTCCACATTTGCTCTCACACATGTGGAAAGGGTGAGGCTTGGTGTGATGGGAGAGTGACAGTGTTGCAAGGAGGTACCAAATTGGTGTTGTCATTGATGTCAACATATCCTTGCTGTCATTAGTGTCAACTATATCTTACTCTATTACACATTAGGAAGCTTTGCTATTGAGGATATTGAGAAAATTGGCCTCTCCAGAAAAAATAAGTGAGTTACAGAGAAGTGCAATACAGACAGTGAGTGGTATGTTGAAGAACAACCTGGTAGATTGCTCTACATTTCCTTCTGGGTGAAGATCTTGTTGTGCAGATTGGAAGTTATTCAAAGGGATGCTTGAAATAGCTGAATCCTAATTTTGAGCCTCCGGTATGAAAGATTGAGAGAGTTGCATTCACCAGAGTTAAGTCTGCCTTTACTGGAAGAATAGTTGGGATAGGGAGAAAGTAATATGCTTTGCATTCCTCCACAGTAAAGTATTTTTCTCTACAGTTTGAAAGTGAAGTCTGGGATGAGTATTGACACCTACAATTACAGGGGTTCATGGTTTGGTAGTCCACAAGCTATCTTTCCTTTATGACAGATGAAGACATAGAAGTTCATGTGTTCCGATGAGAAGATCCTTATGGATAAAGTGGCTAAGGGTTGTACGGTTGCTCTAGATTATTATAGCATGCTTGTCAATACCTCCTAATCATGTTCCCATCATTACATTGGTCCGTGTGGAAGAATTTTGAAGCTGTTTGAATATTACTTCCGGATAGTATGTTGTATAACCAGCTTAGCCGACCTGGTTGATTCTGACAATTGCAGAGATCTCTTGAAGATTATGAAGGTGTTTTGAAGCATGGAAGATTGTGCTTAAGTCCTAGCTAAGGCATGGTGTGATCCACATGCATTCTTATTATATCTCCCTTGCAAAATATTGTAATAGGTCAAGTCCTATTTTGTAAATGTTTGTAATGCCAACCTTGGAGGTTGTTCCAATGGTTGATGATTATAGTGCCAACCTTGATGTTCATTCCAAGGTTGATGTAGTGTATAAATACTTGTAGTTGAGTTGTGGAGAGGTGATCCTTGTGTAGAAATGATAAGATTTGAAGAAAGGTCTGAAAGGCATAGCAGAGAAGAGGAAGAGCAGAGAAGAGGTAGAGCAGAACAAAGAAACTTCGGTACTTCAATAATATATCTGTAGAGGCATTGTTCATGGTTTTTGTAGGGTTTAACAACCCTCAAGGTTTAATAGCCCTTGTAATCTTGCTAGGTTTAGGGTTGAGGTAGTGAGTTTGCTAAACCTAGTTGTTCTTCATGACAGTGAGTCAGTATGATTAGGCTCACGGAGTGACCAAGCCTGATCATCATTATTTTATGATTACAATATATTTGAGAGCTAATGCTCTCTGTGGTTTTTCCCTTCTTTGGTTTTCCACTTAAAAATCTTGGTGTTAATGTGTCATGTTTTCATGGTTGCTGCTCATATACATATTGTGTTTCTATTTAATTAATATTAGGAAATGTCCAAAATTCAAAGTGTGTGAAAAGATTTTTGGAACACTGATCACCCCCCCTCTCAGTGTTCCTCACAATCAACAGACATGTGTCACCTCCACATCTCATGGAGCTTGTCAGTGGGTTGTGAGGAGGAAGGAGAAGGTGACATGTGTCACCTTCTCATTCCTCAAGGCTCTTGAGAAGAGCCTATATTACTCCCTCTTGGAGAGGAGGGGTTCTCCATTTTCACTTATTTTCTTTTATGATGACTTTTTGGGGAGTTAGCTAGTTTTGGAGACACTTTGGAGGAAGGGCTTGGAGAAAGAGTTGGAAGGATCTACATCAACCTCTTCCATTATTGGGCTTTGATAGGTAAGATTCAAGGCTTGAAGCCTTTCCCATGCATTTAAACTTCATTGTGTGATTGTGGATTTGAGTGTTTACATCCTTTTTGTTATGTGGGTTTTTGTGGGTGTTTGTATGAGACTCTCAATTTTTGGAGAGCTCATCATGTATGGGTGGGGAGAGGAGTGAACCTCCTCAAGGTCAACCTCTTGATCTATGTGACATTTGATAGATTTGAGAGCATTTGGAGTAGTATGGAGTTATTTTGATATGGCATGAGTGCCTTGGAGATGGTATATCATTATTTGAGGTGTTTAAGGCTTCAGGCCTTGTATTTGTGCATTATGAGATTTTGAGTTTTAAAAGTGCACCTCTTGAGTAGAGAGCTATCCACTCTCCTACCCCTCCTAAATCTATTTTCTATGGATTTCATTGTGTGTAAAACTTGGTTGGGTGTTCTACTTGATTTTGAGTGTATTTGTTCTTTGTATGTGGTGTGAATCCGTGTGAGGATGGTCTCCTAGCTCAAGGGTTACCCTTTTTCAGGTCTATGGTAGGGTGTAGAGAATTTTGGTGGCTTTGGAAAGTTTCCCTCTAGTTTTGTTATTGTAGGTTTGGAGATGTATGATATTGGAGCTTGGAGGGAGTTTTTAATCCTTTTGTGTTGCGTTTTGATGGTGTCAGATTGTCATTGATGTCAAAAAGGTCTTGCAGGAGGTAAGTGCAAGAGGTTGATGCTTCAAATGTTCTTGTGAAGTTGTTGACAGGAGTTGTTATATCATAGCTTGTTCAGTATGCTTGGTCAGTGTGATAAAATCCCTGTTCACAATTTGTCTTCTGTGGATCTTCAGTGTGTCAGTGTGTAACTAAAGTGAAGGACTTGTTTGTTCAGTAGTTCTTGATGTGATCATCTCATGACAGTTGTTTGTAATATGAATAGTGGCAGCATGACAAGGATGACATTGTTGATAGGTTGAAATCTCCATGAAGGTTAAACAAGAACATCAGTAAATCAACTCACTCTCAAGGAGTGCTTCATTGGCATAGTGGTTCTTTATTAGAAGCTTATTTAGATGATTCTTCACTAATGTTAAAAGATTGATATAAGTCTTGACAAGATGATGTCACAAACTGGAAGTCTTCAAATCATCAAAGCATTCTTCAAAGCATAATAAAAAGGCATATTGGTTAAGGTTTATTTGGACAGCAGGTGTAGAGGTCACTTGAATTGGACTAATTGATATCCTTATCTTAGTTCTCCATATTTTTCTTGAGGTCATTATTATCTAAGTCTTTGATTGTCTATCTATCCTAAACTAAGTTCTTCATTCCTTCCAAGCCTATCACATACCAAATGCTCTTTATGTTATATCAATGAGTTGACCTGCAATGGTAAGTCAAAGTCACTTAATGTGACCTGTTAGAGGGCTACCATCACATGATGGTGACCGGCCCTTCCTTAAAGCATCGGTCCTTATATATGTGGAGCAAGATTTAAAAGGAAAGCATTGAAAATGCTTTAAATTGAAAAGGGTCCGCGGTGCATTCAAAAGAAAAGTTTTTTTGTTTTAAAGTTTGAAACTTTTTTATCACCGATGGAGAGCTATGGGCGGGCTTTCAAAGTTTTGTTTGAATTTAAAATAATCACCGCCAAAAAGGTTAAGTGGAGCCCGATGCACTAAAGAAAAATTCTATTAAGAATTTGTGAGGTGTTTAGAAAGTATTGAAACCCGATCCCCAAAGCCTTTTATGGCTTGTAAGTTTTATTTAGAAATTTTTCATAAACTCTAAGTGGTCGGTTCATTCCATTTTTATGAGTTTTAAAATGAGTTTTATTTGGTGACAAAATTGGAAATTTTTTTAAGAGAAATTTTTTTAAGGAGTTTTCTATATGCATAGAAGTAGTTGTAAAGATATTATTATTGATTTTTTGTGCTTTTCACAATTTGAAAGAGAATGTTTTTTTTTTAAGAGGATGAAGATTTTGAAGAGTAATTTTTGAGGAGATTTTTTTTGAAGATTGGAGATTGTTTGTGAAAGATTGTTTTGAGAGAATATGAAAAAATATAATGCAAAATGGTTATATTTTATGAGATCTTAAAAAAAAAATATATCAGATGATTTTATTGGGATTTAGTGAAGATGTTTGCAGAGTTTTGTGAAGGAGAAGATAAAGATTTTTTATTTGCAGAGAAGATAATCAGATTGAAGGAGAATATGAAACATCATGCAGAGATTGTAAATATGAGCAGAGAATATGAAAAGTTTTTAAATAGGGTTTGATATTATATGATCCTATTTTTTGATGGTTTTTGCAGGTATTGAAAAGGTTTTCATGGAGAAGATTTGTCTTGTAAGAAAATAAAGAATTCTATTTTATGAATCAGGGAGGAAATAACGTATTGAAGTTGTTTGTTAATATTTTGTGAAGATAAAGAGTTTATTTGCAGGGAGATGAAGAAAAGGAAATTAAAAGGTCTCAAACATAAATCATTTTCTTCAGATCATAGAATATGAAAGGATAGAGATGAAACATATAGGAGATGAAAAGTGAAAAGACTTTCAAACTTGTATAAAATTATTTTTCCAGGTGCATTATTGGTAGGTTGTGAAAGACAGAAATGAAAAATACAGATGATGAGAGATTGATTACATATAGTTGTGAAGTGTTGTTGAAAATCAAGCAGTGTTGTTGAGAATCAAGCAGTGTTGGTGTTGTAGAGTGGATCATGATACAAGATTGAAATATCTGAGTTTGTATATGATTTGGAATGATCATTTGACAGATGCATGAGAGAGAATAAATGTTATGTATTGAAACAAAGAAACCCTCTGAATTTGTGTTTTCAGTTTGTTCTGTAATAGGGGTTGGTGCTCCTTGAAGCTGGTGCTTCTAAACAGTATGCCAGTGAGGCTTGTAGGTCAGTGAGACCTTAACATTTGTCAGTGAGACACATATTGTAGCCAGTGAGGCTTCTTTGTAGCCAGTGAGGCATGTTTGATCAGTTAAGCCAGTGAGGCAGTTTAGAGTGGTTTTTCTACCCTTGGAGGGTTTTCCACTCATGCAATTCTTGTGTCATAATCTTCTTTGTGTGTGTATGATTTACTTATGAAGTTTTGTTCTCTTTCTATATTCACAGTCATGTGCATATGTATTTGACAGATCAATGCTATCTTTCTCTCCTTGTGCTCTGAAAGTTAAAGTGTGTAAAAAGATTTAAAAATTCACACAACACTGATTCACCCCCCCTCTCAGTGTTGATTGTACTCCTACACATTTTTGTATGGCTATTTTGGAGCCATGGCCAAGAGGCCTTATTGTAAAATTATTATGATAGTGAGCTCTCTTGCTCTATTTGTAAATTGAAGATTTCTCTTATGTTTCCAAGTTACTCTACAATGTATGGTTGTTGTCTTTTGTTTTGTAATGTTGTTTAAAAAAATAGTAATTCATTTCTTTATTGTTATTGCAAATATATATGTTGTTGTTTCAATATTTTGGTTGTTCAAAGAAAAATATGTGGCTGCTATTTTGGTTGTTATGTTCTTTCAAGGAAGTATAGAATACATTTGAGAATTGTTTAGTTTCAAAAAAATTATAGTGCTGCACTATTGAAAAAAAAAAGAAAAAAAGGAGGAGAATGAAATATATATACCTTTTAAAGAAAAGAGAGAACATAATTAGTTACCTTGTTGTTTTAAAAGTATATGGTTCACTATTTTTTTAGAAAAGAAAATTATTGTATAATGTGAATAATGTAGAAGTTTATTGGGAATAGTTTCATACACATGTATTCAAAAAATAATTTCCTATTTATATTTCTTGTGATATATATACGTGTGTGTGTGTGTGTGTGTGTGTGTGTGTGTGTGTGTGTGTGTGTGTGTGTGTGTGTGTATTTTGGATTGAGAATTGAGCACTAATATTATTCAAAAAAGAATACCATTTTTTACATCAAAGGGGATGGAGATGCCACACCAAAATTGCTACTTACATCAATCCAAAACTTCTTTCTTCCTAATATATACAAAGTTTTAAATATTAAAAACTAGAGTATATACTAGAAAGGATTCTCCTTGTCTAATGATTGTTCATTATCTAATAAGAAACATGCTTGGTATTATCCTGTCCTTGAAATAGTCTTAATTTCCAATTCCTGAGTTTCTTGATCCTCCATCTCTAAAAGCAAGAGCTTTAGGTGACTGTTTTGCATCATTTATTCTGTCATTTTGATCCAATCCTTCTTCCACATCAAGCCTGTATTGATCTACCACTTGTGAATCTTCTGCTGTTTCCATGTATTGATAATGCCATCCTTGGTTGTCATCCAATTCAGTGCTATGTCTTGATTCTTCCATTTCAACTTTTTTGAACTCCAACCTAGGGTCATCATACCATTGTCCCTCTTTGTCCCATATGTGAAGCCTATTGTCACTATATTCAAGGGAGTCAAGCCTGGATATAGCTCTAATCTTAGGCAAAATTCTTAACTGTTCTGTGTTCCAACTATAATTTTGTCCTGACATCTCCAGCTATTTGTAGAGACCACTTTTAGCTTTCTCCAAATCTCTTAGCTTATTGTATAAGTTCTAGGAGTCTATGTAAGAGTTGAAGAACTTTTCAACAAATTTCATGGGCCTCTTTGCACAAAAGTCTGTTTCTTTGATGTCATCCTTGTAGCACATTGTACCAGTTTCAACCATCTCTTTGAACCTACCAAGAGAAATCTCCATTGTTACCGTGACCTATTCAAAAAAGTTAAAAATAGTGAGATCCTGAAGAATCCCAGTGAGTCCTCTTTCCTTGCCAAGAAATATTTCTTCATTCCTTTTCTTCCATAGAAACCATAGAATTTCAGAAGATTTAATAAACCAAAAATAATTACTTCTTACATTCAGACCTTTGATTAGACCAGAAAGAATTTCTTTCATAATCATATTAACTGAAGGAGACCATTTATCAATATTACCCATAAAGAAGGACCAGACATACTTCGCATATAGACATTCAAAGAAAATATGAGACACTGACTCTGGCTCATCACATAGAGGACATACAATAGTTTCAACGCCTATGTTTAGTTTGTTTAATATTAGCAACCATTTAAAAGAAGCTTTCTTTGGTTCAAGGACTTTGGACCACAACATTTTAAAGGTTCTACTAAGTTCTACATTTGAAAAGGAGCCAGCCTAAGAGAGGTTGATGTTAAGGTTCTTCTGTCTAATGATACATGCATGCTTATAAAACTCATCAAATTCCTTAGAGAAATATTCCCCTCCATTGTCAGATCTTAACATTTTTATCTTTAATCTTGATTGGTTTTCATGTAAGACTTTGAAATCCTTAAACTTAGTGAAAACTTTAGATTTGTATTTCATAAAATAAATCCATGTAAATCTAGATACATCATCAATGAAGGTGACAAAATAATGAGATTTTCTGATAGAGTCATTATCCACAAGTCCAAACACATCTATATGAATAATCTCTAAATTTTATTTTGCTCTAATGCTTCCTAAAGGAAAATATGTTCTAGTTTTTTCTCCAAACACACAATGCTCATAGAAATCAAAGTGCTCATCAGAATAAGAGAAACCATCCAACAAATTTTTATCCTTAATATTTTTCAAAACATTATTACTTGTGTGTCCCAATCTATGGTGCTACAACATACAAGTGTTTTTAGAAGCCTCAGAAACATAAGAGGAATTACAAACTGTAGTGGCATCTAGCCTAAACAAGGTCTCCAATCTCTTCAGGCCTTTGCTACCACCAAGTTTCCTCTCACAAATTTGCAACCATGCTTATCAAATGTTACATGCATTCCCAAATCATTCAACTTCAAAACTGAAATAAAATTTCTAGCTAATCTAGGAACATGTAAAACACTAGGGAGGGTTTTAATCCTCCCATCACTGAAACACAATAATACCTTGCCTTTCCAACTATCGTATATGTAGAGTTGTCCCTAAGGTACACTTTACCTCCATCATACTCTTAGTATATAGAAAACCATTCCTTATGTGGGGTCATATGATACAAGCATCCTAAGTCAATCAACCAATGATCATTAGAAACAATAATGTATGCAAAAAGTAAAACATCTTCACTTACATTAGAGGACTTCTCAAAAGCAGTCTCCCACTATTTCTTTGGATTTCTGCACTCCTTTTTCACATGTCCTCTCTTTTCGTAGTTCCAACAATTAACTTTGTTCTTCTTCCCAAGAGTCTTAGATTGGCCCTTAGACTTGTCTTTAGCCCCCTTTTTGATCTCCTTTTGGTCCTCTATCTTTGGACTTTCTCCTCACATTGAGAGCCTCAGTGTTAACCTCAGAAGTCTTCTTCCTCATCTCATGTGCCAACAAAGTTTTAACAAGATGATCCAACTTCAGATCTTGAAAGTTAACAGTAATAGAAAAGATAAAATTCTCCCAAGATTTAGGTAAAGAACAAAGTAAAAGTATAAATTTATCTTCCTCTGCAACTATAGTGCATCTATGGAATCAAGTTGACCCAAAAGCAAATTAAAATTGTTCATATCTCTACAATAGAATCACCCTCTTTCATTTTAATAGAAAATAATTTCTGCTTTAAGTAAAGCTTGTTTACCATGCTCTTGGCTTGCTAAATCTCACCCAATCTTGTCAAGAGTTTATGTGCAGTCTCTTCCTTTGAGACATTTAGTAGGATAGAATCTATAAGACATAGTTAGATAGTTCTCCATGCCTTCTTATCCAACCTTTCCCTTTCATTTGGACTCACATAATCGGGCTTCTCTTTTTGAACAACCAACCATTAGTTTCGTTCTTCTAGCAAATCCTCCATTTTCATCTTCCACAACTCAAACCCCATTTAGTTGAACTTCTCAATGTCTAATCAAGATGTTGAAGCAGTGGTGGATGCAACCATAATATCAACTCAAGGTCTAAAAACACAAATACAACCAAATCCACCACTGCAGCTGCACAGCCTTCACACTACCACACAAGAGACAAAGCTAGCCAGGCTCTGATACCAAAATGTTAGAAATGAAGACAACAACTATTTAAACCAAAATCTAATTACAATATGTAAATGATCTCAAACAATATAATATCAATGGAGATTGCATTTAGAAATCAAATCACAACATAGGAACAAACACCATAAAAGAATGACACAAGATATAACGTGGAGAAAACCCTTTCGAGTAAAAATATCCACCAAGAAAAGAGGCTCAAGTTGTATTATCTTTAAAATTGAATAACATAATAAATGCACTTCCTTCTTTTTTCCAACCTTCACTTCAGCAGTAATTGTGCACAAAAAACTATCATTCTACAATAATTACATGACAATTTACTTATAGAAGTGTTTTCCATCCAATCTACGTGTCCACTTTCTCTCTCTTGAGAATCTCCAACATGCAAACATTAAATGTCTTCTTACAAGCTCATGACACTTGTCCAAAGTCAACCATGCAAAGTTGGGTGCCGAAGGCTAAATATGGTCTCTTAAAGAATCTTATGACATGTCATAACCATCATAGATTCCTCTAGAAAGTATCTTCCCAAGATGGGCGCCTAGAGCTAACCATAGCATCTTATACTTATTAAATATCCATTTTATGTTGTCATAGTGTCATAGAATCTTATGAAAACTTGCATCTGTCAAGATTCTCTTACATGCACTCACTAAACATTATGACATGTGTCATACATGCTAAAAATAATAGATTCCTTCAACGTGGCGCCTACCCTCATTTACTCATATTTTTAAAATTGCCAACCGTAAATGTCATTCCATAATTACCTCTAGTAAAACTAGAATTATCACTGCTAGTAAAATTACCTAATTCCCTTATGGGTAATTACAAATTACAAATAATAAAATGGAATAAATATAATATTGGGATTTACAAGTTTAATGACACCTTATCCCAAAAGGATCTTATAGTCCTTATAGGTGCTAACAAGTGCATTATGTGTCAACATCAATAAAATTAAAAACTTAGTGATCAACACTTCTAGAGTTTATTCATTAAATTAGTCGACTAGAGGCATGATAGAGTGATCTAGAGAATGTCAAGTGTCAAGCCTTCACTAGCCCAATTATTGAAGAACTAAATAAGGGTCATGTGCCTATCATAAGCTTGTTTTTCCCCACCATATGGTCTTTAGTACTTTAATCATAACCGTCTATTCTTATGGATGATTAGCAACTAGTGTAAGTGTGAGTGTGAGATCGTGATGGGCCAAATAGTGGCAATGGAGGGAAAAAATCGTGTGAAAGTGTTAGCCAAAATCATGAAACACTTTTTTAGGCTTAGATTTTGGCTTGGTAAGTGGATATTCATTTTGGGAAAATGAATATCCATTTCCAAAATGCATATCCATTATGGAAAAATGCTTAAAAAAACATTTTTCCATAATGGATAATCATTTCTTCCATTTTGGTTTAAAAAAGTTTCTCCCCAAAAATTAGGCTTGGGAATCCAATCCCTGCATTTTCCACGTGAATGAAGAATTGAGATGTTTTTACATCTTTTCCTCAACATTACGCTTGATGGTGATGGACTTTGTTTTATCCAAATTTAATAAAATCGAAGGGGTATATTCAGGACACTATCGAGATTTTAAAAATAGATATCTGATTATAATTTTAATAGGTAATTATTAATAATTTTCTATGTGCAATATGTCTGGATTCCTGAGAGATGCGGTGATTGAAAAACATCCAAAACTTTCAAACCATTTAACCTTTTTCAAATATGAAAGTTGTGTCATACTCTACACTTTTCTAGCTACAGGTCTTAAAATATTTGAATTTCATATTTTTGACCAAGTTAGGTTGGTTGGAAAATTAGTTTCTAATAATTTTAAAAAGTTGAAGTAACAAATTCATAACTAATTATTTACTTACAAAAAATATCATAAAAATATGTGTCACATCTAGGCATGTGTCCTCTACTTGTATCTAAAGATTAAAAAAAATAAAAAATTTCTCATACTTAGGTTGGCCGGAATGACACCTACTTTTTATTTTTTTCAAAAATTTTAGTAGTGCCTCATTGAATTATCCAATTTTAACCAAATAATTTTTTTTTTCGAAAAAAAAACTAGTATCCCATAAACTACATTCAATTTCCTACAAATTTTATTTCTACATATTTTTCAAATTATATAGATAACCCATTTGAATTTTCATGTGAAGTTGCTTAAGTCTATTTTTTAGCAATTTCATTACCACTTAGAGGTATTGTTTGGCCCATCATGATCTTGCACTCACTCATAAATGCATAGACCAACACGAACCCAAATATGAATTCCAGAGTTTGACACCACCTTCTCTAATAAACGAAGAGGGAATTAACAAATGAAGAAATTAAGATCTAAACTTACCAAAGGAAATTATTTCTTCTATAAAATCACATTCTCTTGCTATGGGTAATATTAATAAAATCCTATAAATAGTTCAAACAAAAAACTTTGGTCCAATTTCTAGTAACTTAAATGGGGTGTCACAACATCAACCTGTCATCTACTTCTCAAAAAAATATCCATTTATGGAGTCATCATTTTAAATCATTGTAGGCATATTAAATTGAGCACACTACTTCTAACCATACCATAAAGCATTAAAATTCTCCTCTATATAAGCATACCCATGCCAACCATCTTGTCACATCATATTTAAATAACACATGTTTACTTCGATCGCATGAGCACATGCAAACCCCTTGGATGATATTGTTGATTTCTCCTTTCAAAAATGAGTATAATTAGATCTGCCATATTATTTGATACCATATGTTATTTTCATGTTGTATAATGATAAGCACATACATCTTTAGGCCCACAAGATCACCAGTGCATATTCACACTAGCCAATACTGATGAGCACATATGATTCCCCAAACAATGTATGATAGTCGTAGAACAAAACAATCCTAGGGTCATCATGACCCCACTCTAAACCAATAAGAACTGACTTTTAACAAAGTTGTCTAAGCCCTTGGATCATCCATATCACCATAAAATATCACAATTCATAATTTTGATAACATCATGACCACACATAGAGCTCAGGTGTCCCACCACAATACTTTGCACCATAGGAAATGCAACCTACAAAACACACATGTGAAAAACAAATAAAGGGAGAAAGGGAACCCACCATGCATGTTGACACAACACACATGGACCAATGGCATAATGTAGGCATGCATTATTTAATTTCATCTCATAGGAAGTGCTTGGTTTTTTTGATTTCATCATCTGCACACATTTGATGGCTCACATAATATGAGAGAAAAGATAAGCTCTAACACACATGAAGAATGTTTGAACCACATGATATTCCACATCAATGCAAAGATCAATAGTCCTTGCACAACTTGTACTGACATCAACACAAAGATTAATGGTCTAGAGAAGAACATGCTAACATGATTAAATTACACACAAGCAAATAGGAAAAGAGGGGCATACCAACAAATTACATGGTCCTATTATGCATGAAGGATTAATTTTTCTCATCATGGAGCACATAAAAACCATGTTACCTAGCGCAAAGGTGAAGCAAAGTGTTGAGAAAAAAGGAAAAGTTCCCATCATGGACTACTCTACCTCTACGGATGGAGAAACTGGGGAAGATGATGAGGACCCAGATTGGGCTAGGGATGAGGTCTTTATGGAAGTTCTCTCCACTCCACATTCCTTTGAGGTGGAGGAGGAGGTAATGCCTAAACAGAGAAAAAGGACTTGTGAGAAAAAAAAAATCCAACCAAACAGAGTAGAAAAGAGTAGGACTCCTGGTCCATGGGCTCTACCTTTGGGGGAGTTGGTGATGAAGGGTACATGGAGGAGAAGGGAGGTAAACAAAAGAAACATAAGAAGAAGTAGGGCAAGTAAAACTAGGGTGCATGCACAAAGATGAGTCCACTTAAGGTGGAAGTTTTGGAGTTAGAAAAAATTTTGAAATCAGGTAACTAAAAATAGGATCCCATTATAGATCAGGATCCCGAGCCTAAAATCTAGAACATGATCCCGTTTCTTAGTGGGATCCCAAACCTAGGACCAAAAAATAGGATCCCGTTTTGTGAAAGTATGAAATTTTTAAAAAATAGCCTGCAAGCCCATTTTCCCCAGCGACATGCGACAAAGAGAACGGGATCATGAGTGCAAGGAGACCATTTCTAGCCATCAAAAGCTCAAGTAAGTGGATTTTTCCACATTTTCAATTTCTCAATCATCTGTGATGCATTTTTTATATGTTTTCCTTTGTGTTTTAGTGTAAAATACAATCAAAATCTAAAACCTAGACTATTATTAGGGTTTGACATTATGAGTTGAATAGATGTATGTAGACATTTTAGTTGTAAAATACAATTGAAATTTTGAAAGACTGTATCATATAAAAGGATAGATTTTGAACAAACTATCAAAATTTTGTTTAAATTTGAGAATTAAATAGCTATATTTAGACATTTTAGTTGTAAAATACAATTGAAAATTTAAAAATATTGTATCATATGAAAGGAGAGATTTTAAACAAACTGTCAAAATTTGATTTCAATTTGAGAGTTGAATAGCTGTATTTAGACATTTTAGCTGTAAAATAGAATTGAAAATTTGAAATGATTGTATCATATGAAAGGAGAGATTTTGAACAAATTGTCAAAATTTATATAGCATTGGGATGATATATATAGTTGGTTTTTATAAAATTTACTTATACTAATTTATGTCATTGTATTTTAAAGGCATTATTGATTAGATAACTATCATGTAAAAAAATTACAACAAACCATAATCAAAACTTTATCACTTCCTTCATAATCAAACCTTTATCAATCCATCTCCATGGTTTCCCAAATCTAAATAGAAAATAAAGGCCCTTGAAATGTTGTAGCAATAATGTCTAAGGATGCAAATTAGGTATCTAATAGAAAATTCCATCTCATTTCAGCTTTAGGACCTCTTTGGACCTTCATTTTTAATCATTTTTTGCTTCAAACGTGTACCTGTACAACTCAAAATCATGATGTTTCCATGGATGGAACAACAAAATATCTCCATTCCATCAACTAATATCTTTCTCTAGCTAGATCATCACTACAATCACAAGTTAAACAAGGGTAGGTGCACAAAGATGAGGGACCAAAATAGGGTCTTAAGTTGCCACTTTTTTCTGAAATCAGGAAACATTGATGTTGGATGAGAAATTGAAGATAGCTACACTCAAAATTTGAAGATGGAATGAAAACAAGAGTTGTAGTGCTCTGAATCTAGTTTCTAAACTACTAATTTTTTCCAAAAATGGTTGAGATTAAGGGGTTCAAAAAGGGGGAGCACACAAATTGGTCTTGTTTTTCTAAAAAAAACATAACATAGTGTCTGGTGTGCTCCCCCTAAAATGTTAATTTTTTTTAGTATTTTAATAATTGCTCTAGTGAGAAATTAGCTAACACCATGTAGTTTATCCCTTATTTTTCTAATATTTTTTTAATGAATAATTGTTTTTTTAGTAATTTTTAAAGTAGACACATCCTGAAAAACAAAAATTTGAGCATACTCCCCCCTAAAATGTTTGAAAACTAATCAAAAATCAATTTTTTTTTTAATTCATGTAAAATGGAGTCTAGTTTCTAAAAATATAGCTTATTTCAATTTTTGATGAATGGTTAAAAAAAAAGTCAAAAATACTAGACACTAGTTTTTAACAAAAACTAGACACACTAACAAAAGAAATTCAAGATGAAACACTAAATGTACTCAAAATGTGAAAAAAGTTATATGGTTAGATAGATAATAGAGAGCTTAAGATTATGGTGGTATTTTTTTTGAGTTTTCATTGAAAAAAGTGCCATCCTGATGGGGAACATGCTCCAGACTATCTCTAGATTTTGGTAAAAACTAATAAAAACACGTCAAACAAAGTTGAGCATAATGCGAGCGTGTTATAATGTGCTCACGTTATGATGAGCATAACTGGAAATACACATGCCAATTGCATTTTCTTGAAAGTTTCTAAAGCCTTTTCAATTTGCATATCTTGCAATCATTGCATTCCATTATAGAACATCTCTTTGATGTGTTACGTCTTACAATTGACATGCCTTGTCTATGCTTCTACACTTTACATACATGTCTACAAGGGCAGCTACACTTCCTATCGTCTCTCTCTATTTCTCTTCCCTCTCTATGTCCTACCCTTTCTCTGAGTCTCTGCTTCCCTCCCCTCTCTACCTCCCACCTTCTGTCTCACTCTCTTCTTCCCTCCCCTATCTACTACTGTCTCTCTCACTCTCTACTTCCCTCTCTTATTTACCTCCTACCCTCTTTCTGAGTCTTTACTTCCCTTGCCTCTCTACCTCCTACCTTCTCTCTCACTCTCTTCTCCCCCTCCCTCTCTACCTCTTACCCTCTCTCTCACTTTCTACTTCCCTCCCCTGTCTACCTCCTACCCTCTCTCTCAATCTCTGCTTCCCTCCCCTGTCTACCTCCTACCCTCTCTATCTCTTCTTCCTTGCCCTGTCTACCTCCTACAGTCCTCTCCCACTCTCTACTTCAATCTTGTCTCTACCTCCTATCCTCTCTCTCACTCTCTACTTCCCTCCCCTCTCTACCTCTCCTCCTCATTCTTCCCATCCAATGAAATTTCATAAATTATCTTGTTTCTATTTCATTGAATCCCAATTTATATCCTCATCCATATTTACATGTCCTATTTTTCTTACATTTCCATGTCCTTTGTCGACAAGGGAGAGCGAGAGGGAGGAAAAGGGAGAGAGGATGGAGATGGAGGGGAGAGAAACTTGGGAGAGATACCTAGTGATAGGGAGAGAGAGATAGAGAGTCTTAGTTTTCTTGTTTTGGAGAGAGAGAGGGGGTGGGTCAGGTTTATGAGTTTAGGGTTGCTTAAGTTTAGGTTTTAGGGGAATCATTTAGGGTTTAGGGGTTTAGGGCTACTTAAGTTTAGGGTTTAGGGTTTTAGGTTAGGGTTTAGGGGTTTACAATTGCTTAGGTTTATGGTTTAGGGTTTAGAGAGAGAGTGAGGGGATCGATAGATATTGGGAGAGATCTAGTGATGCAGAGCACACAGTGGAAGAAATTCAAACAAGGGTGAAATACCCACCAACCCACATTACAGCTTTAAAAATCCTTTCTTAAAGTCTACATAACATCAAACCATAGACATTCTTCTAATATTGGTAAGACAACATACAATCGAAAAGACTTTCCCAACTCTTACCACAAACATACTTCATGCCGATGTATCCATTACTTCCTCCTTCGCTGTGACTCCTTCCGTCGGTGTAACTTAAAACTCTTCCACCGATCTGCTTCTCTTCTCGATATGCTTAATACCAAGCTTCATCTTCAGTGAGACTTCTTGCATCAGTCCATGCTAAGTCTTTCCTACCAACACATCGATGAACTAACCTTGTATATGCAAGACTTGACTTTCTACTCCTGGTTCTCCTTACTGTTGCTACCAGTCACCCCTTTGTATCCGACGCTTGTACATTCTCAATGTACATTAATTACATACAACCTCGACATACAATTGTGAGATACACACAAAATGTTCTTCACATACCTTTACGATAGACACACAAATTGTTCTCAACATACATTTAGAATATGCATTCGGTGGGACCGACCATTTAACTTTCATGATATGTCGATACACTATCGGCTAGACTTCCAATATCAGAAGATTCCAACATTCTCTCTCCGACACCTCTAGTCCTCTCGATGCATAACTTAACTGTTCACAACCGGTCATCTAAAGCATGATCAGGCATATCACCAACAATCAAAGGTAGACCAATGTATCTAAACAAGGTCTTCTTTGTAAAGGACTTTTCAACTGATCTTTTCCTGACTTCTTGTGCCGGTCACACAAAGTATCTTCAGATTAACTACTGATCCTCCTCTAATGGTCTCGACCCACTGTAACTCTGCAACTACATAGATCTTTTAATCCCACAACCTAGCACATGACGATGGTAGGATCTCTCAACACCTTTGTATGCAATCGTGTAGACACAACACCCAAACGAACAAAACAAAAAAAATGAAAGAACTGTACAACCATTCCACTGATTTCAAATAAATCTAATCGGTGGAATGGACTAAGAATCCATATCGACCACAAAACAAAAATTTAATTGCACAGAGAAAACCTAAAGAATTCGGAAAGGAAGAAAGATGCACAATACGTAACAGGACTTTATAATTTTATTTATTTTCTTTTCAGATGCTCTGTTTCACAATTGCATATCACACTCCTCTCCAATCTAATTTGATCTCTCTAATCTAATTACATTCGATCTGCTCTGGGCATTTATCTACTTGCCCTGAGTAGTACCAACCTGACTCCAAGTGGCTGGGAGACCAATCCAAGCGGCTAGGAGACAACCGTCTAACAACCTCCAACTGCCTAACAACCTTTGTGATTACAGATTGACAAGTGTCCTTGGGACTTACAAAATGAACCTAGATACAAACTAAAATGACATGCATTGGTCAAATAGACCTTATTACATAAATGGTCTTCTAGGACCTTATTAAAAATAACAAAATGAACATTAGACACATCATGAATTTGAATGCCTCATGGAGGCCACTGTGAATTAGGTGTTCCTACACCATACACCCCACCGAGAAAAGAACTCATGCCCCATGAGTTAATTCTTGGTCTTGCTCCACCTTTATCCTCTGCTATCTCATGTCTTCCCCATGATCTCTGGACTGTAACCTACTACCATGGAATCAAAGACTCATGCCTAGCATTGTAGGCTCTACTCACACCTTGCCATGTGTGAGTGCTTGCAACTAGACCTATCCTTCACTTGCAATTCTTTCTGACTATCATCTCTGCCTGAACACCTGCATTGGAAACCTTGGGTAATGCTTCTTGTACTGCTGCTATGGCAGAATATGTTTGTCTTTCAACTCTTGTTGGTTCTAGAGGACAAACAATGGTCCCTACTATGATAGCATCCTTGTCTTTCTAATCAACTTGTGGCTGCTTGCAGACCTTCTCTATGACCTTCTTCTGATCCATTTCAGACATCACCAACTAAGCTCCATCAGTCAAAACTGAAATCACCTTCAAACTCTGATCCTTAGCAACCCCACTCCTGGTGGTATCCTCAACTGTCCTTGTCCTTGCAGCATTAATCTTCACAAACTCTTTCTTTCCTACCAAAATGACCTCGGCTACCTTCTTTGCTTCAGCATCCTCCTGCAATGGTGTCATCACAAAAGTCCTCCCATCCTTCTTGATGGTGTAGGTGTTAGCATAACCATCATACAATGCTCTCCTATCAAATTGCCATGGCCTACCTAAAAGTAGGTGACAACATTCCATGGGCAAAATGTCACATTAAACCCTATCCTGATATTCTCCAATCTGAAAATCAACATATGTCTGTTCATATACCAAAAGTGATTGGCTATCACTTACCCAAGATGCTTTGTAAGGGGTTTGATGAGGAATCCTTTCTACGTTCAATTTATCCTCCATTTCCCTAGACACCACATTATCTGTTGAACCAGAGTCTATTACTACCTTGCATATTTTACCTTTGCTTTTGTAATTAGTCATGAAAAGTGCTCTCCTTTGTAGCATGTCCTTGGATGTCTTCAAGAGTGCTCTCCTTAGCATTAATGCTTCTCCATCTAGAACTGGGGCTGCACTCCCAATTGGAGGGGTAACACTTTCATCTACCTCCTCTTCTTGCACATATTGAATCCTCTTGTCATTCTTCCTATCACCTCCTGATGGTGAACCTTGCCTTTCTGGACATTTAAATGCTGGGTGACCAATTTCATTACAATGATAACATCTCCCAGTGAAAACATTAGAACCTCTACCACCTCCAAATCTACCTCTTGTGCCTCTCCATCCACCCCTGAAATCAAACTGCTCTTGTCCTTTACTATTCTCTCCTCGGTTCTCATTGGCTTGTCTTGTTGTAGGGGTTGATCCTTCCCCTCTTATATTTCTGCCTCTTCCTCTCATGGACTTATCTTGCTTCCTTTTCATCTTCTCCTCAATCTTGATTGCCATTTGATAAGATTCTTTTACACTCCTAGGGTTAGCCAAAACTAATTCATCTTGTATGTTCAATATCAAGCCAGCCAAGTATCTAGCAACCTTTTCAATCTCATTCTCATGATGACCAGACCTCATCCTTAATTTATAAAACTCCTCAATATATGCTTTCACATCCATTTCTTTTTGTCTTAAAAATTGAAGATTTTTAAATATTTGAACTTCATAATCCTTGGGTAAGAATTTACCTTTGATTCTTGCTACCATCTTGTCCCATGAAGAAATCTTTGACTTTCCTTGCTTTCTCTGCTCTGATTGTAAGTAATCCCACCATACTAAGGCATGACCTCCCAATTTGGTCTTTGCAATCTTTACTTTCTACTCCTCAGGAACTTCCTCACATTCGAAATGATTATCTAATGCAGCAATCCAATCAAGTAATTCTTCCTCATTTAAACTTTCACTATACTTTGGTACATCAATCTTCACCTTAGGTTTGTCATTCTTGATTGCCCTTAACAGTTTTGCAAATCTCTGACCTTCAGGATCCAGATCTTCATCTACATCTTCAAATTCTTCACCATCCTCTTCTTTTTTTGATTCACTTTCTTCCACTTATCTTCTTTTGTTCACCTCCAAGGCTGCAAGCCTGGCTTGAAGGGCTTCTGTAAGCTCTTTCATTTTTGTCATCTCTTTAGCATGCTTTTCCTTCATCTCTTGCAACTCTCTAGCAGTGCCAGCATTTTTCGGAGGCATCTTGCTAACTTGTTTTTGCAACCTCTCAGTCCTTCTACTTCTGCCTTCTCAATGACAGAACTGAACACACAACTGCCTAGACCTTTTGTTAGGCTCTGATACCAATTTGATGCACAACACACAGTGGAAGCAATTCAAACAGGGGTGATATACCTACCAACCCACATTACAGCTTTAAAAATCCTTTCTCAAAGTCTACATAACATCGAACCATATACATTCTTCTAATATCATTAAAACAACATATAGTCAGAAAGATTTTCCCAACTCTTACCGCAGACATACTTCATGCCAATGTATCCATTACTTCCTCCTTCACTGTGACTCCTTCCGTCGGTGTAACTTAAAACTCTTCCACCGATCTGCTTCTCTTCCCGATATGCTTAACACCAAGCTTTGTCTTCGATGAGACTTCTTGCATTGGTCTATGCTAAGTCTTTACTGCCAACACACCGATGAACTAACCTTGTATATGCAAGACTTGACTTGCTACTCTCAGTTCTCCTTACCGTTTCTACCAATCACCCCATTGTATCCGATGCTTGTACATTCTCAATGTACATTCATTACATACAACTTCAACATACAATTGTGAAATACACACAAAATGTTCTTCACATACCTTTGCAATATACACACAAATTGTTCTCAACATACATTCAGAATATGCATTTGGTGGGACTGACCATTTGACTTTCACGATATGTCAATACACTATCGGCCATACTTCCAATATCAGAAGCTTCCAACCTTCTCTCTCTGACACCTCCATTCCTCCTGATGCATAACTTAACCGTTCACAACCAGTCATCTAAAGCATGATTAGGCATATCACCAATGATCAGAGGTAGACCAATGTATCTAAACAAGGTTTCCTTTGTAAAGGACTTTTCAACCGATATTTTCCTGACTTCCTGTGCCGATCGTACAAAGTATCTTCAGCTTAATTGCTAATCCTCCTCTGATGGTCTCGACCCACTACAACTCTGCAACTACACAAATCTTTTACTCCCACAACCTAGCACATGACGATGCTAGGATCTCTCAACACCTTTGTATGCGATCTTGCAGACACAACACCCAAATGAACAAAAAAAATGAAAGAACTGTATAGCCATTCCACTAATTTCAAAGAAATCTAACAGGTGGAATGGACTAAGAGTCCATATCGACCACAAAATAGAAATTTGATTGCACAGAGAAAACCTAAAGAATTTAAAAAGGCAAAAAGATGCACAATACAGAACAGGACTTTATTTTTTTTTTTTGCTTTTCAGATACTCTATTTCGCAATTGCATATCACACTCCTCTCTGATCTAATTTGATCTCTCTAATCTAATTACATTCGATGTGCTCTGAGCATTTATCTACTTGCCCTAAGTAGTACCAACCTAAATCCAAGTGGCTGGGAGATCAATCCAAGTGGTTGGGAGACAACCGTCTAACAACCTCCAACTGCCATGGCCAGAGACATAAGCAGAGATGATTGAGAGGTAGAGGGATGATAGAGAAAAGGAGATAAGGGTTTAGGGTTTATGGTTGGTATATATGATGTATAGAATGTTGTAAATGACTAACATATTGGTACTTATGATGTTCTGATGGCTCTTGTGGCTGACAGAGGGTAGAATGACACCTGTGACTGGCTAGGTGTAGAATGATGCTTGTGATTGATAGGTAGGTGCTATTAAGGAGCATATTGGCACATACGATATACAAAATGGTGCAAATGACTAACAAATTGACACTATGATCTTCTAATGGCTCCTAGTGAGGTATTTGTTTGATTTTGATTTTTTTTGGGATCATTTGAGATGAAGCTTAGATTGATTTGGGATGGAGTTGGGATGAAATGGATTGGTTTAGGGATTATGAGAGGTGATAAGAACTAGATTAGGAATGATTTGGGAATGATTAGAATAGTTTTAGGGATGGTCTAAAGTGGTTTAGTGCTGATTAGGGAATGATTAGAATGGTTTAGGAATAGTTTAGGGATGGTATTTGAGATGAAATCCATGTTGATTGGAAAATGATTAGGGATGAAGTTAAATTGATTTGGATGTGATTTGGGATAGTGTGAAGTGGTTTAGGGATGATTAGAAGTGGTTTAGGGATGATTAGAGTTGAAATTGAATGGATTAGGGATGATTTGGGATTGATTAGGAATGAATTTAGTTGGAATGAAAGCTTAATGTTTTCATGTTTTCACGTTAAAGAGATTGGGAGAGATAGGGAGATAGAGGTTTAGGGTTGCTTCCAAGTTTTATGGTTTAGGGATTAGGGGTTTAGGGTTTCTCATTTTTAGGGCTTAGGGGTTAGGGGTTAGGGTTTAGGGGAATTATTTATGGTTTAGGGGTTAGGGGTTAAGGTTTAGAGGTTTAGGTTTATGGTTTAGGTAGAGAGGAAAATAGGGAGATACAGAGGAGACTGCGCCTAGGAGAGATATCTATGTCTCCTCTATCCCTCTCTCTAACTATACCTACCTCTCTATCTCTCTCTCTCTCTCTCTCTCTCCTTGTCTCTCTATCCTTCTAGATCTCTTTCAATCCCCTCTCTCTAACTCTAGCTTTCTCTCTCTCTCTCCCTCACTATTTGAGGTTTACACGAGTTTAGGGTTTCTCAAGTAAATATGGTTTAGGTTTTAGGGTAAGGGTTTAGGGGAATTATTTAGGCTTTAGGGTTTTAGGGTTACTTCCAGGTTTTATGGTTTAGGGACCTTAGGGATTTAGGGGTTTAGGGTTTCTCATTTTTAGGGTTTAGGGGTTAGGGGTTAAGGTTTAGAGGTTTAGGTTTATGGTTTAGGTAGAGAGGTGAATAGGGAGATACAGAGGAGACTGAGCCTAGGAGAGATATCTCTATCTCCTCTATCCCTCTCTCTAACTATACCTACCTTTGCTTCTAGGTTTTATGTTTTAGGGACCTTAGGGGTTTAGGGGTTTAGGGTTGCTGGATTTTAGGGTTTAGGGTTAGGGGATAGGGTTATTTAGGGTTTACGGTTTATGGTTTAGAGGTTTAGGTTTATGGTTTAGGTAGAGGGGAGAATATGGATCCCTATCTCTATCTCTCTAGACATATGGATCCTTATCTCTTAATCTATCCCTCACTACCTCTCTCTCCTCCTCTGAATCTCTCTCCCCATCCTTCTACCTCTTGAAATCTCTCTCCCTATGTCTCTAGACATCTCTTGATCTCTTTCCCTATTGAGCTATCTATCCTCATAACCCCATCTCTTAGTATGCCCCTCTCTACCTCTCTCTCTCTGTATTTCCCTATCTATCTCTCCCTTGCTAGATCTATCTCCCTACATCTCCCCTCTCTCTCTATATATTTATCTCTATCTTTCTCCCTCTATAGACCCCTTTCTCTATCTCAATCCCCATCTCTCCCTTTCCCCATCTCTATCTCCACCCATCCTCTCTATCTCCATGTCCCTCTCTATCTCTCCATGTCTCTCTCTATCTCTCCATGTCTCCTGATCCCTCTTTATATATAGGATAGAGAAATGAAGAGAGAGAGACAGAGACTCTCATGTAGATACAAGGTTACCTAAATATGTTATCATACTTTCTAGAATGTGCTCACGTTATAACATGATTGCGTTCTTGGAATCACGGAAAATGGTAAAAAAGCATGTGGGATCCGTGTTTCAGACCCCACATGCCTGTTATTCCTGCTTTTCATGAGTATATTGGACAAGAAAATGCTTTTCATGTTGGTTGACTAATTGAGAATCATTTTTATATGAATCCACCACCTTTTTTTGTTTTTTCAATGTAGAAGAAGTGATTTTTCATGTTTTTAGAGAAAATTTGATTATTTAAACTAAAAGTTTCATGTTTCATGTGTGATTTTGTTTCAAAGCTAATTACCATTGATAAATAGATTGAATTTGATGATATATGTTTGTTTTTTATATAAGTTTTACTAATCCTATTCTAGAATTATATAGAATTGATAGTCAAACTTGAGAAAAACAAGAATTTGAGGATTTTGAAGCCATCTTTTGGAGAATTGGTCAACTGCAATATTGAATTCTAAGGTATGTTCAATTTTAATTCACATATATATGTTCTTATGTTCTTTATGTCTTTAAATGTCTTTATGTCTTTATGCTTTTTATGTTCTTTATGTTCTAAGACATATATGTGTCTAGGTATATCAGTTAGTTCAGTCAAAGGGACTCCAAATTCCTCATGTTTCCACCTTGTTTCGGCCCTTCATGCCTTTATTTCACCTATTTTCAACTATACAAGAGAAAACCATTATCAAATACTTCATAAAATAATTTTAGTGAACAATTGTTTGTCATACTCATATTTGAGTGTATACATGGAGCCAAAATTAATTTTGGAAGACTCTTAATTTTTTCCCTAGGATGATATAGAAGGATTTATTCCTTAATACATGCATAATTCAATTCATTTAATAGAACCATGCATGAAATGATAGTTTTCTTACAAAAATGGAGGAAATGAGCACCACAAACTATTTGACAAATTATTACAACTCACTTTGATACCACATAAGATGATACAAAGGGAGTTACAAGGAGATAAAACACTAAAAATGAGGTTTTCATGAGTGTAGGACAGTCATGTAAGTCTATAAAATAGTCCACTATCATAGTCTATATAACTCTACTGCCATGTATGATCCTGTCATGCCCACTTTTGTCGAGTGGCCATGACATAGAAAACAACATGTCATGTCCACATTTGCCATGTAGTCATGACATGAACCACCAAAAAATATTCCACTTGTCCCTAAAACCCTGTCACACTAGACAGGGGAGATAGACATGGTGCGAGATAAAATGACTACGACTATTCACAATACATTACAATATGCTTTCCCAATCTAGGTCATAGCTCTTAAAGTTTGAAATACAACATAGAAATTAACATGGTTAAATGTAAGAGTTAAGGCACAAGTTCTAAGGGCCCGACCTAGGCCTCGAGGCTCATCCAAGATGGCCTTGCCTACGTAAAGTGCAAAGGCTTCGTAGTTTGACAACTTTACTTTCAAGAAACCCAATTGGCTGTCCAAAATCTATCTTCTGAGATGCAATTTTTTTTACCAAATTGACATCTCCTCAATCACATATTTCATTACACTAATTCATATGATAATAATAGAAACAATAGTCTGAGGTGAAAGATTTAACATAGTATCTTGAAAGATCAACTAGTCTACACACAACCATCTTCTATAACAAGGATTAACTAGGTGAGCTAGGGATAAACAACTAGGGTAATAATCTATTGGGTCAAAAAAATCCAAGACATACCTTTCGTAGGTTTAATAGGTCACCACAATTTGATACAATGCTTTCCTAGAATTTTCACAATGAAATTCTAGTAATGTCATCATAGATGCTAAGAGCCTAAAACCAAAAGTATAGAGAATGAAATCACCTTACTAATGCATGTAATAACTACTCACTTATAATAATTGAAAGAACATCCTTTACACATACTCGAATAAAGACGACTTATCTTAAATTACAAAAAAATACTATAACTCTTCGTCAAAACATTTTAATGACAAGTAACCAAAGTTTAATGCTAAAGAACTCACCTAGCTAATAAGGCTTATCTATCTAGAACACAACAACTAACACCTTACAATACAACAAATATATTTATTTCTGCCACGATGAAGATTTCTTTCTAACACCTTCCTTCCATTTTGAGCATGCCATCTACCATGATACCAAACATATTGAGAGTGACCCAACTACATCTTATGAGCACCTTAATAGAATATCAAGGAGGTAATATAAATATTTACTAGTCTTAAAGGAAGTTTTACACTAATGAGGTAATCCTAATTTTCCTAGTTTATTAAAAATGATAATGTAACTAAATTTAAATAATTGCATTTAAAGAAATGATACCCCTTAAAGAGTAATACTACGTTGAATAATGCATATATACTTTCTAAAGGAAAATTTCCCCCTTTTTTTAAAACAATTTTAAGATAATTTCCTATTTAAGAATACAAGATAAAAATCATTCTTTTTTTTTTTATAATACAAGATAGAAACTTTCTTTATAACCAGATAAATACTTCCTATAAAAATAATTTATTTCCTTACTTTTTTTTTAAAACATAAAATATACAATTCTTGTTCACTATATAAATAAGAATAATTCAAAAGCATTATTATAATTTAATATGCTTCTAAAGAAGAATAGTTTCTAATAAAGAAAATTTTAGTTTCTAATTAAATCTTTAAAAGTGAGAATTCGGTGGGATTTTCTTTACTCCTAAATAAAGCATCTTTTATGATTTAGGAAGTAAATCCATTCATAACTTTAAATAAAAGGAAATGGAATCTCTTATGCAAATAAATGAAATCTATTATCAATTGAAATCATTTATAACTGCTAAAATATGTAAGGCCATAAGAATGCAAGGGAATTATTACTAAGTAATGTAACATTTTAAGAATGCAGAGAGTATAATTTACTTTCAACGCATATACAAGGCATGTGAATGGTTTGATAGAATGTTTTAAAGAGATGTCAAAACATGGAAGGTAATGATCACTGGATATGCACAGAATGGATTGGTTTGAAAATGAAATATTTTATTCATATGCTATTTACTGTAGCCACGAGCAAGACGTTATGTTGGGAAGAGCTTTTTCGTTATACTTGTCTTCTATGAATTCTTATATTTTGGGCGCTTGCTTTTATTTTTATTTTTTTTTATTTTTGTTTTCATGAATTTCTTAATCGCTTGCAGGCCAGTGAATTATTGAGACATGAGCATACTATTAAGATCTTCGGTATATCTGGTTCAAGTCAATCAAAGGTATTCATCAGAAAAGAATAATTTAACAGTCAAGAAGGGTATAAATTGTCTTTTTATTACATTCAATCCTAGACATAACTAATTGTGTACTCAAGACAATGATCCTTTGTTTACTGAATAGTGATACCTCTAAAACATCTCACTAAACATGCTATAATACTACACAGATATAGGTCATTTAGTTTTCCAGGGTTTCTACAAATCTGGGGCCCCCCAAAAAAAACTTCTCTACTCTAGCTAATATGTTCTTAAGTATAGTAGTCAAATGAGTGTTGCATCTTCCTTAGCTGCCAGTAAAGATAGTTACCAGTAAAGATGATTTCAAGCTGCAAAGTACATAATACCCTAATGAAGACTCAGTGTAGGGAAAAAAAACATAGTACCCTGATAAAGACTCAATGTATAGGAATAGTGAACTCAAAATACAACAAAACAATATACTGATCACAATGATGATAAATAGAAAATCAAATAGTCTTCCCTGTATTGGCACATGAAAGTTATTCTAGCATAAGAAAAATACATAAAACAGTTTGTTTGCATTACTACTTATAGAGTGTGAGAATAAATTTAGCTTCAAAAAGATTTTGGAAGAACGGTTGTAGGCTCTTTAGATCCAATGAGGTCAATGGTGAATTTGCTTGATGCTATCGGATCTACCCTTAGATTTATACAAAATGCTAGTAGTCTCTTCTTTGCATGTTATCTTCCAAAAAGAATTGCTGACAGTTCTTCTTTGCAACAATTCATCCTTGCAATAAATAGATACTATAACAATGATTTGCCTATGTGTTGATATAAGATTAGTGAGCAGTGCCTTATATAATAGTGTTGCTAGCAGAATAGACAAAAAAATAAATAATGTTAGTGAGATGTAGACAATGGCTTTGAGATGCACATTTAGATTCCTCTCAGCAAACTACCATTTTATACATAATAAAACCCAAATTTTAAAAATGTTTTACCAATATCAATGACATTAATATGATTTAGTTAATCTTGGGACAAACATATGAACACTTATCATAACACTCCAAAAAGGGATCACTGTCCTAAATGCTGAGGCTAATATTCACTTGCTAGAAAGGAGAAGCGCTACATTTTGGAAGAATGGCAATGTTGATAAAACATTATACATATATAATGACAATAAATAACAAAAGAACTTAGGATTAATAAGTACAAGGCAGACAAATCAAGCAATATCAGCTGAAACTCAAGGAAGGCACCCTCTGTTGCCAAGAAGGTGAACCTCAAGCCATGTGCCAGCGAAGGCATAATGGGAGGTGGATTTCTGTTAGAAAATATAGATGGAAAAGCTATTCACAAAAAGCCTAAAAGATATGCGGTCTCATGACATGCAACGATTGCAGGAGAAGCACAAATTGGATCGATTAAAGAAAAGAAAGGCTTCCAAACTTATAAGCTAATGCAACTGGTGGCTATAAAGCTAGACTCCACAACCTTTGCCACATCCACGCTGCCTTTGCCAAAATGGAGAAGCAATCGCATGGACAACAAGGATCGTAGGATATACACATAATGGATTTGTTAAAAAGGCTAAAGAAACTTTCCAGCAACTGCATCTGGCTGGTATAAGCAGAATCCCACAACCTGCAATAGCATCCTCCTTGCCTGTGCTAAATGATAGCTTCGAACATGGTAAGGACAACCATGAAAGCATTACTGAAGGGTAATTCCTGTGAGATGTGTTAGTTGGAAATGCTTTGGTAGACATGTATATGGACTATGGTGCATAGATTAAGCATGTGATCTACTCACAAATGCCCAAAGGAAAAAAGGAACACATAGACAACAATGATTGCCCAATATGCGCTAAATGGATTTGTGAAGTAGGCTTCAAGAAGCTATTAACCGAAAGCATTGGCAGGCGTAAAGTCATTATCTACACTTAGTCTTATAACAACTAATCCCAACATATAACAACATATAACTGTATGCTCTGTTGTTTCCTGTCATGGCAATCATTAAACAATTAGTATCACAGAACAAGATAATCAACAACATGAAGTCATAAAACCCACAAAATAAGAACATGACACGGTGTTTTTTTTTTCATGAGTGGAAAATCCCCAAGGGGATGAAAAACCATTTTTCATGGGTGGAAAATCCCCAAGGGGATGAAAAACCACTCGGTTAAATACCGTACTGGCTAAATCACAGGATTCACTGTTTACAAACATTCCTAGACATAATACAGAAACTTTTTACAACTCTTTCATAGAAAAGAAACCATATTTCTAATAGATCCTCAAACTACATATATAGCAGAAAATAGCCAAAGGTCACCTGGAGAGATAACTGCCACAGCCCCATACTTTGCTACTGCCTCCCCACAAGCCATGCCACGAACTCAACCCAAATCCTCTGCACCAAAAACTGTTGTTGCCTCCTTCTCCCCCCCCCACAAAAAATACACGATCATGCCCCCTTCTTATCCTCCTCCCTCTTGTGCCCTATCCGCCCTCCTCCATATCCATTTTGGTAAAGAAATATAACATAAACATGAATTTTACATCCAAGGTTGAATCTTCATCTCTAGTGATATGGACAATAAAAAAATACAACAATACATAAATGCTCTATTGTATTTCATTATGCATCCCATTCCCAAAATCTCTATCTCATCACTTTAAAACCTAGTGAAACCGTCTTTCCCTTCATGTCCAAATAAATGAATCCTACATAAAAGGAGTGTATCCAACTAGGTTTTAAAATAAGTATATTGTATAAGAATATTAACTATTCATCAAATTAATACATTTTGTTATAAATTATGATTAATTCAAGTATCGATCCTCCTTGCATTTGAAGGTCATTTTATAATGCTATGAAAGTTATAATTTATTACAAAATGTTCCTTCTTATTGCATCTATGTACAATGAAATTCATACATTTATACATTGTTTACAATGAATATGTAAAGAGTTCTCTTCCTACAACTATGTGCATGCTACAACTGAGATAAGAGTTTGTGCACATTACAATAATGAAAACCATCACTGTTATGCTACAACAGACTACAAGTCATCTATGTTACATGCTACAACATTTATGTTACTATGGAACACAAATGTACATGCTTACAACAACCAAAACATGTCATCGTGCTAGCTCTTACATTCTCTATTTTCCTTGTCCTTTCTTGACCTCCAAGTGGCCATACTTCTCAAACTCACCCATAGTGAGTGAAATGTACTACTTGCTTGATCTACAAGTGAAAAACTTGAACACAACTCAATCCATAGGAAAAACTTAGAGTGCTAATCAAATGCCCCTACAAATGAAAGCAACTCACACTTATCTCCTTTGCAAATCAAGTAAATACTCTATCCAAGTATCATTATGTACTAACATCATTCAATGTTGATGTAGACTCATGTGAGAGTTGTTCTCTCTTTGAATTTGATGTTTTACTGTGCTTTTTTTCCCTTTGTTGTTTCTTACTCTTGCATTTGTCATTTGGGTGAATCTCTAGATGAAGCTTCCAACACTTGTCATAACAATATCCGCCAACCTTGAAATAAGACCAATAGTTATTAGCTTTGTACATATGAACTAGATGAGGCATCTAAAAAGATTATGTTTACCAACTAGAACCAACTAAACCACTCTTCAAGTCACAAGGATCCCCTCTTAGCAACCAATCTGCCCAAGCCCTCAAATCCTAGTAGCCCTACTTAAGGGGTTTTTCTGACTTATTTTTGCCATAAGGTTTCAAACCCAAACTTTAATGAATGTCTATAATACCCATTACCAAGTTGTATAACATATCTTAAACTCAATATAGACTCCTTTGGACAATATGCCTCAAAACTGACCTTATTTGATGTCCTAAAAGGGTTAATTAGGCCTATATTATAGAGGAACTTGCCTTCAAACTTTCCACAGACCCCTAAACTTAGTAAACAATCCTTATTTAGGTTGTCAAACTCCCAAACACACACTCACATTCAAGTGGCATGATCATTTATAATGCAGACACAAGAATGAATTCAAAGCATTGATACCATATTTCACAAATCAACTCAACCATAAACCAAAATCTTGCAATGGCCCAACTATGTGCTTAAGGGCATCATAAGACATAAGGGATCCAAGCTATTCCCCAACCCTAACACAAGCATACACCAAGTCAATATAATGTATCCAAACCAATTTTGTCACTTTTAGTGCTTGGAAACATCAACCAATGTCTGATCCACAAATCACTCCTTAAGGCCTAGTAGCCTTCCAAACTTGAAAAATGTGCATAACTTTGTGTAAACTTGGCCAACCCACAAACCAAAAATTATTTAGACACCCATTATGGAGTAGAACAATATATCAAAATATTTCATGCCCTTGTTTCAGGAAAAAATGTGAGTTATATGACTGGCCCTCTCTAGAAATAGGCCTAATTTCCAATTAACAAAGCAAGTACCCTAGGATCATTCAATAACCACTCCAAACCCCAAAACAACAGATCTATATGTCAAAAAACTTCAAATTCCACCATTGGTTAGCATAGCCATGCTCATCTAGGGTGCAAACTAGAAAACCCTTCATTTCTTCACAAATAAGGGGGTTTTAATGAAAATCTCATATCCACTCCAACCCAGAACATACTAACACTTGATTCACCTTTAAATAGGCCTACATATGCTATAGGAACACTTACTTGGCTAGGTTGAATTCAAATTCACAAAGAACCACTATTTAGCCACCCTTTCCACTTGGAAAATGCATGAAAATGCCCTTAAGGCAACACACAAAACCCTCTTAGACTCCTTCCCTGCACAAAACCTTCCACATTCATGTTAGAGGCATCATAAAAATAGGGTAAAATAGTACCGTACAGGGCCTAGGTACAGTCTAAAACAGTGAATTTGTAGAAAAAAATGAGTTACAACAGAAAAATAGGGTATAACTTCTTATTTCTTCCTCCAAGTTCATCCTCCTCTCTTCTATTCAAACTAGATTCAAGTGTATATGTGTGTTCAAATGCACACTCCATGACTTATGTATGTTCAAGTTATCTTGATATGAGGTGTCTTATTTAGAAGTTTGTGCTTGTTATTCATTCTGACTGTGCTATTCATTGTCATTATAAAATTTCTAATGATCATTGTCTTATTCTTCATGCTTGTAGAAATCATCATCATGTTGAGGAAATGAGAAAAGACTCTAACACCAGAAGAGCGTGAAGCTAAGAATGAGAGGAAAAGAGAAAGAATCAGGTGAATTCAAGAAAGTAGGAAATTGTCAACCATACAAGAAGACATTCCACCATTACCAATTGAACAGGAACGTGACACACTAATGAAGATAAGAGAGAGATGGAATTGGTGGCACAAAGGGAACAAAGGCAAAACCTTCGTGCAATGAGGAAAGTGAATCTCTAAGTTGGAGGCACTCCATCATCCACAGGTCAAGCTGAAGGAACACCATCATTAGCTTCTCAAATTGGAGACACTCCATCTTTCATAGGTGAAGTAGAAGGCACATTTGCATTTTCTTCTCAAGTTGGTGACACACCATCATTTACACCTCAAGTTGAAGGTACGTCATTTTCAACCTTTTCACCTCCAATCGAAGGTACGCCATCTATGCCATCTCAAGTAAATATTGAAGAAATTCCTAATGTTCATTCTACTTTACCAAATAAAATGCCTCCTATAATTTTGCATAGGAGGCCTAAGTTTCCAATTGATATTGATGAGAATGTATTGGAGCCCATGCAGGATAAGATTCCCATGCGTACTTGCCAAAGATATGCAAATAAGATATGGAAATTATTCTTTGAGAATTTAAATGAAACCAGAAGATGTCAACTCTTTGTTGAACTAATGAGAAATCTGAAATTTAGGCCCACTATGAAGATTCTTGGCTTAAGAACATCGAAAGTGTCAAGTGAAAAATCAATTGTCAAGAATCTAATGAGTGCATATGAGAGTGTGGGTTCCACCTCATGCACCAAGGATAGTAATGTCACACAATGTGTCATTACATGGACAATTGTAAGCCAACAAACAAAAAAAGCTCACCTCATTAGAAAGACAAGTCAAGCATTGAAAATAAATAGAAAAACTCTAATGAGAGCCATTGGAAGACATCAAAGAGTTGAGGATCCAAACACTAATAAATTGTGGGCATTCTCTAGGAGACTCCCACAGAAAGACAAAGTTGTTGTTGAAGCTTTGAGATCACTAATTGAAGACTTTTAGAAGAACTACACAAGGGTATCTTTGAATCAAAAGGATGCGGTAAGAAGGAGAATCGGTAGTCAAAACCATAAGCCACATCCAAAGCATTTTTTGGATATGACTCAAACATAGTTTTTTGATAAATTTCTAGAGAAGTATCCTCGAATTAAAATTTCTCAAAGATATTTTGAAATGCTAAAACCTTTCTTTGTCAAAACAAATCACACATGCACTACTTGTTGTTGTAGATTACATATTGAATTTTCTAACCATTTTGATGTTTATCGGTCTATATGTTTAGATTTGCATACTAACAATGTTTTGTAGGATTGTGCCATATGTGCCCCACCAACTACGTAAAGAGACTTCATAGCAATGATTTTATGTGATAGAGAGGAAGGTCAAATATTCTACAGGAAATTGTGCTTGGATGGCACATGTTAGCATTGCGGTGACTTGCAATGTATGCCAATATGTGAACATATGGAAAGAACACATGCGGTTGGAATCAAACTAGTAGAGTTTGGCAAGTATAAAACAATGGCATACAATACAAGAGATGGTAAAGAAGCAAAGAGGTGTGAATATGTTATTCAGAAGATTCCAGTGTATCAGTTTATGCCTATATTTTGTGACAACATAGTGTATGAGTATGTAAGACATGCCCATAGAGCTCAATGGTTGGACTTGCAATTCAAGTTATGCAATGACACATTTCTAGTTGGTAGCATTGTTTCAGTCATTGACTTTGTAGAGAACTATAGTCTACTACCATAGTGTGAGGTGCAATCCCAATATTATAACTCGACACAGGTTTCTATATTTGTGCACATCGCATTCATTCATGCGAATGATAGTACAGAGTATGATAGAAAGATCATAAGGGAGTATCATTTTTATATAAGCAATGATCATATGCATTCCACAAAGTTTGTGCAAGGTTGTTTTTAGGTGTTCTACAATGATCTGGCTAGAAGGGGCATACCATTCAGTTAGCATATCATATGGTTGGATAACTATACATCACAATTCAAGAACTCATGGAATTTCTATTGGCTGAGCAGGAGGCATAATATTATAGGTGTTCAGCATATGTGGAGCTTTTGTGAGGCCAGGTATGGAAACAAGGAGCATGATGGTGCAGGAGCGTGTATCAAAAGAGCCATAGCACGAGAATAGTTAAAGTATAAAGACAATGCAAAGTTGACAGATGCAAAATCAATTATCGAGTGGTGTAATGCTTCAATGGGTCCAGGTAATGAAGGTAAGTCTTCAGTTCATAGATTTTTTTGGTTGATAGATGATACTAACATATATGAGGACTATTGTACACTGACAGGATCGAGTGAGCTACACTCTATTAGAAGCTCAATTGCAGGTTCATGGAGTATACATACGTGGAAGATGGCGTACTTTTGTTCTCCATGTACAATTCAATCCTAGAATGAGTGCGAGTCACATGAGTGGGTTGACAAATGGTAGTTCAGTTATCTTAGCCCACTTGACACGTATCGACCCTCGATGGCACTGGATCTGATAGAGATGGAATCATCAGTTCACTTTGACCACATATCAGATGTAGTTCAACTAGGTAATATATCTACTTTTATAGGTAAATTTGAAATTCCTAATGTTATCTTAAACTTTGTAGTATTTTTGTAATGTTGACGAATTTCATCTAATTTGCTGCACATATCATTGTAGGGCATGTTTATGCAGTTATTGCAGATGAAAATAACGAAGAGGGAACATATTATTACTTGTGTCGTTGTGTTGAGGCCAAAAAAAATTGGAGGCCATAGTTACAGATGGAGAAAACATCAAATATCCTACAGGCTCAGTGGTTGTTACTAGAACATGGCTTAGAAGGTACCCACATAAGAGTGTTAATGTTTGGTTGTTTGAGGAGTTTGATACACATCAGAAGATTCTTCATTACTCCAACTTTGTCGTGTCAACCAATGTTCATTTGATACAATATTGAGGTAGACCTTTGAACAAGACCTTGTGGAAGGTATGTGACTCTGATCATGAGGCCATACTTGACACAATAAAGAGTAGAGAAGACCCAGATGGTTCATTGGATTAATTTGTAAGTATGCATAAAACTTTCCTAGATGGTTACTTGTACTTTGTTTTGTATATAAATAGTAGTATGAATTGCTTCCCTCCAGTATATTTATGTTTAGTCAATTTTTCTTTTGATGCTTCTCACAGGAGGTCACAACTCCAGTCCATCCAACTATAGACAAAGAAGCTCAAAACAAGATGATGGAGAGAGATCATCAGATGGTGATAAGTGATCGATTACATAAGTGATGTTATATATTTCATGTACATTTTGTTATAGTAATGTGCATATTGTTTGATTGTATTAACAGTTTATATTAAATATTTAATATGATGATAAATTATCCTTGAGTAGTGGTATGAACTGTGGGCAGTGAAGGCCTCATGTTTCATTTGATTTGTTTTCTATGGTATACATTTGATGTTTACATCATCATCATGTTATGCTTCATGGGGTTAGCTCTAAGTAATGGATGAAGTTGATCCTAAGTGGTCTTAAGCATGTTCACTCATGTTTCACTCATGTCATATCAAGATTCATGTCACAAGGTTTGTTCATGTCTTCATGATAGGAGTTTGTTCATGTCTTCATGCTTCTTTGTACTCCATGTCTTTAGTGTTCTTAGTGTCTTCATGCTTTTAGGAGTTAGATTGGGTTGTGGTTCTTCCTCATGTTTGGAAAGGTGCTAAGAGTGACATTTTGCATTCCATAGCTTATGGGATTGAATAGACTTTACCAACACGTTGGGGTGGGTGGGTAAATTCTATGGAAGGTCTCGTTTCATGTGCCAAGCATCACATTCATTTGGGGGCAGCAGGCTACCAACAAAGTCCCTTAAGATCCTTAAGATGAAAAAACTGCCAAACTTTGATGGAGTAGTTCTCAGAATTTATGGCAACTGGGAACATTCCATTTAGACCTACAAGTTCACATGGGGTTTGTCTATAATAACCTCTCCCAATTTCGTTCAACTTCTATCTGTTTGACCGTGCCAGAATTAAATGCGTTCTTTCAAAATGCTTCTATTTCATGCAGTGGAAAGGTGCTACGAGTGACATTTTGTATTCCATAGCTCATGGGGTTGGGTGGGTGGGTAAATGCTAGGGGAGGTCTCGTTTCATGTGCCAAGCATCGCCGTCGTTCAGGGCAGCAGGCTACCGACAAAGTCCCTTAAGATCCCTAAGATGAAAAAACTGCCAAACTTTGATGAAGTAGTTCTTGGAATTCATGGCAGCTAGGAACATTTTGTTTAGACCTACAGGGGTATGTGGGGTCCATCTACAATAACCTCTCTCCATTTCATTCAACTCCTATCCATTTGACCATGCCAGAATCAAACACATTCTTGCAAAATGCTTCAGTTTCATGCAGTGGAAAGGTGCTAGGAGTGACATTTTGAATTCCATAGCTAGTGGGGCTAAACGGGCTTCACCAACGTGTCATAGCAAGGGAGGTCTCCTTTCGTGTGCTAAGCGTCGCAGTCATTCAGGGCAGCAGGCTACCGGCAAAGTCCCTTAAGATCCCTAAGATGAAAAAACTACCAAACTTTGATGGAGTGGTTCTTAGAATTCGTGGTAGCTGTGAACATTATGTTTGGACCTACAGGTGTACGTGGGGTCCGTCTACAATAAACTCTCTCGGTTTTGTTCAACTCCTATCCATTTGACCGTGTCAGAATCAAACACATTCTTGCAAAATGCTTAAGTTTCATGTAGTGGAAAGGTGCTAGGAGTGACATTTTGCGTTCCATAGCTCATGGGGCCGAACGAACTTCACCAACATGTCAAGGTGGGTGGATAAATGTTAGGGGAGGTCTTGTTTTGTGTGCCAAGCATCGCAGTCATTCGAGGCAATAGGCTACCGGCAAAGTCCCTTAAGATCCCTAAGACGAAAAAATTGCCAAACTTTGATGGAGTAGTTCTCAGATTCGTGGTAGTTGGGAACATTCTGTTTGGACCTACAGGTGCATGTGGTGTCTGTCTATAATAACCTCTCTTAGTTTCATTCAACTCCAATTCGTTTGACTATGCCGAAATCAAACACATTCTTTCTAAATGCTTCAGTTTCATGTAGTGGAAAGGTGCTAGGAGTGATATTTTGCATTCCATAGCTTATGGGGCTGAATGAACTTCGCCAATGTGTCGGAGTGGGTGGGTGAATGCTAGGGGAGGTCTCATTTCATCTGCCAAGCATCGCATTCGTTTGGGGCAGCAGGCTACTGGCAAAGTCCCTTAAGATGCCTAAGACAAAAAAACTACCAATCTTTGATGGGACAGTTCTCAGAATTCATGGCAGCTGGGAATGTTCTGTTTAGACCTACAAGTGCATGTGGAGTCTGTCTACAATAACTTCTCTCAGTTTTGGTCAACTCCAATCCATTTGATTGTGCCGAAATCAAACGCATTCTTGCAAAATGCTTTAATTTCATGCAGTAGAAAGGTTGCCAAGTGTCATATTTTTTGTTCTGCTTATTGTGGGGCCGAATGGACTGCGCCAAAACGTCGGGGTGGGTGGGTAAATACTAGGGGAGGTCTCGTTTCATGTGCCAAGCATCCCAGTCATTCTAGCCTGTAAGCTACCGAGACCTAGCACTTTTTAAGTTTATCGGTAGCTTGTAGCCTAGAATGACTGAGACACTTGGTGCACAAAATGAGACCTCCTTTAGCATTTACCCACCCACCCTGATGTTTTGGCGCAGTCCATTTGGCCCCATGACGAGTAGAACAAAAAATATGGCACCTGGCAACCTTTCCATTGCATGAAACTGAAGCATTTTGCAAGAATGTGTTTGATTCTGGCATGGTCAAACAGATAAGAGTTGAACGAAACCAAGAGAGGTTATTGTTGATGGACTCCACATGCACCTGTAGGTCTAAACAGAATGTTCCCAGCTACCGTGAAATCCAAGAACTATCCTGTCAAAGTTTGACAGTTTTTTCATTTTAGGGAGCTTAAGGGACTTTATCGGTAGCCTACTGCCTCGAATGACTACGACGCTTGGCACATGAAACAAGACCTCACCTAGCATTTACCCACCCACCCTAACATATTAGCAAAGTCTATTCAACCCCATGAGCTATGGAATGCAAAATGTCACTCCTAGCACCTTTCCACTGCATGAAACTGAAGCATTTTGCATGAATGTGTTTGATTTCGGCACAGTCAAATGAACTGGAGTTGACCAAAACTAAGAGACATTATTGTAGATGGACTCCACATGCACATGTAGGTCCAAACAGAGCATTCCCAGCTACCACAAATTCTAAGAATTGTCCTATCAAAGTTTGGCTATTTTTTTTATCTTAGGGATCTTAAGGGACTTTGCCGGTAGCCTGCTACCCTAAACAACTGCAATGCTTGGCACACGAAACGAGACCTCCCCTAGCATTTACCCGTCCACCCCAACGCGTTGGTGAAGTCCGTTCAGCCCCATGAGCTATGGAATGCAAAATGTCACTCCTAGTACCATTCCACTGCATGAAACTGAAGCATTTTGCAAGAATGTGTTTGATTATGGCACAGTCAAATAGATAGGAGTTGAACAAAACTGAGAGAGGTTATTGTAGATGGACCCCACATGCACCTATAGGTCCAAACAGAATGCTCCCAACTACCATGAATTCTGAGAACTGCTCCATCAAAGTTTGGTATTTTTTCGTCTTAAGGATCTTAAGGGACTTTGCCGGTAGCCTACTGCCCCAAATGACTGCGATGCTTGGCACATGAAATGAGACTTCTCCTGGCATTTACCCACCCACCCCAACATGTTAGTGAAGTCCGTTCAGCCCCACGACCTATGGAATGCAAAATGTCACTCTTAGCACCTTTCCACTGCATGAAACTGGAGCATTTTGCAAGAATGTGTTTGATTCTAGCATAGTCAAATGGATAGGAGTTGAATGAAATTGAGAGAGGTTATTGTAGATAGACCCCACGTGCACCTGCAAGTCCAAACGAAATGTTTCCATCTGCCATGAATTCTGAGAACTGCTCCATCAATGTTTGGCAATTTTTTCATCTTAGGGATCTTAAGGGACTTTGCTGGTAGCCTGCTGCTCTGAATGATTACGATGGTTGGCACATGAAAGGAGACCTCCCTTAGCATTTACTCACCCACCCCGACATGTTGGTGAAGTTTGTTCAGCCCCCCAAGCTATCGAATGCAAAATGTCACTTGTAGCACCTTTCCATTGTATACATGTTCACAACTTTTGTAAATTGAACTCAAAATGACTCTATTGACCTTGCACATGGTCTATTATGACCTTATTAGACCAAAACAAACTCAATTACATATGAATTAAACAACCTTCAAAGTGCTTAGTCTCAATCTTCATCTTTGCATGTTTCAATCAGGCCTAATCTAGTAGGAAGCAGAACCTGTTTTTGGGGTTTTTTCTCTCAAACTTTCCAAAAGACCTCCCAAAATAAATACAGATTTAGATACTCATTTCTAAGTTACATAACATATCTGCAAACCAATAGTGACTCCTTTGGATGATGTACCTCAAAAATAACATTTTTTACTGTCTAAAATAGGCTAATTAGGCCTAGTTTGTGAAGAAACATACCTCTAAACATCCAACAACTCCCTAGACTTGATGGGACAACATCTCCCATGTGTCCAAACTCTCAAAACCACAATTAGTTTCAAGAGAAACCCTCAGTAACATACCAAATCCCAAAAATCCTCAATTTAGGCCAATTTGAGGAGGGTTTATTGAAACTCTACCTTCCACACACTCTCAGACTTTGCCAACACTTGGAACACTTAAAAAATGGTTTGCATATGCTTTAGGAACCATATCATAGTACTTTCCAACCTTCTTTTAACAAACCCTAGCCTAAAACCACCCTTTCTTAGTTGGAAACAAGGCAAAACTTGCCTAGGACAACACCATAGTTTGGTCAAACTCCATTTCTTGCTTCTTTGACTTCATGGGCATCTAAAACACATCCAAACAAAACCATTCCACTGAACATATATGCAAAGTATGCAAAATATGTAAAGTGTGGAAGCTTATATTTGATGAACATGAACTGTTTAACATGATGCCTCAAAGAAATGTTGTCTCATGGAATGCAATGATTGCAAGATATGCACAAAATGCATTGTTTTGGATAGGAGGCTCCAAATTCATGATAGTTCAGTTTGAGACTAGGCCTAATTAGGCCTCCTTTACAAGGTAACTACTATGCCAATGCAAACCCACCACACCAAACCACTTGGGAACCCTAGCATGCATGGTAAAGTAACCAAATTCATTGGTTTTCACCTTTGAAACACTTGTTAAGGTACTATTGTATGGCCGCACCCTCTTTTTGCCTAATACATGGTCATATTAGGCCATTGCATCCTCATACTCTTCTATATTCTTGTTTCCTGACCTAGGGCTTATTGCAAATAGTGATCCTACCTTATTCCATCCATTCCACCAATCTAGAATGATTAAACTTTGCCCTTCAAAACCTTCTTCACCAACCCCGCCTCGGTGTGTGTGAAGGTTTTTATACATGTTTACAATAGTTCCAGTCGATCATAACTGACTTTCAACCTATTTGATCGTTGGGTAACCTCCTTATTACATGATTTGTTAAGTTGACAAAGCAACTTCTTACCACTACTTGCATTATTAGACTTTTTGTTTGAAAACAACATAAAACATGACTCCAAACACAAATGACATTGGTCATTTGACCTATTACATGCAAAATGATGACACAAGACCATCAACTTGTCCTACGATGTCCTAGGACCTTGTTATGACATGCTCCTAAACAAGATTAGCTATGGCTAAGGTGCTCCTGCACCATGAAATATGTTTCCATGGTGTTGAGTCATCCTCCTTACCTACTATATCACCCTTGTAGACATGTATGCAAAGTGTGGAAGCATAAACAAGGCACATGAACTGTTTGGCATGATGCCCCAAAGAAATGTCACCTCATTGAATGCAATGATTGTAAGATATGAACAAAATGAATTTTTTGATAAGGCATTAGAAACTTTCAAGAAAATGCGATTGGTGGGTGTAAAGCAAAATTCCACAACCTTAGCCAATATCCTCCTTGCCTATGCCAAATGGACATCCATCAAAAGGATAAAACATATGGGAATTTTGTTAGATGTTGTAGTTGCAACTACCCTCAAAGACATGTATGTAAAGTGTTGAAGCATATACAAGGCACGTGAATTGTTTGGCATGATGCCTCAAAGAAATGTCGCCTCATGGAATACAATGATTGCAAGATATGAACAAAATGGATTTACTGATAAGCCTTTAGAAAGTTCCAAGAAAATGCAATTGGCAAGTGTAAAGCCAAATTCCAAAACCTTAGAAATGGTATGTTTGGAGCACGGTATAGACATCCATCAAAGCATAAAGGATATAGGAATTTTGTCAAATGTTGTAGTTGTAAGTACCCTACAAGACATGTATGCAACTTGTGTGGAAGCATATATAACGAAAATGAACTATTAGACACAATGCCTCAAAGAAATGTTGTCTCATGGAATGCAATGTTTGCAAGATATGCATGAAATGGATTGTTTATAAGGCTTTAAAAACTCTCAAGCAAATGTACAAAAATTAATTTCAACCATTTACGCAAATTTTGGCACATCTAAAACCAAATTGCACAACATTAACCAACTTCCTCCTTGCCTATGTTATAATGGGATCTAGAGAACATGGTGTGGACAACCATCAAAGCATAAATGATATAGGAATTTTCTCACATGTATTGTATTTGCAAAGTTACCCTTGTAGACACATATGGAAAGTATGGAAGCATAGACAAGGCATGTGAACTATTTAAAATGATGCCTTAAAGAAATGTATAGTCTGACAAAATTTAATGATTGCAAGATATGCACGAAATGGATTATTTGAAAATGATTCATAAACTTTCAAGCAAATGCAATTGGCACTTGTAAAACCAAATTCCTGTGACAATAATTAATTATCATATTAAATATTTAATATAAACTGTCATATACATAATGTCATGAACATAACATCTAGTTTATATAAAAAGCCATATAGACGTGTCCAAACAAAGTCATATAGGCAAATATACAAAAATATACATCAGATTAACATACAAAAGTATGTATACAAAGCCATCTAGGCATACAAAAAAGTTCCCAAAAACTAGTTTCCTATGGACTTTTAGGAAATAATTGGCGGCCCTTCTTTGACAGTGACGATGGAGAGCCAATAAGTGACACATCCTCTCTCTACCATTGTGTAGACCTCTTCAAATAAAGTTCATCCAGCTGCACCTTTTAATACAAACAAACAATATGCGCATTAGTATAGAAAATGTATGAAATATATAACATAACATATGTAATTGATCACTTACCACCAACTGATGATCACTCTCCATCATCTTGACTCTCTCTTCATCCGTAGTTGGACGGACTGGAGTTGTGACCTCCTATGAGAAGCATCAAGAAGTAAAATTGATTAAACATAATTATCATTTATGTACATCAAATGACATGAGATAAAAAAGAAATACAAAATTATGATATTTTCATGTTATTGGCTCATACCTTAGTCAAAGGATCATTGCTGCATCAATGCCTATCTATACTGATTCACGAAGATGAGGAGGAGTCTCCATTGTATTCAGCATCCAAAAATTAAGTTCAATATTATTAAAACAAAATAAATACATAACATTATTTTTAAAATGCATAATGATTAGAAATGGTTAAATTTACCTTCGTGAAAGTGGTGGTTTGGCATCCAGGGGACCAAGGAAATCATGGAGGTGCTAGTGACTATTCAAATCATCAAATCAAGTCACAATATAATATTACCATTGACATATCTACAATAATTACGAATATGTGATAAATTACATACCTTTTGACTTGACCTCCACTCATAAGCCATCAATGGACGGCTAACAGAGGCAGGATGAAGACTCTGACCCTGGAATTTTATTATGCAAACAATTACATACATTATTTTTGACTTATAATATAGATAATCATATAAAATTAATTACAAATTTCAAATAACAATATACTAAATCAAGACATGAAACTTGTAACAAATTACCTGAGAGTCAATACCAAATGTACGCTGTAAGAGATCATCATTGAGAATAAGACCATCCAATATGTCCTGCCCTTGTGTTGCATCATGCTGCCCCTGTGTCGCAGCATGTTGTCCCTATGTCACAAAGTCCTGTCGTGCCTCCTGCGTCCCATAATCACATAGGTTCCCACATGTACTGCACAAATGTAGGGACACATGATGCCTACTAGTCTCACCCTCATCATCCTGGGTAAAATCATCCACATGCTGTGATAGAGTTTGGGTGAGAATAGTTAGTGAATGTAAAGTCTCCAACTCAACACTCTCCTCCAAAGCCAAAGGGAGTGACCTACATTTTGGCCTCGCTCAGGGTATAGGTACATGCTATTCATCTTGCTGAGCCCTGGGTCTATCTTGGGTAGAGCCACCACCTCTACCCTGGAACTCATGAATGTCAAAATAATTCAGAATCTTGTTGAGGATGAACTTGCAATAGAGTTTCCTCAAAAACTATTGTGGTACCTCATCATTGTTGCATGGCCACTCATTGATGACCATGTACCATCTATCCCAAAAGTTTTGGGATATGTCTTCATTCCTACACCAATGTATAGGAAACCATTTGCAAGTTTCCTCTAATGTTTGGCCAGTTTTGGGATTAATAAATTCTGCACATAATTGAGATTTTGTTATTTTTTCCTTCTTCACTTGTTCATATGACAACTTGTCGGCATAATATTACCAACTCCTCTCCCTATAGTCTTGGAATTCGGTGATTTGTTTCATCACCAAATCCATGTAGGAAACAATCTCCTGTAGTGATTTTGCATGTGCCCTCCTATGCTCAGTGGTTCCACTTGGATTGTTTAGGGTTTGAATAATAGTTTCAAGATGTTTCTTATTTTTTTCTATTATCCCTAAGTAGTGTTCTTGATTATCCCTTACATGAAAAGGAGGTGAAGGTGGGTTTTGAGGGTTTGGAGGGTTTGGAGGGTTCTGGGGGTTGTTTTCACCCTCCTCAACTGGATTTACATTTTTTTCTTCTCCAATAACTGTAAATACAATATAAACATAAATCAAACATTGCAAAACTAAAAAATTATTCTAAAACTAACAAAATCAGACAAACCCTACTGGTGCAGGAGCACCTAGAAAATCATGTTTTCTTTTGTAATAAGGTCCATTAACCAATGCATTTTCATTTCAGTTTGTATCTAGGTTCATTTTGTAAGTCCTAAGTGACTTAGGGGACATTTGTCAATTGTAATCGCATAATGCTAAAATAGCAATAATGCCAAAAATAGGCAGTAGTGTTTCCCAGCCGCTTGGATTGATCTCCCAATTGCTTGGATTGATCTCCCAGCTGCTTGGAGTCAGTTTGGTACTACTTGTTGGTGCCTGCATAAACATTCAAGTTTCAGACTTTCATTTGCAAGCACCTTTCATAAAAAAATCCAAAAATTGCTAAGTCCCTCGGCCTCATTTTATGCATATTGGGCTTTGAAAAGTGCAAAAAAATAGTTGTATGGATATCGGGCTTATATATGCATTCTGGACATACAAAGGTGGAATATACATTCAAGATTCCCAGAATATTCTGCGGATGTATCAAAGAGTTGCATGTATATTTGTGTTGTATGTTTAGATATACAATGACTAGATACAATGGAAACATGCAAAGGAAAAGATGCATTGGCAGCATACAAGAGAAATATGCGAGGGACAATGTATACCACAAAGATACAAAGGTGAATGTATGTCCAACATACATTGGGAATGTACATTGCAAATATACAAGAGGCTGACATGCATCCGCTATAGTGAAACATTTCATCAGCGAAACAACACTCACTGACAATTCACATTGAAGTCTCCTCGATGGTCGATGCACATACAAGGTCGATATACAATTGGTGGGGCTCGCAGATATACAAAGCAGAATGTACATCAGGTGCACGCAAAGAAAATGTGCAAGGGAAAAAGATACAAATGGTGGGGCCCATTGATTGCACATACAAGTGCGATTGTATGTACGAACATACAAGGGAGCAATATACAAGCCGGACCTGATCCAAGGGTCAAATTTGGCAAATTCAACACTGGCATCTGCGGCTTGCATGTATATGGTGTTAGTATATGCTGATATACAATGAAAAGTGTAGTGAGAATAGCTAGGTAATTCCAATCTATTTCATAATGATTTGAAATCCGCAGGTTGTATGTTGCGTTTGTATATGCAATATACAAAGCGATATATATTGAAAGCGATTTGTTTTATAAATATTTGGGGTCTGCACTTTGTATGCAGGTAGTTGTATGTATATGCATGTTCTTATGCATATGCAAAGGCAAAAAAGGCAAAATAGATGGTAGAAAAGTCAGCGATGGAAGCACAGTGTGCCTACGTGGCATGATTTCATTAGCTGGCGACTTTTCAGCGTGATTTCAAGCTGTAGATCTTGGTGATAGGAAGGGAAATCGACGGCCATGATTCAAGTGTTCAACAGGGATGATTTCTTTGTATTTGTAGATGTTTTCAAGTGGGAAAATTTCTTAAGCATGCAGCTATTGCATTACCAAGGGCTGCAGGTAGGTTGGGCATTGATGGTAGAATTATAGAGGCATGGCCAATGATTGACCAACCGACCACCAAATTTGATGAGAAAATCTTAAGGTGGCGGTGCAGATCTTGATTTCCCCTATTTCCTCCCTCTTTGTCTCCTAATGCATTAAATTGAGTGCCATTTCTCATGGTGCATTATTTTTGGCAGAATTTTGAAATGCCAGTGTAATTAATGTTGAGTACACTTTCCTGCTATATATAGCAGACTGTGTTACTCATTTTCTAGGTTGTTGAAGACTTGGGCAAAATTTTTGGAAAATAACGAAGAACAAAGCCTTTCTTGGTTGTTCTGTCTCATTTTGGAGTTTGTGTTGCATTTTGGATGCAGGTTGCACATTTTTTCAGTTTCATTGTTGTTTTATATGAAAAATGCATTGTTGCATGTGTTTAGTTGCTTGTCTCCATTTGTTGTATGCATCTCTTCTTCTAAATCTGGTTGCTAAGGGTTTCTCAAATTTTAGGATACAGACTTGTTGGATTGCATGCTTGATCTGTGACTTCCATTCAAGGAATAGATTAAAATGTTTTAGGTTAAGTATGGGGAAGAATGTATGTCAGTAGGGATATTTGTGAGTAGAGGCAGCTAAATACTCATCCTTGGGTGGTGTTTGTAAGGCAAACACCAATTTGACCTCTTGAACCTTGAATGTCAGTGCAAATCATTCACTTGTATACGTCTAGTTGACTCCTTGCCCTGAGATAGGCACCAGTTTGCTCCCTGTGTAGTAGTTATGATCCAAAACCCCCTGTCTTGCATCCAAAATATCAAAACAAACCATTTCATAATTCCAACCTGTTAGTTGTAGGAGTAGGAATAGGACCCCTGCATGCTCTCATACCCAACCAGTTAGATATGTCCAAGAACGTTGCCAGCCTTGTGATCTATCATGCATATCTTGGTCCACACATGAGAGTATTCTACCTGTTGTTGTCATAAATCTTTTTGTCATTGGGCAAGTCAAGATCAAATCTTTAGCTATAGGGATACCCCCCTTGGTGTGGCAAAACCAGAAGTGAAGGGGAGGCAGCTCATGCAACCTCCTATATTAGTTGGCCGAATCTGCCTATGCATTGGAACTGACAAACCCTCTATTGATTCGGGAGAAAGAACCAACACTACTATTTGGTACTACTCTGGGCGAGTTTATAAACCCAGAGGATTGAACCAAATGGACATATCATTGTTTTTGTAATCAGATCTAAGAGGAGATTGAATGTAACCATGCATCTTTAAGGAGAAATTGAACTATTTTCCTATGCTGTCAATTTGTTTTCCATTCTCTGTAAATACGAATTGCATAGTTGTAGGTTTCCTTTCCATTCTATGTTTTCCCATTGCTGCAAAATATTGATGTGAAGCATTCCATTGGTGAGATTTTTGTCGAAATCAGTGGAATGGCTTCATTGTACCATATTCGTTTGTTTTTTGTTTTGTTTTCCTGTTTGGCGGCGTGGAGGATTCATATAGTGTAGGATGCACAATAGATCACCTAGCATCTCCATGTGCTAGGGTTCGACAAAGGTAGAAAGTGTCTGCATTGTAGACTGTGCAACGACATATAGGAGTATCGGTGTGGAAAACCCTAACAGGCAGATAAGTGAAGTCTATCAGCGACATTGGTGTAATGGTGAAAATACAACATAGGTTCCACCGATATATGAAGATTTCCCCGAAGTCAGAGTGGCGAGTGAGATCGGAGGAATGATCACGGAAGGTGCCGATGGACAATGTCTGACCGACAAATGTGTTTGAATGTGATATCGGCATGATCGGTATATCGGTGGAAGGTTTTGTTGAGTTGCCGATGGAATATAGTCTTGTTGATAGTGAATTCAAAGGGAACTAAAAGTTGTTAAGTATTTGGTTTCCACTAAGTGCTCTACATCATTTTGGTATCAGAGCCAGCGAAAGTTTTGCAGAAGTGTTTGCATTGTCTATGAATGTTTATGTCAGATAGAGAAAGTGAAGAAGGGGCTAGTGATATGCCTCCAAACGGAATGACCATCGAAGTGGTCAAGAAATTCAAGGAGATGGAGGAGATGATCAAGACTGGAGTCAAGGAAGCACTCCAGGCTGAGTTGAAGACCTTAGGAAAAGGCAAGAAATCAGACAAGGAGTCTGATGAAGAAGAAGGAGATGGGGAAGAGATAACAACCCTAGAATAGACAAGTATATCTGCAAACCAGAAATAATTTCTGGAGGCCATAAATCACTCGATAAGGAGTCATCTGAATCAAGAATGGAGATTTTGATGTTCAGCGGAAAGATGGACACAGAAGAAGTCATCGAATGGATCAAGGATTTGAACAATTACTTTGAGTACAAGGAGGTACCGAAGAATAGAAGAGTCAAGTTTGCAAAGATGAAATTGAAGGGTGCTACACTCACGTGGTGGAACTACACCCAGGGAGAAAGGGTGAAGAGTGGCAAGCGCATGATCTCATCCTGGAGTCAGATGGTAGAGAGGATCAAGGCTCAGTTCCTACCAGCAGATTATGAAGTGCAGATATACAGAAAAATGCAAAACCTCAGGCAGAAGGATATGGATGTATCTACCTATATTGAGGAATTTCATGAATTGTCTTAAGGTGTGGACATGCTGAGGATGAGAAAGGAAGAGTTGCCAGGTACATTAATGGCTTGAAGTATAGTATACAAGATGAGATTACCATCTTGACACCAGAGACCGTGGACAACTATTTCCAAGTGGCATTGAGAGTAGAAGAGAAATTGAAAAGAAAAGGAGAATAGCAGAACAAAGGTAGAGGTGGAAGGAATTTCAGAGGTAGAAATAGCTTTGGTGGCAGAAATCAGTTCTAGAAGACTCAAGGGGAGTCCAGTAAGCAAGAACATAGTGGAGAATCTGGTTCCAGAGAGGGTTTAAGAGGAAGGAGACCTAATGGGAGAGATAGATTCAGTGGACCAGGTAGAGGTCCTAATGTCTTCACGGGAAGATGTTATAATTGCAACCAAGTTGGGCACACAGCAGGCAGGTGTCCAGAGAAAGCCTCAAGCTCTCATGGAGGAGAGAGAAGGAGCCAGCTAATTCAAGAGGAAGATTGTCAGAGTGTGAACTCACCTATGGGAAATGCAACTCTAGCACAAGATGGAGAGAGTCCCATGATGAGAAGAACAATGCTGAAGGTACCACAAAACAAGGAACCACCCTAGAGGAAGACATATTCAAAACTTTGTGTAAAGTTTCCTATAAAAGGTGTAAGGTAATTGTTGATTCTGGCTCAACTAAAAATTTAGCCTCAGTAGAAATGGTAGAGAAACTAAATTTGAAAAGATTGCCACATGTTAGTCCATACAAAGTGTCATGGCTGAACAAAGGGCTGCAAGTCTTGGTTGATGAACAAGCTTGGGTAGAATTTCAGATAGGGGAATATGGGGATAAACTTTGTGTGATATAATTCCCATGGATGCATGCCATTTACTGTTAAGTAGACCTTGGTAGTATGATGTACAAGCCCAACATGATGGTAAGTCGAATTCCTTTGTGATCACTAAGAATGGTCGACAGTATAAGATGGATCCTTTACTAGAAGAGGGTGTAGACAAGAATGTAGGCTCAAGTATCATGTTAATGTGTGGGAAAGAGTTTCTCCATACTCTGAAAGAAGAGGGAACCCAGGGGTATGCTCTAATTTTGAAACCTAAAGACAATTCTAATTTGTCTGAAAATAGCAAGGAAAAAGTCCCTAAGGAAGTGCAGGAATTGTTAAACAAATATAAGGGTATCATGGTGGAGGATATGCTTGATGTACTACCCCTTGTGAGAGACATAAGTCATCAGATTGACTTCATCCCAGGATCCACATTGCCAAATAAACTAGCTTATAAAATGATACCTAATCAGAATGAGGAGATTGCTAAATAAGTACAAGAATTGTTGGATAAAGGCCTGGTGAGGAAAAGTCTTAGTCCATGTGTTGTACCCAAAGTTTTAGTTCCCAAGAAGGATGGAAAATGGAGGTTATGTACTGATTCAAGAGCCATAAATAAGATCACCATCAGATATAGGTTTCCAATGCCCAGAATAGAGGACCTCATGGATTGTTTGGGAGGAGCTCGGTATTTTTCTAAAATTGATCTCAAGAGTGGATACCATCAAATCAGGATTAGACAAGGGGATGAATGGAAGACAACCTTTAAGACTAATGAAGGTCTTTATGAGTGGCTGGTGATGCCATTTGGTCTGTCCAATGCTCCCAGTACTTTCATGCGTCTAATGAATGAGGTATTGAAACATTTTATTGGTAAATTTGTTGTTGTCTATCTTGACGATATTCTGGTTTTCAACATAACAAAAGAAGAACATTTGCAGCATTTGATACAGGTGTTGAAGAAACTGCATGAGTAGAATTTGATGATCAATATGGAGAAGAGTGTCTTCATGAAGGAAGAACTCACATACCTTGGATTTGTGATATCCCAGGGCAATTTGAAAATGGATCCAGAGAAGGTAAATGCTATTCTGTCTTGGCCAACACCTAAAACAGTAAGTGATGTAAGGATTTTTCATGGGTTAAAATTTTTTTATAGGAAATTCATAAGAGGATTCAGTCAAATTTGTGCACCCATTCTGGATACCATAAAAGGAGGACAGAAATGTAAGTTTGTTTTGAATAGAGCAGCTGATGAGTCTTTTGAGATTCTCAAGTAGAAAATAGCTGAGAAACCCATTTTGGTTTTCCCTGATTTTAATAAGTTGTTTACTGTGGAATGTGATGCCAGTAACCTTGCCATTGGTGCTGTCTTGAGTCAGGAAGGCAAACCTGTTGCTTTCTTTAGTGAAAAGTTGAATGATGCTAAATGAAAGTATTCCACATATGATCTAGAATCGTACGCAATGGTCCAAGCATTGAAAAAATGGAGACATTATCTCTTGCCCAAGGAATTCATTGTTTATACTGACAATCATGCTTTGAGTTTTCTAAATTCACATGAGAAGCTAAATCACATGCATATGAAGTGGGTCGAACAACTCTAGGTGTATACTTTTTCCATCGAACATAAGAAGAGTCATGCCAACAAGGTGGCAGATGCTCTAAGCAGAAGAGTGTGTACTACGTAGGAAATCCAGTTGTAAAGTCTAGGAGTGGATTCTCTCAAGAATATGTACCAGGATGATGACTTCAAGGAGATATATGCAGTTTGTTCACAATTTTTAGATTCTTATCATTCTGATTTTTTTGAATTTTTGCTATAGCAGGGGTTACTGTTTAAAGGCAACCAGTTGTGTGTGCCTAGGTGTTCCATGAGGGAGAACATCATAAAAGAGAAACATTGTGGTAGTCTTAGAGGTCATTTTGGACCGGACAAGACATTGGAGCAAGTGAGAAGGTTTTACTTCTGGCCTAAGATGCAAATAGATGTCAGAAAATTTGTAGACAGTTGTCACATTTGCCAGAGAGCCAAAGGGCCTTCATCCAATGTAGGTCTCTATCAACCACTTCCAATTCCTCAAAGGCCATGGGAGTGTATAAGTATAGATTTTGTTTTGGGTCTTCCTCGGACTCAAAAAGGTTTCAATAGTGTATTTGTTGTCGTTGATAGATTTAGTAAAATGGCTCATTTTGTGCCATCCAAATGTACTAATGATGCTTCACACATTTTTGGTCTATTCTTTAAGGAGATAGTTCGAATTCATGGTTTGCCATTGAATATTGTCACTGACAGAGATCCCAAGTTTGTGGGACATTTTTGGCATACATTGTGGAAGAAATTGGGCACTCAATTATCTTTCACGTCAGCTTATCACCCTCAGACAGATGGACAAACTAAGGTCGTGAATAGATCACTGGGTAATCTTTTGAGATGTTTGACCAAACAACATGGAGAAGCAGGGGATATGATTATCCCACAAGCGGAGTTTGCATATAATGATTCTGTTAATAGGAGCACAGGAAAGAGTCCTTTTGAAGTTGTATATGGGCTTAATCCCAGGGGAATTTTGGAGCTTAGGGATCTCCAGAACATGGAGAAAAGGAGTGCACAAGGAGAAGATTTTGCAGTCAGCATGAAGGATATCCATGATGCTCTAAGGGAAACTATCCAAAGGAACACAGGGAAATACAAAGAGAGACCTGATCAGAGGAAGAGGGACGTATAGTACAAGGTCAAAGATTTGGTGATGGCTTATCTAAAGAAGGAAAGACTTCATAAGGGGCAGCCAACAACACTTCTCATGAAAAAGATAGGTCCATGCAGGATTGTACACAAATTTGGACCTAATGCCTACGAGATTGAACTTCCTCTTAGATTAGCAATTTCACCCATCTTTAATGTGGTGGATTTGTTTCCATTTAGAGGAGCCAATGCAATAGAGATAGAAGCTAAAGATGTAGGATGGATTTTTGATCTTCCACCAAGTCAGCCAGTATAGCTAGAATGTATTTTGGACACCAAAGTTCAGAAGAAGACCAGACATAAAACCTACAAGTAGTATCTGGTCAAATGGCGTGGTTTACCTGATGAGGATGCTACTTGGATGAGTGAGGAAGACATCATCAAGCATGGGGTTACTATTTCAGACTTGGTTCCTCAAGGGACTTGAGTTCTTTTCAGCCTCGAGAGTGTGGTGCAGGAGCACCTAGAAAATCATGTTTTCTTTTGTAATAAGGTCTATTGACCAATGCATTTTCGTTTCAGTTTGTGTCTAGGTTCATTTTGTAAGTCCCAAGTGACTTAGAGGACATTTGTCAATTGTAATCGCATAATGCTAAAAATAGAAATAATGCCAAAAATAGGCAATAGTGTTTCCCAACTGCTTGGATTGATCTCCCAGCCACTTGGAGTCAGTTTGGTACTATTGTTTGGTACTACTCTAGGTGAGTTTATAAACCCAGAGGATTGAACCAAATGGACATATCATTTTTTTTTGTAATTAGATCAAAGAGGAGATTGAATGTAACCATGCATCTTTAAGGAGAAATCAAACTATTTTTCTATGCTGTCAATTTGTTTTCCATTCTCTATAAATACGAATTGCATAGTTGTAGGTTTCCTTTCCATTATGTGTTTTCCCATTGTTGCAAAATATCAATGTGAAGCATTCCACTGGTGAGATTTTTGTCAAAATCAATGGAATGGCTTCATTGTACCATACTCATTTGTTTTCTATTTTGTTTTGCTGTTCGGCGGCGCGAAGGATTCAGACAGTGCAAGATGCATAGTAGATCACCTAGCATCTCCATGTGCTAGGGTTCAACGAAGGAAGAAAGTGTTTGTGTTGCAGACTATGCAATGACATATAGGAGTATCAGCATGGAAAACCCTAATGGGCTGATAAGTGAAGTCTAGCAACAACATTGGCATAACGGTGAAAATACAACATAGGTTTCGCTAATACATGAAGATTGCACCGAAGTCGGAGTGGTGAGTGAGATCGGAGGAATGATCACGGAAGGTGCTGATGGACAATGTCTAACCGATGAATATGTTTGAATGTGATATCAGCATGATCGGTATATCAGTGGAAGGTTTTGTTGAGTTGCTGATGGAATATAGTCTTGTCGATAGTGAATTCAAAGGGAACTAAAAGTTGTTAAGTGTTTGGTTTCCTCTGACTGCTCTGCATCACCTACCTTCTTCATGTGTTGGAGCCTCCAAATTTGCACGACAATGTCTTTGGCGGTGAGGTGGCATTGTGAAATTCTTGTTTTCTCACGTGCATTTTACTTGGTTTCTTTGGTACTGTCAAGAGAAAAGACACGGGTGAATGTGTAGAAAATGATTTTTTTTTGCTTTTATTAAAAGCAAAATGCGAGCGCGTTATAACGTGCTCATGTTTTGCTTTAATTTTGGAGATGGTGGCAACTTTTTGGTCCCCCATCTCCTTGCATTTACCCACAAAGCATCAAATTCTTCATTTTTTAAATCATGTAAATCATCAGAATATATTTATCTTTGAATACTTAGATTAGTCCTAGGCAACTAGTAGTCAATCCTATCTCCATTATCAAATTTGGTTGCCATAGGTAACTTCACCAAATTTAGGATTTCATCATGTTGCCATGCATAAGAGATCCATGTCAAGACAGTTTTCCAAGTCTAGTTATAGTCTTGCAGATGTTCATTATGATTCTAGGGTGGTATGATAGTCCATTGGTTTCTATGACATCATGATAGCATAGATGCATCTAAACATTCACCCTTCATGGATATATTGATAGTAAAATAGAGTTTTAAATTGTTCTTAAGGTTTGGGACAATCATAGTGATCAATAGTCTTTGCAATTTCTCATTAAATTTCATTCATGACTGCCTTCCACCTTATGATAGTATCCTAACCTTCTTACCTCATCAGCTATCTTAAAAGTCATTGATTTAATCATTACCACATGGTTATGTCTCTTCAAGATTATGAAGATAATGCAATTGAATCTCTAGAGGAGTCTTACATCTTAACAATAATTTCATTGTCCCTTTGTAGTTCATCATGTGAATGTGATAGTCTTCACATGTTTCCTTGATGGACTCTTGATAACAAGGGAAGATGACAATCTTATGATCAATGACTAATCCTAGAGAAATCATGATGTAACAAGCTAACTAAACTCCTCATGACAAGTCTATTATTGCTTTAAGGCTATCTTAAAGGTTTATAACAATCTAGGAATTTAATAACAATTAACAGTTCTTAATGGTCATGACAACATTATACAAGATACTAAAGTTGATGCTAAGATGATGATTTCCTCTTTCCTATCAAATGGTAAGGATCAACACAATTGTTCATATCATATCATGATTGAAATAGGACCGATCAAGAAACCTAGTACTACACATGGTGCATAAATGATAATCTTCTTATGGTTTTCTTGGTATGTATAATGAAACCCACTTAGTTAGGGTTTGATGGATTGCCCTCTAGGAAATCAAATCCTTGTCTCTCAGAACTCCATTTAGATTAGGATCATGACATTCAATTCTAAAACCACACTCTAGGAAATGGATGCTTACAAATGAGTTTTGATTCACTCAAATCTTCACATACTCAAATACATATCCAACTTATAAATTCATGATTGATCCAATGTTCAAACCAATGCAAGCATGACTATTGTATTTGTTGACCAAGCATATTGATAGTCATAAAGTTAGAGAAATTCATCCAAAACCATTACAAACTAGATTTCTAGCTTTGCCATAGGAAATGTTGGATCTTCTAGAATGAGTACTTAACATCAAACCAATAGCCAACTCCATAGAAAAATTAACAAAATTGAAACCTTAGACGTAACATATGATGACAAACCTTGACAACAAATTCATTATGGTAGTCCTAATAGCCCTACTACTATATACTCTAACTATTGTGACAATACAATGCTTGGCTAATGATATCTCTCTGAGTCCTTAAGAGGCATCTTTTGATATGACAGTCCTTCATATTGACATTTAACCTTGATACCAAACACCCTATGATCAAACATCATAATGATAGTCATAGATAACAAAATCAATTATAGGACAATCCTATTGAGACCTAGTTGCGACAAGATGAATGAGAGGATAACTCATAAGAATAACATGACCTTGATAATATATGCATGGAAATCTTTTTTACAAACCTCCATATAGTCTTGAAACAAAGATACCCTTTTATGCCCATGATTGTCCTAGTATTTTATTGAACCTAACATGATTGTCTGTATAGTCTTAAATTGATCTTTCTTGTCTCCCTCACTACAAGTACTCATGATACATGTACCCTTTCAAATTTATTTTAGCATTGGTAATATAATCTGTATCTTTGACTTGCCACAGACTTAGACAATGGTAATCAAATAATAATCTCTCCCAAAGCCTTTATAATTTACATTGTGACCACATTTTAGACTTTATACATGAAGGTATACAATGAAATAATCTTGAAGGTCATCAAATGGGAAAATGGAAACTAGGACCACATTAGGAGTTATTAACTATAAGACTAAACATATGGCATAGACTCCAAAAGATGAATACTATGTACACCCTTAACTAGACTCAAACCATCAATATATACACACCTAAAATCATTTGTCTAAAACTTCATGCCTACAACTTCATCTAGATCCTCGTCTAAATAGTTTTGCACTATAATAGCATAGTTCACTATAATAGCTCTTACATTTTGAAATTTGTATGCACATGTATAGATGTACGTTTAATTTAAATAGTTCAAGTGTAATTTCTTGAAACATGTATAATTTATCTAGTTTATTTATAATTTATAATTTTTCAACATGTATATGTTTATATATGTTTATATATATATATATATATATATATTCTTGAAAATTAATTTTTGTACTCAAATTTGTATGTTTATATGTATATATGCAGGTTCATAGTTTATATATATATATATATATCATCATCATCATGGATGATATTCCCTTTGATGTTGAGCACTTTCTCAATGCACAAGATGAACAGGTACCATCTTCACCCCCACCCCCACATCCAGATGCCCCACCTCCACCCCCACCTCCAGGCATCCCACCTCCACCCCCACATGGACCCCCACCTGGAACTGACCAGGCTTGCTTGCGAGCCATAATTATTGAAAATGTGGATTCCATACAAGAAAAATTGAATTCCATTCATAGTGAACAATTCATGCCACCTCACATGGTACATTTTTCAACTTTGATGCAAAACATTGTAGATTCTATGAGGTCTATTAACTCAGACTTTGATAGATTTTGGAAATGAAGAGAGGAGAGGCACCAATTTTATGCTGATGGCCTCTCCTATAAGGATATTTTTTGATCTTAAAATCACAAAAGGTCATTTAGCGCAATATTTTAGACACCCCATCACAAATGAACCTATTCCTGCAAATAAGAAAAGAATATCAATCAAGTGGTGTAGACATGAAGGAATGTCTACCAATTTTTCGGACAGATGGTGGATGGTGTTTGATTATCCACCTCATGCTAATTGTGAGGTTCCTTTATATTTTTTGAGAAAATTATATGTAGAGTTTGTTATGAATCAGAAACCCAACTATTTTAATTTTAGATCATTCTAGGGTGTTTGTGGTGGCATGCCACAAAAAAGGTTGGGGGCATGGGTTGATCCCCAATGACCCATTCTTGTTCAACCTCTTATTGACCCTCATGTTGTTTCCATCCCTACACCCTTCCAGCATCGTGCGGTGGTATCCACACTAGGCACATTGAGTGCACTCTTAGGTAGCCTAGATGAGCAGACTACTATGATGGTGGCTCAGGTTAGAGACCACGGAGGAGCTGATGGTGGAAGTGGTCCTAGTACCACTCCACATGTGTCGATGCCTCATACATGTACAAGTTGCGATCAGTTGTGTTATGGACCTTATCAGGCAGCTGCACCCACTTTAGCTACACATGCAGCATCTGATAATATGGGTGAATCATTTGTTGATTATCTATTTGCTGAGGATCATCCCACTGATCATTCGACATAGGTATATATATAGGTTACACACACGTTGAATTTATAACAATTTTAAGCATGTGTTTTTAATGAACATATGGAGATCAATTAAATTATAATATTTTAACAATCGAATTGTTTGGCGTAGATGATGGAAACAGGGACCATTGATCGATTTGATTTTTCATCGACACCTATTCATCTTGGGCACCCATTTGGGGTATTTTGAATGATTTATATTTTAAATAATTTTATTTACTTGATTTTAATTTGTAATTTAGTCTTGAACATGTACATTAAATATTTACGCTGGTTCAAGGTTCTTCTACATTGAATCCTCCATCTGAGGGTGTCTCGAGCACTCCTCCATCATTGGGCATCTCACATGACCCTTTTGTATGTATATTGTTTTAAAAAACTATATATATACACTTAGATTTTTCTATTTTGAATTCACTAAATTTGAAAATGTGCATGTACTATTTACTATATATTAAAAAAAAATGTGTCTATGTAGGTTGACACAACAATGAGGATGGGCATTGCAGCACACTTGGATGATCCAAGTTTATATCAGGAGTCAACTGCATTTCAGGTTGTTGAAAAACATATCTATGTCTACGTGCATTATATGTTTTAACCTAATTTGTACACGTGCTAAGTTATAAATGACCTTGTAGGAGCTTGTTAGTGACACGTTTCATCATGTTCATGCCATTCCACCTACAACACATGCAGAGTAGGAGGATAGAGGAGATGGGTAGCCTGATATGGTATAATTTAAAATTTAGATTATATTTAAAGTTAATTAATATATATATATATATATATATACATTGTGAACTTAAAGTAAATTTCAATAGAAGATATATGTTGACATGTGTTAAAAATTCTTTTTTCTTTTATAGCTTGAGACATGTCATGTAGCTAAGCCTGTAGAGACAGGTCCTGGAATAGAGGATGCACAACAACCTCTTACAGTATAATAATTTAAATATGATAAATTATAAATTAAATTGAATTAAATCATTTTTAAAATTGTCTTACATCTAATTTCAACTTTCTTTCTCTTGTGCATGTTGAGACTGTAGGTCCAAGTGCACCAGAGCATGCCTCTCAGCCTCACATGGTAATTTTAAAATGTTATGACAAATTATTTAAATTAAATTGTCATTAAATTATTTTTTAATCATCTTACATTTGATTTCATCTAAATCTTTTTCTTCTACAGAGTGATTTGGGACATCTGAGTAGTTCACATGGTGTGAAGAGGACTCTTGATTACAGAGACAATATGAGTTAGGTTATTTCATGGGCTATATAATTTGACTATTTCATGGACTACATATATACTGTTTCTCATGGACTTTATATTTTGAACATGGGTTGTATTGTCATAGACTTTATATATTGTTGAAAATCCAAACTTTATTTCATTTCAATATTTTATGGTCTAGATACAAGACTTTATTTCATTTCAGTATTTTATGTCCATAAACATTTAAGTGGAATAGAAATGACACTAGATATCTTATATTTAAATATATATAGAAATTGGGGTTCTAATAAAAAATTACAAAAACTAATTGGTTTTTATAGTGAGAAAACAATTTAACATCTTCTTATAATTGGTTTTTATGGGAATTTTTTTACTTCATTTATATTATTGTTGGAAATTCTTATATATCATGCCTTTAGAAATTAAATAATGAACATTATCAAAATTTTGTATTATAATAGAACGAGCTAACTAATGTATAGATAAAAAGAGAAGTTCCAACTTTTATCTTAATATCATGTTGTTTTGGTTATGGAAATGTACCATATTTTTTATATTAAATAAGTAATGGTCAATATGAAAGACTTCCACTATTTTAACTTTTTAATAGATTCACAAACATTTTACTAGAATGCAAGCTAGTCTTGGAATACATAATTTTAGAATGCTAGTGTGTGAGAAAAATTATTCTCCAATGATCTAACAATGTTTGACAATGTATTAAGCACACAAAATAATTTAAGATCAATATTATTTCTATTAATTCTAAAGATATAAGTTTATTGAAAAAAAAAATTTCTTTTTTTTTTAACCATAGATTATTAAATTTTGACACCCTCATCTATAATTTCAATCTATAACCATTAATTTTACATTAGATACATGTATCAATTTATATACATAACATATCCGAATAGATCATATCATAGGGGAGAGGACCCAATTGTTGAGCATGTTCCAATAGGTGTGATAGTATTTGTGCATTTAAGGCCCATGCTTGGAAGTCTCTCATTACTGAAGATAAATTAGATAAGTTGATGGGTACAATGAAGGACTTGTCATACAAGGTGGTAAGGAATGAGAAGGAGTTACCTCCTCATAATGTTGCACCATATTTCAATGAAGGATAGTGGTTGCATAATAGGCCCCTTATAACACTAATTGGTCCTGTTGGCAAGAGACACTATATGGATTCATGGTTGTTGTCATTGATGGCAACAAAGGTCATCCCACATATCCGCAAGTCATGATGTGTCTCTACCGGAAGTCAGAATAAAGAATGTTGTGGTCCGGTGAAGAAGAACAGAGCATGTGGCAAGGTCCGACAGATTGGTCCGGACCTCTCAGTGGAAGTGTCTTGGTACAGTGCGGATTTGGGGAAGTCAAGAGGACTACCTTGAGTGGTATATTCCAAGGATTTAGCCTCCGGTGATGGACAAAGAAAAAGATATGAATGGTTGAGTACCGGATTCCTGAGAGACAGTGAAAACAGAGGAAGAACTGACTGGCAGAGTATCAGACTGCTTTCCGGATGAGTTACTATTGATGACAGAGGTTGTGAAGGCATGAATCATGTTTGGCTGACATGATTAATGATATCTACAAGTATATGCTTGATCCGCATTGCTTGGTGAGGAAGGATTCAGCCGACAGAATGAAAGTTTATAAGAAACTAGACTGTTCCGGATGCCGACTAGAAAGGTGATGAAATTACTTGTGCGGATATATATAGAGGATGGATTTAGTTGTGAAGTGAGTAGTGAGAGTAGAGAGATATGCGAATAAGTCCAGAGAAAGAGCAGAGGTAGCAAAAAGGATCCGGTATGTGAAAGATAACAGAATAAAGAACAGAGGAAAGATGAAGTGCAGCAGATCAGTGTACTGAGCCTAACCGGAACTGAACTCCAGCATATGCAGATGCTTCCAATCAGTTCAAGACTATGATTCTCATCACTTTGTAGACAGTGTGTCTTTTTGTAGGCAGTGGGCCTCTTGTGAGCAGTGTGCTCGGGCAGTGAGCCCTAATTGGCAAGTGCCATTTTTGTAATTTCCTATTCTTCTAACAGAGAATAATTCTTGGGTTAATCACCCCGTGGTTTTCTCCCTTAACAGGGTTTCCACGTCAAAAATACTATGTCATGTGTTTCTTATTTCATGGTTAATATTTTTGTGTTTGATTTTATGCTACATCAATTAAAAGAAAAGTTCAATAAGGGAAATAATTAGGATAACTGATTCACCCCCCCCCTCTCAGTTATCAACAATTGGTATCAGAGCTAAGTTCCTCCTAATAGAGCCTAACAGCTTGAGGAAGATCTGGGATTTCAAATGGATGCATATGGTTTAAGGGAGCAACTCAAGACTGCCCTTGAGGATCTTGAACAGTCAAATTCTGAAGTCAGTGAATTAAAGGAAAGACTCAAACAGGCTGATGAATTCATGAGAGAATTAAAAGACAAATTAAGTCTCTCTATGAAAAAGAGAAAGGAGCTGCTTCAACAGTTGGCAAGACAAAGTGAAGAAAGCAATACAAATGAGGAATTGACTGAGCAAACCAAGTTATGTGAAAAGTTATCAAAAGAAGTCATTATGTTAAGACATGAAATGGAATCAGGAACTATAAAGTTTACTCAAGAGATTGAAGAAAAAAGAAAGGCTGAAGACAATCTAAGACAATCTCTTAAAGAAAAATCAGAAGAATGCCACCAGATGGACAGGATTATCAGACACCTTGAATCTGATCTTGAAGATGCCAAAGATAATGAAGGAAAACTTGAGGATCAAATTGCCTCTCTCAAAAGAGACCTTCAAACAGCAAATGAATATAAAGAGAAATTCAAGATAAGTTCTGCTCAACTTGAAGTTCTTCTTGGAAGTCAAAAGAGGACAGATGACAAGTATGGCTTGGGATATGAGAAAGGAGAAAGCTCCGGATCCGGTCAGAAGAATCTTGGATCAGAAAATCCAAGGAGCAGGCCTAGAAGACCTCCGGTAAGACAGCCAAATGCTCAAAGATATCCATCCTTCAATGGATACTGCCACAACTGCAACCACTTTGGTCACAAAGCTAATCAGTGCAGAATGAGAATGAATCAGAATAATTCATCCTTCTCCGGACAGTGCTTCAACTGCAAAAGGTATGGACACAAATCCCATGAATGCAGAATTATGCAAGTAAACAAATCATTCAAAGGTAGATGCTTCACATGCAATAGAATAGGTCATATGGCAAATCAATGCAGATCAAGAGGATATCAGTCAAATATGCAAAGAAATGTTATTTGCCAAATCTGCAATAGGTCCGGTCATAATGCTAAAGTCTGCAGAAACAAGAATCAGGACAAAAGAGGTCCGGTGTATAATCAGAATCAAGACAAGGGTAAACAAAAGATGAATGCGGATGAGGTTAGGAATCAGATGAGCAAGATTTGGGTGAAGAAAAGTTTAGAGAATGTAGAGGTTGGATCCGCACCAGACTCTGGTGCTGATATTTCTTCCGGAAATTAAAAGTGAGCTCAGGCTCAGGGGGAGACTCAAAGAAAATCTTGTTCCCCCAGCCAAACAAGTGGTGCCGGATGTGGCACAAGATGCGGATCAAAGGGTTTGTAGATATGAATCTTGAGATACTTCAATCAAGTTTTCAGAGGTCCGCATGAAGTTATGAAGAAGCTGTGATCGATCAAATAAGACCTGTTCAGGGAGATGCTCCGGTATGATAAAGGATTACAAAAAGGTCCGGAAAGATCCGGAAATGCACTATCTTGTTCTGCGGATTGGACAGAGTGTTTGAGATGATCTTGTAATATGCTACCTCGATTTATTCATGATTGAAAGATCCGGATGATATCCACAGATCAGGACTAATCCGGGATACTCCAAGCTATCCAGACAAGGCAAACCGGAATGATGTAGGTGAAGCATTTATTGCAGACATGTATTAGGGTTCGCGGAGCAATTTAAGGGATTTCTCAAAGGTCATTTGCTCATTCTGCACTCGAGAAGAAGCGAAAAGTGGAGCTCTGCAACAAGGTTCTTCAAGCACACCAAGGATCTCCTACCGAAGCTATTGGATAAAGAAATCAATCCAACCACTCCGTGCAAACCGAAGGCGCATAAGGTATTCTCCGTTTTTCATTACCTCACTGCAAATCTTTGAAGAATGGCTACTCCAAACATAGTTAAGATCTCTGATAGACCTCGCCCCTCATTCAAGAAACATCCCTACAAATCATTGGAGGTAGACCCACTAGGAGCCTTCTCTAGTGTTCCTCACGGAGTTTTACACACCGAAGACATTAGGGTCTACATACATGCAAACATTGAGGAATTTGGGGAATTCAAATTAAGAGACCTCTATCACAAGCAGCTGATTGACAATGCTTTTGAGCTTAAACCAGAGTATAAGGATATTCAGAAGAAACAATTTGAGCAATTTATTCATTTCCCCTGCTTTGAAGAAGATGAATGGGTCCGGTATGTACTGAGCAGGATGCATGACAACTTTCTATGGCTAGATAGACCCTGTAAGATCACAAAAGAGGCAATTAGAGCAGTAACTGGCCTATACTCTTCCGGAGGGGTACCTATCCTCAAATCTGTCAAGAACAACATTGTAACAGAGGCCACCGGATCAAAATTTGACAAGAGGGCAATGACCATTGAAGATATTTCGGATCCGGATATCAAATATGCATCAATGATAATAGGATACAAGATCTATCACTCCAGCAGGGAGAATTCTGTATCCGAAACTGCAGTATACACTGCTTTTGAAATGCTAAGGAAAAATGCAGAATATGACCTCTGCGAACTACTGCTAAGCCAATTAATGGAAAATATACAGAAAATCAAGAAGGATAAGAAGAATTCCTTCAAGTATGGTACTCTTATTGTATGTCTATTCTTCTACTTCATGAATGAGCTACCCGGAACAAGTGGATGGGTATGGCAGAATGACAAACCTGTTGCAGTCCAGATAAGAGACTACTTGCATGGACTTGGGGATGCAAAAGCGAGAAATTCAGCTCTATGGGGATACTTCAAAAACTTTCAGAGCATGATGCAAGCAAGAGAGAGAATTCCTCAGTCTCTCATTGAGAAATACAAGGACTCAGTGTGCTTTATGGTTGACACTGATCAGTGCCTAATGGAGGCAGTGGAGCCAAGGACTGTCTGGATCATGCCCATGGGGTATGAAGTTGATGAACAGATAGTGGAGCTGCATGTTCAACACATGCTAAGTCAGCTCAAAGATCCTAAGGCAGAAAGGTTTGGAACCTTTGAGGAGCTGAGTGTAAAAATACATGTAGAACTCAGGGAACCTGAGATTAAAAGAAAGGTAAGAAAAGAAGTAGAGCACATTGCTCAAGGCCTAGGTATCTCAAAGGAGGCACTTGATGCCAGCCGGGAAAAGAGGAGGAAGGCCGAGGAAGAAGAGAAAAGCAAAGAAAGTGCTCCGGTTGGAGCTCCCACCCGGACCAGATCAACAAAGAGATCTGCACCTCCCTCAACCAAAAGTTCAAAACCGGAAGTCCAGGCATCCGGTAAGAGATCCAAGACAAAAGCCACAAGGGCTTATGGAAGCCAAAAGGATGAAGAGGAAACAGAATCAGATGAGGGAGTAAGAGAAGTAAAGAAACAGAAGAAGAAAGGATCCGGTAAGCCCTCCACAGGCCAAGACAAGGATGAAATGGCAGAGGTAACTGTTGAAAAGCCCACTCTGTCATTAGAGAGCATAATCAAGTCGGTCACGGTGGATGGAAACCTTCAACCAATGACTGAATCCTATGATGACTTCAGTGAGGCAGACCAAAAGACTCTGCAGGAAGCCACAGTTAAATATCTGAACATATACAATAAGGCTTTCATTGAGATCATATCTCTCATTCCTAAAAGCCTAGAGAAGGAAATGGAAGTAAGAAAGAATAATGCTCATGCCAAAGATCTTGAGATCCGGGAGCAGATAGCTATTCAGCTATATCCTCAAATTGATCCCAAGACAATGAACATTATCTTCAAGGACTGCAAAGATGAGTTCAGAAGCAAAGCCAGGATGAATCAACTCATGCTTGGTGAGACTGACAAAGTGGCCCAAGAAACAGAAGAGATCCTCCGGAAGGCCTTCAAAAGGTTCAATCTTCCTGTTGTAGAGGACTTAGGTGCAGAAACAACTGCTGATTTGGAATCTTCTGTTCCGGAAGAAGTGAGCCCTGAACAGACAAGTGAGGACTTGGGACCCTCTGCTCCAGAAGAAGGGGCCCATGAACAAGTTAGCATCTCTCCTCCGGTTTCCCCTACAGTCTCCGGATCCAAAGAAGAAGAGCAATTACAGGAGAAGGAAGCAGTGGTGAAAGACAAAGAGGTTGACAGTTCTAAGACTGCAGAAGAAAAGAAACATCTGTCTCCGGCAAGAGACACTGCACAAACTGTTCAACAATTTTTGAGTAAAGAAACTTTAGAGATTGATGAACCGGAGCTTCTAAAAGGCCCATTTGATTTTGACTCTCTCTCTCCGGTACAAACAATGAAGATAGCTTCATTTGCAAATGCCAAGGCAAATGAAAAGCTCCTGAAGTCTCATATGGAAGACTGTGAGTTGATAGAGGCTGCCTCCGGAGTACTTGTGAAGATCATGCCATCAATCCAAATAGATCCGACAGCCTCCACTTCCGGTAATCTAAAAACCTTAGTCAGCAGTGTTGATACACATTTTGATTCTCTAGAAAAATCAGCTGAAGAAAAGGTCCGGAAGGAATTTTTGGATAAGAGATTTTCAGAGATATTAGAATTAATTTCTAAAGATAGGAAGATTGTAAGCATTGGAATAAAGAGCTTAGAGAATGCTCTTAAGGATGGCGGTGATATCTATAAATTTTGTATATCCTGGTCAAAGGCAACAGCAGCATTTGACAAGAAAATAAAAGAGGAATAGGATAAGCTACAAAGCTTATCTCAAAGTTTTGATCCTCTCTCTTCCTCTATAATAAATCAAGAATGTCAGACTATTGCAGTCTTGAACGAAATAAAGAATCTTGAGAAGGAAAGGAAGAACATCACCAACCGGATGGGAGAACTTAGAAGGATTATAATCCCTAAGTTGGAAACCATGCATGAGGCCATCAGTGATGCTAGGACCACCGCCCAAACAAAAGATCCGACAGATCTCAAGCGGGCAGAAGCGTTTGCATTTTTGTTAAGTGGTCACATTTCAATTTTGGACATAATGAAGCAAAGTTGGGCTACCGAAATGATTCAATTACAGACATCCTTTGCAGACATTCTTCAATATATGTGAGTATGTAAATATGCGGCTAAGTATAAGAAATTTTTGAAAATTTTGATATGCGGACCCTACCCTTTGCCATTGATGTCAAAGGGGGAGTGAGGAGCAGTGAAAAATGAGGGATCCAACTAAGGGGGAGTTCCGGAAATTGTATATAAAGACAGAGCATCAGCAAAGGGGGAGCATAGTGAAAACACTTAGTCATTTTTCACTAAGTGTTGCCATCAATGCCAAAGGGGGAGATTGTTGGCAAGAGACACTATATGGATTCATGGTTGTTGTCATTGATGGCAACAAAGGTCATCCCACATATCCGCAAGTCATGATGTGTCTCTACCGGAAGTCAGAATAAAGAATGTTGTGGTCCGGTGAAGAAGAACAGAGCATGTGGCAAGGTCCGACAGATTGGTCCGGACCTCTCAGTGGAAGTGTCTTGGTACAGTGCGGATTTGGGGAAGTCAAGAGGACTACCTTGAGTGGTATATTCCAAGGATTTAGCCTCCGGTGATGGACAAAGAAAAAGATATGAATGGTTGAGTACCGGATTCCTGAGAGACAGTGAAAACAGAGGAAGAATTGACTGGCAGAGTATCAGACTGCTTTCCGGATGAGTTACTATTGATGACAGAGGTTGTGAAGGCATGAATCATGTTTGGCCGACATGATTAATGATATCTACAAGTATATGCTTGATCCGCATTGCTTGGTGAGGAAGGATTCAGCCGACAGAATGAAAGTTTATAAGAAACTAGACTGTTCCGGATGCCGACTAGAAAGGTGATGAAATTACTTGTGCGGATATATATAGAGGATGGATTTAGTTGTGAAGTGAGTAGTGAGAGTAGAGAGATATGCGAATAAGTCCAGAGAAAGAGCAGAGGTAGCAAAAAGGATCCGGTATGTGAAAGATAGCAGAATAAAGAACAGAGGAAAGATGAAGTGCAGCAGATCAGTGTACTGAGCCTAACCGGAACTGAACTCCAGCATATGCAGATGCTTCCAATCAGTTCAAGACTGTGATTCTCATCACTTTGTAGACAGTGTGTCTTTTTGTAGGCAGTGGGCCTCTTGTGAGCAGTGTGCTCGGGCAGTGAGCCCTAATTGGCAAGTGCCATTTTTGTAATTTCCTATTCTTCTAATAGAGAATAATTCTTGGGTTAATCACCCCGTGGTTTTCTCCCTTAACAGGGTTTCCACGTCAAAAATACTGTGTCATGTGTTTCTTATTTCATGGTTAATATTTTTGTGTTTGATTTTATGCTACATCAATTAAAAGAAAAGTTCAATAAGGGAAATAATTAGGATAACTAATTCACCCCCCCCCTCTCAGTTATCAACAGGTCCAAGAGACCATATAAAAATGATAGGAAAGTGATTCCTAAGCAAAAAAATCCATTGCAACAAGACAAAGAAACCCTAAATGCTCTAAGAAGAGATCATGTGAATCTCCAAGAAATTTCATTATGCTCTGAGACTTGCTATCTCTCATGCATGATCCATTAAAGTAGTAAACAAGAAATATGTGGCTAAAAATTATGAGCATGATGTACCATAAGATGTTGCAAATACTACTAAATTAGGGAATCTGGAGAATAAAGCCAAGCAAGTTCAATCTAGGCCACTAAAAAGTAAGGTGGAGACAAACAAAATAGAAAAGAACCAACAGGTAAGGATGTAACTTCTTTTATTTAAGTTATGTAGTTCATTCTTGATGCAAATGATGTAACCATTCCACAAAATGCCTCTTTGCCCAACTATAACCCTATTGATGTAGCTCAAGTCATGAGACAAGTTAGAATTTTAATGCCAATAGGGGGGCTCCTTAAAATTCCTGAGCATCTAGATAGAGAGTGATTTATCTTACATCATTATTGTAAATGAGTCATGACAACCTGCTAATGTTCCCAATGATGCTACAATTGACAAACATACCCAAGATGTAGTTAAATTTTAAGGTTTGGTAGCATTAGAAATAATTTTTGATAGTACTTCCACATATTATTGAATATTAAATATAATTATAGTACATTTCAATGTAACATAAATATTAACATAATTAGGGTTCATAAAATTATTGAATATTTATGAATAATTAACATAATTAGGGTTCAATAATTAACATATTTATGAATATTTGAATATTTAATATTTGAAAATTATTGAATATTAAATATTTATGTTACTTTATATGTTGTAATATGATGTCTTAAGGGGTCCTAATAGGACTTCTTAAGGGGATCAAAGAATTCATAAAAATTATAAAATTATTAAGGACTTCTTAAGGGTTCATAAAATTATTGAATATTTATGAATATTTGAAAATTATGTTAATTATTGAATGTTCTAATTTTCAAATATTCATAAATATTAACATAATTAGGGTTCTTCCACATTGAAGTTTATCTAACATTCTGAATGGGTGTCAAACCTTGTCCTAGTCAGGAAGAAAAATGGAGAGATCTAGTTGTGTCTAGACATTAGAAATCTACACATTACATCCCTCAACAACAATTACCCACTTCCAAGCATGGACCACTTGACACATCAGTGCACCAACAAAATGTGACTTAATGCACACCCATTGGTTCACCCTTTTTTAGGAAACTATTTGATACCTCAACAAAAAGTGTGTTGATGTGGCATCATATTTGATGATGTGAACTTGCCAAATAAGCTGTTGTAAATATTTTAGAGTGATTCAAAATTGCCATGTATATGTTAAACTAAATAACTTGATTACTTATTTATTTCTATCATTATATTGAAAGTGGCATAATTATATGTACTATGAAGAGCAATTTAAAAAAAAGTTTACACAGGTCCTAAATTAAATAATAGATAAATGTTTCAACTTCTAAACTAGTATATGTTGATAGAATGATGGGGGAACATATGGTGAGAGTAGAATGAGTAGAGATAGCTTAGTGTTGTAACCATTGTTGTTACAACACTATGGTTATTAACCTAAATGTTTATCTTGATCAAGTGATATAATTTGGGTTTGAATAACTTGAGATTGTCATATTATAAGCTTATTGGTTTATGTCTAACACGAGATCAAATGAAAATAAGATTCTAGTACATTTTGAGTCTAAGGTTGAATTAAGGGATTGGCTAAGAAGTGTGAGAAATGAAAGAATGGAAATAGAAGAAGATGTAGAAGTAATATTTTAGGAATTATAAGCAAAAGTGGCTAGGATAGCCATGGTTGATGGAAAGTTAGATAGGCTAGAAAGTATGACACTCACCCTAATAGCAAGAATGGATGGAAATAGGGTGCACCAAGATGGAGGTAAACATGAGGTTGGTGTTTCACAAAAAGACACTCCAAAATCTAATAAGGTTTTCAACATGAGGCCAAAATTGATATCTAATCATATGATGGAGAAATTAGTGTAGATAAATTAGGCCAATGGTTATCTTACATGGAAGTGTATTTCAATTTGTACTAGGAAAATATATCCAAATGAGGAAAACTAGTGCTCACTTACTATATTAATTCAATTGTTGACAATAGAATAATATATTTTACACTTGTTAGTTAATCACTAGTCTATGTGTAAGCATTTATAAACACCAACTTAAGAAACCATTATGTTATATTTCATCCAAATCTTGCCTATGTTACTTTATATGTCGTAATATGATGTCTTAAGGGGTCCTAGTAGGACTTCTTAAGGGGATCAAAGAATTCAAACTACATGTCTCATATTTAATCATAATTGATGTAATTTAGGATGACTCATCAGAATAATTCGATGTCTTAATTTATGTCATAATGGGATGTCTTAAGGGGTTCTAATATGATGTCTTAAGGGGATGTCTTAAGTTCTCAAAATTTGGTGAAGTTGCCCAAGGCAACCAAATTTAACAATAATACAATCAAATTTAAAGTAAATTCAAAGTAGAAAAACATGCGCATTTAATAAACAAAATATATAGAATAATAATTTTGATGTATAAAAGTGTAGAGTATAATTGTGTACATACACATGTATACAAATTTGTGTAATTGTGTATGTACATTAATGCCAACTCAAAATAATGTTTACAAAATGTGGCTATGCCATCTCAAGAAAATCCAAAACTTGTGGGGAATGTAGCAGGTCTTCTTGCCACCTGATATAAAAATAATACAAGCAATATCAATATATCATCAAAACATGTATTTTAATTTATATAAAACTATCTATATAAACAACTTGTACCTATATTTACAAGTGCCTCACACATGTACATATAGTTTTAATCTGTATCCTCTTAGGTTTTTGTTTCAAAGCATGTGATGAATTTGTGATGATGGCCTAAGGATATAAAACGACAATTTAAATCAATTTCAACTAATAACGCAAAAGAAATATCAAAACATGTATTTAATGTATTTAAAAGAACAATATAAAACTATTTAACTATATTTACCTGTATTTGCTTATTCCATTGTACCATCTCCATCCTCTCTTTTTCCAACACATCGATGATTGTCTCATGGTCTTCCATAGAAATTGACCATAGCTCTTTATTTGCAGGTTTTCCACGATACCTCTCCAATTTTATATTTGTTGCTAACACCAAATGTGAGTAGTGTATAATCTTCTTATGTGTTTCATAATCTTTGAATGTAGGCAAACCATTCTTCCTTATTAGGTATTTTCGTAGCCAAGTGCCAACAATCACCACCAAACCTATTAGATAATCATAGCCATCATCAAAGAAATTCTCAAAATTTGCTTAAGGGGATCAAAGAAGTTCTCAAAATTTGAGGGGATCAAAGACTTGTTATCAAAATTTGCTTAAGGGGATGTCTTAAGGGGATCACCGAACCTGTTGGATAAGGAAAGCCATCATCATCTTCTCGAGGTGCTATTAACTTATGTTTAGTCTCCACACAAGGAGCCAACCAATATTATGTTTCCTCTTCATTCTCCTTAGGTGCAACAACAACATACACATGTCCTGCAAACAAATTTTGATTCAATAACTTGCACATGTCCATAAAATTTGACCAATCTACATACATGCATTCATATGTACACATATAAATAAATAAAAGCACTACAAAATAATAATTCAAAATGAAATAAAATGAAATAATTTGAATTAAATTACATTCTTGTACAAGCTCTGAAACATGTTCATAATCGTTTGTTGCAAACAGTTGATCATTGTCTTCAATTGTTGTTTCATATTAATCATGTGCTTGTGCAGGTGTCAACGGTCTTTGCTTCCACTCTTCAACCCATTCTGTATTCTCACATGCTTCCCAATCTCCTGAAATGCAAAACTGACAAAAACATGCAAGCTCCCTTATCCAGATAGTCCATGTACTTGCATTCGAACTCCTAAATGAATGCCATTTAGTAGATCCACTGATTATCTCACAATCAAGTCTAGGTAGAATGTTTTCTTCTTCAACCAACCAAAAAAACTGGTGAACTGTAGAGTACTCGCTTGATCCAGGTGTACATAATCTTCTATTGCACCAATCCATAATCCCACGTGCATCTTTAAATTTTACTTCTTCCTCAAATTTCAATTGTTGTCTAGCAAGAATTCTTTTAACACATGCACCAGATCCATCATGTTCTCCTTTACCATGTCTAGCTTCAAAAAAATTCCACATATGTTGGACATTATGTTCCTTGTGAACCCTACTTAACCAATATAGTATTTGAGCATTCTTGAACTGCCCCGTACAATCATCTGACCATATGAGATGTTCTGTAATCTGGACTCCTCTTTCTCTTAAATTTGTATAAAATATATTAAAACAATATTGAATAAATGCTGACGAGTGTAACTGGTTGTCACTCAAATAGAAATGATACTCCCTCAAAACTTTTCTATCATCCTCTGTGCTATTATCTACATGTCTATAAACAATATGAACAAACATGGCCACCTACACTAAATTGTAATATTGTGATTGAATTTTCTCTTGCGGAGCTAGAGTTTAGTTTTCCACAAAATCAACCACTGATAGTATAGTACCAACTGGAAATGTGTTTCTACATGCACAAAACTATCCATCAAGCCATTGAGCTTGTTGAGAGTGCTTGACATATTTTGGTACAATCTTACTCTTAAACTCTGATATGAATGCATGTACACTAACCTTTTCTATAATTAAATCATAATGCTTTCCAATTTTTCCATCTTTTAAAGAATATTCAACATTCTTAAATCTTTTAACATCCACTAATTGTTGTCTAAAATTATTTTGAACACTTTCATGCATACAAACTCTTAAGAAAGAAAGATTGCCACAACTAGTACATTGTCTAGAAATACATGAATTTAAATAAAATAATTTCCCATTAGATCTTTCACAATACAAACTTGATATAAACCCTTTTATTTTTTTAGGTGGCATATTAATATCACATTCCTGTATAATCATGTTAGTATGTAAAGTACAACGTATATATCAAAACACATCATGATAATAACGAAATTGAACATGTGTTTTACAACAACAAGATATTCGTTGCTTATTAATCTTTACATACCATAGTTTGCATTTTTCAAAAGATCTTTGGCTTATTGTAATATTACTAGGTAACACTAATTCACCACAAATTTTTTTCTAAAATTTAGTTTGCGTTGTATCTAATAGGTGTTTGGGATGAGGATCACGAACTTTGGACCCCACTCTTAATTTTAAAACATCTCTAGCATTAGATGATACTCTAGTATTATCATGCCAATATTTTTCCATCAAAGATTTGATTTCAACATTCAATTTCATGTCAGATCTCAGGAGTCGACCACTAAAACTCCACCATTTGTTGATTGGATCATTTTGTATACCTTCTCTTCTTTTCGCCACTCTTACCAATGTTTTAGGATGTATTTTTAGAATTCCACTAATATTTCTTACCATTCTTCTATTCAAAGTTGATTTATTAACTATAGCAGTTGTTATAGCGCATCTTGCTACATTCTTATATTTAGATCGACTATTCTTTCCAATAGACTCAATGGCACTAGCAATAGTAGACATAGCATGTTTTAGTGATTGATCTTTTCTTCTTGGTTTAACAAAAATGCCTAACATTTTCATTACTTTTCTCAATTTCCATATTCTCATTAATTGCGTCATTAATTGACATTGAAATGATAGTTTTTTATGATAAAAAGATTCTTTGTATAATCTATTGGCATGTGTTCTTATTTGTCTCCAAGAAATCTTACCAGGAAGATTATCCAAAACATCTCTTTCAATTTTAATTTTTTTTTTCTTATTTTCAACATCACATCCTGGATTTTTATTTTCATTTTCAACATCAAAATAATTTTCATTTTCAACAACAAAATGGTTTTCATTTTCATTTTCAACAAAAGGATTTTTATTTTCATTTTCAACAACAAAATAGTTTTCATTTTTATTTTCAACAACAATTTGTCTCAAATCTTGATCTCTACGAATATTATCGATCTCAACATTGTTATATCTAGCTTATTTTAAATGTCCTATCAACACCATTTCCATTTCATTCAAAGGTTGATTTGAAGACGTACCTACATTTGTGCCTATTGAAACATTCTCCATAGCATTGAAATGGGGATTTGAAGACATACCAGGAGTAATTTGTATAATCGTATTAGTTTTCACATTCACCTCTTGCAAATTTGCATCATCCACATCCATGGTCTCCTCAATATTTTTATCTTCAATATTGTGGAATTGGATGATTCATCATTATTCATTGATCGGATCTTTATTCTTCTATCTCTTTGTCTTTTTGTCTCCTCTCTCTTTGCTTCAATTTGTTCAGGGGTCAATAGCTTCCTATCTTTCCTCTTATTATGAGTTTGTAATCCCATGATTAAAAAAGTCTAAAGTATGTACAAATGACTGCCAAAAACTTGAAAGCCTTCCTTCTTCATTCAAGTCCTTCAAACAAGTAGCAATTCAACAAAAATTCACTCAAACAGTGTCTCAATGATGGCTCCTTTCAAAATTCAAACAAAATCCCAAGTTGATGGACCTACAGAAGATAAAATATGGTAGAGAATGTTGCAAATGTCACAATCGGCCATACAGAACAAGTTGCAGGGTCGACTGTGACAGTCTTACTAAAAAAATGGTCAATTTGTTCTGTATCGACGGAGTAAGAAATGGGATCCCGTTTAGTAAAATTTGAATTTTAAACTCTAATTTTTCTTTGTAACCTGGTTCGAGAAAAGCTTTGGGGACCCAAACCTAACCTCTAGACCTGGTTTGACCTGCAACTTGAATGTCCTATCAATGTCACAACAAAATAGTGACTTTGGGCATATGTCTGATAGCCTTTTTTACAGAATTTTTTGACAAAATTAAAACCCATTATATATGAGACAATTTAGATTCCAAATATGTAATTTTTAAAAAAATTAGATTATTTTTTCTATTTTTCAATTAATTTCTGATGAAATAGGTCCATAAACTTGAATTATCAGGGTTTTTTAGTATTTTAATAACTTTTTATTAAAATAATTTTTTGTAAAAAAAATTGTATGAAAATGTACTTTAGACAATTCTTTTCAATTTAAAAGAAAATTTCAAAAAAAATTAAGTTTAGGTATCTTATGCGTGATGTATACAATGATTTTTTAAAACACCAAATTTGGCCAATAAAAATTTAACAAAAAAAATATTCAATAAAAAATTACAAAAAAATATGGAAAACATGCTTCAGTGAGTTACAAATATTTTACCAAAAGGATTTAGAAAAATATGATTATTTAGGTCAAAATATGGATGGCGTACACGTATATGGTATAGCAAAAAAAAATTGACTTTTAAACAGTAGTTTTTAGAAACACCTATTGAAAATCAATTTCTATCATCTGGGTATTTAAAAAAAATACTTATTTAGAAACTAGACTCTAAGTACTACATTTCATATTTACTGACGTTTTTCAAGATTCCACCTTTAAGTGCTTCAAATTTTTAGGTCAAATGTGACAAATTCTAAAAATCAGGGAAAACTCTTCCACTTTTTGGCCAAAAAGTGGACTCAACTTCTTGCACACACCCACTAGGATGAAATTGAGGCCCCTAAGAAGAAAAACACTAGTGAGAAAGGTAAGAAAGTTCACAAGTTGAAGTTGAAAATGGGGATGGTTGAGAACCCTAAAGAGGAATAGGTCAAGGGCACGGTGACTGAAGACCCTAGGATTGGCATTCCATTTCCTCATATCCCTGACCCTTGTAGCAAGCTCCCTGAGAACTTCTCTTTCCTTTTGTCTTTAGCTTCGAATAGGGAGGAGTTATTTGATGCCTTGGGCATGGTGAGGGAATGTGCTGATAGCCAACATAGGTTAAGTAAATGGTTTTTCATTGAGATAAACAGAATCAATATTTGGCTAACTGCAATTCAGCAAAGGATGGGGAGGCCCGTGTTGATATTGATGATAGAATGGATGAGGAAATTCAAACATTTTGGTAATCCATCCTAAAGGTTAACCAACTAGAGAAGGATTTGGTGTCTCATAACCAAGAACATGACACTCACTTGAGTAAGATGGAATCTGAAATCAAAAGATATAAAGAACAATCTAGAAAGAAAGTTAGAAATCAATAAATGCACCATACAAAACAATGTAGAAGGTATAAGAATCCTCACTGAGAAGCTCAAGGAGCTAAAGGAAGAACACATGGCTAGGATGGGGGAAGAGATGGATGTTGAGGGTAAGCTGTAGAAAATAGGTAACAAAGGTAAACAAGGTAAAAGTAATGATCAGGGGGGCCTGAGCTCTAGGACCAAAGGAAGCAAAAAGAAATCTTTCTAGGAGGAGAAGGGTGAATTTCTTGGCTTTGCAAAACTTCATGAAGAATTTTACAAACAGGAACTAGCTGCTACAAAAACTCTTAAAAGTATGTGACCCTGCTGATGGGTACTGGGTGAATGGGTGGATGGTGAGCTACAATATGTTTGTTGATAGTGTCTTTTATATCTTTAATATCTAGGACCTTTTTGTTGTTAGTGGTATTTTTTGTTGATTGGCTTCTATCCTTCCATGTTTAATCCTTAGGGCATCATCTAGCTGTAGGGTTTCAGGGCCCCTTCAAGACCCGTTTAACCCCTTTAATCAAAAACAAATTACATCATTACAAACTAACCAATGTTACAACACCAAGAGCTTGGAATTTCTAATCACCTTTGAGGATTATGAGGGCCACCAATTCAAGATTGTATAAATTATTCTCAAACCCTCATCATAAATTGAGATCCACTACATAAGATACATTCTCTACCTAAGAAACATTTATATTTGAAAGTCATAAATAATGATCTCAATTTCACACTTATCAAAAAGCTCAACTATAATGGCCCCTCCTAGCACAAAACACACACTCATAGCTCTACACTCCATTTGAGAGCATAAGACATAATAAGATCATAGCTCACTCATCACACTGAATATTAAGGTGTCATATGATCAAATCTTCATTTCTTAGGATATAATATCAGTGATTATGAAGCTCAACCAAAACTATAGGTCCATATATGAGAATTACACATTAATCATAAAGGTAGGGAACATAGATAGGAGCATGAAAAATGGATTTAATTGGTCCCATTGAAAGAATTCCTTTGATTCATTAACAATGAGGGGATAACTAGACCTTAGAGGAAAATCAAAAGGCATGAGTTTTTCATTTTATGGCATAATCCAACAGATCAATGTAAATCTTGGGGCCAATTGAGAAGGCTATGGTAGTAGGTATAGACCTCTTGTTAGTGAATCTAATTTGGTAGTCTTTAATTTTCTAGGAGATTAATGTAAATTGATAGAGCTCTCATTAGTTGTAGAATTTAAAAAATAAATAAATATTTGAGATGTGGATTACATTCCTAGCATTTAATCAAAGATAGAAACCAATGCAAAGGAAATCCCATGTAGAATGAATATTATTTTCACATGTTCCTACAGTGAGTTCCAATCCAATAGAGGACTTCTCTACCCACACCTAAAGATCAAATCTAAGTTTTCTTTATTCTTGAAGATGTTAATGTTTGATCATTGTTGTTATCCTATGCTAATTTAGGTTTGGAACAAGTGTCATCAATGTAGGAGATTTGGAAAGTAATATCAAGCTATAAATATGTTTCTCATATGAGAAGAGATCTTTTTGCAATTCTTGGATAGTCTTCTATATTTTTACTTGGGCCAATCTAACATAGGTTTTTTTATTTTGGTTCAATGCATTCTATGGCATTAAATGTTGTATGCTTAATTTTTGGGTCTATGCATTCATTTTGTATAAATCCCAAGAAGGTGTAGTTCATTCAATCATTTCTATAGTTAGGTGTCTACCCATTTGACTAAGATTTTTAATTAGATTTTGTAATATATCTTTGAGGTCACATTCATTAACTTGGTATTCTTGTGTTTAGTTTGTTGGAGCAACACCTTTAAAAATTTCTCAAGTTATTTGAGAGAAATATTTTCATAGTATAATATATTTGATATCTTTGAGCATTTATGAATCATTGAAGTAGACCTAATTGTGTGAAGGTTCTTGATTTCATGCATTATATTGAGATGAAAAGGGATAATATCATTCTCATTTAAATTTTACAAGCATTTTCTAAAGATTGGACATTGTCACTCAAATGAACTAAGGCACCAGCCCTTTTGGTAATATGGTCAAAATCATTTTATTTATAATCAACTCTCTTTATCTACTTTGTAGATTTATTTTAGATTTGGGATTGCCAATAGGTATATCTTAGGGTTATAAATTTGAGTTAATCATTGAGAGCTTGTGTCTAACAAACATTTAGAGGGCTATAGTTTCTAGATACATCAGTTGCATATGTAGTAGGGAAATTTTAAAGGCATTTATATCAAGGGAAGGAACTTGTATTATATCTTAATTTCTATGTGCAATCTATTGTGTTTATCTACTTAACATGTGTTTCTATTAATTTGTTCATAGTAAGTCAATATACTCGAGAGCTTATTGACAAATCTTTGATATTTCCATACACATTATTATAGCTTGTTACAACTTAGTGTGTTATTTTTATTTATCTCTAATTTTCCTATTAAAGACCTCTAGGATTACTCTCCATGGTTTTAAAAGCCAAAAGAGTAGGGGAATTATCCACTCCCACTAATTGACTTGCTAACTATCATAGTCTAATCATTATATAGGTCAATGTACATATTTAGACTTAGATATATTGAGTGTTTTCTCTAAGAACATGGATCTATAGTTTTGGAATCCAATAGGACTTAGGCTTGCGATCTATATATGGATACCATGAATAATAATTTGAAGTTTAGTCGAGGCACACGATAGTGAAAACCTTCACAAGTGCATAAAACCATGATACAAAAGTATGCAAAGAGCTTCATAAAGGATTCAATGAGGTCCATTGAGTCACATTTCTCTAATCAATTGTGACCAATGACACATGAAATAAAACAAAAACTAAGAAAAATCCAAATGCAAGGTCACATGTTAATAGGTTGTATGAAACTTACCTTTAGCATCTTCTCTAGTTCTTCTTTTTCCATAAATTCTTTTAAGTTTTTTCAAGTATAGAAATGAGTGTAAATGGAGAGGGATTAAAAATTGTTGAATAAGACCAACTTAGAAAAAGATTATATCATTTGTCAATATGCAATTCTACATTAAACCACTTCATCAAAATTGGCCCAAAACTAAATGGGAATTGGTATCTAGGTATGAAAACATATATAAACATCAACTTGAAGAACCACTTTTTTGCATTGATTATGATATAAGAAAATGCTAAAATAATACGTGAAACTTTTATGCATATATAGTGGAGAGGACACACGTCCTCATTATATTAATACTTTAAAGCTTTATTTTTTATAAACAATATATAAATCAAACCTATAACTTCTTTTTTTAATATCTACCTTTATCATAAAAGAATTATAAATTGTTGTTTTCAATGAATATAAGAAAATTTACTATTTGATCATTATAATCCTAAAGGCATAGCAATACCAATTCCTCTATTATTTCATATAGAAATAAAAATAACCAAACTATTTTATTCTATATATATATATATATATATATATATATATATATATATATATAAAATTATTAAAGCACAACAATATCACAAAATGCAAGTATTATATATTATGTCTTACTCTTTTCAATACAATTAATAAAATAGGATAGAGCTTCCACCCTTTATTTTGAATGCATTCCTTTGTCACTTTAATAAAAATGAAAAAGAAAGAGAAGAAAATTGGTGAAAAATATTACAATCATCCTTAAAGTTTTATGATGGATCTTTTCTTCAACACCATAAAAATAGAAGTATTTCAATTTATTATTATTATTATTTTAACCCAGAGGTATCCCCTAGCCTTGCCCCTGAGAGAGACAGGAGTGTTACGACTCCGCCCAGCATTGCCCATTGCGCCTTGCCTCGGGATTACATTTTTGTGCCGATTTGGGAATAATAATGGTGGGGCGAGCAGAGATGAGACTAATCCTCAGGGGACTACTGAGGGGGCCCACACACCCTAAACAGCCATTGGAAATCCAGGCAGAGAGAATCGACCTTAGGACCTATATGGGACAAGCCCAAAGCCCTTAGCCAACTACGCCACCCGTGCAGACTAGTATTTCAATTTATTATCAAGACTTTGGTTTATATGCGATGTTTAATATGCAATCTCTATGGTTATTATTATACATTAGAAAAACTAAGTGGGATTATCTAGGACCTAAATCTGATACCAATGTATCATTGATAGATGAGGACACCAAAATGTAAGTGGGATTACCTGGGACCCAAATTTGATATTGATGTATCATTGATAGATGGGTACACTAAATGAGTGGGAGATGAAGCAGATAAAGTTTTGCTTGCAGGTGTTGATGTAGATGTAGGTAATGGGACATATGTTTGTGTAACACTTAGATAAGCAGGTTTTGTGGGATTTGGTAAGTTGGTCATATAATGGTTTGAAAGCATCGCATATACATTGGCCATTGGTGGGCGAAGTGATGCATTTGCTTGTGTACACAAAAGACCCACATGAATGCATCTTGAAATTTCCTTGCTAGGGAAACTTTCTATTATTGCTCTATCAGTCACATCATTAATATTTCCTCCCCTATACGATCTCCATACCTGTATAACAATGATGCACACTCATCTTCATAAGATATATATCTTTGAGAAACAAAATATACAAACATGTCTTATTTTTAACTTACCCATTCCAATAGGCTTTGAAATTCAAAGGACAATCTATTATCGGTGTTTCTTCTTCCGCATATAATTTCTAAAAGGACAACACCAAAACTATAGACATCAGCTTTAATAGATAGTTGACCTCCTAGAGCATACTCTGGTGCCATATACCCACTGTATAATTGGGAAGAATTATTAGATCAGAATAAAAAAATATTCTAGGTAGAAGATAATAAAATTTTTACAATAATTTTTCAAAGAAAAATAAATAAGGGTAGCAAAGCCATTAAGATTCTTATAGTGTTCCTGCAACCCTTGTGTTGAGGTGACTCTCGTCCCGAGAAAATAGTCTTGCTAAGCCAAAATCTGATATCTTTGGCTCCATTTTGTCATCAAGCAAAATATTGCTGGCTTTAATGTCCCGATGAATGATGGGTAGTTGAGAATCTTCATGCAGGTATAGAAGGCCACGGGCTACTCCGAGTATGATATTCAAACGCTTGTTCCAGTCAAGCTCTTTGCTCCTCTGTGGATCTATAGCCATGTGTAGATAAAATGCCTTAAATAAGAACAAATGTTTTATGACCTTAACTCAATTAGCCTAGATCATATGACTCTAAATTTAAATTTAGATGTAAAAACACACCAAATATTATTTTGTCAAGGCTGTTGTTAGGCAAGAACTCATAAACAAGCAACCGTTCTAATCCCTCTGCGCAACATCCAAGTAGATTCACAAGATTACGATGTTGAATTTTTGCAACTAGCTTAACCTCATTTAGAAACTGCTCTTTTCCTTGCAATGATTGTACAGAAAGTCTCTTTACTGCTATTTGTATGCCATTTGGCATTGTGCCCTGACATAAAAGAAAACATGGTCAATTTAATAGTATATTTAATATGGTAAAGCTTAACCAGCTGGCACGTTGTAAACTGTCAGCTGGTCGAAAATCTGATCGACTGAACAGGCCGCAGTAAATTGATCGATAATTTAATTGACTGAATAAGTCGAAGGAGTTGCAATGAGGATTTTGACTGCAAAAATCAGAGGAAAGGAGGTGGAAAAAACTATAAACAGTCGGCATGACAACGTGCCGACTGTTTATGTGGGCGATTTAATATTTCTATTCAAAACAAGAAAACATGGTCAGTTAGGGTTATGTTACCTTATATACAGGGCCAAATCCTCCCTCTCCAAGTTTGTTATCATCATGGAAATTCCTAGTTGCAGCCTTGATATTTTCCAAGTTATAGATTATTTCATGCTCCTGACCAATCGCTGAGTTTACCCCTGTATAAGTAATAGATTATTCTCAGGATAAGTAATGTACAGTGGCGGGGATTACAATTTTCTAACTACAATTTTTTTTTCCTGATGACAAAGAAGAGGAAAAGGTCTCTGAGCTATTACCCTTACTAGCAAGCAATTTTATTGATAAAAATATAGGACAAATCCACTAAAATTTCACAGCAAAAATAGCCTAGCCTAGTTAATTAGAAAGATCTTAGCCAGACAACAATTCGTCGACAAAGAAGAGAGATTTTTGTGCACAAAAATATGGAAGGAATTTTGTTAATAAAAACATAGGAGGACAACTTAAATAAAATTTCGTCGCAAAAAATACCTTTCGTTGTGACGGCAGACTTCAATTTTCTTCGAATTGCAAACAGGCATAACAATAACATCACGAACAAGCCGCTCACAATACCTAGAACTAAACCCTTTTTGTTTGGAGACTTTTCTGCACAGGAGATCAATCCGAGACTTTTTATTGTGAGCGAGGTGTAAAATTGCTATTCACTATTTAACAACAGAAATGGATAATATTTAAATAGACTGGTCAAAGGGTCTTTAAAATATTCAAAATGTTTAAGTAGAGTGGATGATATTTAATAGTATGGTGAAGTTAGAATATTTTAAATAAGGATCAAATCTTATTGACTGCAAGATCCTTACACTCCTATACAACTTTCGCAGAATAGATACGCCTTAATCCTTAACTCTGAATAAAAAATATATCACTTAGACCTCACATATCAAAACCAAAAAGAAATTGCCATCACATTCCTCTTATACCAAGATAAATAAAATTAACTTATAGATAAAATTGATATGCATATTACTTACTCGGTGGTCGAGAAGGCAGTTGGAGGCAAGGCGATGGGAGCGCAGGATTGAAGAATAATTTGGTGCTTTCATAATTAGCCACGCAACTTCTCAAGCGACCCCAACCTCCAATAGTAATTGCGTCGTCCGTTACCTCTAACATCTTATCAATTGCAATTGTCAAGCATGTTTTGCAGTCGTCAACAGAAGTTATATCTCTCCAGCACTGAACAGTACCAAATATCTCGTCATACCAAGAGACATTTGTTTGTCCAAAAGAAAATCGAATCGGAGATCGAAGGGCTTCATCTGTCAGATTTCTGAAAAGTGCCTTCACTGCCGCACTAAACAGATCAGGGTCATCCTGGACCTTCACGTCACTCACGATTTTCAGACCGGTGATATTTAGTTTTCCGGCGAAGGCAAAATTCTCGTACCGTAAGAAGCACTTGCGATTCCAAAATGCACCCCCTCTGGTATTTGCACAGTCCTGGCGAGCTGTAGAGATTATAACTTGTGAGCAGCTCAGGCATTCCTCCTCCGTTGCGACTCCCAGACATTGCAGAAGTCCATAAGCTTTGTCTGGATTTTGGCCGGAGACAGAGGTATAGAAACCATTTGAGGATGATATATGCTTCACAAGATCATCTAGAACTGTATTCAAATTCTTCTCGAATTCGGATCTTGTATCGTCGACAGGGTTGCACATATATTTTGTTCCTGCTGAAATTTGCACAATGAACAACATAGCAATGCCTAATGACAGCCAAACACGGAGCGTCTGCTGAAATTTTGTGTTGCCAGCGATCTGCATGTCGTTCTTACCTTTGGGATTCTCTTACAAATCAGCCTTCAACGTTTTCCCTCACTGATTAGAGGCTTCACTTGCAAGGATTTGTAAAGGACTTTCGTTGTTACTTCAGAATTCTTTTGACCCAAAAATTTGCAGGAACAGAAATCATCCCAAGTTGTGGAAAATGGGAGGAAGGTTAGGATGGAGGTGTTTACATTCTGGGCAGTGGGAGGAAAGTTAGGATAAACTGTGTTGTTTAATGGGTGTTCTCACAGCTGTTCTTAAATTTCATTTACTTCAAGATTAATTTTGTTGAATAAAAATAGGACAAATATTTACCACTTTTTGTTGTGAATGAGTTGTAAAATCGCTATTGGTTGTTTCACCATTGAAATAGATGATATTTAAATGGAGTGTGTTCTTACTGACAAAAAAAACCAAAAAAAACATGGGAGTGGATGTTCACACACGCAAAAGAAAAACTGAAGAAAATGTGGGAATGGATGTTCACACACGCAAAAGAAAAACTTAAAGAAAATGGGAGGAAGAGGAGGGAGCATAAAAGATACGAATCATACAAAATGTTGATTTAAAAAAGAAATATTTATTTATTTATTTTTCTGAGGCTTGGTACTAACATTAAATGTAGAAATCAGGATTCGTGTGGACGTTACAAGAACACGCGGAACTTAGATGCTCAAATGACGATTTCTGAATGAAAATCTGGTTCACTGGAACACGTTGTCGTCAACGCCGAAAAAATAGAAATAGAAATAAGACAAATAAAAACACAAATGGTAGACAAATAGAGATAGAAATTTGTGTTTATTTTTTGGTTGGCAATTTGGCTCGAGTACAAATGTAGAATGCAAGACGATGAAATGCATCACGTTTTTTTCAATTGCTATTTGTCGTTTCTACTTGTTTTCAATTGATTATTGCTATTTGTCGTTTCTCCTTGTCTTATTTTACACCTCATCCGAAAATACACAAATTGTAGTAAACACCGACAAAATAGTAATTGTAGTGAAATACACACCATGTCCTTTCTTACTCACGGCCCAGCTTAAATGTAGCCTATTTTAACGGGTCAAAAGTGATTTGACAAGCCAGCTCAAAAAAGATAATAACCCATTATATTTTATGTTATGTCAACATGTATCGCTGAAAAAAATTATTGTAGGAGAGTGCAACAAAAATTTATAAATGCGGAGAGAATTTTGGTTTGATGGGAGGATGTGACAAGTAAATAAATTATGAACACAAATTTTAACTTCCACTAGTTAAGTCATGCCTAAATGGATGGCGATAATTATGGGAGGGAAGAATTATTATGAATTTAATTTTTTCTTCATTAGCTATTTTTTGTCAAAGGGACAAAGTTATAATATTAATAATATTATAAGGTTCTACACATTTTATTTTATGAAATTAGATTTTTTTGAGATTTCAATTTTATTTACTGAAGAATTAAAAATCTAGTATTTCAATTTTATTTACTAAAAAAGTTAAAAATATCATAAAAAATATTTAGTTATTACATTTTTTATTTTATTCTTCAAACATACAATATTTTAATGCATTTTAAATTATCATAGTATTAATATTATTACATTTTAATAATTTAAGCAGACATTTCAAATCTCTAGCTAGGGCTCTCCACATAATACAAATATGCAGGCTTTGTAAAGTTCAGTTTTATAGTTAAGGAAATATTTGTGTTATTTAATAGGCTTTGTAAAGTTTAGTTTTATAGCTAAATAAATATTTTAGTGCTATTTTATTTTTACCAAATTAAATTATTTTTGAGATTTCAATTTTATTTACCAAGACATTTCAAAACAAATTCACATAAATTTTTTCTTATAAATTTAGTTATGAAAATATACAAATTTAAAATGATAAACAATTCTTTATCTTTAGAAAAAAATATTACTAAATCACAATATTAGATTAATTAAAATAATTAAAATCATGTTATCTAAAATTACGTACTATTATTACTTAAACCAAAAAAATTAAGTGACTAAGATAAAATACTGTAGTGATCTAAATATGAATATGTATTGTTATTTTATTGTGTAATTATTCTTCAAACTTACAATATTTTAATGCATTTTAAATTGTAATAGTATTCAATATTATTATATTTTAATATCGTAGGTAGACATTTCAAATCTCTCCACACCCAACTAGGGTTAGGGTTCTACACATTTTATTTTATGAAATTAGATTATTTTTGGGATTTCAATTTTATTTACTCAAGAGTTAAAAATTTAGGATTTTAATTTTATTTAAGTTTAGTTTTATAGTTAAGGAAATATTTTAATCCTATTTTATTTTTACCAAATTAGATTATTTTTGAGATTTCAATTTTATTTACCCAAGACATTTCAACACTCTTCAAAAATTAATTTTTCAATTATTAGTATGCAATTTGTCTATACAACCAATACCTAATCAACAAAAAAATTACAACTAAACAAATACTATATACAACGAATAGCTAATCAATAAAAAAAATTACAACTAAACAAATACTATAATAACAACACTACAATGCAGGTACTGGCCACTACATGGCACTTGTTTTTAAATCTGTTAGTGCTATTGTTGTATTTTTTATTCCTATGCTAATTGACTAAAACATTGATATATGGAAATTATATTTCTATACTTTTGAAAATGATTTGGAATCTATTGGCTTTTTTCATTTCATAGTTACAATATGGAAATTATATTTCAAAAATTTTGAAAATGATTTGGATTGTATTCAATTTCTTCAATATATAGTTACAAAACTTTGAACAAAGCTTATATTCCAATATAAAAAAAGTTTATTAGATTTGTTAATTATATTTATGTATTTTTGAAATGATTTGGAATCTATTCAATTTCTTCAATATGCAATTACAAAATTTTGAAAAGTTCAACTTCCAATTAGGAAAAAAAGATTCAATTCAATTACAATATGGCAAATTAAATTTGTTTCATGAGAATTGAAGAATAACAAAAGTCATGAGGTATAATTCCTTTCTTGCAATTTTTGGAGTTCATAGCATATGTTGGTTTGGCCATAGTGCCATCAACAATATCCCAAAGATCTCTTTCAATTAGTAACAACTATGCAGTCTAAATTTGTAGCATATGGAAGTCCTTTTCATCAAACTTGTCAAGTAGGCTTAATTTCTCTATTTTAATCTTACAAAGTTTGATGGACATCAGTTTCAACCAAAAATGCAATCTTATACTAAAACTATATCTTCAATTTGAAGTTTGACACAATATTTTCCTTATATCACCTTACAAAACATTGAAATATATTTCAATTTTTTAGAGATTTGAAATTTAATATTTTTATCTCCAATTACAAAATCTTATCACTTCAATACAAAATAATATCCTCTAAAAACTACATTTTATTTTTACCATCTCCTTTCTATACGTATATTATTTTAAAGTCTTTTAAATTTTAATAAAAAAATAACAATAAAACATTTTATACGTTTACCCTAAACTTGCCTTTGCCGCATAGCCTTCAAGATTGATAAAAGGAAACTTTTTGTTTTTGTTCTCTCAGTGGCTTGAAATGACATTAGTAGTATCTCGTTGTTTAAACGCCTCAAGTGATCTTGGCGGTGGTTGTTTAAACACCTCAAATGATATTGTTCAAAACCATTAGAAACTATTCAAATGCCTCTTGCTATTGAATATTCCAATGCCCAGAATTTATGAAATTGTCATCTCTATAAATGATAGAAAACTGTTGTTCCCATCTCCTGCCCTGTTTAGATAGAAAAATTAAAAATCTTAAAGAATAAACCTTATCAAACTTTAAAAATAAAAAAAATCTAAACCAACCCAATTCTAGAGCTGACCTAAAATCTCCTATTTCAATAAACTTTCCTACCACTTCACCATTTCCAGCATGCTCCCAATCTATGCCAATATAGAAGTTTTAGAACAGGGTATGGGTATCCATGGAAGCATAATGGAAAGAGGACTTTCGTCAGATGTTGCAAATGCCTTGGTAGAGATGTATAAAAACATGGGATTATTCATGCAGCACTAAACTATTTGATAAAATGCCTCAAATGAACATGGTCTCATGGACGACAATGATTGTAGGATATATACACAAAATGGTGATCCTAACGAAGCTTTAAAACTTTTCAAAGAAATGCCTCAAAGGGATGTGGTCTCAAGGAATGCAATAATTGTAGGATATGCACTCAGTGGACTTGTTGAGCAAATGTGATTCATAGGTGTAAAGCCAGTCTCCACAACTTTTGTCAGCATCCTGCAGGGCATGCCAAAATGGGAGCTTTAGAACATGGTATGTACATCAACCAAAACATAATGGAACAACTCAAACCCGTTAATCTCTTGTGCCGGCTATACAAGAGCTCACTTGTTTTCAGAGGGGAGCACTTGGGGAATGCCTATCACGTAATAATAATATCTATTTAAAAATAATAATAATAATCCCTTATCCATACAGCGTGCACTAAAGCAGCTAAAATAACCAGGCAATCTAAGGTGCAGATTTATTCCACAGATCTTGGATGTGCATCTTAAAATAATAGCAATGAGAAGGAATTTGAAGGTAAACGCGAGCCATCGATGCTTATTAAATTGATGTATGAAATGGCAGCATTCTTTCTTGGTTGGACATACAATGTCACATCCAGTATGACGCATCGCTGGTAAATTGTAGGATTCGACAAAATCAGTGGTCAATTGTAAATTGGATGGATGCGATCTTTTCCATCGTAGTCTTTTTAATCCCTACCATTCAATTATATAAATTAGGTAGTGCTGCTCACTACAAGAACACTTATTAGCGTAATAAACTAGCAATCGCACCATGGTGTGCAATGGGTACGCCGAAGAGTAGTGGAAGTTGAATTACCATGTCTTTAAGTGAATGATAGTTGTCTTGTATCCTTATGGCCCATGTTGTTTTTTTCGAGTGTCATGAATTAATTTTCATAATGTTAATGGATTTCAAGATCCCTATGTTTTTCTTAGTAGGTACTTCAAATTTGTGAGCTTTCATGTTTGGTGTGTAGCCTCTATTTGCATACATCCCCTTTCTAGATTCGTGTTCATGCACTGCACCTGAGTTCACTTGCATTAGATTAGTCATCACCTACATTTAATAGGCGTTGTGTTACAAATATAAGAATGACCACCGCCTACATCATGTTGATTTGTTATCTAGCCTACCATTGTGCATCCTCTAATGGGCACATTGCATAATACAAAGATCGATCAAGCTTAGTGACCCTCATTAGTTTTATAATTTCACACCTTTGCATAATTTGGAGGTAAAATGGATGAAAATTAAATTTAGACATGCTATAATTTTAGTTTGAGAATTCTCAATTATTTTAAAATATAAAATTTTGAGGGAAAAGCTTTCTGATTTGTTTGAATTTGCAGATGATGCAAGAATGATCTCAAGACCTAAAAATGGTGTGCATTCTATGCCTAGTTCCCTTTACAAAATTTTTGTTAGAGAGAGATTGAACAAAACGGGCTCCCATCACACAAATTTACATAATTCTCTTAAAAAGACATTTTTACTCAATAGCATTGCTCCCTTCATGCTTATATACATTTGCGAGATAGTTAAATTTATTTTGTCATATTTTAGACTGAGTGAATAGTTGGTGAAAGGAGCGGGGTACCATGCATGATATGTTGTTTATAAATGAGAAAAAAATATATATCTCTATATCTCCATGTCCCCTCCTCTCTCTCCAATAATTTAGTACTACATTCTTTTGTGACATTTAAGAAAAATCAATTTGAAGCCGCCAACTATTCGTGGAGTCATATCACTCTGTCAAATGAATAAACTTTATGTAGCCATAAAGTGGAACATAGAGAGAGAGAAGTATAGAGAGGGAGAGAGACACAGAGAGAGAGAGGGAGGGAGAGATATATCTAGAGAGATGTAAGGAGGTACAAAGGGAGAGAGGTACATAGAGAGATGTAGAGAGATAGAGATTTAATTATATGTAGAGAGAAAGATGAGAGAAAGAGAGAAGGGTAGAGAGAGAGAGAGGTAGAGAGAAGGATATATATATATACATATATATAAACTTTCATTCTGCAAAGATATATATATATATATATATCTTTGCAGAATGAAAGTTTAGAGGTGGGTACGGAATTGAAGCCTATGGGATTGGAGGAGGAAGGCTTTTCTTCCACTTTAGCTTTGTGATTGGGTAATATGGACAAAATAGTTGAGTTGTGAAGTTAGGGTTTTGTAGGATTTTTGTGGGGATGTGGGTAAAGTTTTATCTAGTTTACATGTTCATCATCATTGTTAGTGGTTAGAAGTTGGCGGTGATAATGCATAGGTCTTAGTGCCAACAAGAGATCTACTATGGTGTGTGCTTTCCTTCTTTAGTGGGTCATTATAGAGGTTAGTCTACAAATGATGTGAAGCCCTGGGTGGAAGAGGTGGTTGATGTTAGTCATGCTTTCCCTATAGTTTGAGAGTGTTTGGGGATAGTCCAAGGTATTTCTTATTTATATCTTGGTCTATGGGCATGTGTTTAGTGGAGCCCTAATTTTTGTAATGAGTTTCTTATGGATGTAATTTCAATCCATATTGTGTGAAATTGACTTGACATGTTTTGTGATCTAAATATTGGTTCATCTTACCTTGTGCAATAATTAGACTTACATTATTGATGAACACCTTTGAGGAGCTATGCAGATTTATATATATTTCTTGAGTGATGTTGCAAAATGAGGAATAACAATGTAGATGCAAGAAGTTGATTTAAAATGTCTAAAATCTAGTATATCTTTTAAGAACAATTTGTAACAACTCTTCAATTTATTGTTGCCCACTTGTTGACCTTGTACCAACAAATTTAACTCATGGTAGCAGGAAATAAGATAGCATTTGGATTTGTTTTTATTTTTGTATGTGATTGTCATTAGAGACACAAGTTGCAACGTCTCTCTCTCTCTCTCTCTCTCTCTCTCTCTCTCTCTCTCGTATAATATTACATTTGAAAAATATAGAATAATTTTTATTATATAAAACATTAGATATAATAATAAATATAATTTAATTTCATATATTGAATAATATATAATTATTAAATATGTGATATAATTAATCGAAATATACACTCTTAAAATATTATAATATACTAAAAATATTTAAATAATATTTATTTTATTTTATAATATTATATTAAGAATATTTTACTAAACTATATTTTATAATCTTAAATAAAATTTTAAAAATTAAATATCATTTTTAGAAAAATAATATATAATAGTTAATATATTTTTTAATATAAATATAAAAATTTAAAATATAATATTACATTAGATATATATAGAATAATTTTTATTATTATACAGAATATTAGATATAATAATAAATATAATTGAATAATAAATATATAAATATTATTTAATTGTTATAAAATATAGTCTAGTGAAATATTTGTAATATAATATTATAAAATAAAATAAATATTATTTAAATATTTTAAGATTTATAGCATTATTTAAATTAAAAAAAAAGAGTATGATATATTTAATAATTTATTATTTAATTATATATTTATTTTTGATGCAAATTTTCAATGCCATAGCTAGAAAAACAAATAACTGATGCAAATACCTTTAAAAAAAAATTTCTTCCACGGCCTCGGAAGGTCACCTCAAATCTTGCAATTTTTATTTGCTTTCAACCATTTTCATTTTCCTTTTCCTTTCGAAAAAAAAAAAAATCCACCGGCGGGTCATATTTAAACGACATGATACTTTTTCTGACACGTCTGTTTTTCAGTGCGAGTTTTTTTGATGGCGTGAGAGCAGGCCTGAAATTTGATGGTCTATTTGGCCGTTTTTGCCATTTTAGACCGTAATTTACAACTCTAAAATTTATTTGACCATATACCTTGACTTGCTATATTTTTACATAACTGTATATATGACTCCTTAAATTAATAGTAAACCATAAAATTTTATAATAAGCAAATATAATATAATATTCTTAGTTATAATATAATATTGTTGAATATATATTAAATTAGAATGTTTGTTTCAATAAATTTTAAAAATTACAAACAAATCTTTATATTGTTTTTTAAAATAAAAAATTAATTTAAAAAATAATTTTTTCTTTCTCTATAGAATAATTTATTTCTAATTGTAATTTATTTTTAATTTGTAATTTAAAAAAAAGTACCAAAAAAATGTTTTTTTACATTATAAAAATATAAATAATGTTTTCTATTACAATGTTTATCAACTTTATCTTTATCTTCAATAAATTTTAAAAATTATAACAAATCTTTATATTGTTTTTTTATTTTTAAAAATCAGAAAAAAAATCTTTGCTTTCTATATAAAACAATTTATTTCTAATTTTTAATTTATTTGTAATTTAGAAAAAAACAAAGCACACCTTTTTTTATTTTTAATTCATTATTTATTAAATTATTATATATGGGATAAGGAAAAAACAAAGCACACGTTTTTTTAATTTTTAATTCATTATTTATTAAATTATTATATATGGAGTAAGGATAACTTTACAAATTACAATTACAAATACACATATTAAGAAGAGCTGTAAATTGTGCATTGTAATTAAGAGCTGACTTACAATTATTTATTGGAATTAAAAAAATTACTGCTACTTCTTCCATTTTTATTCAATTTGTCAAGTTCTCACTTCAAGAGTTGCTAGACTTCAAGAGTTGTTGTTAAGGTATGGCTGGAAACATATTGCTTTGCTATTTTTTGAAATATTGTTTAAATTTGCTAGAAATTATATATTTTGGAGGTATTGACTAGAATTCTATACCTGCAATAAATATATAACAAAATGGAATAACTTCATGCCAACAATTAAATCTCTCAGATCAAGACATCAAACAATTAATACACATCAATTAACTTGGATTTTTTTTAAACTTGCACTTTTTAATATAAAAAAATTCACTCAAACATCTTTTGACAATTGATTTTTTTTAAAAAACGTCAATTGAAAGGTAATTAAATGATAAATCCGTCATAAAATTTTTATATGACAGGCAGGGGTGACCATCTAATTCCAGGCCTGCGTGAGAGTGAGACAACATTTCCGCATTGAAGCTCATGCTAAAAGCCTATTGGCTATTTACGACAAAGCGCTATAAACAAATTCAACAAGTAAACCGGTGAAAAACTGTTGAGGAACAACCGCCCAAAAAAAGGGGGAAAAACGATGACGCTAGCCAAAACAAAACCAGAAAAAAACAATGGCGACGGCGAAATCCAATGGCTAAAGACATTTCAATCATCTTGCATGCCTCAGAAGAAATGGAGACCGTTGATTTCAAAAGTTAGCCCATTCGTTTCATAAAGGGAATGCCTTCGGCGTAATAAATATAATATAGTATTTTAATTTATAATAGATAATCTATATGATTAATGATTTTCATCAGCCTTTCTTGATTCAACCTCTTCCTCACCATATGTTGGATCTTCTATCCCACCATTTATTTTATGGTTTCTTTATACTTAATTTAGTTAATTAAATAAATGCAATAAATTAAGTATAGTTAGATTAGATTAATTAAATATAGTAGGGAAATGGTAAATTTGATAAGTGTACATGTTATTTTAAGAAATGTAAATATATTTTAAAATATGCCTATAACATTTAGTTAATACTGGTTGCTTTTTACCAAGTAATAATAATAAAGGCTACTTATATCCTTGTGTGTTGTTCCATGTCTAAAAGCTAGTAGAAAATGGCTCCCCTCGGCATGAAGTTGACAACAAAATGTCCCTCTTTGGGCATTACTCTAGCACCAACCTTTGATTCATTCCTCCTCGTTGGATGGTCATCAATGCACCTTGAGTTTCAGATCACATGGTCGGTTTATTATTATTTTTTTGAAATATAGATTGATATTTTAATTTTATATATGAATACTTCAATTATATATATATTAAATTTTTTAGTTATTAATATTCTAGCTTTATATAATATGAAATTTTAGTTATATATTATTTATTTAAAATATTTAATATAATTATATAATATATTTTGAGTTTTATGGGTACTTATATTAAATATAAGGAATTATGTCAAAGGGCCTTTGATCTGCTAATGAAGTTGAAAGGTTTTGAGTAAGTCCACCAGAGGTCAAGTCTTGTTGTGTGTAAGGCCGCTAAGACCATAAGGAATGAGCTCAAGATTGTGCCCCAAGAGAATTTGGTGGAATGGATACCCTTCAGTCCTTTGGCTCTTAGCCGAAGATGTTCAGCTTAAGGCTCATACTCCTGAATCAGGTAGCAAAAATGAATTTGTGGATGACCTCCATCAAAAAGGTATAAGGAGTTATATTTGAAAGAATTAATTAATAATAAATACTTGCATTTTACTAATAAATATTTTTTCCATAATTAATAAAAAATTAAAAGAGAGAAAAAGAGAGAAGGGTGAGGGACATGTAGGTACTAGTTTTCTATATATTTCAATGGACTAGCCTGGCAAGTTCAATATTCATCTAGTGATCTACAAAAAGGATCTATATCATTAGCATAAGTATGTTTAGTATGGAATGATCTCAAAGGAATGTTGATCTATATTCTTCTTACTGGGGCAATGGGGCAATTAGTTAGAGTTCATAGGTCCCCTATTTGGTAGTGGAACCCAGGGCGACATGACATAATATGGTCAATTGCAACTTATTTGTAGATTAAGCTATGAAGTTCCTCAACCATCTTGTAAAGTCATTGATCTTCAAAGGAGAAAGTTGAGATCAAATGCACATGATAACTTACATACACAAAATTGGTAGACGCTATATCCATCTGTTAGTGTAGGAATATTAACACTATTACTTATTATTTAAATAAGTAATTATACATGTATATATTGCACATGGCTTTAAGCCACCTTAGGTAGTTAGGTGTCTACTTGGAGAGTCCAATACAACTCTCCAAGACACTTGTCAAGACTCATTTGCCGCCACTCTTTGAGTGATTGAGTCGACTCCTGAAGTGACTCAAACTCTAAACACTATTTGTACATCACACTTATTCATAATTCATTATCAATTATGTGATTATGTAATTAATCATCTTTCGTGTCATTCATTTATTAGAATTTGCTCATATCAGCATTCTATCCAATTTTCCTCGCTCCTCTAACATGGTATCAGAGCATTGCATGTAAAGTTATGCATGTCATAACAAATCTTGCACATAGCCTAGCAAAAAGGTCCTCGTAGAGCCAAACAAACATCACAATTGAGTTTAGAAGGCCTGAGATAGTCAAAATAGCCTATCATTTTGTCAAAATTAACATAGGCAAAATTTTGCAAATTTTTTTTGGCCCCAGCCTCCTGTATCGTACGATGGTATGACCATACAGATTTGTATGGATTTTCATCAGAAAATGCTTTTTTTTCTGCAAAATATCATTTTTGTAGGTTCTAAGGGCTCTATTTGTTAATTTCTTATAACCTAGCTATAGATTAATTGCATAATAAATTCACAGAATAGAACCTCTATCTGATTTATAACAATCAATACTTTGGGTTAAATAACAGCAAAGAACAGCGGAAGAAAAAATAACAAGAAGCCCATCACAAATAGATAATAACACAGATATACCTAGGAAACCCCAGTGTGGGGAAAAACCTGCAACTGTTGGATCTTCTATTCAGCCTAACAATAAACTTTCTCTTCAACAATACCATATGAGTTTGCTACAACAATCTCTTATATATATATATAGCCCAGCTGCTTTACTTAATGTGCAAGTAAAGAAACTTTCCTTGCTTTAGTCAACTTTAAATCACACATAAAATCACTCTTGATTTTATCTCAATCTCACAAACTCAAAAACATTCTATTCTTAGATTAAAAAAACTGTTGTTGCTGAAAATCCAACTTGAGTTGCTTTAAAGCAACTCCACCTTTAAAGTAACTCCAATCCACCTTTTGAGCTAGAAAATCAACACTCCCTCTTAGCGAGGAAGGTGTTCTACACAACACCCAACTTTCCCCTGAAGAATTCAAACTTACTCTTCATCAAGGCCTTGGTCAAGATGTCTGCTATCTACTCATCCATAAGAATGTACTGAAGCTTCACTATCCCCTTCTCCACACAATCTCTAATGAAGTGGTACTTGATCTCAATGTGCTTTGACTTGTCATGAAACACTGGATTCTCAGAGAGTTTGATACAACTCTGATTATCACAGTAAATGACAGTAGGATCTAGCTCCTGATCAAAGAGCCCAGCTAGAAGTTTTCAAAGCTAGATAGCCTCACATGTAGCCATACTGGCTACCATATACTTGGCCTCTACAGAACTTAGTGCAACTAACTTTTGTTTCCTGCTATACCAAGAGACTGCTCCTGATCCCAAACTGAAACTATAGCCTGAAGTGCTCTTCCAGTCAGTTGTACTGCCTGTCCAATATGCATTGGTGAACCCCTTGATATTCACTCCATTCTATTGAGTATACTTTAGCCCATAATCAATGGTGCCTCAGAGATACCTTAAAACATGTTTCACAGCTATCCAGTGAACACGTTTAGATTCCACCATAAACTCACTAAGAGAGTTCACAGCAAAACAAATGTCTGGCCTCGTGTTGACCAGATACATAAGAGAGCCTATCAACTGTCTGTATAAAGTCAGGTCCACTACCTCTAATCTAGAAGCATCAATCTTCTTCCAGTTGGTCACAAGTGGCATGGACATGGGCTTATAGTCCTCCATCCTGAATCGCTTCAGAATATCAATTATGTACTTCCCTTGTCCAAGGAAAATCTCTCCCTCTTTCTGCCACAACTATAATCCCAGAAAGTAGTGCATCAACCCCAAGTCCTTCATCTCAAACTCTCGTGCAAGATCCTGCTTGTAGTGGGCTATTAGCTCCTCTGACCTTGTGAGAAATAGGTCATCAATATACAACACCAATATGAGAAGTTCATCCTTCACCTAAACATAGTACAGGTTCGGATCTGCCTCACTCTTGATGTAGCCCACGCTCTGCAAATAACTATCAATACATGAATACCATGTCCTGGGTGCCTGCTTGAGCCCATACAGTACTCTCCTCAATCTGCATACATGAGAATCCCTCCCATGTGCTTTAAATCCTTCTGGCTGTTCTATGTAAATCTCTTCCTCAATCTCTTCATTGAGGAAGGCTATCTTTACATCCATCTGGTGAATCCTCTAACCCATCTGTGATGCTATAGAAATGATAGCTCTTATGGATGAGTACCTGGATACTGGAGCAAAAGTCTCATCATAGTCAACTCCTTCCTTCTAAGAAAACCCCTTAGCCACAAATCAAGCTTTAAACTTTTCCACACTACCATCTGCAGCATGCTTAATCTTATACAGTCATCTCGAGCCCACCATAGACTTATCTTTTGGTCGAGGTACTACCTCCCACACGCTGTTCTTCATGATGGAAGAATACTCTTCCACCATAGCATCCCTCCATACTTGATGCTTGGACACTTCCTGAAAGCTGGAAGGCTCCTCTTCAATTAATTCACTCATAAGTGCCACATAATCATAATAACGTTTGGGAGCTTTTCTCTATCTGACTGAATCCTGTGGCTCACCAACATATTTGTGGGCCTCTCTTAGTGTCTGCTCAGCTACCTTGTTTCTCTTCTTCTCAGTAATAGGAATATGAGGCTGAGGAATTATTTGTCCCTCCTTCTGATCAACTTGCTTGGCCTACTTGCTCTGCTCTCCAACTTGCAGAACTGAAGTTTGAGGGATTTGTTCTACCTCAACCATGGGAGATTGCTTCTCCTCATTCATCAAGCTGCTAGACTTCTAAAGAGCTCTCTCTTACTCAAACTTCACATCTCTGCGAACAACTATTTTCCTGAGGGTAGGAATGTAAACTTGATAGGCCTTAGAAGTTTCACTATACCCAACAAGGATACCCTTCTTTGCAGTTGGTTCCAACTTGGTTCTCTTCTCCACAGGAATGTTACAATACACAAGGCATCCAAAGATGCAAATGTGCCCCAAATCTAGTTTCTTACCAGTGAACGCCTCTTCTAGAGTCAATTTACCCAAAACTTTGTGAGGGCTTCTATTATGTAAATACACAACTGTATTGCAAACTTCTGCCCATAAGAAGCAAGGTAGATCTTGATCATGAAGCATGGCCTTGGCTGCTCCAACTATAGCCTTATTTTTCCATTTAGCAACCCCATTCTCCTGAGGGTTGTACGGAACCATCAACTCTTTCTTGATACCTTCCTGAGTATATAAATCTTTGAAGGCATTCGAGGTATACTCACCTCCATTATCAAACCTTAGAATCTTGATCTTCTTCCCTGTTTGGTTCTCCACAAGAGCCTTAAACTCTTTGAACCTGCTGAAGACCTCATTTTTGTTCTTCAGAAAATATATCCATGTCTTGGAAAAGTCATCAATGAAAGTAACATAATACTCATACCCATTCAAGCATACTATTGACATGGGCCCACACACATCTAAGTCTACAAGATCCAAAATCTCTTTGGATCTAGTGTCACTGCTTGGAAAACTGGTCTTGGCATATTTCCCAAGAGCACAACCCTTGCACACCTTATGGTTTTCTGTCTTCATCTCAGGTAGCCTTGTCACTATTTCCTTGAGCACATTAAGTGCTCCATGGTGAAGATGAGTCATACTCCTATGCCACAATTCTCCTAGCCCTCTACAGCTACTTAGCAATGCATGTGCTGGCTCAAACTGTAACCGAAACAAGCTGCCATGTCTAACTCCAATCACTTTTGCAACCTTGGAATCCTTGGGACGAATATAGAATTTACCCCTTTCAATGGTTATGATGTAACCCTTGTCCTCCAAAGTAGAAAATGAGATTAAATTCTTCATCATGCCAGGGACATACAACACATCCTCCACCAACAAGGGTTTGCCAGACTCCCTCTAAAACTTGATGGTGCCAATACCAGTTGCATGGTACTTGGCATTGTCTCCGAGCTCAATATAGAAATCTAGCTTCTTCTCCTCCAACTTGGTGAAGCATTCTCTAACTCCTGTCATGTGGCAAGAAGCCCCACTATCAATATACCATACCCTATTGGCAATCGAACTTGAGAGACATGCAATGAGCGAAAACTCATTCTCAAATCGTGATTCAAACTTATCCAGCTCTGCTGTGGCAGCAACTTGCTTCTTTTGCTTGTCCTTATTTTTCTTATTCAGACATTGACTAGCATAGTGACCCATCTGATGGCAGAAAAAATATTTTGTCTTTCTTAGATCTTTCTTCTTCCCAAACTTGGAAGAACCTTCAGATTGCTCTTTATTGGACTTTTGCTTGCCCTTGCTTGCAAGAGCAAGATTTTCTTCATCTTGACTCTTCTTTGTCTAATCTCCTCAATGAGCACCTTCACAGATCTCCTCTTAAATGAAATCATTCCAAAGCCTCACCCAATCAGGTAGCTGATCTTTGCCAACAACACACTTGACAAACACTTCCCAGTGCTTCAAAAAATCGTTCAAGGCTATATGCACCAACTCATCCTCAGCAATCATCTTTCCAACAATAGCCAGCTCATCCCTGACCTGTGTCAGCTTGGACAAGTAAGAGGTCATGATCTCTCCTTTAGACATCTTGGTGTATATGCAATTTGTCCTTCAACATCATCATACGACTCTGATAGTCACTCTGATAAAGTTTTGTGAGCGTATCCCACATCTCCTTGGCGGTGTCTTTCCCTGATAGATGAGGAATTAGATGATCTCTTACCCCATCCAGGATAATCCTCTGAGCCTTGGCCTCCTTGACTTCATGCGAATCTAGGGCAACAGGATCATTTGTTGGTGGTGTCACCTTTGTACCAGCATAGATCCACAACCTATTCTCCTTGAGAACAGAAGTAATTCAAACCTTCCACTGTAAAAAGTTAGATGCACCCTCAAGCCTGTCCTCATATCAAACACTAGTTGCCATAGCCACAGAAGAAACTTGAGATGAAAATCTAATTTTTTTTTTCTCGAAATCTATGTCACAAATCTTGGCTTTGTATTCAGAGTTTAGAGCTCTAATACCATGTTAATTTCTTATAACCCAACTATAGATTAATTTCACAATAAATTCACAGAATAGAACCTATATTTGATTTATAACAATCAATACTCTGGGTTAAATAACAACAAATAATAGTGGAAGCAAAAATAACAAGAAGCCAATCACAAATAGACAATAACACATATATACCCAGGAAACCCCAGTGTGGGGAAAAACCTGCAACTATTGGATCTTCTATTTAGCCTAACAACAAACTTTCTCTTCAACAATACCATATGAGTTTGCTACAACAATCTTATATATAGAGCCTAGCTGCTTTACTTAATGTGCAAGTAAAGAAACTTTCCTTGCTTTATTCAACTTTAAAGCACACATAAAATCACTCTTGATTTTATCTCAATCTCACAAACTCAGAAACATTCTATTCTTAGATAAAAAAAACTATTGTTGCTAAAAATCCAACTTGAGTTGCTTTAAAGCAACTCCACCTTTAAATCTCCTCCACTCCACCTTTCGAGCTAGAAAATCAACACTATTTGACATTTTTTTAGATATCAGAGAAATTTGGCCTATCGACCTTAGTTTTTCATCTTTGTTCGAGGTTTCCACTGTGTTGTTTGTAGGCTATATTCCACTCTGGTTCGTGGCTAAAGTTTACAAAAACCTCTATCTAAGATCACTACCTATCGTGGATTGGAGGATTTTTGAGCTTCTGTGGTTGATTTTTTGGCTTCTTGGAGCTCTTCAAGCCGCCCTTTCTTGTTTTGGATGCCATCCACCACTATTTTAGTTCAGTCTCTTACCTTACCTTAACAATTTGGCCCTACAAGCCCCAATGGAACTTCCTTTAGGTCAACAAACCTTACTTATGCTGGTGTGTTGATCATGTTTGTGGCCGATTGGGCCCCCTTTCCTAGGTTCAATGTTGATGTTTATGCCTGTGACCTGGCCAAAAGCTTGGGTGATTGTTTGGTTGCATCTTCACCAATCATCAAACTCAGCTTAGGGTGTGGGCTCACATTCGTCCTTTGATCCCTTCTCCAGATCATTGTTAGGTCCATAGCTTTGTTCATTGTTGAGTTTAACATTTTTGGTTACCAATAAAAGGTTGCAAATCTGTTTTCAATAGCTAACTATTAGCATAATGTGAGAAGGCATCCCTTGCATCACTCCAACAATAGGATAATTCAGCCTCACCAACCATTGACACTCTAGTCCACATTTGGGTAGACATCTTCATATCTTCATGTTTTTTGGCTCAGCATATATTTTGGTTTTTCTGTAACTATTGATGCATTGTTTGGCAAAAGTGTTCGTAGTCATGGGTTTATGCATTTATTTTGTTTCTGTTACTCATAAATGTTACACTTCGTGTAACTATAGTAAGCAATGTAACACTAACATTTCATACTACCTTTATTACATAACTTTTAAATATGGCTTTTAATGCCCACATATAGTTACCATTAAATGTTACCCATACATATAACTATGAGGTTAACAACAACACCCAATGTAACATTCACATCTATTGTAAAGTTAACATTTTATGTTAACTATTAACAACTATTGTAAAGGCACCATTAAATTTGTAACCATTAACACTTTATGCTAACCCCTAGAGGTAAGTTAACCACCCAAACAACACATTTTATGCTAGAGATACATCTAGAAAATTGCATTTTTTTTTATAAAAATTTTGCCTCGAATGAATCCAATCTTGCATAGGTTTGTGCAAAGAGGGGCTTTATTTCATTTTGCCATAACTTTCACCCACAAAGGCAAACTTGGGCATATTTATAGTCAGTATAAATCTGGTTCAGGTGCCAACAAAGCTGCATTGAGATGATTTGAGAATTGTCCCATTTTTCTCAAAAAAAATTTCTTCTTTGTACAGCTAGTTAAACAACTCAAAAAACAATTGTATCTTTTGATTGGCAACTCAAAATTGAGTGCCATTTTTTAGAAAGTGAATATTTTTTTGAGACTAATCTACTAGAGACTATTTCACACTATCATTATAAAGTGCCATTTTTCATTCCAATTAGAATTGTTTAACTCACTATCATTATAAAGTGCCAATTTCAAGGGGGGATAAAAATCTTCAGTCAAGGGGAAGTTGTTGAAACAAAAAATAATATTGGGATAAAAATATTGAATTATGGGGGGGGGGAGGTTCATAGAGTTGTGTCAAGTGCATTTCAAATTTGTGCTAAGAGCACTTCCACAGAGATATGTTAAGTACACTTCCACCACTACTTTATTATTATTCAACATTTTTTCCCACACTGTATTGAGATGTGTCACGAACACTTCCACTACAAAATCACTATCACCTAATGGTACATATGCACCCAGAGTTGATTCTTTGAGGACTTCTAGAGATTTATCACAATAGAAAATTGATATCAGTTCTTTTGCTTCTACAGATTTTAGAGTTGCTTCATAGAAGGCTTCCAGAGAATCTTCAAAGAAGGACTTCACATTGGACTTGAATTGTAGCCATATGGCATGCAATTCAAATTCCACAAATGGATCTTGCAAGTATTATAGGACTATCACTTTGAGTTGTATTGTGTCAAGTGCACTTCCATCGAATCATGTCCAGTACACTTTCTTGTTTTCTCTCTTTTGGAGGAAAGGTTTTTCCCATTAGGTTTTCTATCTTTCTCCACTTTATGAGAGATACATTTGTACATGGGTACCTGATCAGGCCTAGTTGCTGGGACCCATCATTGTTTCACTACTCCCTAAGTTGCACTTAAGGGGGGTGTTAGTGTGAAAAGTTATATTATCTATCTAGTTAGCTTTTAGCATGTCTAGGAGATTTATATTCACACTTGATTAAGTCCAACTTTGGGATTTTTACCTTTTTTTCTCACCTCATATGGTGAAGACATGTGTACTCACCTTTGTGAGACACTTCATGCAAACTTACCACTTACTCAAACATGTGTCATTTGAGTAGAGAAGTGTTGCACCTTTGGAGGGTTGCTCAGTCATTGTGTACAATCTTCTCACTCCCTCATGCTTGCCTACTTAAACAAGGCTCCTATGTACATAAATCATTCATCTTTTGGTAATGTAATTTGGCCTATTGTGTGGAAAATAACTTTTTGGTTGTTTTTTTCCTTGTTGATCCTCACCTTTTCCAACATGGTATCTCAGAATTGAGCACTATTTTTTTGCAAAAGTGCATGGTTTCCAATTTCCTACACATTGATCATATTTATTTTGTAAATGCACTAAGTTATAAACTGCCACAAATCTGGGGGGGCAACCTAATACTAAATCAGGGGGCGTATAGAATGTGCCTTGAACATTTCAAAGTTGTGCCAAAGAACACTTCCATAGAATCATGTCTAGAGCACTTCATTGAGTTGTGTCTAGAACAATTCCACACTTTCTTTCCATTTTTTTAGTTATGGGGGTTTTACTTGCACTCAACTTATAAAGTGCCACAAATATCAAAGGGGATACAAGTATTGAATTATGGGGGGGATCATAAAGTTTTGTCAAGTGCATATCTGAGTTGTGCCAAGAGCACTTCCACAAAGATATGTCAAGTACACTACCACTACTTGATCATTTTTCAACATTTTTTCCCACATTGTATTGAGATGTGTCAAGAACATTTCCACTACACCATCACCTAATGCTACATGTGCATCTAGATTTGATTCTAAGATGACTTCCAAAGATACATCACAACAAAAGATTGACATCAGTTTCCTTGCTTCTACAGATATTGATGCAAAGCACACAGTGGAAGCAATTCAAAACATATACTTTCTTTTATGATCGGCAAGACCATATGCCATTGGCTAACCAAATACCTTTCCCACCGAAGTCCTTCCTCATACCGATGTGTCTCTGACACCACTATCACTATGACTTCTTTTGTCGGCGTAACTCATAACCCTTCCACCGACCTATATCTCTTTCCGATAAGCTTAATACCAAGCTTTGCCTTCGGTGAGACTCCTTGCATCTAACACAATGTATATGCGCAATATACATTCAAAACATACAACCTGAATATGCATTCGGTGGGACCAACCATTGACCTAACACAATGTATATCCTCAATATACATTCATAAGATACATTTGAAAATATGCATTCAGAATATGCATTTAGTGAAGCCAACCGTTGACTTTCCTTGTATCATATGAAATGCACTTTCATCACATGCAGCCATAACATGAACTTGCGAGATACACATGAACATTCAACTACGAGATACACATGAAATGACCCTGACATACATTAGTGATATACACACAGAATGTATACCCGGTGAAACAACACAAATCTTTGCTCGACTTCCGTGCAAGTCATACAATGTATCTTCAGCCCAACTGTCGACTCTTCCCTGTAGGGCTGTGACTCCTGTAACTTCACAAATCTTTAACTTCACTAACCTAGCACATGAGGATGCTAGGATCTCTTAGAGCATAATGTACGTGATCCTGCAAACACAAATGAACAAAACAAAAAACACAAAAATCAATTGTACAACCATTCCACCGATTTCGAAGAAATCTAACCGATGGAATGGGTTAAGAACCCATCTCGACCACAAAACAACAAATCGATTGCATAGAGAAAATGAAATTGAACGATAGAAAGATACACAGAACATGATTCATTTATTATGCTTTCAGAAATGTGCATACACAGATGCTCTGTTTCACAATTGCAATCACACTGATCTCTGATCTCAACTACAACTATTGAACTGAACTAAACTCAACTCAACTCAACTCCACTGATTACATTCGATGATCTCGGACATTTATCTATTCGCCCTCAGTAGTAATGAATTGGCTCCAAGTAGTTGGGAGACTAATCCAAGTGGCTGGGAGATCTAACAACCTCTAACTGCCTAACAACCTTCAGGATTATAGATCAACAAGTGTCCTTGGGACTTACAACATAAACCTAGATACAAACTAAAATGACATGCATTGGTCAAACAGACCTTATTACATAAAATGGTCTTCTAGGAGCTTATTGGAAACAACAAAATGAACATTAGACACATCATAAAGTTAAATGCCTCATGGAGGCCACCTTGCGTTAGGTGCTCCTGCACCATACACCACACCTTGAGAAGAACTCATGCCACATAAGTTAAGTATTTGTTTTGCTCTACCTGTATCCTCTACTGTCCCCTGTCTACCCCATGATCTCTGGACTGCAATCTGCTTCCATGGAACCAAAGACTCATGCCTAACATTGTAGGCTCTACTCACATCTTTCTTTCGTACTATCAGCTCTGCCTGAACACCTGCATTATACACCTTGGGTAATGTTTCTTGTGCTGCTGCTATGACAGAACATGTTTGCCTATCAACTCTTGTTGGTTCTAGAGGACAAACAATTGTCCCTACTATGATAGCATCCTTGTCTTTCCAATCAACTTGTGGCTGCTTGTAAACTTGCTCTTTGACCTTCTGTTGATCCATCTAATCTCCATCAACTAAAACTGAAATTGCCTTCAAACTTTGATCCTTAGTCCCATTCCCTGAGGTATCCTCAACTTTCTTTGTGTCTTCTTCATTGAGCTTCACAAACTCTTTTTTACCTACCAAAATGATCTTGGCTGCCTTCTTTGCTTTAGCATCCTCTTGCAATGGTGTCATCACAAAAGTCCTCCCATCCTTCTTGATGGTGTATGTGTTAGCATATCCATCATACAATGCTCTCCTATCAAATTGCCATGGCCTACCTAAAAGTAGGTGACAACATTCCATGGGTAAAATATCACATAAAACCCTATCCTAATATTCCCCAATTTGGAAATCAACATATGCTTGTTCATATACCAAAAGTGATTGACTATCACTTACCCAAGATGCTTTGTAAGGATTCTAATGAGGAATCCTTTCTATGTTCAATTTATCCACCATTTCCTAAGATACCATATTATCTGTTGAACCAGAATCTATTACTACCTTGCATATTTTACCTTTGCTTTTGCAATTGGTCCTGAAAAGTCGTCTCCTTTGTAGCATGTCCTTGGATGTCTTCAAAAGTGTTCTCCTTAGCATCAATACTTCTCCATCTAGAACTGGGGCTGCATTCCCAATTGGAGCATTAACACTTTCATCTACCTCCACTTCTTGCACATATTGAATCCTCTTTTCATTCCTCCTTTCATTATCACTGGATGTAGAACTCTATTTCATTGGGCACTTGTATGCTGTATGGCCAATCTCATTGCAATGATAATATCTCCTAGTGAAAACATTAGAACATCTACCTCCACCTATTGTGCCTCTAAATCCCCCTCTAAAAAAAAAACTTGGCCCTTACCTCTACTTGTGTCTCCTTGGTCTTCTTGGGACTGATTTTTGTCTCCAAAATTGTCCCTATTTCTGCCACCTCTTCCTCTGTTCTGTTGTTCTCCTTTTCTTTTCTGCTTCTCTTCTACTCTTAATGCCACTTGGAAACACTTGTCCACGGTTTTTGGTGTCAAGATGGTAATCTCATCTTGTATACTATACTTTAGGCCATTAATATACCTGGCAACTCTTCCTTTCTCATCCTCAGCATGTCCACACCTTAGAGATAATTTATGGAATTCCTCTATGTAGGTGGATACATCCATATCCTTCTGCCTAAGGTTCTGCATTTTCCCATATATTTGTACTTCATAATCTGTTGGTAGGAATTGAACCTTGATCCTCTCTACCATCCGACTCCAGGATGAGATCATGCTCTTGCCACTCTTCACCCTTTCTCCCTGGGTGTAGTTCCACCACGTGAGTGTAGCGCCCTTCAATTTCATCTTTGCAAACTTAACTCTTCTATTCTCTGGTACCTCCTTATACTCAAAGTAATTGTTCAAAGCCTCGATCCAATCAATGACTTCTTCTGCATCCATTTTTCTGCTGAACATCAAAATCTCCATTCTTTCCTCAGATGACTGCTTACCGAGTGATTTTATGGCCTCCAGAAATTGTTTTTGGTCTGCAGATATACTTGTATGTTCTGGGGTTGTTTCCTCTTCCCCATCTTCTTCTTCTTCATCAGACTCGTCTGATTTCCTACCTTTTCGTAAGGTCAACTCAGCTTGGAGTGCTTCCTTGACTCAAGTCTTGATCATCTCCTCCATCTCTTTGAATTTCTTGACCACTTCGGTGGTCATTCCCTTTGGAGGCATATCGCTGGCCCCTCCTTTGCTTTCTCTATCTGACATAAACATTCACAGACAATGCCAACCCTTTTTGCATACCTTCGCTAGCTCTGATACCAAAATGATGCAGAGCACATAGTGGAAGTAATTCAAAACATATACTTTCTTTTATGATCGGCAACACCATATGCCATCGGTTAACCAAATACCTTTCACACAGAAGTCCTTCCTCATACTGATGTGTCTTCGACACCACTATCGCTATGACTTCTTCTGTCGGCGTAACTCAAAATCCTTCCACCGACCTATATCTTTTTTTGATAAGCTTAATACCAAGCTTTGTATTCGGCGAGACTCCTTGCATCTAACACAATGTATATGCGCAATATACATTCAAAACATACAACCCGAATATGCATTCGGTGGGACTAACCATTGACCTAATACAATGTATATCCTCAATATACATTCGTAAGATACATTTCAAAACATGCATTCAGTGAAGCTGACGGTTGACTTTCCTTGTATCATATGAAATGCACTTTCACCACATGCAGCCACAACATGCACTTGCGAGATACACACAAACATTCAACTGTGAGATACACATGAAATGACCCCGACATACATTAGTGATATACACATAGAATGTATACTCAGTGAAACAATACAAATCTTCACCCGACTTCCGTGCAAGTCATACAATGTATCTTCCGCCTAACTACCGATTCTTCCATGTAGCTCTGTGACTCTTGTAACTTCACAAGTCTTTGACTTTGCCAACCTACCACATGAGGATGCTAGGATCTCATAGAGCATAATGTACGCGATCTTGCAAACACAAATGAACAAAATGAAAAACACAAAAATGAACTATACAGCCATTCCACCGATTTCAAAGAAATCTAACTGATGGAATGGGTTAAGAACGCATCTCGGACACAAAACAACAAATTGATTGCATAGAGAAAATGAAATTGAATGACAGAAAGATACACAGAACAGGATTCATTTATTATGCTTTCAAAAATGTGCATACACAGATGCTCTGTTTCACAATTGCAATCACACTGATCTCTGATCTCAACTACAACTATTGAACTGAACTGAACTCAACTCAACTCAACTCCACTGATTACATTCGATGATCTTGAGCATTTACCTATTTGCCCTCAGTAGTACTGAATTAGCTCCAAGTGGCTAGGAGACTAATCCAAGCGGCTGGGAGATCTAACAACCTCCAACTACCTAACAACCTTCAGGATTATAGATCGACAAGTGTCCTTGGGACTTACAACATAAACCTAGATACAAACTAAAATAACATGCATTGGTCAAACATACCTTATTACATAAAATGGTCTTCTAGGACCTTATTGGAAACAACAAAATGAACATTAGACACATCATAAAGTTAAATGCCTCATGGAGGCCACCTTGCGTTAGGTGCTCTTGCACCAGATATGAAGAGTTGCTTCATAGAAGGCTTCGAGAGAATATTCAAAAGCAGCACTTCACATTGCATTTGAATTGTAGCCATGTATGGCATGCAATTGCATTTCACACATAGATCTTGCAAGTATTGCGAGACTATTAATTTTAGTTGTATTGTGTCAAGTACACTTCCATTGAGTCGTGTCTAGAACACTTTCTTATTTTCTCTCTTTTGGAGGAAAGTTTTTTTCCCAAAGCATTTTCTTTCTTTCTCCACCTTATGAGAGATGCATTTGTACATGGGTACCTGATCAGGTCTAGTTGCCAGGACCCACCTTTATTGTGCCCACCTAAGTTGTTCTTAAGGGGGTGTTAGTGTAGGAATATTAACACTATTACTTATTATTTAAATAAGTAATTATGTGTATATTCTCTGCATGGCTTTATGCCACCTTAGGTGGTTAGGTATCTACTTGGAAAGTCCAATAAAACTCTCCAAGCCACTCGTTGATACTCATTTGCCACCACTCTTTGAGTGTTTGAGTTTACTCTTGAAGTGACTCAAACTCTCAACACTATTTGTACTATAATGTAGTGATAAATAGGGAGTTTGATAGAGATAGAGGAATAAAAAAAATAGAGAGAGAGAGAGAGAGAGAGAGAGAGAGAGAGAGAGAGAGAGAGAGAGAGAGAGAGAGAGAGAGAGAGAGAGAGAGAGAGAGAGAGAGAGAGGGAGAAAGAGGGGATAAAGAGAGATAGGGAAATAGAGAATGAGAGAAAGATATATATGTATATATATCTGTGTGTGTGTTAGGAGATGTTCATGAACCTCATATCCACCAAGGCTTTATATCCTTTGCAGACATAAAATCTTTAAGGAATCCATGTTGGCTACATTGGACAACATCAAGACAATTGTTCCTGCCACTTCTGTGTTACATGCAAGGTGGCTCATGTCTATAAATGTGGCATCTATCTCTTAGATTAAAAAGAAGACCAAATAAAAATAAAATATTATGAGCATAGAGATCATCCACAGTGAGTCCCTTTTGGTCAAATTTAGCTCCAGTTAGCTGCATTACTAGATTATTCTTGATTTTATTTAATCCTGGGATCTTACCAGAGGAACACATACCCATTATAGCTTTGATTACTTCTTTGGTTATTTTGTATGGTTCATCAAGCCACGTAAACTCATCATGAATTCTACTCAGAACATATTTTACCCATTTCTCATTTGGAACTACAAGAAAATCCAAGCATGTGCAATCTAAATTCTTTTCTCTCAAGACTTTGTACTCATCTTTTAAATCAACAGCAAATGTAGTTAGCTCATCCAAATAGAGTTTACCCAGATTCATGTGGTCATATTCTTGTAAATTTGCATGAATGTAGGTTTGAATATCTTCCAAACACATAAGTCCGCTTGGGATGGTTAAAAAAGCTCCAACAAAATCATTTTCTAGTGATGTAACAAAATTTTTGATGAGTTTGGGATGAGGTTTTTCAGTTATCTCAACTAATTGAGGAGTAAACATTTTTCCAATTCAAAAACTTAGTAATTAGGGTTTTTAACCAGAAAAATACCTCTTTTGTCAAATCAGGGTTTGCTTAAATTTGCTTAGAATCACTGAGAATCATTATAGATCCTCTAAGACTACTTCGCCTCTTCCTCAGATGTTGGATAACTTAAATATGATGTGATTATTTCATGAATCAAGACCATTTTTACTTTGTTTGTCAAACCCTATCCATCATTAATGCTGATACTCCAAAAAGATATCAAACTTCTTTTGACAGACATAATAAGTTAGGATTACTCCTCAATTCATCATACTGAACCTATTCCTTCCAGTTTTTATTTCATGAGATTCTTCAAGACAAATTCTTCATATCTTTGTGCTGGATTCCAGCACATATCATTTGGCTTGAGGATTTAGATTTTTGATGCAGCTCCCCCTGAGCCAGAACTTCCAATTTACTTCCCAGAGGAAGTATTTGCACCAGATGCTGGTATGGATCCATCCTTAACCTCATTCACATCCCTTTTGATCTAGATCATACTCATGTCCTTTTTGGTTTCCACCAGATCAACCTTCTTCTTGCCTTTATCATCTCTTTGTTCTATTTTCCTCTTTTCTATAGGATAATCTCTTTCCACATTTCTGGTTCTGCAGAATCTAGCAAAGTATCTGAACTTCTTGTAATTGTATGACACACTATTTCTTTGACCTTGGTTTCTCCTAACATTTGAATTTGGCCTTGATTTGCACTGGTTAACCATATGCCCAAATCTATTGCATGAAAAACACATGCCATTGAAGGATTGACTATTCCTTGAATAGTTTGGCACATTTCTTGGCACACTTTTGCACTCATTTGCTTTATGACCAATCTTCTTGGAATTAAAACATTTACCAGAAAAGCATGAAACATTTTGATTCATTCTACTTCTACACTGAGTAGCCCTATAACCATACTTATTGCATTTAAAACAATAGCCATTGAAAGATGGGTACCTTTCAGCATTTGGTTGTCTAACCAGAGGTTTTCTAGGTCTTCTTCCTTGATTCCTTGTTGCATGGTTTCTGCTTCATCCTTTCTTTGATCTGACATATGAGCTTTTTCCCTTTTCAAATCCCAAACCTTGATTATCATCAGGACTCTTTTGACTTGCAAGTAATCCGTCGTGTTTTGCAAAGCTTGTTTTAAAATTTTCTTTGTAACTCTTAGCTGCTTCTAGATCACACCTCAAGAGTAAATTTTTTTTCTAGTTTGTCACATTTAGCAGACTTATCCTTCACTACTTGATTTATATGTTCCTCAATTTGGTTCTTTTCTTCAATTAATTTAAGGAGTTTATCTATAGATTGATTTGCTTTATTTAGTTGCTCATATAATTCTTTCTTCCTTTCCTAAGATTTGTTGAGGTGCTCCTTTAGTTTCAGAATGCAATCATCTAATTCCTTGATGTTTGCTTCTAACTCCTTGATGTCTGCTTTAAATTTGTCAAGATCTTCTAGAGCTGCTTGAAATTGTTCATTGTCAACATATACATGATCACTAATCTGAATGATCCCATGATGACTTACTTCAGGATAAGTGAGATACCTTTTGGTTTCCATGAGAACTCATTCCCAGATCTTCCTCAAGGTGTTAGGCATCTTCCAAGGAACTTGGCTCTGATACCAATTGTTGAATACAATGAACATTGAGAGGGGGGTGAATTAGTGTTCTACAAAACCATTTATGCACTTGCTCTTTTATCCATTTACCAAATTCAATTATGTGAAAGCAGATTAAACAAATGAACATCAACTACAAAGACATAACACATATACTCCATGATTTTTACTTGGAAAACCCATGGAGGGAAAACCACAGATTTAATTATGCCCCTATTTCTCTGCTCTGCTCTTACATATGCTCAAGATCTCTCTTCATTTTCTGCGGCCATTCTATCTTCACATATTTCACATCCACATACATTACATCACACATTTTTTCACTCGAGCACTAAAATTTGTCCTCTATTTATATCCACAATTAAATCTTTCTCATGATCAGGTCAGCAAGCAAGCTGTGAAATGTGTATACCAAGTGTTATATCTTGTCGGCTTATTATTGTGTTAAATCTTCAATGCAGATCCAAACCATCATGTACATGTCTTCATATGTGTCAGATCTAATCATACAACCACTTACATTTATCATCCAACTCATATTTCTTCTCTGCATAAGGATTTAACTAGCCTGTCGGCATGTTCCTTAAGAACATATATGATAGGTTCCTCTGTCACATCACAACTCATGTCATGGACCAAATGGGACTTCATGAATCATAATCAGCAATCATTATTGATCTCTTAACATGTCTTCAGTTTTACAGAACAAAACATGCTAATGCGGAGGAATACGGACCACTTCATGCTACACTATTCACTGTTTCTATCTTACTTCTGCTGACCTAGACTTAGCCTTTTCATCAGATGACTTTCAGAGGAATTCATGACTTGATTATTGGAATATAAGAGCAATACATATATATAAATATCATACTTGAACCACATCTTATCTTGCGGAGGAGTACTAATCCTTTTTCTATCTCATACTTGAACATTTTCCATACTTGGCCATTTTAGGACTTCTGGACCAAAATGCTTGTACCTTATTTTTGGATTAGGATTGTCTTCAAGAGTAATGTGTCTTTGCCATTGTGATGAATGATCTTTGCCTTGTTTCCATCAATTAAAACACTTAAGTCTAATACATATAAGTGTCTCCTGCCAGCAAGCTTGTCGTCTTCTCCTTCTTGCTCTTGCCTATCTATTTCTTCTTGTCTTGTTGCTTGTGTTTTCAAAGGTATTTTCATGTTTTTCCACAAGAGTTTGCACATTAGAGGAGGAAGCACCATTTTCAAATTCCATTGGTCTCAATGAAATGTTTTGTTGTCGATGAATACCTCCTGATCCTTGTAAGGATGATGGGGGAGGAACCTCAACATAAATACCATCTCTTTGTGGACGAGGTGAGTTATGAAACTTTCCTTATCCACTTCTATCATGCCAATTATTTCATCATAGTCATAATAGTCTTGTTTTATTCTTATGTCATTTTGTCATTTTCCTTTTGCTCTAAGGGGATCTTCGAATGCATGTTGTTAATCCCTTATTGTTTGTAAACGAGGAATGGCCACTCTAACTAGTTGCTTTGCTTTGTGTCATCTATATTCTAGGAAAGATTGGTCTCTTCGTGGCTTAGGTTCTCTACAATGCAAATGAATGAATACTGATGAATTTATGTAATTTAAATAAGATCTAATGAAAATAATAGAAATTAAATGCCAATTAATTCAAATTATGCCAAAATACAAGCCTAAGATGCCAATTTTTTCAAATTTTTCAATTTGTTTTTGTAATTTTTTGAATGTAATAAAATGAATGAATGCAAATAAATCACACAAAACTCAACAAGGTGCACAAATTCAAAAAGTTGGGTTCACCAAAATGTTTTGGAGTGAAAAGAGGGCGGGGTTGATTGGATGTTGATTTGTTTTTTTTGTGTTGATGGGTTTAGGTACTCCTTTCACTACAAACGTTCAAGGACATATCAACCAAGTTGAATCTCTACTAAGTGAGAGCATTCACCTAATAGGTTGGGATGTCACTTGGAATGATGTGGAAACTTAGAAATTGCTAATTAGCATCTCACTTCAATCCTTAAATATGCAAGAAACCCTAATTATGCAAAACAATGACCAAATTGATAGATTCAAACAAATGCTTATAGGCTGAGATAAGAGATAGAGATTAATAAATGACCATTTTTTGAAGTTTAGAATTTAAAATATTTTGGGACAATGCCCTGGGTGGCCAAGTCCAAGGTATTGTTTTCTTTGTGGAATGTAGAACTCCATCTAGCACTGATGATCACTGTTCTATTTGTTTTTGTCAATGGAAATACAGAGGACAATGCCCTAGGTGCCCTTGTCCAAGGTAGGCTAATTTTTAAGATGTTTGAGCTTCTTTAAATGTAGAATGTCACTATGACACTGATTCTCATCTTTAAAACTCTAGAGGACATTGCCCTAGGTGCCTATGTCCCAAAATGTTCAATTTTGTCCCTTTCTTTTCGGATCTTGAATCCTTGTGGTCTACAACCTTCCTCTACAACTTCACTTTGCAAAACTTGGTAACTATAACTTGAAATCACAAAGGAGTATGGTTGGGGGTTGTGGTGTTTAGAAGATTGCCTCAATCAAGCCCTCGAGAGACATTCAAGTCTTTTAAACACCATTGTTAGATAAGAGTGTGTATCCTTGTGGGATAGAAGAAAAATCCAAATGATAAATGATTCAAACATAAACAAATGTCACCTTAGAAGTGTAGATCTCACATAAATGAAGGCTCTTCAATCACATGAGAAGATGAAGCCAAATCTGCTCTGCAACAATTAATATCAAGGATGCTCTAAAATCACAAGTATGCATAAAGTTCACCATCATCTTCTAGTTTACAAATGAAAACCTAAACATGCTTATATAGGCAACTAGAAACTTTCTCACCAAGAATTTTGTAATTCAAACTTTTGGTGTTAGCATAGGACCTAACAATGGTCATATAATTGATAATTCAAATTAGGGCTTGACCCAAAATAGGACAGGACTAGGGCGCAAGCGCCCAAGTCCATCATTCCAATTTTGATCAGGAGTCATCAAAATAGCACCCCCTAGGTCCTATTTGCCACAAGACCTCGAGGTTTTCTCATTGCACTAGTAGAATTTGGGCAAATAAATGACTACTTGACTAAAACATTTAGTCATTCTACTAATTTTTTGCAACACAACTATTAATGACTAAATAAATGAGTAATAAATGACTAGTTTGATTGTCAAGTAAAAACACAAGTAAATAATTACTCACACAAATAAAAATAATAGCAGGGGAAAGAGAAGGCACATATTTTTTATTCAATTTTTGAGCATATTGTTATTCACGCTCTTTGGTTTTGGGCAAAGGAAAGCAACAGAGAAGGAAAATCAACATTACAAAGTTGAGACGGGACTCAGGTGGGGAGCTACAAATTGCGAGAGAAAGAAGAACTTTTAACAGAATGCAAAGGAATTAATTATGTCTACGTTGTTTAGAACTCCTTTCTCACTAGAGAATAATGCATCTGTTGCTTATTTTGGACATGGCTTAGGGTTTTTGCGACATTCGAGGGTTTTTCATAGATGCTAGATTTTTCAAAATTTCATTTGTTACAAATTTTGTTTTTGTGGTTTCAAGAAAAGTAACAAATCATTTAAACCCTTTTCCTCATTGCTCTACAACACTACATGTTTTAATTGTTTTATTGTTGTCTTTGTCTTACAAATGTAAAATCACTGGAAAAACCTGTGTAAAATCTTCATCAAGCTTGGTTTGCTTCTATACCATGTTACTGCGAAGGCTCATAAGGAGAGGTGCGGGATGGTGGTGTCACCCACCACCTTGCAGTGATCTACAAAGGTATGAGCGGGGGTGTGGGGTTAAGTGATTAAATATTACTAGTTCAAAACAACACTACTCTTGATAGTCTCAGATCTCCTATTCCATGGAACTTCCTATGTTTCTACAAATTTGACATACCTTTGTAAAAGTTCAACCCAAGTCTATAATAGTATTTAGCACTAGAAGATAGAGCTACTCAAGAGTCTTCATAAACTACTTCTACTATGTGAGACTGATATAGCGTCCATCTGGATCTTTATTTGATATGCCTTATATCTTCTCATTACACTCCTTCTAGTACATATCTTCTTTGCATAGTTGTTCATTAGACCTTTCTCCTCTTTGATTGAATTCTATAACATTCTAGATCCCTTTGCTACCTTTAGTGTAGGCCTATCAATGCTATCTTTGCATTGTATATCTTCACAAGGTCACTGTATTTATTGCCTTTATGCCCTATTACAAATCCCTTGCATTCAATACTAAGTGTAGGCATCTCATGAGTTCCTTTAAGTGACTATCATCAAGCCCTCCTTTAACATATGCATACCTGACACTGGAGATGCAAGGTTATACTAGACCCTTTACAATGATTGTATTGAACTTATACTAGTTTAGAAGACCTTCTTTTGCAAGGTACTCATAATGAACATGTAGATCTCACACATTCCTATAAGGTGCATGAGATTCCCTTATCATACGGACTTCATAATGTTTGTGCAGGGTTTGGTGAAGAGATCCCAACAAGTGGGTTTATGCACACTATCTTCACAAACTTTATGAGATAATGTTGACTATCCCATACTCAAATCTTAGTATCTTCTCATGTTTGCCAACTTTGTGACAGTCCATATTGTTGTTTGCAACTTTCTAGTGTAGGTCTCTATTAATAATGAGACAATCATATCATGCAAACCTCATAGTTGAAAATGGATAGAGAGATGTAAAGATGGGGTTGGACTTTCACCTTTCCTTAGACCTCTGTATTCTTGAATTGGTAGTCTTGATTCATCATCTCTCTTATGCAATGTATATGCATTTGATGTAGTTTAAAATCCCTCTATATTCTTGTTTTTATAGTCTCACATATTTCTTATGAATAAAAATATTCTTTAATTCAAACCTTTGTGTGACAGTGTAAATTTTTGCATGATAGTGTAGACTTTCTACAAGACATTGTAAAGCTCAAACACAATACCCTAGAGTGTTGGTGACAAGGCTTTATATAATTTTTCATGATGGACATATGTTTACTGTTATCATTGTCTCTTTGTAACCTAACCAAAAACTATGTCTAAAGAGATCCTCTATTATGATTTTATATGTGATTCTTGTTCTTTGTCATGTATATCTCCAGATATGAGGTTTTCAACAAAGGTTAGCCATACTCAAAACTACTTTCAAGATCAGGCAACACCTCTGTTCACTCTGTCCACCCTCAGTCTTCTTGACCCTCTTCATTCTCTGTCTTCTTGACCTCACATCTACAAGCCTGTCTAGAAACTCTGACTCTTTGCAATGTAACTTAGTCTCTATTCCTTTGTAGCTATCTCCTACACATTGTCATGCAACCATTGAATGAACTTATTGGTTACAAGGAGCATACAAAGAGTCCCTTCTTTCCAAGTCAAGGAAAACTGAATGTAATTCATACTCTTCTTGAGGTTCACATGCAGCACAATGCTTCAAAGTGATATTTGATGGGCACAACCTTACCGAACTATATTGTGAAGGACTTCATTGCTCTGTTTTGGCAATTCGTCAGGTGATACGGTAAACATTTAGAATGAATTCATATTTTTAAATTCTTATGAAGTGTATTTTAATTGCCTATGTATGCTGGTTTTTTAATTGTTATCACCAAACTGTTTGCATACTTGTGGCGCACAATCCATACATTTGCCTATCTTTTAGACTAAAATTTTCATTAGGTTGTCTGTTTATGGGGTGCATGATGTGACAATGAATTAATCAGTCATATTTTAAGAAATTCCATTTGGAATATCTCAGCAGTCTTTGTGGTTCTGGTATTCCTTTTGTCTTAACAACCTCTTTACTTGTATGTCACTACTATTTAAATCTAATATGCAGCATTGCTATTCTCACTCCATAGCATTAGAAGATGAGGAAAGATAGCTCATTTTTTATGATATAAATAGTTTTAACCTTGTTTGTGCATCCCAAATTTGAAAACAAATCAGAACACTTAAAACCTATTCCATTGATAAGGATTTGTAGGAGAATGTCATTGATGCATGCATTGTGGAATGTAATTATCTAAAATATTCACCTTGTAAATAATTAATGAGCCAATCCCTTTGGGAAGGATTAGTGTGAAAAGTTGAGAATTTATTGATTTAAGGGGACAATATGGGCTAGGGTTTACTTTCTCTCTTTTTAGGATATTAATTTTTTTGTTAGTTTATACAGGGAAATGGGCTCCTTGGTTGTCTTATAGAGGGAGCAAAGACAAAGCAAGTGGAGGCTTTGGGGCTCTCATGAAGATTGGCAAGCTTTTCTCACTTACTGGAATTATTGTTCCCATGTCTTTAATGAATATTTTGATACCATGCATTAAATACATGTGCCATTGGTTGTTTTTTGCAATCAAGTATGTTGTAATACGAGTATCTCCTCTCTAAATTAGCAGGGCATGTTGGCCCATATATATTTGCTAGACAATTTATGCTTATTTTTGATGGCATATCTATAGGTAGGAACTCCATTATAGTTTGTATGTAGTGACAAAGAATGATCCATCTTTTGTCTCAACAATTGAAATCTCTTATACATGTCATGCTAGTATTTGAGATGATGAGATGGTAGTATTCTGCACATACCCCTTAAGCAATTCTAGATAATATATCAGTAAGTGCAATCTTACCAACTAGGATCTCTTGAGGGGATCCTTGTTGAGGTTGTATTAGGTTTTACAATTTTCTTTTTTGAAACTACCTTGTAATTTTTGTTTATGAAATGATTGTTAATTTATCATGAAATTCATCCACCAATTATGAAAAGTGAGGATGTCTTGCTTTGCTTGCAGATTGCAACTGAATAAGAGTTGCTCAATGCAACATTTTCATATATGCCTTTTGATAGGCAGGTAGATTGGAGCTTAGCTGCCAAATTATCCCCATGTTACATGACTGTATGTTTTCACTACCCTGGGCTTCTTAATGATTATAGCTTTGTTATTCTATTGTTTGTTGTCAACCATAGGGAAAATTTCCTTTGACATAATTTGATCTGTAACATTCTTATATATCAGTATTTGAAGTTTGCTATTGACTGGATTACAATCTTTTTTGAAAGTAGCAGTCCTGTCAGTCAAATTGTTGCATTAGAGATGGCAACTACTATACAAGTCAGCCCATTATATTTTACCTTAATCTGTATGCATTGAAAATGAAGGTCGGCCCATTAGATTAGAGTTTACAATGTTAGGATATGTTCCAAAGTGCTTCATTAATTCAGATATTTTGAGGGCATCCATGTAAAATCCATTTTGTGCATATCCCGCAATCATTGCATTCCAAGATATGACATCTCTTTGAGCCATTCCATCAAACAGTTCATGTGTCTTATCTATACTTCCACATTTTGCATACATGTCTATGTAACAAAAATCCCTCTTCAATTGTGTTATGATGGATGTCCCATACCCTGTTCCAAAGCTCCCATTTTGGCACAAGCAGGGAGTATGCTGGCAAAGGTTATCAAATTTGGATTTACACCTGCTAATTACATTTTCTTGAAAGTTTCTAAATCCTTTTCAACAAATCCATTTTGTGCATATCCCTCAACCATTGCATTCCATGAGATGACATATCTTTGAGGCATTCTGCCAAATAGTTCACATGCCTTGTCAATGCTTCCACATTTTTAATACATGTCTACCAGGGTAGTTGCAACTACAACAAATGACAAAATTCCTCTATCCTTCATACTTTGATGGATGTCCATACCATGTTCCAAAGCTCCCATTTTGGCATAGGCGAGGAGTCTGCTAGCAAAGGTTGTCAAATTGGCTTTAGACCTGCTAATTGCATTTGCTTGAAAGTTTCTAAAGCCTTTTCAACAAATCCATTTTGTGTACATCCCACAACCATTGCATTCCATGAGATGACATCTCTTGGAGGCATTCTTCCAAATAGTTCACATGCCTTGTCAATGCTTCCACATTTTGTATACATGTCTACCAGGGTAGTTGCAACTACAACAAATGATAATATTCCTCTATCCTTCATGCTTTGATGGATGTCCATACCCTGTTGCAAAGCTCCAATTTTGGCACAGGCAGGGAGAATGCTGGCAAAGGTTGTGGAGTTAGGCTTTACACCTGCCAATTGCATTTGCTTGAAAGTTTTTAATTTCTTCTCAAAACATTCAATTTATAAATATCTTACAATCATTGCAGTCCATGAGACCACATTTGTTTGAGATATTTTGTCAAATAGTTCACATGCTTTGTCTATGTTTGTACATTTTGCATACATGTCTACCAGGACAGTTGCCACTACAACATATTGCAAGCCTATTTTCTAGATTGCTTCATTTAGCATCACCAATCATCTCCTCAAGAACATTGTCCCTATTTAAAATGATGGAAACAGTTTGCATCTATCACAAAAATTTCTATTTAAAAATTTCATTTTGTGCATATCCTGCAATCATTGCATTCCAAGAGATGAAATCTCTTTGATCCATTCCATCAAATAGTTCACGTGCCTTATCTATACTTCCACATTTTGCATACATGTCTACCACAACATTTCCAACTATAATATCTGACAAAAACCCCCCTTCCATTATGTTACTATGGATGTCCATACCCTATTCCAAATCTCCCATTTTGGCACAAGTAGGGAGGATGCTGGAAAAGGTTGTTGAATTTGGCTTTACATTTGCTAATTGCATTTTCTTGAATGTTTCTAAAGCCTTTTCAAAAAATCCATTTTGTGCATATCCCACAATCATTGCATTCCATGAGATGACATCTCTTTGAGGCATTCTACCAAATAGTTCACATCATCCCTGTATCCCCGCACACACACAAAAGTTCCTTAGTGGGGATGTGGGGAGAGCCCGCCATCCTGCACCCTCATGCCCTAGCTCCTTGCGGGGCTGCAATGGAGCCTAGATTGCAATCACACAAAAGTTCCTTCATGGGAGATAATTAGGTGAGGCAACAATCATGCCAAATGAAATACCCAACAGATGTCTTCCCTGAATTTCTACCACCTCGCGATGGTGATTGGAGAGGTTGACAAGTGTGCGGGATGGATGTCCATACCCTGTTCCAAAGCTCCCATTTTGGCACAAGTAGGGAGGATGCTGGAAAAGGTTGTTGAATTTGTCTTTACACCTACTAATTGCATTTTCTTGAAAGTTTCTAAAGCCTTTTCAAAAAATCCATTTCGTGCATATCCCACAATCATTGCATTCCATGAGACCACATTTCTTTGAGGCATTTTGTCAAATAGTTCACATTCTTTGTCTATGTTTCCACATTTTGCATAAATGTCTACCAGGGTAGCTGCCACTACAACATTTGACAAATCTATCCTTTATATTTTGATGGATTTCTATACCATGTTGCAAAGCTCCCATTTTGTCACAGGCTAGGAGGATGTCGGCAAAGGTTGTAGAATTTGGCTTTAGAACTGCCAATTGCATTTTCTTGAAAGTTGTGAAAGCCCTTTCAACAAATCCATTTTGTGAATATCCTACAATTATTGCATTCCATGAGATTACATCTCTTTGAGGCATTTTCTCAAATAGTTCACGAGTTTTTTCTATGCTTCCACATTAGTATACATGTTTACCATCGAACATCCTCCACAATCAATAATGCAACATCAAATTCAGATAACTCCTTAGCTAACAAACAAGCCCACCTAAATAATGCATCTATCATGGCTAGAGGTATGTTGCATGGACTTCCAATTATTGTTTTATTTCTTGAAATTGTGTGTTGTGTTCCTTCAATCTTTGTTTGCACTAAATAGCTAGTCTCTCTTTTAGCAAACTTGAAAGTGTCATTTGTGTGTTTCTTTCCTTCAATATCAAAAAATATCATTTGTAAGGCATGGTTGTTAATAGTCTAGTGTATGTATTTAAGTCAAAAACATAGGCACATAATCATTTTCATTTATGCAAAATCTCGCTTAGTGAATCTTATAAAGTGTGCATATTGTATAACTTGTCTATAGTTTTTGATCTAGGGTTAGTTTAGCTTATCTTTTTTTATGATCTTGTTTATCAAGTCTAGCAATTTTTAGTTTTTTATTGATAATGTTATATAGATTTTTCAGTATGGTCTAACTAGGAAACTTTTAAAAAAATCGGGTGTGTGCAAGAAGTTGTGTCCACTTATTGGCCAAAAAGTGGAAGTGTTTTCTCTGATTTTTAGAATTTGTCACATTTGACCTAAAAATTTGAAGCACTTAACAGTGGAATCTTGGAAAAATTCACTAAATATGAAATGTAGTACTCAGAGTCTAGTTTCCAAATATGTAATTTTTTTCAATACCCAGATGACAAAAACTGATTTTGAATAGGTGTTTCTAAAAACCATTGTTTAAAAGTCACTTTTTTTTTACTATACCATGTACGTGTATGTCATCCATATTTTGACCTAAATAATCATATTTTTCAAAATCCTTTTGGGAAAATATTTGTAACTCACTGCATCACGTTTTCCATATTTTTTTGTAATTTTTTATTGAATATTTTTTTTTTATTAATTTTTTATTGGCCATTTTTGGTCTTTTAAAAAATCATCGTGTACATCACGCATAAGATGACCTAAACTTAACACTTTTTGAAATTTTTTTTTAAATTGAAAAGAATTGTCTAAAGTACATTTTCCTACAATTTTTTTTACAAAAAAATATGTTAATAAAAAGTTATTAAAATACTAAAAAACCCTAATAATTTAAGTTTATGGACCTATTTCATCAGAAATTGATTTAAAAATAGAAAAATTAATCCAATTGTAAAAAAAATTACATATTTGGAATCTACACTGTCTCATCTATAATGGGTTTTAATTTCATCAAAATATTCTACAAAATAGACCTTCAGATATATGCCCAAAGTCACTATTTTGTTGTGACATTGATAGGACCTTCAAGTTGTAGGTCAAACCTGGTCCAGAGTTCAGGTTCGGGTCCCCAAAGCATTTCCGGAACTGGGTTACAAAGCAAAAAGTGAGCTTAAAATTCAAATTTTAAATAACGGGATCCCGTTTTAAAACGGGATCTCGTTTCATAAAAGGTTAATATTTTAACCTTTATGAAACGGGATCCCGTTTTGAAACGGGATCCTGTTTTTAAATGGGATCCCGTTTTCAAAACGAGATCCCGTTTCATAAAGGTTAAAATATTAACCTTTTATGGAACTCAAAACGGGATCCCGTTTCTTGAAAACGGGATCCCACTTTTGGCTCGGGAACCCGAAGCAAAACGGGATCCCGTTTCATAAAAAGCGGGATCCCGTTTTGGTTAACCCGATTTTGGATTTTTTTCTAACTCTGAAACTTCCAGCTTAAGTGGACACAACTTCTTGCATTTACCCAATCATTGATCGAGTACTAAAAACTGTATTTTTGCTTTGCAGGTCCTCTCTTTGTTGTTTGCAATAATCCTTCATATCATGGTTTCACTAACAAGGAACAATTATGACTATGATATGACTGTAAAAGAATAAGAGGATCTTCTCAAAAGGCATTGATAGTCATTTGAGGTTGAGCAACACTTAAAGACCCATGGATGATAGGGTTACATTAAGAGTCATAAGTAGAAGACATTGGGACCTCAAGATTCTGTACCATCTTGACCTATGTCTTTGAGGGTCCTCATTGTTATCTCCTTGCTTGGGGGGTGGACTTTAGGGTTCCACATGGTTAGGTGGAAGAGCTTAATCCATTGATCTTTTGACACCATGGTTTGTGCTAATAGTTCCAGTTTTGTATTTGAGGATATGCATTATACCGGTTGGATCCAGATTGTGTATCTATGTTATTCGTAATGTAATTTGATGTAAACTGTTAAGGAAGCCTTGTAATTATGATATGAGGTATCATGATTTTCTTTGTACTTGTAAACATTAAAAGAGATGGAAGTCTTCTTTAATGTAACAAATTTTGCTAGCAGTCATTTAGGATGAATTATGTTGATTTTGATCTAGGTTTAAATTTCTTAATGCAATTATTTTCCCTAGAGATGTTAGTTGTTTAAATGGATAAATTGATGTATTTAGTTGTTACTTTAACTGGTGTGCGATACTTTTCCTTGTTTTAAAAAAAAAATCTGCATTTTATTGCTCTTTTAACCTAACTCTCTAGGGTTGCATGACGGGGCATTACACACTTAGAGCTTAAGTTAACAACATATAATTGACAAAGTTCTAAATTTTATTTTGATTGTAATTATAATGATAATCTAACTTACAACCATCAACTTGCATTTGTAGGTATTCTTTGTAAGTATACATACCTGCTAATGGTTTGGAGAAATATGCTAAGATAGATTTGTTGGTAGGTGGCGACTGATCATGCAAGTACTGTACACTAGTTATGTATCCTCGTTGGGGTTCGTGGGTGGTAGCCCCTGAGAAGCAGGGGTTCGAGGGCGTAGCCCTCGAATTTTTTTTTCCATGAGCCAACATAAAAAAACCCTAATTTTGTAAATGACATAAAGCTTGATAAAAGTGGCTAAGGGTTAGGGTTTTGGTTGATATATTGTATTGTAGCATTTGCAATGGCATTGAGTTGTAGGGATTGCTGGTTGTAATCAGTTTGATTTATTGGATAATAATATTGGACTCTCTGTTGGTGGATGTAGCCCGAGTTTGGGTGAACCACGTTAAAACTTGTCTCTTGATGTTATTTATTTCTGTGTATTTTTATTCCTCTGTTTAATCTTTATTTGCATTTAATTGATATCTTCTGCCATCTAACCCTAACAAGTGGTATTAGAGTGGGTTGTATTAGATTATTGTCTGCAGGAAGGTCTCACAGTTGAGTGCGAGTTTCACGGTTGAGTGTGAGTCTCGCAGTTGAGTGGGAACAATGGTGGACAAGGGTAAATTGAAGGTTGATAAATTTAATGGGTAGAACTATTAGTTATGGAAGATGCAGATGGAGGATTACCTCTATCAGAAGGATTTATGGATGTCATTGGAAGGAGTAGCCAAGAAACCAGCAACAATGACTGATGAGGATTGGAATCTTCTTAACAGAACGGCACTAGGAACCATTTGGTTATGCCTAGCACCATCCATGGCATTCAATATAATAGAAGCAAAGACAATAGATGGTTTGATGAAAGCTTTGGCTAAATTGTATGAAAAACCCTCAGCCTCAAATAAGGTATTTCTCATGAAGCGTTTGTTTAATCTAAAAATGATTGAAGGTGGATCTATGACAGATCATTTAAATGAATTTAATATGATTACCAGTCAATTAACTTCTATAAATGTAAAATTTGATAAAGAAGTTAGAGCTCTCTTGATATTATGTTCTTTACTTGAAAGCTAGAATAGTTTGGTAATGGCGGTTAGTAACTCTATTTTTGGTTCAAATACCCTAAAATTTGATGATGTTGTTGGTGTTATTATGAGTGAGAAAATTCGTAGGAAAATCTTAGGTGGGTCCACATCAGGTAGTGTTTTGAATGCAGAAAGCAGGGGTAGATCAAAGGAGAGAGGAAAAGGTTCTAGAGGTTATGGGAAGTCATGAGGAAAATCAAAGGATAAGAGATCCCAAACCAAAGGACAAAAAGATTGCTGGTACTATGGGAAACTAGGTCATCTGAAGAAAGATTGCTGGTCTCAGAAAAATAAAGGAGACAAACAAGAAGGAAATAAGGAGGCAAATGTGGTAAGTAATAAATCTGAAGATGATGCTTTGATTCTTCCCTAGATAATGCTGATGATTCATGGCTTTTAGATTCAGGGGCCTCATTCATGCTATGCCCCATAGAAGTTATTTTCTTGATTATGTCCAAGGGGATTTTGGGCTAGGTTATTTAGGAGATAACGAACCCTGTCAGATTGTTGGAAAGGGAAGAATCTAGATTAAGTTACAGAATGAAAATCATTGTTTACTACAAGAGGTAAGGCACATTCCAAAGCTTAGTAGGAATTTAATTTCAATAGGGCAGCTAGCTGAAGAAGGTTGCATTGTTACATTTACTGATAAAAATTGGAAGGTTTCAAAAGGTGCCTTAATAGTAGCAAAAGGCGTGAAAGTAGGCACCTTATATCTTTGTACAGGTCATACTGTTCCTTCTACTTTAGCTGTTGCAAAGAAAAAATAAATAGGTTTAGGAATAATTGCTACAGGTTCGCAGAAAGAGACTGAAATAGTTGCTATAGGTTTTGAGACAACACTGTGGCATAACAAACTTCGGCATATGAGTGAAAAAGGTATGAAGTTACTTCATTCTATGAAATTTTTACTAGGTTTGAAATGTATTAATATGGATTTCTATTGTGTGTATGGAAAATAGAGGAGAGTTAGTTTTCTAAAGGATGGAAAGCAAAAGAAAGATTAAAAGTTGGAGCTTGTGCATACAGATGTATGGGGACCAGCTCAGGTATCTTCTTTTGGTGGCTCTTGGTATTATGTTACATTCATAGATGATGCAACTAGGAAGGTTTGGATTTATTTCCTCAGACAGAAATCTGATGTATTTGAAATATTTAAGAAATGAAGCTTGGCTGAGAATGAGACGAGTAAAAGATTAAAATGTCTCAGATCTGATAATGGTGGTGAGTATTGCAACAAAGAATTTGAGGATTATTGTTCCTTTAATGGAAAATAGTTCCAGGGACTCCACATGAAAATGGAGTGGCTGAACACATGAATAGGACAATAATGGAGCATGCAAGGACCATGAGATTGCATGCTAGGCTGCCTTTAAACATGTGGGTAAACGATGTCAATACCGTTGTATATTTAATTAATAGAGGTCCTTCAGTTCCTTTGGGCTGTGGCATTCTAGAGGAAGTATGGACAAGTAAGAAGGTGAGTTATTCTTTTCTCAAAACCTTTGGATGAGAAGCAGTTGCACATGTAGATTCTGAAAATAGAACCAAGTTGGATGTAAAATAAAAAAAAGTGTACCTTTGTTGGATATGGCATTGATGAATTTGTTTATAGGCTTTGGGATTTTGAAAATCAAAAAATTGTGAGAAGTAGGGATGTTGTATTCAATGAGAAGGTGTTGTAAAAGATCAGTTGCAGCAACATGAGAAGAAATAAAAGGATTATGTGGTGCTGGATGATACTCCAAATAATTATGTTCTAGTGGTTCCTCATGGTCCGCAATAGCAACTAGAAATACCACAAACTCCAATGAATGTTAGATAGTCAACAAGGCTAAGTAGACCTCCTGAAAATTTTTTTCCCTCTTTGTATTCTATTTTGTTAACAGATACTGGTGAACCAGAAGGGTATGATGAAGCTATGCAGGTGGATAGTAAGGTTCAGTGGGAGCTTACAATGAAAGAAGAAATAGACTCATTGTTGAAAAATTAGACTTGGAAATTATGTAAGTTCCCTGTAGGTAAAAAGGTTTTACCAAACAAATAGGTTTATAGGCTGAAAGAGGAAGATGGATGTAAGAAAAGATTTAAAACTAGGTTGGTAGTAAAAGGATTTACGCAGAAAAAGGGCATTAATTTTGATGAGATTTTTTTTCCAGTTGTCAAGATGACTTCTATTCGTACTGTTTTAAGTTTTGTGGCTACTAAAGATTTTTATTTGGAATAGTTAGATGTGAAAACTGCCTTTCTCCATGGTGATTTGGAGGAGGAGATATATGTGGAACAACTCCAAGGATTTGAGATCAAAGGTAAGGAGAAATTGGTGTGCAGATTGAAGAAGAGTTTGTATGGCTTGAAACAAGCACCTCAGCAATGGTATTTGAAATTTGATAGTTTTATGGCCAAGCAAGGCTACAGTTGGTGTAATTCTGACCATTGTGTTTATTTTAAGAGGTTGGATAATGACAACTACATTATTTTATGTTTATATGTTGATGACATGTTTGTAGCAGGGTCTAACATGGATCAAATAAGAGAGTTAAAATAGCAGTTAGCATAGTCATTTGCTATGAAGGATTTGGGGGCAGCAAAACAAATCCTTGGTGTAAAATTTGCAAAGATAGGAAGAATAAAAAATTGAGTCTATCTCAGGGTAATTATGTTGAAAAGGTGTTGCTGAGATTCCATATGGAAAATGCAAAAACTGTCAGCACACCTTTGCCTAGTCATTTAAAATTTACTAAGGAGATGTGTGCAAAGACACAAGAGGAGGAAGAAAAAATGTCCAAGGTACCATATGCTTCAGATGTAGGAAGTTTAATGTATGCCATAGTATGCACGAGACCAGATATTGTACTACTGTAGGAGTCGTAAGCAGGTATATGAGTCATCCCAAATTGGAGCATTGGAGTGCAGTAAAATAGATTCTTAGATATTTGAGAGGTACATACAATACACATTTATGTTTTGGGGGCTCTAATACTAATTTAGCAAGCTATGTAGACTCAGATTTGGCCGGGGATATTGATACTAGGTGGAGTACTACATGTTATGTCTTTACTATAGGTGGGGACAACAGTGAGTTAGATCTCACAGTTGCAAAAGGTGGTTGCTTTATCCACCACAAAGGAAAAGTATGTAGCTACAATAGAGGCAAGCAAGGAGATGATATGGCTACAATCTTTTATGGAAGAATTGGGCAAACAATAGGATAATAGTTCTTTGTATATAGACAATCAGAGTGCCATACATCTTGCAAAGAATTCTACCTTGCATTCAAAGAACAAACACATATAGTTGAGGTATCACTTTATTCAGTTGGTGTTGGAGGATGGAAAGTTAGGGCTAGAAAAGATACATATAGATGAAAATCTAGTAGATATGTTTACAAAGGTAGTGGCTAGGGAAAAGCTGAGCTCCTCTTTATCTTCGGTCGGTCTTCAAGACTGAAACAATAAAATCAAAATAATAGAGTCCAGGGTGCTTATTTCCAGTGGGAGCTACACGCACAGCGGTGTTATCCAGGATCAGTCTCCAAGTGGGAGATTGTTGGTAGGTGGTGACTAATCATGCAAGTACTGTACACTAGTTATGTATCCTCGCCAACATAAAAAACCCTATTTTTTGTAACCAACATAAGGCTTGATAAAAGTGGCTAAGGGTTAGGGTTTTGGTTGATATATTGTATTGTAGCATTTGCAATGGTATTGAGTTGTAGGGATTGCTACTTGTAATCGGTTTGATTTACTGGATAATAATATTGGACTCTCTGTTGGTGGATGTAGCCCGAGTTTGGGTGAACCATGTTAAAACTTGTCTCTCACTATTATTATTTCTGTGCATTTTCATTCCTCTGTTTAATCTTTATTTGCATTTAATTGATATCTTTTGTCATCTAACCCTAACAAGATTACAAACCTAGATACATATACATATGCTAGGTAATACTGACAATAATATATTTTTATCCATCACAATCACATTCAATTAAATCTTCAACTTCCTTCATGTTCACATTTTTACATTTTTTCTAGCAATTGTGAGTGATGCTTCTCTTTATTCTACAATTACGGTTGGGGTAGTTATTACAGTTAGCCTCCATAGGCTACCTGATATGCTCAAGATTGGAACTATGAAAAATATGTGATATTAGTTTTCCAAATCCTCTATCTTATTTTCCCTAGCTTAAGTTTGATGGTTATAGTCCTTGCTTTTTTTCCTATTTTATTGATCTTGGCCGAGGTGGATTTTGGCAGAATGGATACCCCTCAGTCTTTAGCTCTTAGTCAAAGAGGTTTAACAAAAGCTTGTGCTCCTATATCTTAGCCAAAGAGGTTAGCCTTAGAGGTTCATGCTCTTGCATCGGGTAGCAAAAATGATCTTGTGGATGATATCCATAAAAAAATTTGTTCACTTTACATTTATCACTACTTTAATTTATTTTTTCTTAGTGTAAAGATTTTCAACTAGGATATTTTTTACTTAAAATGACATTTCCAATTCCATAAGTAAATATTGGGGCTAAAAATTATATCAAGAGTTTGGGAATGGAAGTAAATGAAAGAATAAATAAAAAACATGTTTGTTCAAAGTCTCACCATTTTTATTTCTAGTGGCCAAATTATAGATTAAAAATCACTAATCATAGTAGATGACTATGGAATCATAAAATAGTATAATTTATGGAATCACAAGGTGCAAGTTGGAATACAAGAATTCAATCAAAATCTATGGACTATAGATAAATTTATGGAATGAAATAAAATATGATTAAAATATATATGTTTTTATATTGATTTATATTTTTAATTTTTGATAAGTCAGAATTTATATTAAACATAAAACTCAAATATTATTGTTTATTATATGAATTATTTTTTAAATGAAAATTAAAATTTTATATTAAGTTCAAGATAAATAATCATAATGTGTTATGTTTATATTTTTTGATTGGTAAATTTGGTTTTTGGGAGCCATACCCATGGTTGCTCCAATGTAAGAAAAAAACCTTATATGTTCTATTCTTTACAAAATATTGACTAGAGCTTTTCTAGACATATATATTCTATATTTTATCCTTGGACATGAGTAACAGTTGCACCATCTCCATCTTCTCTAGATTTTGTGCTCCTGGACTCTAGTGCAAATGAGTAGTCCACATCACATCTATTGTGGAAGGATGAGCCCGAGTAGCCCCATAAACAAGGGGGACTACCAACCCAAGCCATGATTTTTGAATTTCACTATCTCATGTTGTGAACAAACTATCCTTAAGCGTTTGATTTTGAGCAACATTGTTGACCACTTCTACTATGGCATTCTCCATTTTGTTGAAGAAAATATCACACATCATATCCTTGTCGTAAAATTTCCTTTTGTTTCTTTCTTTCCACAATTCCCAGATTATAACAGAAGGGCATGTGGTCCAAATAATTGAGAAAAGTATTTTTATATGAATGACTTGCCATGCATTAAATAGCGATACGACGTCTTGTGGAAGGGGATTGTACAAATTCAATTTTTCATTATTTTTTCAACATGTTTTCAAAAATTTACACTTGAGTAAAAGATGGTCCATAGTTTCCTTAACATCTTTGCATAAAATGCCTCTGGATGGACCACTAAAGCCCACTTTCATAGCCTATTGCCAATTAATATCCTATTCTATAAGGTAACTCAAGCAAAGCCTCTTGCCTCTAGTAAGCATTGTTTCTACTAGCATAAATGTATGGGCCAAATTATCTAAACATTAATCATCATCAAATGTAAATAATCAAAATGGATAACCTAGCAGTTCCAAGATTTTGAAACATTTAATAAATGTAAATATTGTAATTAAGATTAAATGATATATATTTTTTCCTTTCCATAGACAGGAATTTTGTAAATTTTTGTACACTCTTTTTCACTATTATGAGTGTCACAAATATTGGTAAATAATTCATTGAATAAAATTTTATAGAAACTTATTTCTTGCACCAATCTATAAATGATTTATAATTTGTAACTTGTTGTAAAGAAAATAAAAGTTTTACATAAATTATTTAGATTAATTAAATAAGTACATTAAATTACCTAGCAAGCAATTAATCTAGAGAATAGAGTAGGGTCTGACAATAGAATTGAAATAAATGTAATAATTAAATAAGAGGATAATGGGGTTTAGCTTTAGGATCAATGATAAATAAATGATGTTCATGATATTTTGAAAGGATTTCTTTTCTATTGTATTTTTTTGCCTCTATCTAATGAACAATTGAGAGTTTGAACTAGAACTAAAATTAATGTGATAATTAAATAAGAGGATAGGGAGCTTAGCTCTAGGATCGATGATAGATAAATGATGTTGATGTTGTGTTGGAATGATAATTTTACTTTGTCACAAAATGATTCACCTTGGTTTGATGAATAGTTCAATAGTTGAACTGGTTTAGAAACATCTGCATATCAATTCCATGTCTTACAGGATCAATCCTAACTACTATGAACCTAAACTTGATGTATCAAATTGATCTATGATGTATGAGAATGAGTTTAGAGAGTTTGATAATTATTGTAAAGCTTGATGTGTGGTTGAACATATTTAGTGACGAAAATAATTGAGGGGTCCTATAGAATAGTTGTACAAACAATACTTTGGTAGAAAAATTCTGTTTCATAAGTCTTCTAAAATTTATTTGATTGAGAAGATGAAGTTTTAAGTGTTGTTATAATAATAGATTATAAAAAACTATTTTTATGGAGATTGTGTCTTTGTGTACTTTAGTTGAATATTCCTTTGTTGGGCTATAATTGTGAAGTATTTAGTTTTTACATGGACTTTAATTCTATTATTTTTCTTCTATTTATTTCTGCGAGGGATTATATAAAAATCAATAAGGGATTCAATTAATTTACTACATATATAAAATATAGACAAGTTACTTATAGTTGTATTGCAAAAAATAGCTAATTATTGCACTAATTCCTATCCTACAAGCAAATGATTTAACATCTTCCATGTGATTAAGAATTTGACTATGGGAAAGGCATCCATCCCTAAAAAAAATTTAGGATAATAAAAAATGATCCACGTGCCCATTGAACCTATTAAAAAATTAAATCCTGATATCCTCTCTTTTAAAACTTCTCTCCATGTATTCAAGGTATATGCAATTAATAATAGTTGCATTTTGATAATTAAAAACTAATTCTTTCAATTTTATAATCACAAGATATAAAAAAAATCTTTATTTTTAAAATTGATAAAATATTGCATCAATTTATTATATTTGAAATATTTAATTAAAAATAAAAATTTAACTTTAAATCAATATTTTATTGACCAAAGTATATATATAGACAAGAATATATTATATCATATATAATATATAAAAATATATTTAATATATCATATTTTCATGATACATAAAAAAATTTAATAAATCATATTATATAAAATATTTATATATAAAATACAATAATATGAGACCTTTATAATAACAAAGTTCTATATTACAAAATTGAATCATAATATTGAATTGGAGTAAAAAGACTACAAGTTTATAATTAAAAAACATTTCAATGGCTTAAAGAAGGTTGAGCAGCTTTAAAAAAAAAAACTTTCAATTTTGTGTGGCTATAGGACAGCTATGACACGGACAACAATTTTGTTTTATGAAGCTAACATCTTTAAAAAGATATGTAAACTTATAACATCATAATTTAACTATAAAGAATTTAAGAAAATTATTTACATCATGATGCTATTTAAAGTACAAATTTTAGTTTCTAAAAATATTTAAGATTTTTTAGATGTTTTTTTTTATTTAAGTTTTAAATTTTCATGACTCTTCAAAATTTTATTTTGAGAAAAATTAATATCTACTCGGCTAAATTAAATAATTGAGAGAAAAATTTAAACTTCGTAATACCTCTTATGTAATCTGAGATTCTAACACCAATAAAGAAACTACCACCACTAAAAGAACACGGTGAATAGGGACTAGCTCAAGAGGAGGTGCCATAAATTTTACTTGCATGAAAAAAATCTCTTAATGAAGTTCAACTATTAGTTTTTGTTGACCACAACTATAACATCAATTAGACTTTGGTAAGTAATAAGGCCTCAAATGCTCATTTATGATATTCTTAAACTATTCTTAAACTCACTCATAAAAATTTAGTGACATTGTGGATTGTTTTAACTGTAATGAGTTTTTAGCAATTCTCATTTCTCTATCTAACCCGAAAACCATTAAAGATGAAAGGTTTCATATAGTCCTCACATTATTCCCTATTTGATAAAACTTATTATGAATTGAGGATAAATGTTCTATGGTCTTGGGGAAATTCTATTTACTTTCCTTATACAAGATGAATGTGCACGCTCAAATACCCATTTCGAAATAGTGAAGTGAGGAAATGTCGGTAGCCATACAATGACACAAGGAAAACATTATCACTAAAATCTAAAATAACTCCCCTAGTTAGAACTTGGGCGGCACATACAGATCAACTCTCTTATTTTTCTCTGTACGACTGGACTTTGTTTCAGGGCTCACATGCCAAGTTCGCCCACTGATGGAAGTAGAATTTGGACGTTTCTGTTAATGATGAAAATGAAGTGATCCACTGAAAGTAAAAGTTGAAATGATCAACAGCACCAATGTCAGAAATCCGTGCAAAATAGAGACGCGTTTACAGCTATATTTTAGCTGGACGTGAAGAAAAGTGAAATCTTGATTCAATGATGTGAAAAGTCCTGACCTCCTTCACTAAATATCCTGCCATGACAGACGTATTTCAATTGGATTTTGGTGGAGGAAAAATCAAAACACAAGACAGGAAGAACCTTGACTACCTTCCCCTCAAAACTGTTCAATGGGTTTACTCTTGGATGGTTCTTGACGTCTGAAGAAAATAATGGAACAAGGAAACTAATCACCTAATTTAATGCTGGCTTAGTAACAGTTTTTTTTATATTGAAGAATGCAATTATACAAACACAAACCCATCCAATAGGGAAGATAAACATAACAATCCATTGAGGAAAGTGGTGAACGGAGAAAGTGCAAGTAGCTGGGTGGCGGGTTCCAAGTTGAGTGTGGTTTAAGACACTCTAGTTAAATATCATTTATTTTAATGGTTAAACAATCAATAGCATCCACAATAAAAAGTGGTAAATATGTGTCCAACTTTTATTGGTCAAAATTAGCCTTTAACTGTTAAAATGGACGATGTTTAAGAACAGCAGATTTAAGACCAGTGCCTCAATACAACAATCACGCGAGCAAAACCGAAGGCAAGCTCAAACCCTCTGTTTGTGAATCGCTGTGTTCTAAGGACCAGGATTTTGACGATGCCATTGTTATCAAAGTTCTATAGAAAGGGCAACATTTCCATTATCCTGCATTTGCTTTGAATTTACAAGAGCCAGATGAAGAAAGGGCTAGAACAATAGATAGTGTTCGGAGCGATAAATTAGTGGAGGTGCTGAAGATGATTTCTCTAGCCAGGGCTGCTCTCACTACAAGGAAGTTGAACAGGACTTTGCTCATGCTTAAGCTCAAACAAAGAAGCAGACCTGCTCCAGCTTCTTCCTTTTGACAAAATATTTTCTTTTGATCGTTTCAATTCTCTTTGTCGCAGTTTTGTTCAAACGGCTTGCAAATCGAAGAAGCTTTTGTTGTGCGCAAGGGAAACGGACGGCGATGGAATGCCCACAAAGATTTGGCCCAACTGGATGAATGTCTTCCAAAGATTGTAATCATGTTTCTGGATTTAATTGTGTGTAAATTTGTTAGCACCAACGTTTTCGACCACATTCCATGATCCAAGGAGAAAATATGACTGGCATCATGTTATTAAATTGCAGGGCAAACACCCTTTTCTCTGGCATGACCACTGGCCTGTAATGTCTTCATTTGGTGGACGAATTGTCTGCGGAGGCTTCCAGAGTTGTCAATGACTATGCGAGAGGTTAGTGCTTTTTAATCTTAATGCATTTCATCTGGCACTCTATTTTTTATTTTGCTTTATTTTTATAGGCATTATGTCCGAGTAGGGTTAAATTGCCCGGTGGAATTAGAAACTGCGACCTGCGAATCAACGATAAGTTAAATGGCTCGATGGGATTCAAAACCATCACCTATCATTGATTTTTTTAAATTTTGTTTTTGCAGACTATGCCTAAGTTAAATGTCTCGTGTAGCGCTTGAATGCGTGACGTGTGATTATAATTTTCTTCATAGGTTAAATAGGTTTGTAGGGATTTTTCAACAAGACCTCTCATTGAGGTGAAGCAGGCGTTGCTTTAGGGAACTCAGATCTCTGTCTCTTCATTTTTAAAAAATTGTTGGTAAATTAAATGGCTTTGTGGGATTTGAAACTGTGCCCTGTCAATTGAGTTTTTGTGCAAACGGAACACAAGCTAAATGGCTCTGTGGGGTTTGAAACCTTGACCTGTCATTGAGCTTTTGAGTATACTGGACCTCGGGGGGAAGCGACTCTCAGTTAGGGCGCACGCCAAGTTATGTTGAATTATTGAATGTAAAGGTGAGGTTTGAGTTATAGAAAAAACATAGATTGGCTACACATAAATGTGAAATAAAATTGAATTTAATAGTATTAAGGATTTGAAATTGTGTTCTTTTGTTTGAGATTTTTGTTGAGATTTTTGGCTTATTCCATTTTATATGGCCCTTAGTTTTATTTATTTTTATTTATTTATTTTATTGATTTATGTTCACATGAGATAATCGATTCTATCACTATGTGATTCAAAACCACGACCTATGATCACGTTAAGTGGACTTAGGTATTTTGTTTGTTGTTGGCATTATATCTATTAAATTTGAGAATACATGAACTAAGTTTATAGTGTAAGCTTTTAGTCTTCTACAAGATTTATATCTTAATTAACTTTTATTTCAATTAGTTTTTGTTAGAATATTGTTGTTTTCTTTATTTTGAAACCTTCAAAAATTAGTATGTACCATATGTTGATGAATAATAAATAATTACTTTTTTTTTAATTTTGCTATAGATTGTCTTTATTTCAAGACATTTGTGAAAGTAAGTAAGAAAAGTGCACACTTCTCAGCGATTTAGATTATAAGTTGTTTAGATCGAGTATCTTGTATTGAGGAAGGATGTCGTTAAACTAGTCACTAATTGTGCAATTTTAGAAGAATTTATCAATTCTTTGTCTATTTTATTGATTTCCATATTGTATTGCTAGTGTCTATAAATTTGTGTTTATAGATCTCAATAATATGTACATTTACTATATAATAGGTTGTCAAACACATTTTTTATAACATGGGTATTAATTGACATCTTATAAGTATTTTGAGGTCTTTTGTTTGTTGTAATGGTTCTATTTGTAACTATTAATATTTTAAAATATAGAAATTTATTTCTTGCATTCTAGTTTGGCATCTCCTTATGGAAAAATTCTTCATTTTGCTAACAGTTTCAGATGAGATACATATATAGAGTACATAATTCTTAAGGATGGAAAGGAAGTTTCTCAAACAAATAGTAAATATAATGGTAAATTAAGGTAGAAAATTTGTATTTTGTTACAAAAATATTTAAGATTTTTCTTAGCTCATTTCCAATTTTCTTGCACAAAAGTTGGAAAGAACTTTTATATTCTAATTAGCCAAAGAATGGATTTGTTGCATTTGTAGTACAATCACAAAGCTAATAAAGTGTAGTCCAATAGAGCCCATTGGTTTCGAAGATACAAAGGTGAGGTGGGTGTGGTTGTGGGTTAGAGCCCATGAAATCTCCACTTCCATCATAGAACTTATGAGGAACAAACTATAGGCAATTAAGAACAAAAGAAAGATGTCAAAGTATTTTGATTATTATTAGTCTAGACAATTGATTTTATTGAAACAAAATTTATGAGGAACCATCAAGAAAAGTGGAGAACATTAGATTAATTGGCTTGTTGAAATGAATTTTTACTTTTGTTATGATTGAGATTTTTTCGTTCAAGGATGCTTTATTTTTCTTTATAAGCGATAATATCTTATTGAAGGAAGTTGTATATTTATTTTGAGCAATCATTATTCAAAGGGAGGGGTTTTTTAGGATGATTTTGTAAAGGAATGGGGTTTGATGGATAATTTTTGAATACTTTTGTAAAGGCAAGGGTTTTGATGGATAAATTGTCAAAGCCAAGGAGGGTTGCTTGTTAAATAAATTTTAAAATGAAAATGTGAGGGGGTTTGCTACTAAGTTTCTCTGTAACCATTTAGCTTTGACAATCTACTACCCATTGCAACTTTTGTTTATCAAAGTAGTCTTAATTCTTGCCTTATAAGTTTAAATTGAAATAGAATGTTGGTTTGTTTGATATTTGATGATTGGAATGCTATTCAGTTAGTTTGGTAGATAAGAATTTTTAAAGATTATGTCTTTTGTGTGGCTCAAAGAAAGAAAATAGTTTTTGAATGGTTTATTTTAACTATGATTTATTGGTTAATGAGAAGAGTTTATTATTATTTAAATTTTATAATTTGACTCTCAAGACAATAAATATCTAGGACTTGCATATTATTATTTTTCTCTCATTTATTGACTAAGTTTATTGTTGTTTAAATGTTGTAACTCAGCTCTCAAAACAATAAAAATGGAATCCAATCATAAGATATTCCCTCTATGCTCTATTGTACTCTTTTATATTTTATGTTTATATAAATGTTTGTATACATGTGTAATTTTTAACTTTCAAGAAACACATTGTACAAGAACAAAATACTTGTCTTTAGAACCTAAACAACTATAAGTGTGAGATTGGAAGCTTATAAGTGTTTGTAATTCCATACCATATCATGACAAATTTCATCATTGCATAGCCTTGATAGAGAACACATTTTTTTTTAATGTTTCTTGTTTCCCATCCACACTATTGTAGCTCTATTTTGACATAATAAAACATTTGAAAGAAATTTTTGCTATCCCTCTTCAAACAATTATCCTAGACTCCATTGTAAGTGACTTGTTCCTCTCAATTGTGCATAGGTAAATCTTTTGGACATCTATCCTTTGTGTCATGTTAATGGATTTTGTTGATTATTTCCCCAAGTTGCATTCATCAAATCAGTTATATGCAATGATGCTTTTATTAGACAATGAAGAATCTTAAAATTGTAATTATAAACTATGTAAATAAAAAAGACACAACATGGTTTATGGTTTCAATGTTCCACTCATCATTTAAATATTAAAGAATTCTTTAATTTATTGGAAAAAATGAAGGTGATATCTTCCATGTATAGGGATAAAAGTACAATTACAAAGAAATGTCAATTCAACAACACTTATTTTCATATCATTTTTAAAATACATACAAGTAGAATGAACAAGGGCCAATTAATCTTCATCAACCTTGAGGCAAGTATAAGAGATGCCATCCTCACTCTTGAAAGTGCACCCTCCAATTAGCTATCTATTAAAGTGATATTTTATCTAAAATCAAGAGGAGGTCACAAATACTAAATCTTCACACTCATTCATAAGAAAAGTATTGCTTAAATTTGCTTAAATTCTAATTTGTATTGTAAAATCAAGAATAGTTTAGCTATTGCAACATTCCAATTTTACTATTGCTCTAACTAATTAGAAAGAACTGTACTTATAATAAGATTACAATGGTAGGGACTAATCACTATGTGGCACTTGTTTAAATGCATTCCTTTGTCACTTTGATAAAAATAAAAAAATAAAAAGAGAAGAATAGTTGTGAGAAAAATATTGTGATTATCCTTAAAGTTTTAAGATATATCTTTTCTTTAGCATCATAAAAGTATTTTTTTGATTTATTAACAAGATTTTGGTTTATATCTAAGGCTTAATATGAAAATTCATTAGCTATTATTATTATTATACACTAGAAAAAGTAAGTGGCATTATTTGGGACCCAAATCTTACACCGAAGTATCATTGATAGATGGGTAAACAAGAAAGTAAGTGGAATTACCTGGGACCTAAATCTGATACTGACATATCATTGAGAGACAGGTATTACAAATGAGTGGTAGATGAAGTTTTGCTTGTAGATGTTGATGTAGATGTAGATGTATGTGATGGGACATTTGTTTGTGTAAAACTTACATAAGCAGGGTTTGTGGGATTTGGTAAGTTGGTCACATAATGGTTTGAAAGAATTGCACATACATTGGCCATTGGTGGGTGAAGTGATGCATTTTCTTGTGTACACAAAAGAACCACATGAATGTATCTTGAAACTTGCTCACTGGGTAAACTTTCTATTATTGCTCTATCAATCATGTATCAACAATATTTCCTCCCCTATAAGATCTCCATACCTTCATAGCAATGATATGTACTCGTTTTCATGAGATATATAACTCTGAGAGATAAACTATATTAACATGATTTATTTTATCTTATCCATTCTAGTAGACATTGAAATTCAAAGGACCATCTATTATCAATGTTCTTTCTTCCACATATAACTTCTAAAATGACAACACCAAAACTATAGACATTAGCTTTAATAGATAGTTGAACTCCTAAAGCATAATTTGGTGCCATATACCCACTTCATAATCGAGAAGAATTATTAGATAAAAATACAACTTAGACAGTGATTCTGAGAAAAAATGAAAATCATTCTCTAGTAGAAGATAATGAAATTAAAAACAAAAATTATAATGAAAAACAAATAAGGGTAGCAAACTTATAGATTCTTACAGTGTTCCAGTAACCCTTGTGATAAGGTGAGTCTTGTCTCGATGAAATAGTCTTGCTAAGCCAAAATCTGATATCTTTGGCTCCATTTTCTCATCAAGCAAAATATTGCTTGCTTTAATATCCTGATGAATGATGGGTAGCTGAGAATCTTCATGTAGGTATTGAAGACCACGGTCTACTCTGAGTATGATGTTCAAACGCGTATGCCAGTCAAGCTCTTTGCTCCTCTATGGATATATGGCCATGCATGCAAATAAAATGCCTTAAATAAGAACAAATGTTTTATGACTTTAACTTGATTAGCCTAGAGAAAAACAAGAATCGCATGTCAGTCATTTTAAATTTAGACGTAATAAACTCACGAAATAGTATTTTGTCAAGGTGGTTGTTAGGCAAGAACTCATAAACAAGCAACTGTTTTGATCCCTCTGCGCAACATCCAAGTAGATTCACAAGATTACAATGTTGAATTTTTGCAACCAGCTTAACCTCGTTTAGAAACTGCTCTTTTCCTTGCAATGATTGTACAGAAAGTCTCTTTACTGCTATTTGTATGCCATTTTACATTGTGCCCTTACATAAAAGAAAACATGGTCAATTTAATAGTATATTTAATATTGTTGTTCAAAACAAGAAAACATGGTCAATTAGGGTTATGTTACCTTATATACAGAGCCAAATCCTCCCTCTCCAAGCTTGTTATCATCATGGAAATTCCTAGTTGCAGCCTTGATATTTTCCAAGTTATAGATTATTTCATGATCTTGGCCAATCGCTGAGTCTACCCCTGTATCTAGATTCTCTGGATAAGTAATGCCCAGTGGGGGGCAGGGGACCAAAATTACAATTTTTTTAGTACAAATATATGGTTTTCTAACCACAATTTGATAACAATGAATAGAAAAAAGTTTGGGCTTTGTTTTAACACTTTACTTAAACATCATCCATTTCAATATTCAAACAATCAAGAAGAATTTTACCCATCATTTACAACAGAAAATGGTAAATACTTGTCCTAATTTTATTAGCCAAAATTCACCTTATTACCTTTACCAACAAGCAATTTTATTGATAAAAATTTATGACAAATTCACTAAAATGTGGCAGAAAAAATAGCCTAACCCAATTAATTAGAAAGATCTTAGTCGAACAACAATCCCCGACAAAGAAGAGAGATTTTTGTGCATAAAAATATACAAGGAATTTTGTTAATAAAAATATAGGACCACAAATTCAATAAAATTTCGTCACAAAAAATACCTTTCGTTGCAATAGATGGCTTCCCTAATATTGCAGACTTCAATTTTCTTCAGATTGCAAATAGGCATAACACTAACATCACGAACAAGCCACTCACAATAGCTAGAATTAAACCCTTTTTGTTTGAAGACTTTTCTGCACGGGAGATCAATTTGAGTGCTTAGTTTTAAAAAAAAAATAGTTATTTTTATTATTCTGGTTATTTAAAGAAAATCAAGGAACAATTACCATAATATATATGGGATCTATGGAATCTATTTGCATAACATATGGTTGATTTGAATTAGATGGATTTTTAATTAAATATTGTTATGTTAAAGGGGTTTTAGTCCCGTGGTAAAGTTGAAGGGATTAAATCTTATTGACTGCAAGGTCTTGATAGATAATTTTGATAGAATAGATACTCCTATCAGAAAAAGATATGAAGTTCCCATATCAAATTACAAAAACCCTCCAACTAGAAAGAAATTGCCATAACATTTCTCTTATACCAAGATAAATAAAATTAGGTTAAAGAGAAAATTGATATGCACATACTCAGGGTTATAGGTGATGGTGGCTATTGAATCGGTGGTCGAGAAGGCACTTGTAGGGGAGGTGTAGTCGTATTAAAGAATGGGAAGTTTTCATAATGAGCAACGCTTTGTTGCCTATTTGATCATTATAATCCTAAAGGCATAGCAATACCAATTCCTCTATTATTTCATACAGAGATAAAAATAACACAAACTATTTTATTCAAGAAAATATATTACATTTAAGTATTAAAGCACAACAATATCACAAAATTCAAGTATTATATATTATGTCATACTCTTTTCAGTACAATTAATAAAACAAGATAGAACTTCCACCCTTTATTTTGAATGCATTCCTTTGTCACTTTAATAATAATGAAAAAGAAAGAGAAGAATATTTATGAAAAATATTGCAGTCATCCTTAAAGTTTTATGATGGATCTTTTCTTCAACACCATAAAAATAGAAGTATTTCAATTTATTACCAAGACTTTGGTGTATATGCGATGTTTAATATGCAATCTCTATAGTTATTATTATACATTAGAAAAACTAAGTGGGATTATCTAGGACCTAAATCTGATACCAATGTATCATTGATAGATGAGGACACCAAAAAGTAAGTGGGATTACCTGGGACCCAAATTTGATATTGACGTATCATTGATAGATGGGCACACTAAATGAATGGGAGATGAAGCAGATAAAATTGTGCTTGCAGGTGTTGATGTAGATGTAGATAAGGGGACATATGTTTGTGTAACACTTAGATAAGTAGGTTTTGTGGGATCTAGTAAGTTGGTCATATAATGGTTTGAAAACATTGCATATACATTGGCCATTGGTGGGCGAAGTGATGCATTTGCTTGTGTACACAAAAGACCCACATGAATGCATCTTGAAACTTCCTTGCTAGGGAAACTTTCTATTATTGCTCTATCAGTCACATCGACAATATTTCCTCCCCTATAAGATCTCCATACCTCTATAACAATGATGCACACTCATCTTCATAAGATATATATACATCTTTGACAAACAAAATATACTAACATGTCTTATTTTTATCTTACCCATTCTAGCAGGCTTTGAAATTCAAAGGATAATGTATTATCAGTGTTTTTTCTTCCACATATAATTTCTAAAATGACAACACCAAAACTATAGACATCAGCTTTATTAGATAGTTAACCTCCTAGAACATACTCTGGTGCCATATACCCACTACATAATTTTGAAGAATTATTAGTTTTGAATACAACTTAAACAACAATCCTGCCCAAAAGAAAATTATTCTAGGTAGAAGATAATAAAATTTTTAAAATAATTTTTTCAAAGAAAAATAAATAAGAGTAGCAAAGCTATTAGATTCTTACAGTGTTCCTGCAATCCTTGTGTTGAGGTGACTCTCGTCTCGAGAAAATAGTCTTGCTAAGCCAAAATCTGATGTCTTTGGCTCCATTTTGTCATCAAGCAAAATATTGCTGGCTTTAATGTCTCGATGTATGATGGGTAGTTGAGAATCTTCATGTAGGTATAGAAGGCCACGGGCTACTCCGAGTATGATGTTCAAACACTTGTTCCATTCAAGCTCTTTGCTCCTCTGTAGATCTATAGCCATGTGCAGATAAAATGCCTTAAATAAGAACAAATGTTTTATGGCCTTAAGTTCTTGATTAGCCTAGATCATATGACTCAATTTAAATTTAGATGTAAGAAACACACCAAATATTATTTTGTCAAGGCTATTGTTAGGCAAGAACTCGTAAACAAGCAATCATTCTGATCCCTCTGCGCAACATCCAAGTAGATTCACAAGATTAAGATGTTGAATTTTTGCAACCAGCTTAACCTCATTTAGAAACTGCTCTTTTCCTTGTAATGATTGTACAGAAAGCCTCTTTACTGCTATTTGTATGCCATTTGGCATTGTGCCTTGACATAAAAGAAAACATGGTCAATTTAATAGTAAATTTAATATTGTTGTTCAAAACAAGAAAACATGGTCAATTAGGGTTATGTTACCTTATATACAGAGCCAAATCCTCCCTCTCCAAGCTTGTTATCATCATGGAAATTCCTAGTTGCAGCCTTGATATTTTCCAAGTTATAGATTATTTCATGATCCTAGCCAATCGCTGAGTTTACTCCTGTATCTAGATTCTCTGGATAAGTAATGCACAGTGGGGGCAGGGGGGCAGAATTACAATTTTTTGAGTACAAATATATGTTTTTCTAACCACAATTTGATAACCATGAATTGAAAAAAGCTTGGGCTTTGTTTTAACACTTTACTTAAACATAATCCATTTCAATAGTCAACACAATTAATAGGAATTTTACACATCATTTACAACAAAAAGTGGTAAATATTTATCCTAATTTTATTAGCCAAAATTAACTTTAATACTGTTAACAAGAAGCAATTTATGACAAATTCACTAAAAGCTGGCTTCCCTAATATTGCAGATTTCAATTTTCTTCGGATTGCAAACAGGCATAACACTAACATCACGAACAAGCCGCTCACAATAGCTAGAATTAAACCCTTTTTGTTTGAAGACTTTTCTGCATGGGAGATCAATTTGAGTGCTTAGTAAGAAAAAAAATGTTATTTTTATTATTCTGGTTATTTAAAGAACATCAAGGAACAATTAAAATGAACTAGGAACTGCATTTATAACAGCCATAATATTTATGGGATCTATGGAATCTATTTGCATAACATATGGTTGATTTAAGTTGGATGGATTTTTTATTAAGTATTGTTATGTTGAAGAGGTTTTTAGTCTGGTGGTAAAGTTGAAGGGATTAAATCTTATTGACTGCAAAGTCTTAGACACTTTCAAATGATTTTGATAGAATCATAATACTCCTATCAGCACAAGATATAAAGTTCCCATATCAAATTAAAAGACCCTCCAACTAGGAAGAAATTGCCATCACATTTCTCTTATACCAAGATAAATAAAATTAGATTAAAGAAAAAATTGATATGCACATACTCGGTGTTATAGGTGATGGTAGCTGCTGAATCGGTGGTCGAGAAGGCACTTGTAGGGGAGGCGCAGTCGTATTAAATAATGGGAAGTTTTCATAATGAGCAACGCAACTTCCCATGCAACCCCAACCTCCAATAGCAGTTCCGTTGTCCGTTGCATCTAACATCGAACGAATTGCAAGCGATAAGCATGTTTTGCAGTCTCCAACAGAAGTTAGATCTCTCGAGCACTGAAGAGTACCGAATATCTGGTAAAACAAAGAAAGCTGAGATGTTTGTCCAGAAGAATATCGAAGAGGAGATCGAAGGGCTTCATCTAACAGATTTCTGAAAAGTGCCTTAAGTGCCGCACTAAATCCATCAGGGTCTTCCTTGACCTTCACATTGGTAACACTCGTCCCGGAGGTATCTAGTTCTCCGACGAAATTATAATTCTCGTACCGTAAGAAGCACTTGTGACCGCAAAATGTACCCCCTGTGGTATTTCCACAGTCCTGGCGAGCTCTCCAGATTAAATCTTTTGAGCATCTCAGGCATTCCTCCCCCGTTACGTCTCCCCTACATTGCAGAAGCCCATAAACTTTGTCTGGATTTTGGCCGGAGACAGAGGTATTGAAACCATTTGAGGATGACGTATGCTTCACAAGATCATCTAGAACTGTGTTTAAGTTCTTCTCGAATTGAAACCTTGTAATGTTGTCTGGGTTGCACGTATTGATCGTTAGCTGGCATATCACGTCGGGAGCAATGAACAACATAGCGATGCCTAATAACAGCCAAACACGGAGTGTCTGCTGAAATTTTGTGTTGTCAGCGATGTGCATTTCGTTTTTACCTTTGGGATTCTCTTACGAATCAGACTTGAACGTTTTCCCTTACTGATTAGGGGCTCTCGTCTTGAGAAACCAATAATTACTTTTATCTACATGTTAACTTAGCATACCCATTGCACACTAAGGTGCAATCAAGAGATAGAGGAAGAAATAAGAGAAGATAGAGATGGAGAGAGAGAGGTGTAGAAAAAGAGAGATAGAGAGGGAGATAAAAAAAAGTGAAAAAAAGATGGTAAGAAAGAAAGGGGATAGAGACAAAGGGATAGAGAGATGAAGATAGAAATGAAGAGAGATAAAGAGAAATGGATATATAGAGAGGGAGACACAGAGATAGAGAGATAAACATGAAGAGAAAGAGGGATAAATATATAGAGATAAAGAGGGAGAGAGAAAGAAAGACACATGGTGTGTGAGAGAGAGAGAGAGAGAGAGAGAGAGAGAGAGAGAGAGAGAGAGAGAGAGAGAGAGAGAGAGAGAGAGAGAGAGAGAGAGAGAATAAATTGATAATAAAGTTTAGTCTCAATATTTAGACATTTTTTAATCTAGACTTGATTTATAGTTTATCCATTTATTACGCTAAGTCAAATATGCCTAGATTCAACTTCCTAACTTTTAAATTCAAAATGAATCTTCATCAATACACCAACTCCTTTCCTAGAATCATTATTTTTCAATTTAAATGTGAAATATGTGACAAACCCTAATCCATATGAATCATCACGAAACCTCCATATCTCATAATTTATCATTGCATCATCATCTAGAGAGGATAATCCAAGCATCAAAATATTATCTAGCAACTAAGCATATATTGTAAGATTGTTGACCATGCATCTGATTTTGTTTACACTATTAAATTGGTTAAAGGGTTTTGACTAGGAAGAAGACTCCTCGCTAGAAAAATCCCCCAATATCTTTTGAGAGAGAGAGAGAGAGAGAGAGAGAGAGAGAGAGAGAGAGAGAGAGGTACAAACATACAAAGAGAGAGAGGGAGAGAAATTTGTTGATACAAAGAGAGGAAGAGAGAAAGAGAAAGAGATATGGTGCATGAGAGAGAGGGAGGAAGAGATAAAAGTGAGAGAGATAGAGAGGGGTGAATAGAGAGAATTAGAGACTAATTTAAAATAGACATGAGAGAGAGATTAGTCATATAGAGGGAAATAGAGAGAGAGAGAGATCAACAATGGATCAAGATGAATGAGACAAGTTGGATAGAAGAGATAGATCTACTATTAGGTTGTCTTTCTAATTCAGTCTTGATGAATGTTTTAGTTCAAAACATTGCGATGAGTTTATGAGGAAAAATTATTGCATGATATCAAACTAAGTGTCTTGTAAATAAATTATTTTTAAAAAGAAATTTGTATTATTTAAAGATTCATGAAGGAGACTTTGTAACCAAATATTTAAAAACTAGCTTCCATAGATGTAAAATTGTTCATTATATGATACCATCTTTTTGTTTTTAAGCCTACTTATCTAAAGCGGTTCAATATCCTTTCTTTGTTCTCTGGAACTGGGGGTGCATCATCATTTGGGTATATCACTCAATTATGTTGTATCTACAAAAAATGGGGATAGGAAGAGCTAGAACATTCACTAATTTATAAAGTTATTGTAAGTGGATGAACAACCAATACATGCAATATGAAGGACATGATCTTAGCCAATGTATCTAAAGCATTTGACAAGTGTGATTTAAACTTCCTCCTAAAGACTATGAAAGTTCAGATTCAACAAACAAATGATTGATTGGATACAATGTTGTATTTACACCCTCTCATTATCCATCACAATAAATATCCAAAAGGGTAAATAGTTGTAGAGGCTTAAGGAAAGGAGATCCCCTTAGTTCCTAACTACTTATTATCATGGAAAAAATATTTCTAAGAAATATATCTTTCCACTAACAAGAAATGAAAATCTATGGCCAGCCAGTTGTAAATGGAGGAACTAGATACATAGGTTATCATTTGTAGATTGCATTATCTTCTATTCCACTCTTTGTCTTTCTGAAAGAAACTAAATCAATGCAATTATTCACAACTAACAAAAGGCTTAAAGGTAAAATAGGAAATGTCCCAAACCACAAGAAAATTTTGATTCTTGCTATATCTAGGGATACAAAGAAGTGCAACCACCAATGAATTAACTAGGATTTTTTGATACACTAGATATAAGACAAATGGACTAAGGGAAAGAATCAACATATCACTCATGTCAACACACCTAGAAGAATAATAGGACTAGAATATTTTCATTGTATAGGTTGATTGGATGAAATTTCTTGTTACTAGGTGTTGTTATTTGTTATTATTTATATATGTTTACAGCAAAATATAGATTTTGTTAAAATATTTGAAAACTATACGAAAACCTAAAATCTATATTAAATGCAACAGAAACAGATTAAAAATATCACAATAAAACCAAATGAATGCAAATGTTATTGAAGATGTTTGAAATGTGGTTGCTCAAATATTTGCATAACTCCTTTGTGAATTTTGTGAGGGGGAGAGGTCAATGAAAAATAGGGGTAGGTTTTTATAAATTTGGTGAAAACGGTTTAGGTAGTTGAACGGAAAAGGTAGGTGAATAACGGGTTTTGGATTAGGTTAATAATAAATTAAAGTTGTTAAATTTAATTTATTATTAACGAGAGGTTTTAGGTTAAGTAAATAATAAATTATAATTAATTTATTATTCACGAGAAATGTTTAAAAGAGGAGGATTTAATTAATTTAATTAATTAATTAAATCTCATGCAAAGGGTAAGGTAGATAAATAATAAATTAATTTTTTAATTTTAATTTATTATTTTTGGAAGATGGTGATCTTAAAGGTAAACTAGGGAATAATTAGGGGTTTGATCGGTTGGTCAATTTTTTGATGTCTACATTTTGCCCCTCTTTGAGATGATGTTGCGAAGCAATGTTGTTTCAAAGAAGATTAAAACATAGGTTTTGGACTCATATTTCAGGTTGGATTGGATTCGATGGGGCTCATAAAAATGAAGGATTGGTATATGATGCCCCCTCAAGAGGATATGCAGGGATGAAGGAGATGGATATGTGCTTCAAAAAGGAAACACAGGGAATGAGATAGAGTTATGCTAATTTAGTTTGAGCAACCTGATGTTTGATATAGCATTGGACATTAAATGCACCATGGTATAAAGACCATGGTGCTAATGTCTCAAATGTGGAAAAGATAGAAAGTCACTAGCAAACATATGCCTAAACCACCATGACCGTGATGGCAAAGTGGCATGTATGTTGCAAGGACTGATATAGATGCAAGACAACAATGATATAACACACACAAACAAGACAAGAAAAGAAGACACAAATGATTCAAAAACAAACAAGGTAATTCCCCTTGTCAAGTTGAAAACTGATGATCGATTGGATTGATTGATGATTGATATTGTCTGGTTTCAGGAAATGAAACATGTCGTATAAGATGCTTGGTCTGGTTTTGATGATACAACATCATGTATAGGACAATTGATATGATTAATTGATTGATTTATAATGTCTAGTTTTAGGAATGAGACACCCCATATAAGACACCTGGTCTAATTTTGATGATGTAACATCTTGTATAAGATAATTGATATGATTAATTGATAGTGTTGTTGTTGTGGGAATGATTTATCCCAAGAACAATGCGAGGATTGTGTTGTTGATATGGGAATGATATATCTTGAGAACAACACTAGGATTGGGAATGATATATCCCATTGATGATGATGATGATGATGATGATGTGATCAATCAATCAAGTTTACAATAAGGCAAGGAACAAGACCATGGATGTGATTGGATAATTTGACTTGATTGATTGACTTGATTGGGATGGACTAAGGATACTTGCATTTGGATTATTGTTGCTTGGAATGATTTGATTGATTTGATGGAATTGATTTTTGTTAGATATTTAATTTTTCTGTATTTTTCAAATGTTTTGATTTTTTTGTATTTTCAAATTTTGTGACTTTTTTGATTTTTGGGAATATTTTAATTTGTTTTGGATGGCACTTGAATAGCCTTTGGATAGATACCAATAATAAGGGAAAAACCAGCCAAAAGGCAAGGATGATGATAGGATGCGAACATGAGCAATAATGGATGGGATAGATAAAAGGATTGGATGGATGGATAAGAGGATGGGTGATATGATGAAATTAGGATTTGGATGGATAAAAGGATGAACAATAGGATAAAGGTAGGAATATGGATGGATAGAAGGATTGGCGATAGAAGGATAATGGATGGGATATATTTGATAGATGGATGGAGGGAGCAGAGGATGTGATATCCAAGGACTACGTTGCAGAGGAATAACATGCCGCCAATCTAGATATTATGCCTTAGGTTTTGGGGAGGATGGGGATAATGCTTGGAAGGTATGAATGGACCTAGTAGTAGATGGATGTATGGAGGATATTCTTTAGAAATGGATGGGTGGAATTTGGAGTATGACAAGAGGTGTTAAAAGCATTGTTCAACATTTTGCCCCTACACTCATCAAGATCAAAAGAAGGAAGGGAAGATGGATGGTGCAATGAGGAAGATATGATAGATATGATAAGCAAGGATGGCAATATAGGATGGAAAATGATAGGATATGGTATGATATGGGGTAGATAGGATGGGGTAGATGAGACAACATGCCCCCAAGTGTAAATCACATAGATAATCACCTATGCATGATGCCTATTTACTATTTTTTGATCATGGTACTTATCCAAGGCACCATAAAAATGGTTTTCACCATTAGATGAAGGATTTATCTTTACTATTTTGATTTTGATTTTTTATTTTTTATTTATAGGGGATAGTTGGATGGAATAGGTAGAGACTCAAGATTTTGTTCCCATAGCAAGGTGGTAATGTCCCATGACAGATAAAAGTCACTCACAAACCATTTCAAGTGGTATTATGCTCATGTATGTTGGTAGACGATGGAATGAGAGGGAAATAGAGTAAGGAGATATTATATTATGCATGGATGGATAGAGTGGATTATGATGGGGATTAATATGGAAGGATAGTGGATTTATGCAAAAGCATGGACCATAGGGATATGATGGAAGAAATAAGTAGGATAGTAGATGGAAGATGGGGAGATGGAGGTATGTGGGAATGTTGTGGAGTGGAAGGGAACCAAGACCAATGGCTGCACACACCGAATTGGATTTTGAAGCTTTTTATTGGAAGGGGGAGTTGGGAGTAATGGAGATGTTTTCTTAGGAGATTGCCTATGTAAGACTTTAGGGATCCAAATGGACTTATGAATTTTAGGATTTTGTGATGGGGAGCGGGATGTTTGGGATTTTAAGATTGTGGATGCTCCAGTTGAACTAGATGTTTTTTTCTTGGGGATCCAAACCATTTTGATTTTGAAATTATCTTTTTGAGATGTGTACTTGGGTAGCCCTTTTGAGTTTTGATTTTTCTTTGATTCTTTGCATTGGTACCCTATGGCATGAGGATTATTAGGATTTTTTTATTTATGGGTGGAGGCATCCAAATTTTTAGTTTTGAATCCCATGGGAATTTTTGGGATAGCTTCATGCTTAGTTGATGTGTGCATTTGTTGATCATGATTAGGAATTGTAGGGGATTTATAGGAACGAGATGTATGGATGGATTTGTGGCTAAAGTGATAAGGGGATTTGAAGATGAGAATATTAGGAGTTGGAAGGAGTGGATGCAAACTGGATGGAGGGATGTTAGGAGTTGGAGGAAGTGGAGGTAAAGTGGATGGAGGAAGATGGATGGTCACGTGCCTTTTGGTTTTGTAGGATGATGGAGGAGGGATGGCAATATATGTTTTGTGGGTGTGATGAGGTGCACCTAGGTTGGGCTTGGATAAAGTGGATTTAGGAGGTGGGGATGTGGTACCAACATCTTTGGATTGACTTCCTTAAGAGATATAACCAATACCATACAATTTTGGAGAGACTTTGACATGGATGGGTTCCAAGTTATCTTGCTCATGAAGGCCTAAGCCTTTACTTTGATAATTAATTTTTTGGAATACACGATGTGAAATTGGATGCTTATGTTTTAGGATACAAGACACGAGTCCCGTATTAGATGAAGAAGGTGAGGTGGCAAACAATGGTTGCTTCTCTCTTAGGGAAGAACATTAATGAAGGAAGGTAGTAAGACCAATAGGATATGATGATGGATTTGAAATGGGATCAATATGAGATGGTGAAGGAGTAATAGGATCTTGATTATCATTATGCTTATGAAGAACCAATGTATTTATTTGATCATCTATGTGCTTGTGGGGACCAAGTGTCTCATCAAGGGAAGTGGATGTTGTGGGATGATGGATAGGACTAGGTCGAGGATGGAAAGGAGTAGTTTGGACATATTATTCATGTATGGTTATAAGATTATTGATAGGTGGAGTGATAAGATTTTGACCATGGAATGCATAAAGTTGACTAAGAGGATCATCATGGTTTTCTTGATCATAGATAGGATCTTGATCATATATGGGAGCTTGATCATAAATAGGATTAAGTGTGTTATGGATGGGATCATTTTGCTCATGGATAGGCTTATCATCATATATACTATCTTGATCATAAAGAAGGTATAGGTTCTAGATGGGTTGAATAGAAGGGTTTTGATCTTGATTTGGATGAGGGGTTAATGTTTCCGCATGCTTTAGATTAGACCCTTGACATAACTCTTGATTTTAGATGGAAGTGGAGGTTTCTTGGATAGGTTCAATGAATGGTGGGGAATGAATTGAGCTTATGATAGGTGGATCTTCAAGAGACTTGATAGTTCATGGACTACAAGATGGATTTGGAAGATAAAGCATGACATTTGAAGGTTCTTGGATAGTTTCAATGATAGGGATTTTATGGCATGAGGGTGGTAGTTGATTCCTTTCTAGTATCCAATGGATCACATCCTTCATTAGTATACGGGTGGATGCACAATATAATGTATGAAGAACAATGGTAGAAGGCGTAGGCTTATGATTAGGATCAGGATTGCTTGTACTAGATGGGGATGAAATTGGATGAGTGGATTTGGATTTCTCCATAGATTTTTTTTTGCTTTTAGATTTTTCAAAGAGTCTTTGGAGAAGGATTCATTGGTTGATTGATTAGAGCTAGGAAAATTTGATGGTGGTGTTGGTATAGGACTAGTAGGCTTTGGGATAGACATTCTATTGGATGGTGATGGAGGAATGATAGGATTGGACATAGGTGGAAGATTTGATAGTTTATGATTTAAGTGTGTTGGGGATTGGCTTAATGGATTAGGATTATGTGATGGAAGTTCCATATGGATGGATGGACGAGGATGACTAGTAGATGGATTGGTGTATGATTCCAAACTTAAGGTGGTATTTTCCTTGTCAAAAATATCATCAAGATGGCTTAAGGATTCTTGATCTTGGTGTGAGGAGTGACTAGTACTAGTATTCTCATGTTGTGGAAGGTTTGGAGATGAATATTGAGGAATATTCATGAGATTGGTTGATGTGGAGAGACTAGGTTGACATGATGATGGGGGTGACTCGTGAGATTGGGATGGAATTTGTTGATGTTGTGCTTGTGTTTGTTGGGTTTGGGATTGGTAAGTGGCTATGAGTTGTTGGATTTCAACTAAATTTTTTTGTATTTGTGGTGATTGGTTTTGTTGAAGTGGTTGGCTGATGGTTTGTAGTCATTGTATGATTCGTTGGTGGAGTGTTTGGATGATGTCTTGTAGTTCTTGTGCTAGGATTTTTTGCTCTAGTGTTGGGATGGAGTTACACATAGGTTGAAGTCTTTGTATTTCGGCTTGTTCGTCCAAGTATGCCTCATAATTTACAAGATTCTCATCATTATTGGAGCTAGGAGGAAGGCCTCCTTGGAGTATATATGGTTTTGGATTTGACCTAGATTTGTTGAGGATCACAACCTTTTTTGACGAATAAAGATGGGATTAGGTTTAAGGATGCAAATATGATAAATGAATTAGGTGGAAAATGTATAGATTGGACGATTTGATCACTTTAAAGTGATTCATAGGATTCACAATGACAGATGGTGAAAATAATGCACTTCAAGCACAAAAACACAATGGCCAAATGTTTGATAGGAAATATTATAAATGTTATGTTTATGTTCTATAGCCCCTTAAGGCCAAATTTCCACGGGTCTAGACACAATCAAATACACTTGAAAAAAATGCTTAGTCTACCTAAGGTCAATGGCCAATGGAAGCTTGTTCAAGCCCACAACTTGGAATCTCCTTCAACACCAATGTAGGAACACCTAATGTGGGTGTATACACTTTTTTCTTTGTAAGAGAGGATGGGTAGGGGCCTACAAGACTGGAAGGATAACCTGATCACCCACTATATTGTATATACAACATAAATTGTATGTACCATGTATTAAAGAATGCTATTTATAGTGGTTTGTAAACAATTGTACATTGAAAATTGAGAAGTTTATAATATTTGGTAAAAAATATGAAAAGGGTGTCATTTGTTTTGCATAGAAATAAGAAATTAAAGTTATGCGAGCAATAAAATCAAAGTGTGCTAGATGATAGCATCGTTTTAATCTGACTATTGCATATTTTCTAGAGGTCTGTTAAGATTTGCTATAGGTACAAGTCTATTTTAAATTAGTCTCTCTCTATCTCTCTAGCAATGTCCCTCCCTCTCTCTCTCTCTCTCTCTCTTTCTTTCTTTCTATCTCTATGTCCCTTTCTGTCTAATTTTGTCTCTACTCACCCCTCTTTGTCTCACTTTTATATCTTCCTCCCCCTCTCTCTCCATGCATATTTAAAGAATACAAATTTATTTTCAAAAATAACTTATTTACAACACTTAGTTTGATATAGAGTAATAATGTTATCCAATAAACACTTAGAAATGTTTTGACTTGTAAAGCAATAATGTTCTCTCTCTCTCTCTCTCTCTCTCTCTCTCTCTCTCTCTCTCTCTCTCTCTCTCTCTCTCTCTCTCTCTCTTTGTAGGTCTCTACCTCTCTCTATATATCTTTGTCTCTCTATTTAGCTCTCAATTTCTCTTTATCTCTCTCTCTATCTCTGTCTCCCTCCCCACTTTTCTCTTTAGTAGTTTGTGAAATTAGGGGAAGCTTGAGCAATAGCTAGTGTGAAGCATTCCAGATGCTGCAAATGTCCATTTTTTAGCGACTTCAATAAGTGGCATTGTTTCCAATTGTATTTGTTGTGACATGTATTACCCAATGAAGCTTGGAGACAAGATGTTATTGTTAGAGATAGCTTCACTCTAGTGTGCAATGGGTTTACTAAAGATGTCTTAAAGGTGAATTATTAGGTTCTTAAGAAAATGACATGTTTCTATAATTGAAGTTCTTATCTCTATCTTTCTCCCACTCTCTCTTTCTCTATTCCTCTCTTAGAGTCTGTCTTTATTTTTGTAAAAGTACCATTTAATGAGGCTCCAATACAAATAGATGATTTGGACCACCCCATATCGAGCTCCACTTTTTACATTGTAAAAGTACCATAGCCTAGTCTGCAATGTAGGATTTTCCATTAGAATGATTGACCATAGGCCCAAGTCTATAATGAAATTGAACACTTTTTGACACTATGTTTATGTAGTTAAGGTTAGTTTTGTAATCCCATGATGGCCAATGATTTTGTGTTTTCAAAAATGTCTCTTTAATTGTCCTGAATGGTAAAGGTGAAATCCGAAAATAATTATTCATAGGAAGGTTATGCATGTAGCCATGTTTTCAACTTGAAATTGAAAAGTACTTTGAATCCACAAATTTTAGTCCAAGATCATACATAAATAAGGATATGGTTTTCCCATACACCCTTTGGTATACTATACACATATTCAATGTAAAAGTATTGTGGGCCTTGGTCAAACTCTTTAAGCTTCCGCTACCAACCCACAAGGTAATCTAGAACTCCAAATACAACCAATCCTTTAACATGTGTAGGAAGACATACTTTCTTTGAGCTTTATCTTTTGAAATGGTTTCTTGTGATAGATTTCATAGTAATCCTTTTCTAAATCTATGTGCTTTTTTTTTTAAAATTTGGTTTTTTGCACATCCTCTAGGCTTTCATTCAATGCTTGCAAAATAAAACCATGGTTAGCATGACTAATAAAACTAATGACCCTAGGATTGTTAGAACTTGAAAAGATGATTAACCTAGAAAACTAGTGCAAACAAATAGATATTAAACTATGAAAGAAAATGATACAGGATAAAAATAACAACACAGAGTTAGTCTCCATGAGAGTAACGCAAATGCTAGAAGTAAAATAGCATTATGAGGATGCAAAAGTAAAAGAAACAAAATAAAAGCTAGGTAGCATGTTTATATAGAAAAGGGAGAGGGTGGAGATGGCAACACCAACCAATACGAACCAACCGTCTATCGGTCTAAAGATAGAAAAGTATCTTCCCAAGATAGCTAATGGGTGCTCCCTTTTAGGATGGTGGCACCTCATAATCCACTCACTTAATTAAACATGCTTTATGAACCTAAGCAAGATTAATAAAAGGTGTAGGAAAATAAATATCCCAACTAGGAAATAAAAACCTACACTAACACCCCCTTAAGTACAACTTAGGTGGGTAAAAAGATGGGTCCCAACAAATCAAGCTTGATAAGGTACCCATGTACATAAAAATTCCCCCTCAAAGAGAAGAAGCCCCCTAGAGAAGAGAGAATAGCCCCCCTAAATAGAGAGAGAAGAGGCACCTCTTAGAGTAGAGAGAATCAAGACTTCGAGTGAGGATGAAGCCCCCCAGAAGATGAAGCCTTCCACAACCTAGCAAAGCTCACAAATGAAGGAACTTATTCTCAGTGAAGGGTTTGGTGAATATATCAACAACCTACTCGGAAGTCAGATAGTAGAGAAGGTCGATGATGTGGCCATGGATGAGCTCCTAGATGTAGTGCATGTGGACCTCAATGTGTTTGGTCTACTGATGATGGACCAAATTTTGTGAGACCCGAATGGTACTCCGGTTGTCACAAAATATGATGGATGGGCGTCTGATCTAGATACCAAGCTCAATGAGAAGATTCTAAAGCTAAATGGCGTTAGTGGTGGCATTCACAACCCTCTAATACTCGACCTCAGTAGAAGATAAAGTAATAGAAAACTACTTCTTGCTCGACCAACAAATAGGGCTTGAACCAAGTTGAGAAGTTGTAACTTGATGTAGACTTGCAATCTTAATAATTACCTGCCCAATCAGAATCTTTGTAGCCAAGTCAAGATCAATGTCTATTGCATAGTGAATCACAAAATTGTGAGTACCCTAATTGTAGTGAAGTATCTGCTTGGCTCCTTTTCATTGAAGATCATGGGGCTCCTGCATGAATTGTGAAACCATGCCTACAACATATGAAATGTCAGGTCTTGTATGAGTCAAATAAATGAGAATCCCAACAAGATGTTGGTACAAAGTGCCATCAACAAACGGTGAAGAACATTAAGCCTCAAGTTTGACTCTAAAAATAAAGAGAGTCAGAGTAGGCTTACAGTCAACCATATGAAGTTGTGAGAGAAAATCTTTAGAGCATACTTGGACTGTGTAATGGTGATCCTAGAAGTAGACTAGTAGATCTCAATCCTGAGAAAGTAATACAACAAGCCCATGTTAATCATCAAAAACCTATCATGAAGGGCAGTTTTGACTACCCCAACAGTGGATGAAGAACTCCCTATGATCAGCAAGTCATCAACATACAGAACCAGAAATAGAAGTGAATCATCCTACGAAAAAATGTAGACATTGGGATTATAATGGCATCAAGTGAACCCAATTGTTAGAAGCAAGGAGTATATCTTGACATACCAGGCCCAAGGAGTCTGTTTGAGGCCATAGAGATACTTTCGAAGGTGACACACAAGTGAAGAATCCTAAACAAACCCTTGTGGCTACTCCATGTAGATCTCCTCCTGAAGGTCACTATGAATAAAAGCACTCTTCACATCCATCTGGTGTACTTCCCAATGATTGGTTGTAGTAATGGAAAGAACAATTTAGATAGAGTTCATTCTGGCAACTAGCACTAAAGTATCAAAGTAGTCAATCCCAAGAACCTGCGAGAATCCATTGGCAACCAAGAGAGCCTTATGCTTATCAATTGACCCATCTGCAAAAAATTTTGTCTGATAGATCCACTTACATCGAACAAGTTTTCTTCCCTTAGGAAGAGGGACAAGATCCCAAGTGTGGTTCCTCATCAAGGAACTATACTCCTTCTATATAGCTATATCCCACTCAAGAATACCAGAAGCATCTTGAAAAGACTGTGGATCAAAGGTAGTAGCAATGAAGACATGTGGATCATTCTGGAATTGTGAATGAGTCCGCCTAGTGTCTGATGGATCCCCAACCCAATCACCTACAGAATGCAAGGTTTGTCTAGCCCAAAGTGTACAAGAAGTCAGAGAATCTGGAAGAGAATCATCACCCTCTAAATGATGACTAGGAGAGGAAGAAGGTGAATCCTCTGAATTGCTCTCAACATCAGAAGTGGAGGGAGTATATTCCTCATCATTAAGAATCTACTAAGGTGAACCTGACTCATCAGAAGATCTATCATGTAGCCCAAGTGACTCCAATGTCAAAGTAGAAGGAGGTGGAGAAGTGACAAGAGTTGAGATCAAAGAGACCTCCTCAAAATGAACACTACTCTCAATGAACAACTCATGTACATAGTAGGGTGGAGCAATCAATAACCCTTCACACCATCAAGATATCCTACAAATATGCAAGGCCTTACATATCTCTGTAGGAATGTGGGCCCATGCAGGAAAACCAAAAACTTGAAAGTGCTTAACTGATGGTTTCTAACCACTCCAAGCCTCAAAAGTAGTGAGTCCCTTCAAGGCTCGATGAGGAACATGGTTCTTGATATAACAAGCACAATTAATGACCTTTGCCCAAAAATATGGTGCAAGAGATTTGGAGTGAATCATGTAGTTTTACATCTCCTTCAAGGACCTACTCTTCCATTCTACAACACCATTTTGTTGAGGAGTGTATGGAACAAAATGTTGCAAATCAATCCTCTCTCAAGTGTAAAACTACTCAAAAAAATGGTTGACATATTCACCTCCATTGTCAATGCACAAAACTTTGATGGCTTTCCTAGATTTCTTCTCTACAAAAAATTTGAAGTCTTGAAATTGATCAAATACCTCAGACTTTAGTTTTCAAAAGTACACCCAAGTATATCGAGAAAAGTCATCAATGAAAGTTAGAACAAATCTAGCCTTTCTGACGGATGGACAATGAAATGGACCAACCAAATCACTGTGAACTAACTCCAGTATATGTGAAGCTCTCCATGTGTTATCTTTGTCAAATTTTTCCTTAGGATGCTTACCAAGAATGCAACCTTGGCAAACACCACCTAAAAATTGAACTGAAGGCAACCCTATGACCATGCTCTGTTGGTTGAGCTATTACAAGTAGTAGAAGTTAAGATGGCCAAACCTCTCATGCCATAACTTACTAACATCATTAGAATGAGTGATAAAAACAAATGGAGGATTAGGAACAAAGTGAGAAAATAGATAGAGTTGTGACTGATGATTTGCTCTCCCAACTACAACTATAGAATCACTGTACAACTCACGAATCTCCACTGAATCAAGAGTGAACTCAACCTGCTTGCCTAAACCCATATGAGTGATCTAATATACTAACAGAAGATTAGTTGATAATGAGGGAAGACAAAGAACATCATGGAATGTGTCATCCCCCACATCAACAGACCCTCTCCCACACACCTCAATAGGAGTGTCATCACCCATCAACATAGAAGGCATAGTACACGGCTCCAAAGATGCAAGTTCTTCCTTAGATGAAGTCATGTGGTGCGAAACATCTAAATCAAGAACCCAAGTGGATTATTGTGAAGCAATTTCTACAAGGTCCTTTCCCTTTCCTTTCCCCTAGTTGATTTCTTTTGCCTTGTTAGACCCCCCATTTGAATTTTGTTTGATAGACTCAAGAACACTCATATTATTCTTCTCAAGAATGTACATTAAGTGATCAATTTGTTTCTTCAAACATTCATGTTCATCATGACCAGTTCCTTTACAATAGGAACATTGGACCTTCTCTTTATTAGGATTATCTCCCTTAGAAGATTTGGGTCTCATTAGATGCTTTTGAATAAACTAGTTTTTGATCCTACTTCCCCTTTCCATTGTTTTGTTTCTCATCCTTATTGTTACTACTTTTTCCTTTTTATTCTTTTGTGCCTTGGTTGGTAGCTAGGGCATGTGACTTAGAGGATTTAAGAGTGCACGTATGGATTATCTTATCCTTCTTCCATGTGAGAGAGATAGAGAAATCATCCAAAGATGGCATAGTGAACTGTGTGCCAAGTGCACCCTTAGTAGCATAAAAGGTAGAAACAAATAAAAAATATTCTGAATTTAGCTTAGAGAGAATACTAATAATTATTTGTTCATCTTTCTTTTCAATTCCACATTGTTTTAACTACATCCTTAGTGATTTCAATTTTGTGAAAAAATCCTAAATTGTGTTGATGTTCAAGGACTTAAACTAATTAGTTCATTTTCCAACATATGACCCCTCATTGAATCTTGTGTGCCAAATAGTGTTTCTAGCTTTTTCCATGTTTAATTTGGTGAATTCAACGACTCAATGTGGAAGAGCAAATCAGGAGAAATAGACAAACAAAATGTTCCATAGGGCTCATCACATTTGTTAAATAACATAGGTTTATCTTCATCTTTAGCAGGCTCAACTTCAAGTCCCATTTCTATCCTATGTAATCAACTTTCTTTAAGTAGATTGTCATACGTGATTTCCACTCAAAATAGTTGTAAGGAGTTAAAATGGGTACTTTAGTTTGATCCATGATGAAGAAATGCAAAAAGATGTGTTGAAAAGAAGAGAACACACATAGGACAACCCCCCTTTTCATTCAATCAAAGAACCCCACCAAGAAAACATGATCTGAAACTTTATAATTTAGTGTGTTTACAATTGCTACTAGCAAGAATTACTTAGACGTCTTGATCTCAATGCTTACAAAAACCTCAATAATAGGTGTATGCTAAAAGTACAATATTCAAATGAAACCAAGTGAAACTATCAACACCACTGCAAAGTAAACAAAAAAAAATCCACTTTCAAAAAAAGAATGACCTCAATCTGAGGTCATATGCAAAAGTTATGCTTCTCTGAAGTTCCCAAAACAAGAATTGTACAGTGTCATGAGTGAGAATCTGCAATTTCTAGAAAATCCCTACATCAAAATCAAAAAACATCTGCACTAGTGAAAAGAAAATGACAAAATATCCCAAATCTAAAAAAAATATTCAGAAACAGAGCCAATATGAGCTAGAACGAAGAGTTCAAAAACTGCCTTCAAATCTGCAACTGTCAACGGAGAGGGGGTCTACTGAAATTTTTTGATTTAAGTTTTCCCACAATTTTCTTTCTACATGCAAAAGATAACAAATACCTAAATAGTTCTTCGATGTGATGAACAAAATCTAGAAAGCTTTTTTATTTTTGACGTGCCTAAGATGTGGATCTAATGAAAAAATGTCTCCAACAACAAAAAATGACATGTAATATGTCCAAATTTATCTGTGAGGCCTCTTGGATGTAATGGAAAGGTCCTTTTGGCCTGAAAATGCACTGAATAGAAGATTTCTTCTAGATTTGAGCTTAAAACCCCATCTACAACTGTCTCAAACAATCTCTGATTTCAGTGAAACGAAAGTTAGATATGACTTTCTCGAGCCTCTTGGACACATTGGAATAGTTAGTAATGCTGTTAGTATAAATAGAAATGCTACAATCACCTAGATCTCACAAAACATATATGCACAACCCAAAGGTTAAAATGCTTCTGTAAAACTTTTCTGATTCTCCAGATCATCCGGAGATGCAAGAGAAGAGCATACTAGGTTTTTAGGAAAACCTGCAACAAAGCTTATTAGCACCCCCACAAATCTCTCAAATATGGAAACTAAAATTTATTATTGCATATAGAACAACTCCGATGCCATGTTAAAATATGAAAAGATGATTAACCCAGAAAATTAGTGCAAACGAATAGATATTGATCTCTGAAATAAAATGATACAAGATCAAAATAACAACACAGAGTTAGTCTCCATGAGAGTAATGCAAATGATACAAGATCAAAATAACAAAAAAGAGTTAGTCTCCATGAGAGTAATGCAAATGCTAGAAGAAAAATAAAATTATGAGGATGCAAAAGCAAAAGATACAAAATACAAGTTAGGTAACATGTTTATATAGACAAGGGAGAGGGTGGAGGTGGCAACACCAACCAATAGGAAGCAATCATCTATTAGTCTAAAGATAGAAAGGTATCTTCCCAAAATAACTAATGGGTGCTCCCTTGTAGGATAGTGACACCTCATAACCCACTCGCTTAATTAAACATGCTTTATGAACCTAATCAAGATTAATAAAAGGTGTAGGAAAAACTTAGGAATATAGGAAAATAAATATCCCAACTAGGAAATAAAAACCTATGCTAATAAGGATTGTAATTAGCAACATCCAAGCCTAAAATTAGTCCCATGATAATTGTGCAAACAAATTTTCTTCATATAATCAAAATAATGTCCATAATTTTTAATACTTATTTTTGCTAACCTCTTCAATTTGGGGGAACATGAATTAATTATTTCATCAAGTCTTTCTTTTGTCAAAATCTACACATCTTCCACCTTAATCAATTCACCATTTTGATGTGTCTTTTTCACCCAAATTTTGAGGATAAGATTGTTTTTAGTTATAGTTTTTTTGTAATTCAAATTGAATAGGCTGACGAAGGGAAACCTTTTAATAGTCACTTTGCCAACATTTTAAATTGGGACCCCAACAAAATAGGGTAGGACAAGGATGTGGGCACCCTTGTCTAGGCACCTATTTAGGGGTAGATAAGTTCAAAGATGTCCCCTAAGTCCCATTTGACATGGGTTTTGGGGGATTTTGCTTTGGGATTCATTTCTAAGATGCATGATTAAACTTAAGGGACCCGGGAGCTAAACTTAGGAGGTAAAAGTCCTAGGGGGACATTTTACAACATAACATTTATCCCCCCACTTTAATGTATGTATGATCTTACAATCCATACATGCATTAAAGTACAGTCGAGAACACATCAAACATGATAGGCACAAGAAGCTAAGGCATACACAAATATTGAGGAACTATTTCTAGCTCCCAGTCTTAGGTAAGCACTAGAAGACACATCGCAGACATGCAAAACACAATGAAGATAGTAGGAAGCATGCAAGACATAGAGAAGACAGTATTGAAGACATGCAAAACACGATAAAGACATGAGAGCAGTCATGCAAAATACGATGAATACATTGATATAAAATTTTCATTTTCATATATATATATATGCATGGAAATAAAAATTGCAACACACAAAACCCCAAAATGTAGGAGGAGCTCATCACTACACCCTTGAAACTACACCAAGGGGGAAAACATGCCATACAAAACCTGAGTGTGGGAGGATCTCATTGCTACACCCTTGAAACCACACATGGAGGAAAACACACAATACAAAACCTGAGTGTTGAAGGAGCTCATCGTGACACCCTTGAAACCACACATAGGGGAAGACACGCCAAACAAAGCCCGATTGTGGGAGGATCTCGTCGCTACACCCTTGAAACCACACACAGGGGAGAGCAACCGGAAGGCACATGAAATACACAAGTGTCGTATAGCATGCCAAAGATATACTATATGTCTTAAACATGGCAGACAAGGTGATGGAAGGATCTTATTGCTAACTCCCACCATCTCAAACATGCTACAGACACACCTGACTCTTGGGCTTATGCCACAAAAACTGCCAAAGACACGCTTAAGGGAGGATAGTCTCAAGATCCAACCTTGCCTCCACAGATGAATTTTGAAATAAAAGGATGTGCACTAGCTCAAGAGATACACCATTTTGCCTTCTGTAGAAGGGCTTTTGAGTAAAAGGATACACACTAGCTCAAGAGATACATTATCCTGCCTCCACAAAGGGCTTTTTTGATAAAGGATATGCTATCTCGTCTCACAGAGAGGGCTTTTTTGCTTGCAATATAAGTAAAGATGTGTACTCAGGTCAGAGATACAACATACCACCTCACAGGGAGGGCTTACAAACACGCTTGTTAGTACCAAAATTATCAGACAGATAACCTTATATATGTCCCCACCTTAAGGTGGTTGATGTCATGTACCAATATCAAGAACGTTAAGGTAGAGAGAAAACACACAAGGGAACAAGAGCTCTAGCAAAGCCCATGCCCCCAAGTAGATGTGCTCATGATCGTAGAATGTTCCCACAAACACATTGATTTGATTTGCTAGGATAAACATCAAGAGATGTTAAAAATCTTACTCTAAGATAATAACCAAAGCAATTCATTAAAGCTATGCATGCAAATAGTCACATCAAGGACCAAGAATATATTATGGGTTCGGAACTGAGTATAACCATTGGGCTATATTGTAGATACCTCAGAATTGAGTGTAGCAACAAGGTGAGATACCAATAAAAGTGTACAAGAGCAGATTGAGTGGATTGTAAAATGTTAGTCATAAGAAATGTCACAAGATGATACATCACATGGAGTGATTTTACTAGTCAAGCATTATATATATATGTCAACCCCATCATCATGGATGGACTAGGTCCATTTTTTCTTTGCTTGGTGAAAGGATGCATGGTCTATTTCAGTATTTGTTTGTTTTCGTCATTCACTGACTAGGTAGAATCACTAGAAGAAGGTAAAAAATAAAATAAGAGAGGAGAACAAGTGCCTTAGGAACACCATGTAGGAGGATTCCCCTAGGTCATCAACTGCAATTCTATGCCCCTAAGGCATGACACACAACAATAAAATAGAGGAGAGGGACAATAGAAGAATGGTCACAATAGAGGCATTCTCCCAGTATCCTTGACCTTACAAGAGTATCAAGGGTCATCCTAGGAGGCCTAAGAAACACATCACACATCATGGGGGAGCACAACACAAAGAGAGAAGGTGCACATAAGCAAGCATAGCATGCTATGACAAAGGTGGCCAATAGGATTAGAAATACTTACTTGAAAATAGAACCATGCTAGTGGTTGTCAACAAGCAAATCCTCCTCCCAATCCCAAATGCCGAAAGAGAGAGGTACATAGGGGACAAGTACCCATTAGATTCCTTATCCTTTACCTTATCAACCTTAGGCTCTTCTTGATTTGTTTTGATATTAGGTTCAGTGTTTTCTTGTTGAGGTGATATATTGCTTTGAGCCAAGGCTCGTCTTCTCTTCTTTCTCTAGCTTGTCAATTTATTTTTGTTTTATTGCTGATATCTTCAAAAGGAATCTCATGTTTGTCCATAGGTTTCTGTATCTCAAAGGAGGAGACAGATGTGTGATTAACTTGTGGTGATGCATGGTATTGTTTTCTAATGCCGATATTTGAAGAAGAGTTGATCTATTCATGGTTGAAGTTTTTCAGTAGGTTTGGGCCAAAAGTGATCAAGGATGACATTCTTTTGAGTAACTATAGGTTGTCATCGAATATGGTGAATGGTATGTGTACTCCCATGGTGAGTAAATTTTAAGCATTTATGTATTGTTGAAGGAATAGCATTCATAGCCTTGAGCCATGGATGGCCTAGTTTCACACGGAAGAGGTCAAATATCGGGATAATGTCAAACGATTGTTCCAAGGCTTTGTCAAACACTCAGACCACTAAGGAAACCTTCCCTAAAGCTAGGATAAGAGCTCTATTATTTTTTTATCATCATGTCAGTAGGTTCATAAGTTTCTTGTATCAAATTGTTTGAATAGAGGAACTCCTCCGTAGCGATGTTGGTCATGCAATTTGGATCAACAAGGGCTCCTTTTACAGAAGTGCCCATTATTCTTACTTCAATTTAAAAGGGACCTTCGACACTCCCTATTTTTATATCATGTGGTGTGAATTTAATATCAAGTTCAGGGATCTTCCTTTTCCTATCAGGGCAAGAAGGGACCATAACATTGTTTTTACGATGAAAAGTCATGGATGAGAGACTATTTCACACCTAAAACACTTGTTTTGAGGGAAATAGGTAAGAATACACACAAATTCCACAACAAAAAGAGTGGATAGGAGGGAGGAGTGCAACACAACAAGGCCCAATTGATGGTTTCAAAAGTTTTGATCAAGAGAGTGTGAACAAAGTGTATAAACACCTAGTGTTGAAATACACAGTGTGTATTTTAACAAATGTGTCAATTTCCTCTAAATGCTATGAATTGATGCAAAATTTTCAAATTTACAATGGATGTATGCTTTAATATGAGTGCAAGATCTGAAATGCAATATGTCTAAGATGAATGCAATGAAGCAACAACAATCTATGCTTGTTCATGCACCTAAAATGCTCAAATTTTTCACTTTTTTCAATGCAAATGCACAAAATATGTAATGAAATTATGAGAAGGATTAGGGGTAGCAAATTGAAACCTTTTAATCAGTCCAATAATGCAGAAAAGTTTTTCACAACACACCAATAGTACAACGCTAGATGAAAGATTAGCCAAAATGTAGTAAAAATGCAAGGATTTTTGAAACGCTAATAGTGAAATTAAGGCATGAAAGTATGCAAAATGATGAATGGATGGAATCTAATAAGATTTAATATGTGAAATAACTCTATTATATTTGAAAATGATTCCACAATCCTTCAATGCTCAATTCAAGTGAAATTTTAAGGAAGTATGAATGCATATGCCTCTTTTTATTGAAATACACAATGTGTAAATGCAAAATTTTAAATGTAGATGATGAAACAATACAATCAAAAATCAGATTTGAATGAGTGTAAAAATGAGAAATAAAATCTGAAACAAGATTTTATTACAAACCCTAGCTTTTGGAATTAGTAGGTTATATGAAAAATGCAAAATTTTAAGCAAACCCTAGCAAATAAAGTATGTAAATGCAAGGTAAATGATTATCAAATTATGAATTGCTGTAATTTATGTCATATTTGATGTAAATATTAGAGATTTAAATGTTTTAGATGAAACGCAATGAAAAAAAAGTACAAACTATGCCTAAATGTAAGCCTATGATGCTTGATTTTTTCTAATTTTTCAATTTTTTTGCAAGGTTTTTGAATGTATAATGATGAAGATGATATGTATGAATGCAAATATGATGCACAACACTAAGAAAGGTGAAAAATTCAATAAAAACATGGGTACACCAAAATGTTATGTAGAAAAAGATAGTTTGTTGATTAGGTTGATAGTTTAATTAGATCTTCCTTTCACTACATATATTCAAGGACATTAAACCAAGTTGAATCACAACTTACGCAAGAGGACTTAGATACATGTTTGGTGTAACTTGGAATGATAAGGAAATTTTTAATTTGTTGATTAATTTGTTAAACCTTAGTTTGACTAAGCTTAAAACCATAATTATGCAAAATTGTAAACAAATGGATGAAACCCAAAAAATGCTTGCACAAGAAGACACTAAATACAGATTAGGTACATACCCAATTTTAGATTTCAGTAGGTGGAAACTTCAGGAACAAAAGAGTAGGTGCCCTTGTCTAATGCAGTTCTTTCTCTGAGGGCTTTAGGATAAAATATGCTACATACTGTAATCACTTCAGAGATTCCTAATAGTCCTAAATTAAGGGACAAAAGAGCAGGCACCCTTGTCCTTTTAAGGTTCTTTTTTATCATTTTCTTTAGATCTAGATTCTTCCTGCTCTATACTGACCTCCTACAACTCCTCTCCACAAAATCTGACGCTTGAAACCTGCAATCACAAGAGAGGGGTTGGGGGTTGTGGTGTTTAGGAGCTTGCCTCGGTCAAGCCTCAAATGGCATTCAATCCTTCCAACATCATTGTTAGATAGAGAGTATGTGTCCTTGTAGGATAGAGGCAAAAGCAATGATATGATAAATGATTGAAATGCAAAGTAAATGTCACCTTAGAGGTGAATCTCTCATGGGGAGATGAAGACCTTTCACGCTATGGGTAGATGGATTGATGGAGATAAATCTGCAACAAACATGAGCAAGCACAACACAATTGAAACACAATGAAAGCCTTGAATATCCTTAGCACAAGATCACAAATTCTCATTATCCATCTAGTTGTAAAATGAAGTCCTAAACATGCTTATATATGCAATCCCACTAAACATTCATTATTCAAATTGAATAGGCCGATAAAGGGAAGCCTTCTAATGGCCACTTTGTGAACATTTTAAATTGGGACCCCAAAAAAATAGGGTAGGACAAGGGTACAGGCACCCTTGTCTAGGCACCTATTTTAGGGTTGGATTAAGCTCAAAGATGTCCCCTAAGTCCCATTTGACATGGGTTTCGGGGGATTTTACTCTGGGATTCATTTCTAAGATGTGTGATTAAACTTAAGGGACTCGGGAGCTAAACATACAAGGTAAAAGTCCTAGGGGGACATTTTATGACATAAGAACTATGAGCTTTGTTTTATGGTTGAGCATGTAGTGTCATAATTTTTGAGATGTGAAGACAAATGCAAGGCATGCCCTTTCAATAGGTGTGTAATTGAGCTCATATCCCACTAAGGTACGACTAATATAATATATGGCTCTTTCTATTCCTTGGTCATCATGTTGTGCTAACAATGCTCCTATTGTTTTCTATGGCATTAAAATATAGAGTAATAGAGGTTGTCCTTGCTTTGGCGGTATGAGAATTGGAGGTGTAGTGAGATATTCCTTTAATTTTTCAAAGGCATTTTGATAATTTGAATCCTATACAAATGCCACATCTTTGCGAAGGAGATGCTGAAATGGTTGATATTTATCGAATAGTTGTGCAATGAAGCATCAAATGGATTGGAGCTTTCCTTGTAGACTACAGAGTTGTTTCAAAGTCTTGGATGAAGGCATCTCAACTATACCTTTCACCATTATTGGATCAACTTCTATGCCTCATTGGGATATGATGTAGCCTAGGAGTTTTCTTGAAGTAACTCCAAAGACACTTTTTTGGATTTAGACGCACTTTATATTCTTCTAGCTTGTCAAAGATTTTAGCTAGTACACCCAGATGTTATGCCTTTGTTTTTTATTTTCCCAATAGGCCATCAACATAATCTTCCATGATGTTGTGGAATAAATCATGGAATATAATGGTCATGGCTCTTTGGTATGTTGCTCCTACATTTTTAAGGCTGAAGGGCATAACAACCCCGCAGTAGGTTCCCCAGGGACAAATGAATGCCATTTTATGTTGGTCTTCTTTAGTGATCATGATTTGATTATACCCTAAAAATCCATCCATAAGTGACAATATTTTGTGCCCAACTGTTAAATCAACTATGATGTCGATCTTTTGTAAAGGAAAATCTTCCTTGGGGCATGCTTTGTTTAGATCCCTGAAATTTGTGCATACATGGATGCCCCAAGTAACTTTTTTTACATGCACAATATTTGATACCCATTCAGGATAATCAATAGGGTAGATAAATCCCACATCTAGGAGCCTTTTGAGCTCAGATTTGATGAGTAATGCTACTTGGGGATTCATTTTTCTCATCTTTTGTTTGACTAGTTTTGCATCAGGATGTACTACAAGATGATGAACCACTAATTCTAGATCCAACCCAGGCATTTTAGCACATGTCCATACAAAGTTGTAGCTTCTTTGTTTGAATAATGCCAAGAAGGCCTCTTATTCTGTTGGTGTGAGGGAGGCTGCCTGAAAAGTGATCTTCAGTGATTCTTCTATACCAAGGTTCATCTCTGGAGATTCTTCCACAACGATTCATGATCTTTCTTGGTAGAGCTCTGGGACTTTGGGGAGATCCATTCTCTCATCTCCTAGTGCCTTGGGGAGGTTTTCTCTACAAGATACGTCCTTTATTTTTACTTTTGTATCATCCAAAAGTGCCACAGAGTGATTTTTACTAGGGGATGTATTTTTTATTTTTATGTTTTTCTGACTAAGAGATGTGGAGGGCTCCCTAAAGTAGGTAGATGTGTCAAGTTACATTATATATCTAGCTTTGTGATCTCTCAAAGGTATATGTTCTCTAACTCCCATCAATTTGGCAATGACTTCATCATTTTGTGCGACATCTAGGATTGGAGGTCCTTGTTGATCCCAATCGATAAGTTGTGTATAAATGAGCGAAAGGTCATTGGATGGTGATGGTGTGGTTGAGGCTATAAATGGTGCAAATGGAGGATTCAAATAGCTCGGTGACATCCACAAAAGAGTCGTTATGGTCATATTTGTTAGTGTTCTCCATTATAGGAAAGGTCTTAGCAAACTCACTTAAGATATATTCAATTTCTGTAGGGGTAGGCTCTTGTTTTCCATACCCTAAACCTTGATGATAGGGATTCTTAGTAGCTTGAATTGGTTCAAGGATCCATTGCTCATGAAATCACATGTCGCCTTGTCCTTTGTAGCCCATATTCTTGACAATATCAAGACCCTTTCCATACTGTTCAACAGTATAGGATCTTTTGGTTCTTCATCTTCATCTCTATATAACCATGATGACATGTCTTTGAGGATATATTATTCCATTAGGTGTTTGTGCTCGAAGATTGGAGACGATTTACATTTGGTAACAACCATAGAGATTTCTTGTGACTTAGGTTTACCAAATGCTTTAGGAGATGGCGGAAGTTAGCCTACACAAAATGCACCATGTAGGTTGTATTCTCCACATCCTATGTCACTAACCTTGATCTTGATCTTAGGTGGTGGTGAGGCTTGAGAGGTGGATGTGATATTGGATGGATCAATGTAATTAGTGGATGGTTTTGGATTATTGTTGGAGCCAGATGGTTTAGTGGCATTATTATATGGGAAAAAGGTTTTTTCATGTCCTTCAAAGAAGGTATAGTATTGGAAAGGATGGGGATCAACATATATAGTAACCTTGGTCCCATTGTAGGGGAATTTAACACATTGGTGGAAAGTGAGGGGATGACCTGCATGGCAAGGATCCATGGGTGGCCAAGGAGGATGTTGTAGGGGAGATCAAGATAAAGTACTTGACACTTTGTCTCCAATATATTTTGTCCAACTTGGATTGGAAGTTTGATAGTCGCTTCAGATTGTTGCTTTGTTTTTTCATATCCTTTGATGGTTATACTTTCACTTGAGTCTACAACCATATCAGAATATCCCAAATGTTTTATTAATTTGAGAGTGCAAAGTGTTGGCAACTTGGCAAACATCATTGATAGAGACACTGCTGGTATTATGAAGTATGATTTTGCATGATGTTTGAAGGTGTTATCATTGATGGGAACAAGAAAAGCAACAAGGTTGGAATAGAGATTTTGGTCTGGTGAATAAGACTTAGTCATTTTGGCTAAGTGTTGGTAGTGTACAAAGAAAACAACAAAGAGACAGTGTTTGCATTGGCATTGGTCTACAATTGAAGACCAAGTACTGTGGTTCTAGGATCATGTTCATAGCTCTCAAATGATCTTATATCCAAGGTTTTATCTTTTGATCAGTTCCGGAAGTATATCTTCAAATGGCCTAAGTTCGGCAGAGCAGAATAAAGTGCCAATTAAAGCAGAACACGCTTTTGTTTTGGTTTGCATTGCTTTGGTATTAGATATTTAGTTATACATTTTTGGGGTGTTTTAAACACTTGTATGAATTGTCTAAATCTAGAATTGTAGAGTCTAAGGTCCACCAAAAAGATAGTTATGAGCCACTAAGTATCGCTACATGGTTTGGCAGTGACTGGTTGTGATAGAGTCTGTGTTCCAGTAATCCACATTTTGCCGCATGTTGATATTATGTTCTACAATTTTGGAGGTATCATATGTGATGCCTAAGGAGTCTTTGATATGGTTTTGAGCAAGTCTTGTGGTCCGTAGTGAAAGTTGTGATCTGACAGTTAGACTAAGTCAGTAACAGTCTGTGTTTGAGGCCGACATGATAGTTTGATTTGTGTACAGTAAGTTTTATTGATTAGAACTTTATCCTAAGTGGTTCTGTAGTTGGAGCCAACATATGAGAAGGTGTTTCAAATGTTATTTTGGTCTGCAAAGGATATTTATAAGAGAATTAGGCCGACAAGCTACTCAAAGCATGGATACAAGTTTCATCTTCATAGGCTGACCTATAATGAATATTCTAAGTATTGCAGATATATATATGAGATCCAATTTGGTTTTTGGTGTATTGATGTGCAAATATTGTGATGTGTGTGTGACATGTGAAAGATTGTGATTTTGTGAAGGTGATAAGTGCAGAAGAAGAGAGATCTTGTTTTTCATGTAAGAACAGAGTAGTGTAGCAGAGCAGTGGAAGATGAAGAGTTTTTAGTTAGTTTTTTGAGCATCATTGGAAGCATCATTGGAACTGTAATCATGCATTTGTAGATGCAATTCTAGTAGTTAATTTCTGTAGTGAGCCACCATTTCATTTCTATCTTTATTTAGGTAGTGATCTTGTATTGGCAGTGAGCCACTCTTTGGTAGTGAGCCTTTCTTTGCAGTGAGCACTTATTTGGGTAGTGAACCTTCTTGTAATTTGGTATTGATATTACATAATTATTGTGAGCTAACACCCATCGTGGTTTTTCCCAGATTTGGGTTTTCCACATAAAATATCTTGGTGTTCATGTGTGATGCTTTGTGGTTGTTTCTTCTATGTATAATTTGCTTTGTTGTTGTTTGTGGCAAATGGACTACTAGTTTAATAAGTAAAAGGTTTAATAGAATATTGATTCACCCCCCTCTCAGTATTCTAGGTGTTTAACAATTGGTATTAGAGCCTAGTTCCTTGGAAGAAGTCTAACTTAAGGAAGATCTTAGAGATTCAACACATGGCACGTAAAAGATACTCTACTCCTCCTGGAGAAATAGAAGAAGAATGCATGCTTGTCAATGAAGAATTGAAAGTTGCTCTTGAGGATCTTGGGAGGACTAAAATAGAAAATAGGGATCTAAAAGAAAATTTCAAGGAAGCATACGAGTACATTAGAAAATTAAGGGAGCAAGTCAAGAGATTCAAAGAAAAGCATAAGGAGCTTAGTGAACAATTGAATGATCTAAAACTAAAAGTTTAGAAAGAGTAAAAGTAGAAGAAGATCTAAATCAACTGGTGAAAGGAAAATTAGAAGCATGTGCTAAGATTGAAAAGGAAGTTGGGAACCTGAAGTATGATTTGGAGAAAGCAAAGAGTTATGAAGAAAAATTCAAGATAAGTTCTGCAAAACTTGATGAGATGCTTGCTAGCCAGAAGAACTTTGATGTAAAAGAAGGCTTGGGATTTGAGAAAGGTGAAAGTTCTAAAATAGGTCAAGAAATGAATGTTGAGATCAAGAAGGACAAAGGCAAACAGATCCAAAATCAAAGGAACAGACCTAGAAGACCACCAGTCAGGAAACCAAATTCTCAAAGGTACCCTTCTTTTAATGGTTATTGTAATGCATGCAATAAGTTTGGTCATAAGGCTACTCAATGTAGGACCAAAGTGAATCAAAAAGTTCCATCATTCTCTGGTTAGTGCTTCACTTGCAACAAAGTAGGTAATAAAGCTAATGAATCCAAAAGTCAGATAAGCAATGGTTACAACAATGGAAGGAATGCTCAAACTTTCAAAGGTAACTGCTTTATATGTAAGAGATTTGGTCATAGAGCTAGTGAATGCAGAAGTCAGATAAGGAACAACTATAATAATGGAAGGAATGCTCAATATTTCAATGGGAATTAGTTTCCATGCAATAGATTTAGACACAAGGCTAACCAATACAGATCAAGGATGAATGGAAGGAACAATGGTCAGAGAAATTTTGTATGCTTCAATTGCAATAGGCCTAGACATATTGCAAGATTTTGTAGAAGAAAGAATATGAAGAAGTATAATTAAGAAGAAATGAAGAAACCAGTACAAAAGGTAGATCTAGAAGAAATCAAGAAGGAGATGAACAAGATTTGGATTAACAAGGAAGAACATGAAGTCAAGAATGAGTCCACACCAAACTCTAGTGCAGGTACTTCCTCTGGGAAGTAAATTGGTAGCTCTGGCTCAGGGGGAGGTTAAATGAAAAATATTGTTCCCCCAGCTAGAAAAGTAGTGCTGACATTCAACACGAAGGTATAAGCTAGAAAACAAGATAACAAAGATTTTGAAGAAGATTCTGGCAGAAAAAAAATCTAATACGGTGGATTGTGGAGCAATTTAGATCGACTGTGGGTGGCAGAGTAAGAGTTTGACAGTTTTTTGAATCCAACATTTATGATGATTTGGTTTTGATGAAAAAGGGTTAAAAGGGAATTCATTTGAAAGGAAATCACATTACATTCAAACCCTCAAGTGTCTAAGGAGATCTGAGAAGCAAAGCTAAGGTGATCCAAGTATTCAACAATTAGTGTGAAGAAACCCTAACTAGAAACAAAAGGTATTTACAACTCTCTCTCTTGAAAAATTTCAGTGTTAAGTCAATAAAGATGTCTATCCCACAAGTTATTGAGATCACTAAGAGGCCTTGCCCTAAGTTCAAGAAGCACCCATTCAAATCATTAGAAACTGATTCAGATGGTGCATTCTCTGAAGTCCCATTTGGCATCATGCATACTGAAGATGTTAGGGCATGTATTTATGCAAATTTGGAAGAATATGATCATTTAAAATTAGGGCAAATTTACTTGAATGAGTTTACCAGAGATAAACTTGAGTTGAAAGAATTTAGTGCTCTCCATGAGAAGAAATTAGATACATGAATTGATTTTCCCTCCTCCTTTGAAGATGCTTGGGTTCGGTATGCCCTAAGCAGAATACATGATGAATTCATGTGGCTAGACATGACACATATGATTATTAAGGATGCCATTGAGGTAGTGACTGGTATGTGTTCCATTGGAATAGTTCTGACTTTGAAGGTCATAAAGAATAACACAGTGATGGGGTTAACAGGTGCCAAGTTTGACAAAAGGGCACTAACTGTAAATGAAATTGAGGATCCAGCGGTAAGATTTGCATCAATAGTGAGGATAAAAAGTTTACTTCTCAAATAGGGAGAATTTGGTCTATGCAACAACCATATACATAACATTTGAGATGGTGAAGAAGAATGTAGATTATGACCTATGTGATCTGCTCTGACAACAACTAATGGAGAACTTGAAAAGAACAAAGGACACAAAGTACCCCTTCAAGTATGGAACTCTAATCATTTGCCTGCTCTTCTATTTCCTGAAGGAGTTACCAGTTATGGACAATATTATCTGGCTTGATCACACTCCTGTAGCAGTCCAAATTAGAAATTATCTGCAAAGTTTAGGAGATGCTGATAAACAAAATGTAACATTATGGGGCTACTTTAAAAATTTTCAAAAGAAAATGCAGACTAGGTCTAGGATTCCTATAAAGGTTGTGAAGAAATATGAAAAGGAGATTGCATTTATGGTAAACAAAGATAAATGCCTCATGGAGGTAGTGGAACCAAAAATTGTATGTGTCCTAGCCATGGGATATGAATTCATAGAGGACGTCCATTGGTAGATTTGATGTTGAGCAAACCAAAAGATCCTAAGGAGGAAAGATTTGGGACTTTTGAAGAAAAATCTCTCAAAGTATATATGGAACAAAAACAACCTAAAATCAAAAGAAATGTAAGGAAATGGGTAGCTGATTATGCAATGATCCAAGGGTTCACAAAGGAACAAATAAATGAAGCAAGAGCACAAGTAGCTAAGACATCAAGTGCTCTGGAAGGGCAAACATCAAAGGCTCCAGAAGATAAAATTGAACAAGAAAAGGGTCCAGAAAAGCATAAAGTGTAAATTAAGCAAGAAAAGTCCATCTTTGGCTCTAAAAGAACAACAAGAACCTCCTCCTCTACTGCAGATATTGAGAAAGGAGTACCTGAAAAACAAGCCCATTGAGAAGAAGAAGAGAAAGAAGTCAAAGGCCACAAAAAGGGTGTATGTGAGCCTTGGTGGAGAGGAAGAAGAGGAAATAGAAATAGATGAGGAAATCGAAACAAAAAGGGTGAAAATAGATGAAGCCACCTCTGGGAAAAAGCAGAAGCCTTCAGAAAAGGTTAAAGACAAGAAGAAGAAGAACGAAGAAGAGACTGAGACTGAGACTAGAAAATATGAATTAACAATATCTTTGGAGACCAAAGTTAGTGCAATGGCTGAGCATGGGAACTTAAAACCAATTGCTAATATATACGATGACTATTCAAATGCAGACAAGGTGATACTTGAAATAATAGTTGTAAGATTTTTGGTTATGTTTAGTAAAGCATTGATTGAAGTTATAGATGATTTACTAGACAGTTTAGCTAGCATCATGTCAGCAAGAAAAGAAGTAGCTATGGCTAATGATGCTGAGTTAAAGGAATATGTACTGATAAAACTGTGCCCAAATATCACTAGTGAAGAAAAGGTCAAAGTCACTAAGATACTTAGTGAAAAGTTTAGAACAAAGAGAAGGGTTAACACTCTAATGTCTGGTGACATTGATAATCTGGTCAAGGAGACTGAGGAGATAACACTAAATGTGTTACATGAGCTGCAAATCCCAACTACTGCTAACACCAATAAACATGAATAGAATGTTGGTACAGATAATACAGTTCTGGAGATAAATATGGAACAGAATATGGAACAAAGTGTAGCTACTCCTCTGGAAATTCCAAGAAAGGATGAATAAATGAAAGAGACTATAAAGGAAAAGAGCTCTGAAGAAAATGTCATGCTTGAGGGGAATGTCTTAGAAAGACGGAGTGAGAAAAGAGAAGAAGTTAATGAGTAGATGGTAGATAACTCTGCTCCAGAAAAAAATGATGACAAACAAGAACCATCTCCACAAAGAGAGGGAAATGAACAAGAGCCTGCTCATGAAGAACCTCCAGAGAGACAAGATGCTAATGTGTTTCATGTTGAATATAAGAGAGACACTGCTGAAAAGGATACAATTGATTCTTTGAGAGAATTTTTGGAGAAACAAAAGGAAACCCAGATTTTGTCTACTCCTGAGTTGTTGCAAGGGCCAATAAACTTGGAAACAATGTATCCTTTGCAGAAGTTAAAGCTAGGATCAAATTTTCAAGCTACTGCATAAGAAGAGATTCTAAAGTCTCACATGGAGGACAATGAGCTAATAGGAGATGCATCGGTAGTTTTTGAAAAGATTATGTCTGGTTTGAAGAGAGACACATCCTTGGCTCCTACTGTATAGTTGAAGAAGCTCATTGAATCTGTCAAATCTCATTTTGAGTCCCTTGAACAAGCAACAGAGAAGAAGGTAAGGGCAGAGATTGATAGCAAAAGGCTAGTGGACCTCAATAACAAAGTTTCTCAAGATAAAATTTTGTTAGAAAAGAGTATAGAATATGCTCATACTGCTATCAAACAAGCCAGTGAAATGTATCAATTTTGTCTTACATGGCCTACAAAGACTAAGGACATAAAGAAGAAAATAGATGGATGGGAAGCTCAAATAATGAAGATCTCAAGAAGCTATGATCTGGTGAAGGATGTGATTGGTAATCAAAGAGCAGAAGTTGAGATCATTCACTCTTTCATTCATAAGATGCAAACCTAGAAGGATGTCATCAACCATAGAATGAGTTAGCTTTGGGAGATAGTTAGCTTTAAATTTGCATCCATGGCCAGGTTAGTAGCAGCAACAGAGCAAACTAATCAAATCACTAAGGCCCCTGCTACCGTGAAAAAGGCAGAAGAGTTAGTGTCCTAGATCAATGGGCATATGTTAGTACTAAGTGATGCTAAGATTCAATGGGATGAAGATGTGATACAACTAAAGAAACTCTACAAAGATATTCTCCCAACAAGTTAGCAAGGTATTTGATTTTACTTGTATATATGCAGATAAGTACAAACAATTTTGAATTTTTGGCTCCTTTTACATATCTTTGTATCATATACCTTTGCCATTGATGTCAAAGGGGAGAATGAAGTATGTGAAAAACAATTGAAAAGAAAGAAGAGAAGAATGAAGTTAGGGGGAGTAGTGTGGAAAGAGTAAGGGGGAGTAGTGTAACAGTTTTTCACATCAAGTGTTGCCACCAATACCAAAAGGAGAGATTGTTGGCAACTTGGCAAACATCATTGATAGAGACACTACTGGCATGATGAAGTATGATTTTGCATGATGTTTGAAGGTGTTGTCATTGATGGCAACAAGAAAAGGAACAAGGTTGGAATAAAGATTTTGGTTCGGTGAAGAAGACTTAGTCATTTTGGCTAAGTGTTTGTAGTGTACAGAGACAGCAACAGAGAGATAGTGTTTGGATTGGCATTGGTCCATAATTGAAGACCAAGTACTACGGTTCTAGTATGATGTTCCTAACTCTCAAATGATCTTGTATGCAAGGTTTTAGCTTTTGATTAGTTATGGAAGTATATCTTCAAATGGCCTAAGTCTGGCAGAATAGAATAGAGTGCCAATTAAAGTAGAACACACATTTGTTTTGGTCTTCATTCCTCTGGTATTAGATATTTAGTTATGCAATTTTGGGGTGTTGTAAACACTTGTACTAAGTGTCTAAATCTAGAATTGTAGAGTCTAAGGTCCACCAAAAAGACAGTTATGAGCCACTAAGTATCGCTACATAGTTTGACAGTGACTGGCTGTGACAAAGTCTATGTTCCAGCAATCCGCATTTTACCACACGTTGATATTATGTTCTGTGGTTCTAGAGGTATAATATGTTATTCCTAAGGAGTCTTTGATATGGTTTTGAGCAATTCTTGTGGTCTGCAGTGAAAATTGTGATCTAACAATTAGATTGAGTTAGTAATAGTCTGTGTTTGAGGCCGACATGATAGTTTGATTTGTGTACAGTAAGTTCTATTGATTAGAACTTTATCCTAAGTGGTTCTATAGTTGGAACTGACATATGAGAAGGTGTTTCAAAAGTTATTTTGGTCCGCAAAGGATATTGGTGAGAGAATCAGGCCAACAAGCTACTCAAGGCATGAATACAAGTTTCATCTTCATAGGCTGACATAATATGAAGATTCTAAATGTTGCAGCTATATATGAGATCTAATTTAGTGTTTGGTGTATTGATGTGTGAATATGACGGTGTGTGTGTGTGTGTGACATGTGAAATATTGTGATTTTGTGAAGGTGATAAGTACAAAAGAAGAGAAATCCTATTTTTCATGTAAGAACAAAGTAGTGTAGCAGAGCCATGGAAGATGAAGAGTTTTGAGTCAGTTTTCTGCGCATCATTGGAACTATAATAATGCATTTGTAGATGCAATTCTAGTAGTTCATTTCGGTAGTGAGCCACCCTTCATTTCTATCTTTCTTTAGGCAATGAGCCTGTATTGGCAGTGAGCCTTTCTTTGCAGGGATGACTTCTTTGGCCAGTGAGCCTTGGGTAGTGAGCATGAAGGCAGTGAGCCTTCTTGTAATTTGGTATTGATATTAAATAATTATTGTGAGCTAACACTCACCATGGTTTTTCCCAATTTTGGGTTTTCCACATAAAAAATCTTGGTGTTCATGTGTGATGCTTTGTGGTTGTTTCTTCTGTGTTTAATTTGCTTTGTTGTTGTTTGTAGAAAATGGAATACTAGTTTAATAAGTAAAAGGTTTAATAGAATACTGATTCACATGCCCTCTTAGTATTTTGGGTGTTCAACACAAAGATTTAGGCCAGATCCGCCATCTATTAAGACTTGTTTGATGGCATGTTTGTGGATGCGCACTTTGATATGCAAGGATTCATTGTGAAATCAGTTGGAAGTGGGGAGATCTTGTTTGAAGAATGCTAGGTAATGCGGTGAGGAAAGGTGTCCCACCATAGCTTGGAATTGGTTCACATTCAGGTTATTAGGGACACATTTTTCCATCAAATCTTTGTTTAGGACTTCTTTGTGGAGGGGTAATGTGTGAAGCAATTCAAGAATGGATATTTGGGTGGGGGTTTTTCCAAGGTGTTCAAGGGGATCATATTTTTTGGTGGGTGGGAAGTTTGTGGGTTTGGAGGTGGTAGCTTGGTCTTCAGTTGGGGATCCTCGAATGGATATGCGGTTGCGAGGTGTAGTGACAATGCAATTGGGGGTTTTAGCTCGTATGGTGATAGTGGCCACATGATTAGGGCATTCTTCTATGCAACCTACAATGGAGTCAAAAGAATGAGGAGGGGGTAATACATGATATTATTGGTTGGATGTGATGGATTTTCCTTTGTTATGGTAAGGAAGTGGATCCTTGTAATCTCCTAAGTTCTCATTTGGTGATCTTTTGGGAGGTTCATCAATTGTAATGTCACCACAATCTACAAGATCTTGTACACAAATTTTCAACCTCATGCAATCAGATGTTTTATGCCCTTTCACATGGTGATATTCACAATAGGCATTTTCATTGAACCATGAGGGTTTGAATTAACTATAATTGCAAGGATGAATGGTGGGTAATGCCATTAAGTCAGATTTTATAAGGTTTCTTAAGAAATTTTAAATTGGTTCACCTAGAGGTGTGAAGTTTATTTTGGGTGCATTATTTTGTCTTCGTTGACTTTTAGGAATGCTGACATTATTGTTCCTTGTGGATTGATTCGATGGTGTGGGGGTTTGTATGTTTTGAAGATTTTTTACATCGACCACACCATCGTTAAGGGTATTTTTATTTTTACTCCAAAAATAGGGTTTGTCATAGGATTTGTTGTTGTTGTTGTTGGAGTTATTGGTGATGTTCTTGACTTTGTTGTTGTTTCTATTGTCGTTGTTTTATTCGTAAATTTTGATAGCCCCTTTTTCAATAAGGTCTCTTTCAATGGTCATGCCTTTATCAATAACTTCTTCAAATGTTGAGGCACATTGGATTTGGAGATGGAATCCCATCTCTTTGTTAAGTTTGGTGACAAACATGTTGACCAATTGTTTCTTAGGGATTGGTCATGGAAGCTTGCTTGCAAGACTTCTCCATGTTGCAAGAAGGCAAAAAAGGTTTCCCCATTCTTTTGTTTTGTGTCGTAAAGGTATATCATTGATATTTCATGTTTAAAATTGTAGGAGAAATGATTAAAAAAATTCTCCGCAAGTTCATGAAATGTTTCAATTCTCGAGGTAAGGTGTACAAACCATTCGGTGGCTTGTCCTCCTAAACTTTGAGGAAAAAGTCTCATGAGATATGTGTCATCATAGGAGACTTCTAAGCAAGTGATTCAAAATTCCCTAAGATGTTCTCTAGGGTCCCCTTTCCCTTTGTATTTGTCAAACTTTGGTGTTTCAAAATTCTTAGAAAAGGGTGGCATGTGGATAGAAAAATCAAAAGGATATGGGAAAATATCTTCAAATGAGTATTATTTTCTTTTGTGCCCATGTTGCATGTCATCAACCTTTTGTACCAATGTTTGAACAATGTGTGATAAATATGGGGTGGGTGGTTGTGATGTGTTAGCTTGTTGTTGTTGGATGAGGTGTTGGAGGAAGTTAGGCAACTTTTGTTGTGGTGGAGTTTGATTTTGTTGTTGTTGGTGGGTGATGAGTTGTTGGAGGATGTTTTGCAATATTTGTTGTTGTTGAGGGTTTTGATTTTGTTGAAATGTTTGGTTGGTGTTTTGTTTAGAAGATGATGTGGGTGGTTGCGAGAGAAGAACTTGTGTGTATATGAAGGTGGATGTTTGTGGGTTATTGCTAGGGTTGGTGAAGGTGTTGTTAAATGTAATATGTAGTGGTTGGGAGAAAATTTGGGTCATGAAAGTGATAGTGTTCGAATCAAATTGGGGGACACTTGTATAAGCATTTGTGTAAGTTTTGTTGTTGGGTATATTGTGGAGTGGATGTAGGTATGGTTGATGTAGATATGGATGTGGGAATTGACATTGATGTTGAGTTGTTAGGTACATTATTTGATAACAAAGGTTATGAGGTATTAGGGATATTATTTGATGAAGATGGTTGGGAAGTGTTGGTGGAAGGTTGGTTTGGCACCTTAGGACCATTTTGGATCAATAATTCTAAGTACTTATTGGGATATGACTTTAGGACTTGGTATAATAAATCCATGGAGTTAGAATCTTGCATAAAGTCTATGACTTCTTGAATGGTGTTACTATTGGATGGTTGTGGTGGATTTTCCCAAGGATTTATCATGGCATTGTTTTCATTAGATGTTTGTTGTTGTCTTCCAAAAGGAATTATGACATTGTTTTCATTGGTAGGAAGCATCCCATATGGTCTATGTGACTCCATTTCTTGGTTCTTTCTAGTTTGGGACCTTGTTTATTGCATACAAGAGATAAGTTTGGATTGGTTTTGTGATGATAAGTGAGTGAAGGATATGACCTTAGGAATTGCTTTTCAAAAGTTTAGACCAAAGTGGATAGATAAATGGATGGGTTGATGATAGGGTATGTGGATGATTTTTGGATAGATGATCAAGGGATACCTTGGATACTTTTGATGATGGCCTTGGATGGATGATCAAGGGATACTTTGGATAGTTTTGCTAATGTTAGAAAAGGATGATTAAATCAAAAGAGGGCTCAAATAAATCTAGATCTTTTTTATTTCAAAGGGATTTTCCTCTCCTTACTTAAGGTAGACTAAGACACTTAAGCAAAAAGGGAATGGGGATTATTTTACTTGGGGTAGACAATGTTGAAATAGGTTTTTCATTGATGTCAAAAAAATAGTTTGTTGATTAGGAGATGTCAAATTATGATGTCATTGGTCAGATGTTGATCAAGATTGTTGATTGATGAGATTGAGTGCAATAGTGTTGTTGTTTGAGATTATTGTTTGAGTTGATGTGTGATCATGTACAGTGTTGAGACTCATCTCTACTATTGATATGAAAGATAAAGGAAATGAGGCCATAGAGTTGTCATGACAAGGAGGTTAGGAGTTCTCATCAGGAGATTTGTTGTCAATAGGAGAGCTTTTGTTCAATGATTTGGTATATTAGTGCAGTGGTGAAGGAACATATTAGTGACCACTCAGTTGATTGGTCAATGAACAAGTGAAGACATAAGGTTGTTGCATTATTTGATTTCATGGTGATTGTCATAATTCATTTAATGTTATAATGTTCATGTCATGCTTCATGTGTAATGCTTCAGAACCTTTGGGAGCTTTGTTGATGTATGTTTGTCAAAGAGAGTTCATACTTGATTGGTTTGTTGCATGAGATCTCAAAATATATCAAGTGATGAAGGTACAGTGTTGATAAAGCTTGTTTCAAGATGTTTCATGATATGGATGCTTCATGTCACTATTCATGTCCATGTCAACATGATAAGGTTTCTGCAAACATTCATTGTCTTCCTCCATATATTAGGTTATTAGTGACCTTTTATGTTCATGTTCCTTTGGTTCCTTCTTAGGGTTTGTCATCCTTATTCACTATGCCCTAAGATTATCAAGGTCATCTTCATATGTTTTTATCTACATGTTATTCTCTGTGACAAAGTGTCTCTCGTCAGTGTTGTTTATGAACTTTAGGGTTTTGATTTCTATATCCTATGTTTAAAAGCTCTAAAACCCTAAGTTTCATACCCTAAGAAACCTAAAGCAAAGATCTTTTAACCTATGAAGACCATGATTACAAAAGTTTGTTTTTTGTTATGTTTAAGAGGTGACCTATGATAAAAGGTTGAAACCCACTTAAGTCACAACTTAAGGGTATTATCTTCAATATGTAACTGCCCCCCTCAACCTAGGAGACCAAATCCATCCGATAGCATCTTTCCATCAGACACCAAATAGAAATCAAGTGCTAACTTTCAAAGTCTCGAGGGTGCGAAGGTAAAGATCAATGGTCAAAGTTTAATCTCTTTCAAACCCTAACGACTATTCCATATGACAAACATTTGATGACCATTGTGATATTTGGTTTGTAAAATAGGATGTACAGTTATATTAACCATTTCCTCCTTCAATGTTGAGTAAGACAAAACCCTAATATAGTTGGTGTTTGATGATCTTCTGTGAGATGAGTGTATTTCTGATGTAAGTAAAGGATTTTTAAAAAGGATTAATGTTTTGTAGTGAATGATATGTAGTTGAAGATCATTAACATCATCAAAACAGTGAGTTTTGATCATGGTGAATCGAAGAATACATTACTATAGTTGACAGAGACAAAGGTTTTTGTTTGACAGTGAAGAGAATGTCATCCATTATGAAATGATATTGTACATCTATTTGTGAGAAACACCAAATTGACAGAGACAGAGGATAGCAGGATTTGTATGGCAGTACTTATGAATTGTGTATGATGTCAGATTTGTGCTTTGTGAAGATACCTTGATATGTGTATGCATGTGGAGTATGAGAGCATAAATGTTTTTGGTACAGAGAATCTTTAGGGCTAAAAATAGCTATATGAGTAAATTAGACTTGTTTGTTGGACATGCATAATGCATGCACTCCACTCTCTCCTAAACATAGAGGCATTCCATACACTAAATGATAGAGCATGGATTGGAGGTTTTCATACTCCAATATGGAAGATAATTGAAGGATGATAAAAGGGAGACTTTATAGTGTGGGTACTTCTGTATTTTCTAGAGAAGGGGAATCTTATGCAAGTATGACTCTTTGTAGATGAAGTATGATACCGTGGAAAAGGAATATGTAGATATAGTAATAGATGTTGTTGCAGGTTAATTATGCACAATGTATGAGATCTTATGAAGGTGAAATATGTAGAATATGAGGACATGATATAGATGAATAGAGAAAATATGAAAAGGAGATATGAAGATTAAATTGACTAAGAAGCAAATGCAGATAAAGAATCATATTGATTGAAAGTGTTTTGCAGAGTTAGATATGAAGAGCAGTGATTTGGATTGAGATAGAGTGACCCTCTGTATTATGTGTTGATTTCTTCTAAGATTGTTCTAAGTGCTCCTATTTCTAGTGAGGCACAGGATATGTTATTAGTGAGATATTACCAGTGAGGCATAATTTGTAACCAGTGAGGTTTTCCAATGAGGCATAGACTGTAACTAGTGAGGTTTGTCAATAAGGCTTAATGGAGATCATGTTCATAGTGGTTTTTACCCTTCTGAGGTTTTCCACTCAATCATTTGTGTTATGTGATGTTCATATATGTCTCTTGTGCTTTGTTAATTCTTTCATGTCCTGATGCAATTGTCTTGTGTTTCATGATCATGTTATATTGTTTTGGTACTATTTGTTAGATTCAGGACAGACAATTAAGAGGGGGGTGAATCAGTTGTCAAAGACTTTCTTCCAATTAAACACTTAAATCCACTTTGTGATTTAGCAGCATATTAATAAATCAATCATGGAAACATAATGCATTAAATCAAGAGCAGAAACACATCAATAGATAAGACACCAAGATTTTGACATGGAAAACCCAGTTAAGGGAAAAACCACAGGGTGATTAACCTAAGATTGTATTCTCTGTTAGAAGAATAGAAAGAACAAAATGGCACATGCCAATTAGGGCTCACTTCCCAAACACACTGCTCACAAGAGGTTCACTACCTACAAGAGACACACTGTCTACAAGATAATAAGTATCACATCCTTGAACTGGAGAATAGCATCTTCACCATGCTTGAATCAGTTCCATTTAAGCCCAAAAACTTCTACTCTGTCTTTCACTCTCTTCCTCACTACTCCACTCTCATGTCCACAAGACACCCTTTAAAATGACTTTACAACTTCTTATTTATACAAGTCATCAACTTAGGAATAATCATGTAAGTCGGTAAACATCTACAAGAACATCTGCAGGATGTGTAATTCATCCAATCAGCCAAACTTAGGAGGAACACCATCATTCAGAAGTTATTCTTCAATTGCAAGCTCAAGCTCCAATGCGGACCACCAAAACTAACTGGAAATGATCCAAAGACCACCACAAGCTTTTTGGAATCACCAAGAGCATCCACACTTCATCTGCTTACTGAAATCCTTATCTCCTTCATCTTGAACCTCAAGAACACAGACTATCATCACTGTCACAATGGAATAGATGCTTGTGGACCTCCAGACCACTAACTAATTGAGTTATCACTTCACATGGACTTCCTAAACACTCCACCAAATCTACAGAATAGGATATTGCATTTCTGGATCTCAGCGGCCCTATCTATGTCACTCTGTCACCTCTGAACACCTGTCAGAACTGGTTTTACTTGAGTGGCCACAACTTCTTCAGATCTTCATGCGGACCTCTAAAATATTTACTAGATCACCTTAAGACACATATCTACAAACCCTTTGAACCGTATCCTCTGATAGGCATCTTATCTTGGATCTATACCTTACTGTATTCACTGTTCTTCTCTGTTCCTGAAATGACTAATTTTCTCAATATCCTCATCACATAGCTCATCCAATCCTTATTGTCAATGCAATAGGAGTATGTTGACATCAATGAGAACACCGGTTAGGCCCATACTTGCAACAATCTCCCCCTTTGTCATTGATGGCAACATATGATGTGAAAAACTATTTTAGCCATTAGGACAAGAACTTATCCTTACTGTCACAACTTCCCTTATCAACAACAACCATTCACATGTCTTCTCTTCCTTTCCTACTCCCCCTTTGATCAGCAACCACTTGTTTTTCACATGTCTTCTCTCCCCTTTTGATATCAATGGCAAAGGGCACATACTTGCAATTCCACCACTTCAGAATCATACCAGCTACTCCCCCTGAGTAGCAGCTTCCCATCATCAATCCAGACCACAAGATATGACTGTGATATCCACTGGACTGATGCACATCAATGCACCTTAGTTCATCATTGGAGGGGTAATAACCCCTAACTTCTCCCTGAGATACTCAAAAGAGTCCTTAGGTAGAGGTTTGGTAAAGATATCTACAATCTGATCCTTAGAAGGCACAAACTCCAATCTGACTTCATTCTTGTTCACTTGCTCTCTCAAAAAGTGAAACTTGATGGATATATGTTTAGTCTTTGAATGCAACACTGGATTCTTAGATATATTTATTGCACTTGAATTATCACAGAAGATTGTGATAGGCTCCTCATACTCCACTCTTATGTCTCTTAGCATTTGCTTCATCCACAAAACTTGAGTGCAACTACCTACTGCTGAAATATATTCTTCTTCTGCAGTGGATAGAGATATTGCCTCTTATTTCTTGCTCAGCCAAGAAACTAATCTCTTCCCCAAAAGAATGCTCCACCACTGGTACTCTTCTGGTCATCCACATCTCCTACCCAATCCGCATTTGTATAAGCATGAAGAGAAAAATTATGATCTCTAGGATACCACAAACCATACTCAACTATCCATTTTAGATACCTAAAAATCCTCTTGATTGCCATGACATGAGATTCTCTAGGATCAGCTTGGAATCTAGCAAAAAGACCAACAGTATTCATAATATCAGGTTTGGTTTGAGTGAGATACAACAATCCTCCAATCATTGACCTATACTTTTTTTATCAGTCTTAGGAAAGTCATCATCTTTTCTCAATTTACATCTAGTTGCCATGGGAGTACACATTGGTTTTGACTCTTCCATCCCAAATTTCTTCAACAATTCTTTCACATATTTGGTCTAAGAAATGAAGATTCCTTTCTTAGTTTGAATGATTTGCAGACCCAAGAAGAAATTCATTTCCCCAAGCATGGACATCTCAAATTCACTTTTTATTTGATTTGCAAAGGTTTTGCACATACTATCTCTTCCTCCAAAAATGATATCATCAACAAATACTTCAACGATCAATATATTTTCATGATCAATTTTGAAGTATAAATTATTGTCAATAGTACCTTTGTTAAAACCAATCTTCAAAAGATGCTTATCCAATCTTTCATACCAGGCTCTTAGGGCTTGCTTGAGTCCATACAGTGCTTTCTTCAACTTACAGACCATATCACCATGATCAAACAATTGAAATCCATCTGGTTGTTCAATGTATACTTCTTCTTCCAAGTCACCATTCAGAATGGCAAATTTGACATCCATCTGATATACTTTGAAATCCTTGAAGGCAGCAAAAGGAAGAAATAATCTGATTGCTTCAATTCTTACCACCAGAGCAAAAGTTTCTTCAAAATTAACTCCTTCTATTTGAGAGTAACCCTTGTAGATCAATCTGGCTTTATTTCTGATTACTTCACCAACTTCATTCAGTTTGTTCCAAAAGACCCATTTGGTTCCAATCACATTCTTGTTTCTAGGTCTAGGAACAAGATCCCAAGTGTGATTTTTCTTGATTTGCATCAACTCTTCCTCCATTTCTTTAGTCCAGTTTTCATTATTGCAAGCTTCACTCACTATCTTACGTTCAATCTTTGAAATCAGACAATAATCATCTAAATCTTGAGCAATCCTCCTTCTTGTTTGTACACCTTTACTTTTATCACCTATGATCTAATCTTCAGAGTGGTTCAGTCTTACATACCTGGGAACTTTGGGAGTTTCTTGCACTTCTAATTCTTGATCACGCTCATTATAACTCATCTCTTCTTCCTGATTTATCGGATCAATTTGATTCTGAATTTCAGAAGGGGCTTGAGCTCCTTGAATAAGAACATCATTCTGACAATCTTCATCATATTCATAAAACATTAAAGGTTTTTCAATTCCTTCATCAACCTTCACATTTGTACTTTCTATAATTTTTCTTAGTCTCTTGTTATAACACCGGTATGCTTTGCTTTGAGTAGAGTAACCCAAGAATATTCCTTCATCACTTCTAGCATCAAACTTGCCTAGATCTTCATCTCTTTTAATGTAACATTTACTGCCAAAGACTCTAAAATACCTTATAGTAGGAGTAATGCCAAACCAAAGTTCATAAGGAGTCTTACCAGTATTACTTCTGATTTGAACTTGATTGAGAGTATAGACTGCAGTGCTGACAGCTTCTCTCCAATAGATCTGAGGAACATTTGCTTCCATCATCATGGTCCTAGATGCTTCCTGGATGGTCCGGTTCTTTCTCTCCACTACTCCATTTTGTTGTGGAGTCATAGGAGCAGACAACTGTCTCTTTATTCCTTTTTTCTCACAGAATTCTATGAACTCACCGGATGTGAATTCTCCACCTCTATCAGACCTCAGACATTTTAATTTTAATCCAGTTTCATTCTCTACCATGGCCTTGAATATTTTGAATTTCTCAAGAGATTCTAATTTCTCTTTCAGGAAAGTAACCCACATCATCTGGGAATGATCATCAATTAATAACATGAAGTATCTATCACCTTGCATACTCCTTATTCTTGCTGGACCACATAGATCAGTATGAACTAAGTCTAATAATCTAGTAGAAGATTGTTCCTTGCTTTTGAATGAGACTCTGCTTTATTTCCCCAACTGACATTCTTTGCGTGCAAACTATTTGTAGGTTTCACTAGTTTTGGAAGATCTCTTACAGCCTGAGTGTTGCTTATCTTGATGATATTATCAAAATTCACATGACACATCCTCCTATGCCATAGCCAACTCTGATCAATTTGTACAAATAGACAACTTTTACCAGTACCAACTAAATGGAAGATATTACCTTTTGTCTGAGTACTGGATGTAATCTCTGTTCCAGAACTTTCAAAGATCTAGCATTTTCCATTCTTGAATAAGAGATCATAGCCTTTGTCCACCAACTATCCAACACTGAGAAGATTGTGCTTCAATCCTTCAACATACAGTACATTACCGGTTTTGTTCTTTCCATTAAAAGAAATAGTTCCTCTACCTCTGATTCTACTAGCAGAATTATCACCAAACTTTACCACTCCTCCTTCATACCTTTCCAAATTGAAGAACTTATTTTTGTCACCTGTCATATGGTGAGAGCATCCACTGTCAATGACCCAATCATCCTTTTCTTCAACTTGGGCAGCCAGAGCTCTTTCTACAACTTTATGATTGACAGATTCAGAGGGCATTGGATCTTCTTCCTTGATGGCAATAAGCACCTAATCACTTCCAGATTTGTTTCCTATCTCTGATTCATCATCTGTTACTCCTTCATTATCATCCTCTTCATGAACATAGTAACAATTCTTTTAGAACCTTGATTTGTTAGGATTTGGCCTTGAAAATCTTTTTGGACACTTTGAGTCAAAATGACCAATCTTATTGCAGTTAAAACACTTAAAAGGCAATTTCCCTTCATACTTACCAGATCCTCTTAGTAGTCTTTTTGCAATAAGGGCTTCAAGCTAAGCAGTTTCAGCTTCTTCTTCTTCCAGGTATTTTCTTGCTTTTTCATACCATGATAGTTTCCTTGAAGAGTTCTCTCCCAGATCAAACCTTTGTTTTCCTTTCACTGAAGCACTAGCTTTGAATGCAGATTCAGTCTTGGGGGGGACATCTCCAAACTCGGTCATTTCAAATGCAACCAATTTACCAACCAATTGATCTCTTGTGACACTTGAATGGGCTCTGAATTCTTCAATGGCAGCAACCTTGATTTTATAAGAAGCAGGAAGGGATCTGAGAACTTTGCCAACAATCTCATCTTCATCCAAGACTCCACCAGCACATCTAATACCACAAACAAACTCATTTACTCTTGGCATAAAGGTAGTGATATTTTCATCTTCTCTCATATTCAGATTTTCAAATTTCCCTTTCAAACTCTGTAGCCTTACACATTTAGCATACTTGTCTCCTTCATGTAGAAGTTCCAGTTTTTCCCAAATCTCAAAAGCAGTTTGTAGATCAACAACATTTGTAAGCTCTGAATTAGACAAGGCACTTAGAAGGGCTTCTTTAGTTCGTAGATTGTTTTCAGCATCTGTGATTTCACTTGCAGATTTCGGGCCATTCTAAGGAGGCGTATACTTTGTTGTAGCCATGGTCCAGTACTGCATTCCCATACATTGTAAGTGACATTGCATGCAACTTTTCCAAAGATTAAAATTAGTTCCATCAAACTTCAGACTATCCTTCTTGTAGGATGACATCCTGGATCTCCTCAAGCGGTTAAGCTCCTTTTAGAGGAACTTGGCTCTGATACCAATTGTTAGATTTAGGACAGACAACCGAGAGGGGGGGTGAATCAGATGTCAAAGACTTTCTTCCAATTAAACACTTAAATCCACTTTATGATTTAGTAGCATATTAATAAATCAATCATGGAAACATAATGCATTAAATCAAGAGCAGAAACACATCAACACATAAGACACCAAGATTTTGATGTGGAAAACCCAGTTAAGGGAAAAACCATGGGGTGATTAACACAAGATTGTATTCTCTGTTAGAAGAATAGAAAGAACAAAATGGCACATGCCAATTAGGGCTCACTGCCTGAGCACACTGCTCATAAGAGGCTCACTACCTACAAGAGACACACTGTCTACAAGATAATAAGTATCGCATACTTGAACTGGAGAATAGCATCTTCACCATGCTTGAATCAGTTCCATTTAAGCCCAAAAACTTCTGCTCTGTCTTTCGCTCTCTTCCTCGCTACTCCACTCATATCTCCACAAGCCACCCTTTGAAATGACTTTACAACTTATTTATACAAGTCGTAGACTTAGGAATAATCATCTAAGTCAAAAAACATCTACAAGAACATCCGCAGGATGTGTAATTCATCCAGTCGGCCAAACTTAGGAGGAACACCGTCATTCGGAAGTTATTCTTCAATTGTGAACTCAAGCTCCAATGTGGACCACCAACACTAACTAGAAATGATCCAAAGACCACCACAAGCTTTCCTGAATCACCAAGAGCATCCACACTTCATCTGCTTACTGAAATCCTTATCTCCTTCATCTAGAACCTCAAGAACACAGACTTTCATCACTGTCACAATGGAAAAGATGCTAACGGACCTCTAGACCACTAACCAATTGAGTTATCACTTCACATAGACTTCCTAAACACTCCACCAAATCCGCAGAATAGAATATTGCATTTCTAGATCGCACCAGACCTATCTGTGTCACTCTGTCACCTCTGAACAGCTGCTAGAACTAGTTTTACTTGAGCAGCCACAACTTCTTCAGATCTTCATGCGGACCTCTAAAATATTTATTGGATCACCTTAAGACACATATCTACAAATCCTTTGAACCGCATCCTCTGATAGGCATCTTATCTTGGATCTTTACCTTACTGTCTTCACTGTTCTTCTCTGTTCCTGAAATGACTAATTTTCTCAATATCCTTAGCACATAGCTCATCCAATCCTTATCATCAATGCAATAGGAGTATGCTGACATCAATGACAACACCAGTTAGGCCCATACTTGCAACACTATTGTGAGAAGATCTTGTTTGAAGAGTTACTTTTATTAGATCATTGATTCACCCCCTCCTCTCAGTGATCATTAGTAATCCAACAATTGGTATTAGAGAAGCAGGTTCCTTGCAGGAGTCTAACAGACTTGGGTAGATCTTGGAGGTGGAATACTATGGGTAAGTGTAAAATAAATAAGGGAAGGAGAGATGCCAATCAAAAATTGTTCAACAAGTTCAAATCAAATCAAGTGATGAGTTGTTGCAAGAAACACCCCTGCTAGTTGACACAAAATATGATTTATCTGAAAGAGAAGATGATTTTGTTGTTGAGATTATTGACAAAGAAGGAGACCACATTATGAGTGAAGATGAACAAGAGTATGATGAAGATGAATGTGAAATTGATGTTGAAGGAGAACTCATGTGTGCCCTAGATGAGATCAAGAAATTTAGAAAGGAGAACCAGAGATTGGAGTTGCAGCTTGAACAACAAGAAAAGGACTCCAAGGACAAAGTACTTTCAGATCTTGAAGAAGCAAGAAATCTAATTGTGGATTTAAGAGTACAAGATGAAGAATCAAACAAAATAATCATTAGTATAAAAATAGAGATTGATGAGGCCAAAAGGATAGTAGATGTTACAAAGTCTAAATCTGAAGTCAAATAAATTGAATGCCTAAAACTAGAGGCTGAGATAGTCACCTTGAGAAAAGATATTGAAAATCTTAAGATTCAATCAGAGAAAGATCAAAACTTTGAGGACAACAACAACAAGTTGTATGAGATGTTGGGCAAGAAAAAACATCATAAGGACACTACTGGATTAGGCTATGAAAAGGGGTAGACTTCTAAAGTCAGAGAAACTCCTAGAAAGAAGATAGATCTGGACTATCATTCTGCCACTCCAGAGACTGAAGACAAGAAGAAGGCAGAAGATAAGAGTACTGATAATGGGTTTTTCAAGAACATCAATAGTGGAGGAAGAAGAAGAGCCATCAGTTCCTTAGGATCTCCAACTACCAGGCAAAATCAATCAACAAGGTACAGTTATTCCTTTCCTAGTTATTTTCATACATGTAATGGTTATGGTCATAAGGCTGCTACTTGTAGAGTTGTTCATAGGAGAAGGCATGATTTTCTGAAAAGAGATTCTTCTGCTTCAATAAGGAATGTTGATCTAGTGTGTTACAATTGCATGGAAGGTATGATCATGCATGGAATAACAACAAAAGTGCTCATAGGTTGTCAAAAAGGAACTATCATTCATTTGATTTATATTGCAATATTATATGTTATAAGTGCAACACTCTTGGACACAAAGCACATTGTTGTAGAAAAGGATCACCTGGTTTGAAAGGTTGGAAAAGAAAAGATCCTGAGAAAGTTTGGTGGAGGAAACATGAACAAAAGAGAGAACCTATGAAAGTGTGGAGAAGGAAACAAAATCAAGAAAAGGATATAGCTACACTTGTGCATATTGTACAAGATACTTCACAAGTTGCATAAGAAGTAGCATGAGGTAGGGGAAGTTGTTCAATGTCCTATATCTTACCCCCAAGATGAAAATCAAAATGTTGTAGCAGTCATGGAGCATGCTTTTATGAAGAGATGTCATCATAGTGAGAAAACTGCATGAGCTATCAAGAAACCTTGCCAAAGTCTAACACATCTGTCAAAGATAATGTAATAGATAGACTATCAGAAACTTGTAAAGCAATTGTGGTCTCAAGGAGTCATGTTGTGAAGTAGGAGTTATGTCTTTGATAAGTTGACAGCATTTGCATTTGGTGTTCTTCATTGTTTCATTGCTAGCAATGTTATTTTGATGATTCCTGTACTATATTGGATGTCTCTAGCCCCTAAATTTGCAAAGGTCTGGTTGATACTTGATGCATTTAAAGTATTGAAGGTATTAGTTCATTCGGTATTTCTATTGTTGATGAGTTGCTACTTCAAGGATTTCAAGGTGTTGATGTAAAAGGTGTTGTTGCATACTTTGACTTATGACAATATCATCTTTCATATATTACTGAGATGTTTATTGTTTCATCATTCAACCTCAAGAAGAGATTGTTAGAATGATATGGAATGGACTGAGGTAGGAGTGGAGAGATAGTCCAAATCATGATTGTTTTAATGAAATACCTAGAGGCAGGGACAATGTCAAAGTTACAAAGATTTTTCTAGGTTGTGATCAAGCCTGTCATTGGAGTGATTGATGAAGTTTGTTATAAGGTATGTCCTCTTGAAGTAAGTTAGTAAAACTTGTTTGTATATGATTACATTAGTGTATACAGTGTTGCAATACCTCAGTATTTGAATGCAAAGTGTGTTCAAAGTGTAATGGTCATTTAGAATGTGACTATAAAAAGCATGTTAGTGGGTACTAGTTTTAATATATGAAGTATATCAGAGCAGTCCTAAAGTGTATGATCCTTGGATATGCAATGAGTGCAAGAGACACACTAAATAGGTTTGTTGAAAAGGTTTCAACACTAAATCAAGAAAATGCAGTGGGCAAGTGTAAAGCTAGACTCACAACCTCTGTCAGCATTTTTGGAACTTTGGAACAGGGTATGGCATCCATCAAAGGATTGTTGTAAAATGTTGTAGTTGCTAGTACTCTAATAGACATGTTTACAAAATGTGGCAGATTAGACAAGCCACATAAACTTTGTGACAAAATGCCTTAAAAGATTGTGGTCTAGTAGAATGATATGTGTTCAGGTTTGGGTTTGATGACAAGGTCTTAGAAATAAATCTGATGGATGCAATTCAAAATTTCATAACCCTCACTAGCATGTTCACTATAGGAACCTTTGAACTGGATATGAACTTACATCAAAGCATAATTGAAAGTGGATTTTCTGTAAGATGTAGTAGTATGGGTAATGACATGTTTCAATTAGACAGTGCAAGGCACAAGGACAGTTTAATTAATGAAGATAATGCTACATGCATTATGTAGTAGGTACATGCAAGACAATATGGTTATAGGATTGTATGATCAGATCATTAAGACAGTAGGAGGTTGTAAGGTTGTATGTTATTGAGATATTTTGTATAGATGTTTGTAGTAAGTCAGAAGATTTGGCTCTGATCAGGCATCAAATGGTGGTGACAGTAGTATCATAACAATTTCATTATGGTACATTGGTAATCACTTGCATTGTGGGACAATTATTTGGTTTTGGAATGATTTGATCAGGGGTATCTTGCATGCATTCAGTCTAGGAGAGCCAGAGTAGGAGCAACATTACATTGTATTCAATCCATCTTTCTCTCCACAGTTGATCACATTTGTGTGTGACAGTATTTCATATATCTAATTTCAATGATATTGATTACAGTACTGGTAAGTTTCTCTTCAAACTATGATGGCAGTGGACACGTGAAAGTTTTTTAGTTTTAAGCTATGAAATTAGGTTTGTATTGCAAAATTGAAAAGTTGCAATCTTGAAATGTTACAAAAGTTTCAAAAGGTGTAATGTTTCAATTGATCCATGGGGTACAGGTCAGCATGAAGGTCAGCTTGTCATAAATATGACATGGTCAATTATTAGTATTTGGACCAATGTGTATCAGTAGGATCCTCATAAGCAATAGAGCATACTAGATAGGGGGAGTTTTGTTGGCTATAAGATTCCTTTATCACTTGATGTCAAAGGGGGAGAGAGAGAAATTTGGAGAGTTTTTTCCTTCAATGAAAAAGGGGGAGTTTGTTGAAATAGGTTTGCCATTGATGTCAAAAGAATAATTTGTTGATCAAGAGATGTCAAACTATGATGTCATTGGTCAGATGTTTATCAAGATTGTTGATTGATGAGATTGAGTGCAATAGTGTTGTTGTTTGAGTTGATGTGTGATCATGTACAGTGTTGAGATTCATCTCTGTTGTTGATATGAAAGCCAAAGGAAATGAGGCCACATAGTTGTCATGACAAGGAGGTCAGAAAATGTCATCAGGAGAAACATTATCATCAGGAGATTTGTTTTCATCAAGAGAGCTTTTGTTCAGTGATTTGGTATATTAGTGCAGTGGTGAAGGCACATATCAGTGATCACTCAGTTGATTGGTCAATGAACAAGTGAATACATGAGGTTGTTGTGTTGTTTGACTTCATGATGATTGTCATACATCATTTCATGTTATAATGTTCATGTCATGCTTCATGTGTAATGCTTCAAGAGCTTCAGAAGCTTTGTTGATGTATGTTTATCAAAGAGAGTTCATTCTTGATTCGTTTGTTGCATGAGATCTCAAAAGATATTAGGTGATGAAGGTATAGCATTGATAAATCTTGTTTCAGGATGTTTCATGATATGGGTGCTTCATGCCATGATTCATGTCCATGTTAGCATGACAAGGTTTGTGTAAACCTTCATTATCTTCCTCCATATATCAGGTGTTCTGTGACCTTTTATGTTCATTTTCCTTTGGTTGCTTCTTAGGGTTTGTCATCACTGTTCACTATGCCTTGAAATTATCAAGGTCCTCTTCATATGTTTTTATCTGCATGTTATTCTTTGTCACAAAGTGTCTCTAGTTAGCGTTGTTTGCAAACTTTAGGGTTTTGATTTATATATCCTATGTCTAAAAACTCTAAAACCCTAAGTTTCATACCCTATGAAACCTAAAGAAAAGATCTTTTAACCTATGAAGACTGTCATTACAAAAGTTTACTTTTTATTATGTTTAAGAGGTGACCTGTGATCAAAGGTTGAAACCCACTTAAGTCACAACTTAAGGGTATTATCTTCATTATGTAACTGCCCCCCCTCAACCTAGGAGACCGGCTCCATCCGGTAACATCTTTCCATCGAGTGCCAAATAGAAATCAAGGGATAAATTTCAAAGTCTTGAGGGCACAAATGTAAAGATCAAAGGTTGAAGTTTAATCTCTTTCAAACCCTAATGACTATTCCATATGACAAACATTTGATGGCCATTGGGCCATTTGGTTTGTAAAATAGGATTCACAGTTATATTAACTGTTTCCTCCTTCAGTGTTGAGGAAGACAAAACCCTAATATAGTTGGTGTTAAATGATCTTATGTGAGATGAGTGTATTTATGATGTAAGTAAAGGATTTTTAAAAATGATTACTATTTTGTAGTGAATGATATGCAAATGAAGATCATTAACATTATCAAAACAATGAGTTTTGATCATGGTGAACAAAAGAATATAGTACTATAATTGACAAAGGAAGAGGTTTTTTTTTGATAGAGAAGAAAATGTCATCCATTATGAAATGATATTGTACATCTATTTGTGAGAAACAACAAACTAACAGAGATAGAGAGGATAACAGGGTTTGTATGGGAGTACTTGTGACTTGTGTGTATGATGTCAGAGTTGTGTTTTGTGGAGATACCTTGATATGTGTGTGCATGTGGAGTATGAGAGCATAAAGGTTTTTGGTGTAGAGAATCTTTGGGGCTAAAAATAAAAATATGACCAAATTAGACTTGTTTGTTAGACATGCATAATGCATGCACTCGACTCTCTCCTAAACATAGAGGCATTCCATAAACCGAATGACAGAGCATGGATTGGAGGTTTTAATACTCCAATATGAAAGATAATTTAAGGATGATAAAAGGCAGATTTTATGGTGTGGATACTTTTGTATTTTCTAGAGAAGGGGAATCTTATGCAAGCATGACTCTTTGCAGATGAAGTATGATATTGTGGAAAAGGAATATGTAGATAGAGTAAGAGATGTTGTTGCAAGTTAATTATGCACAGTGTATGAGATCTTATGCTGGTAAAATATGAAGAATATGAGGAAATGATGCAGATGAATAGAGAAAGTATGAAAAGGAGATATGAAGATTGAATTGACTGGGAAGCAAATGCAGATAAAGAATCATATTGATTGAAAGTGTTTTGCAGAGTTAATGTGAAGAGTAGTGATTTGGATTGAAATAGAGTAACCTTCTATATTATGTGTTGATTTCTTCTGAGATTGTTGTAAGTGCTCATATTGCCAGTGAGGAATAGGATATGTTATTAGTGAGATATTGCCAGTTAGGCATAATTTGTAACCAGTGAGGTTTTCTAGTGAGGCATAGACTATAACTAGTGAGGTTTTCTAGTGAGGCTTAATGGAGATCATGTTCATAGGGTTTTTACCCTTCTAGGGTTTTCCACTCAATCATCTGTGTTAGGTGATGTTCATATATGTCTCTTGTGCTTTGTTAATGATTTCATGTCCTAATGCAATTATCTTGTGTTGCATGATCATGTTATATTGTTTTGGTACTATTGTGAGAAGATCTTGTTTGAAGAATTAGTTTTATCAGATCACTGATTCACCCCCCCTCTTAGTGATCCTTAGTATTCCAACAGACAAGACCTCCAAGAAAAATAAGATCTTTATTCACTAACTTAGGAGTAGTCTAAGCTCCTAAGCTAATTTATCCTAAGGTTGATAGGGCTAATTTATAAAAGAACTTAAGGTAAACAAATTCTCAAGCTTTTTATAAATTAGAGGATGGGGATGAGATGTATATTTAATTATTTAGAAATTTGATTTGAATGATGAATGGGATGTTGATTTGATGAGCTTTCTAGGATTTGGTTTGGATATGTTTAGTAGAGAAGAGAGGATGAGATGATGAAATGCATATGAGTACATTGGATGAAACCCTCATTTCACTACAACATTCAAGGACAAAACTGATCTAAGTCACTACAAGAGGATAGAGGACTCGGTTACTGATTTTGTACTCTATTTTACAGAGGAAATATGTGATTCAACCAAGCCTTTTATCAAACCCTAGGCCAATTAATGCACTTAACCATAGAATTGAGATAATCAGCATATAACAAACAAATAACAATAAAAATTCAGGATCTGAAAGTACCAGGATGATCAGTGAGATGTCCAAACCTATTCCATGGAAGCTAAAAAGTTGAAAGACTTTGGTGCTAGCACCCATGTCTGGAAAGTCCTGATATCCAAAAGATCAAAACTGGAAAAATGTTGTAAATGATGCTCTGAAGCTGAATCTAGTGTCTGATTTAGGTGATGGACACTAGTGCTAGTGGCCAAGTCTACTACAAATGAATTTCTAAACTCTATCTTTGGATCTTGAATCTTTATCCCTTGAGAAGCCTCCCTATACCTTCACTTCTGCAATTCTCTCACCTGTAACTTGCACACAAGAAGAAAAGGGGTTTTGGGGTTGTGGTGTTTAGGGATTTGCATCAGTCAAATCCTAAGTTAGCATTCAATCTTTCCCAACACCGTTGTTAGAGAGAGATCGTGTCCTTGCAGAGCATAGGCCAAATAAATCCAAATGATGATGAAATGATTCAAACATAATGATAATGTCACCTTGGTAGTGAAGCCCTTAAGAGGATGAAGATTCTTCAACTCATAAGGATGTTGATGATGATTCTAAATTTGCAACAAACACAATACTAATACAAATCTGCAATAATAACACAATCAATGCCTTGAATGCTCTTTGCTCAATATCATAACCTTCCTATCATCAACTTGTTACAAAATGAATTCAAAAACTTGTTTATATATGCTATCCCATTAAAAATTCATAAATTAATTGAAAGAGCTGACAAGGAAGGACCCATTTAAAATTCCTATGCTGACATCCCTTAAATTTTACCCTAACCAATCAAGGTGGACTTGGGCACAAGCACCCAAGTCTGAAGGTACCTTTTTGGTTAGGACCTAAGATTTAAATGGGCCCCTAGTTCCCATTTCATGTGGGTTTCAGAGGATTTCTCATTGAGATGAATATTTTTCTTGTAGAGGGTAAACACGGGGACCTAGGAGCTAAACTCGGGGGTTAAAAGGCATGTGTCCACTTTTTACTCCATAACAGGATAATCTTGATTGATGTTTGAATGCTATTTAATTGGATTTGGACTAAATCTTGGATGATGTTAGGATTTTTGATTTGGATGGAATTTCAATGAAGGTTTGGATGATTGTTGATTTTGATTGGAATGGATGGAATGAGTGTAAAGGTCCAAAAGTGAAAATCAAGATGTATCTAAAGTCAAATGGTAGGATATGGGATAATGGAATTTTGACAAAGGATGTGTTGGTGTTTCTAGCTGATTGTCTTAGTTCCCCTAACAAGTTGCCATCTTCTATCCACAGGGACCTCAAGTAAGTGGTCATCGAACATGAGACAAACTCTATGTCTCCTCTACACTTCAGGCTCTACAAGACCTAGGGGGTATTCCCTTACTTAATACTCATATGGGAAATCCTAACTATAACTAGGTATTGATATTTTAGTAGATAAATCCTCTCTATTGCAGACCAAAACTTTGAGATAAATGCAAAGGGGCTGGCTTTGGATCTTACTTCAGTTGTGAATCAGAGGATTTGGAACCTAAATCTTACTCCTATAATCCTACAGTTTAGGGTTTTGAGTTGTTTTGATTTTATGTATTTGGCTACCAGATTAGGGTTTGATTCATAAACTTAATTCAAGCCTTTGATTAGGGCATATCCAAGGGTATGGAGTCCACCTTAAAATATGTAAATAAATTTCCATAAACCAAGCAAATATATAGATTTCAGAGTATTTTTTAGTTCTTTCCTTGCAGAGAACTCCCAAGATTAAGTATTCCTATTAACTCTACTTATAAATATCCATGTTATAGCACATATTTCCCCACATTTAACTTGGAGAATTTTAATATGTTCCTTAAATAGAAGCAAGAAATCAAACATACAATGCAATAGATATGCACCCCAGAACTCAAAAAACCCTTAGTTACTTTGTTCCAAAGAAAGATGTAAATAACAAATGGAGACAGTTAACATACATAGATGCACACTGTATTACTCATATAACTTAATCTAAAACTGATAAATAGCTTATGGAAACACATACATACATTAAAATGAAACTCACAACACCATGGAGAGAGCAACCAGTCAAAATTTTGTATTACTTCCACTCCTCAAAATCCCAATCCTCCAACAACCTTAAAAATTGAGGCAGCTATTTCTTTACAGACATAGAACCTGGCGCCCAACATTCAATACATTTGGTTAGTTAGGTGAGTTTACAATACAAAGCATCACTTAGGAAAGTTGGAGCATTAATTACATAGAGCATAGAGAAAAGATAGAAAATAATTTATCATGAGGAGTACAATTGATTAGAGGAGACTGACCACATAAATGCATAGGAGAAGGTAGCTACTCATTCACTTTAGGCACATTCACCCATACTTCTCTGTCCATTCAGTATATGACTTCTCTAATGGCCATTGGAATGAGATCAACTTTGATATTTTATCATTGTGTCATGTGTACCATGCATCCATTAGGATCTTTGCTTCCTTGCATAATAGTTCAAAATTTGTTGCCAACACATGTAGCTTGTGTAACAACCCCTGTGTTCTTATTTTTGTTGTTGCTTTTCCTTGATGAATTCTGATACTATTATGATGTTGACATGATTAGTATTATGTTGGATTACATGCTTATATGTTTATATACTGTTATCATTGCTTTTGTATGATCATGGACAGGAAAGGGATGATGTCGTAACACTCATATCTGAGAGGCTTACGATGTCATGACCCTCTTCCTAATGCTTATTGTTGTTTTGTCTATGACATATTTTATATACACATGCTTTGATGTGTGATTGGAGTGATGCAGGCACTGGGTATTGACTCTGCCTGGTCTCATAGGCCTGAGCATACTCTTATTCCCTGATGGTAGTTATTGGAGATAGTCACACTAGCCTAAAACACCTTATCTTTTCCATCATCTCTATTTGGGGATGACTCTCCGATGTTGTATCTTGCCTCAGACACTATCTGATTGTTTTATCCTCTTGTGAGTCAAATTCGTATGACTTTTGGTGTCAAGTTTGTCTCGGTGGCATTGTGTTAGCAACTTGACACTGTGTAGTGCCTTCGTGTGTGTGTGTTCATCCAATCATTTTCTTATTGTGGTGTTAGTGCTTTGGTCATGGTGATTAATCTTCTAAGTCTTTGGTTGTCTCTTTTAAGTTAATAGAAAAACCAAAAAATAATTCATCGGTGGTCATTGTTGACTTTAGAAAAATTATATACATTTCCTTTATGTTTTTTTTTTCAGATGATGGATTCCCATTCTCACTCTTATAGGAGAAGGTTCTAGAAATTGGGGGAAAACAAGGAGAAGCTAGGGTTTTGGATCAGGGGAGGAGAAATAGTAGTTGACTATACTTCATTCTCTGTAATTGTTTTATAGTTTCCAGGTAAGTTGGTATTTTCTCTTAACCCAGGTTCCCAGGGAAGATTACATCTGTTGATATACTATAATTTGTTCTTACTCTATGGCATATTTCATGGATGCCCTTACTCTATTTCAAGCCAATGGAAATTGTTTAAAACTTTCTAAAGCCTTTTTAACAATTCCATTTTGTGTGTAACCTATAATTATTGCAGTCCATGGTTCCGTATTTCTTCTAGGCATTTTGTGAAACTGCTCACTTGCCTTATCTATGCTTTATCATACACATACATGGTTACCAAGGCAATTGCATATACAAATGTTTAAAAGTTTCTTAAGCCTCTTAAACAAATCTATTTTTAGCAGAGCCCGTGATCATTGCAGTCCATGTGACCATACTTCTTTGAGAGATTTTGTCACACAGTGTGTGTGCCTTGTCTTGGCTTCGATTTGCATACATGTCTATCAGCGCTCTTGTAGCTATAATATTTGACAAATTTTTTCCCTTCCATTATACTTTTCTAGATGTCCATACCCTATACAAAGGTTTCCAGTGGGAATAGGTAGGGAGGATATGGTCATAGGTTCTAGGATTCAGCCTTATACCGGCTAGTTGGATTTGCTTGAAATTTTCTATAGACTTTTCTTCAAATTCATTTGTGTATCATGTGATCAGTGTATTCCATGAGATGACATCTCCTTGTGGCATTCTGTCAAATAATTCACATGCCTCCCTTATGCTACCCTCTTGGCGCAGGCAGGGAGGACACAACAAAGGTAGTGGAACTTGGCTTACATATGCCAATTACGTGGTCTAAAAGTTTCTAAAGTCTTTTCAACAAATCCATTTTCGTGCAATCTTGCATTCATTGCATTCCACAAGATAAGAACTCCTTGAGGTATTATGTCAAACAGTTTGAGTGCCTTGTCTATGCTTGCACATTTTGCAATTTCTGGTAAGCATATTAAGCCTATCCTTAGCCTTGATTTGTGTGTATTTTGCAACTCGTGTGTTCCATGAGATGACAGTCTTTTGATGGCATATGGTTGGGCATGATTGTAATATATATGCAAGGGGGCAGATATCTATTTCTTTCATTGGTCATTCTTTGTTTGGCTTTTGGACCTCATTCAATCATTGTTAAAGTCATATCTTCTTTAGGCCATTGGCCATACTAGAAAAAAAAAACATAAGGAGACTATGTTACAAAACTATCTATGTTATCCTGTAGAGACTATCTTAACAGTGTTGGATATGTTCAATTGCCTTGCATCCAAGGCCCAGAGTCCTTCCTTCCAAGAGATGAGCCTATGGATCCTCCTGGAAGTCAAAGTAGATCATTTCTTTTGTTGTCAATTTGATTGGACTGACCCATTTTTGAAGGACTGCGATATTTGAGTGTTAACAGTATCTTACCTTGTATTCACTGATGTAGGACACAATGTGGTGAATTGCTTGTAATGCCCTCCCTCTACATTTTAGAGTTGAAGTCTCAATAACACCTACTTGGTTTTTAAATCTAGGTCATCTGGGTGATAGAGCCTCAGTTTACCTTTCCACCTTAGCCTAATAGATTATTACATACTATCATTATTGAGAAGATTAGTTGTTTTTAATACAACTCCTCCCAAGTCAATTATATCTTGGCATGGGCGCGATGATTAATTAGTGTATATCAAATTATGGTCACTAGACTACCCAAAGTGGATGCTTAGTACCTATTTTTAGATAACCAGTTGTATGGTTGATCCATACATTGGATGTCACTATAATACCCAAGGTGTGGATCCTCATGTGCTTGTTTAATGTTTTTGTATGCCAGATCAGCTTGTTGATGTTTGGGTGTTGATGATAGGATGAGTTTCGAAGTGGTCATAACATGAAGTATGTGTATTGGGAAAGGTCTATGCGTAGGTGATGGGTATTTAGTTTTACTACTTCCTTGTTGCTCCCCTATCTGCCTACCTCTTCTCATTGGAGTAGTATCCTAGGAGTGGTTAGAGCTCCCTCATGTCACTGTACTTGTGGGGGTTGTTTACCATGTTTGCACTGTGTTTTGTGTGTCATGTCTACTCCATGACTGACGTGAGTGTTGGCCATTGTATTCATTGCCTAAATTATTCTGTTTGGACCTTGTGACTACCTCTGAGCATGGTGGGGTGGTCTCTTCTGAGTCCACATGGTTGGGAGGCGTTACCACCGCCATTGGGGACCAACAAACAGGTTATTGGAGCACCATTTGGAGATGTTCTCTCTTGTATTTGTTTTATCAGTTGTTGTATCATATTCATGACTATGTCATTGTACTTGTATATTCTTATATGTAATTGTACTCTTGAGAGAGAGAGAAGACGTAATCATGTAATTTAATGAGAAGAAATGAGATGTTTCTTGTTTGGCTTACGGATTCCAGTGTGGGTATCAAATCTACTATACTATGATGTTTATGGAATTATGTTTATAATTGGAAATGGGATATATGAACATTTGAATTGGTGTTTAAAATGAATGTAGTTTTAACGATGTTTTCTCTAGAGGGTGAATTAGTCCTCTCCTTCAGGTTGTACATTTGTCCATACTTGGCCATGAATGTTGTCAACATACCGAGTCAGCAACCATATTATGTGTATGCTATCTATTTATGTCAAAAAAAATATTCTTACCCTCTCTTGGCCCTTACCCTTCGACGTTGCGGGGCGGGATGTTACATCTGAAATGACCCCAATTGGTCATGACTTGCTCTTGTAATTTGTTCTTGTATTATAGATGTAAAGGATGATAGAATGTAGCTATTTCCAGATGTGGACATATTAGTTTGATTGCTCCATGCTCTCTTGTAAGTGTCAGATGATTGCTGATTTTTCTTATAACCTCTTAATGTGCTTGAGTTGCTACAATTTATCACCCTTGATAACATATTGAAGTCATTTGAATACTAATGGTGCCTTAAACTTTCCCTTAGTAGAAATTGCATGTTGGATGATGAATATTGGATGGCATGTAATGTCTTGACTTGAGATGAAGTCTATCTTTCTCTCCTCTTTCCTAGTTGTCAATAGTTGACAAGATGTTAGAATAATCACATATGGATTTAACTAGTATGTTAGAATTGTAATAAGTAAAATATTTAATGAGATAGGAATAAAGAAGACCTTATTCTTGTTATGCTTATGTATTGAAAGTGATTATATGTTAATTAGTGCCTCCTTGCTTAATGAGCTTGAATGAGGGTGGTAATTGCTTAGTGGATATATCTTGTTGATGAAATTTGATCTCCTCAATTGCATTGTGGTTTTAATAAGATCATTTAAGTGAACACTTGTACTTTAATGCAAACTAAAAATAGTGAATGCTAAGGTAATAAGAATGTTCCATATCTTGCTTTGAGTGAGCAATTGAATGCCATTAACATAGCTAAGGTTACTTATGCTTATATGTATGGATGTGAATGTAGAGAAATGACTAGGGTTCCTTAACCAAACTTATTTAATTGTGTTGGTAGTTTCTCATTTTCTTGTGAATCAATGGTATTATTGTGACTTGTGATATGATGTCGCATTATGTGTTATTATGAGATGAGAGTGTAATGGGTGTAAAATGAGATGTATATCATTATGTGAATATAGGAGTGAATGTAATGATGATTGTGAAGATGGTAGTGATGATGCTATACATGTTCACACAATATTGTGTTATGTTGAAAGCATTGCAAGTGAATCTATGATGTTATGGGTAAATGAGTTGCCCTTGTGAAAAGATAAAATTGGTATGGATGTGTGGGAGTACTTATTATTGGGTAAAGCTATATATTTTGCATCATGTTGCATAGTCGTATGTGGACTATGGTTATGCCTAGGTAAGAGAAATTGTGAGTGTATTCACCGTGTTGTGAACATCCATTGATGTATTCCTAATGAGTGTTGTGATTAACTAGTGCTTGAGATGTGTGCCCCTAGGATGGTGATACTGTGTACCCATCCGTGGAGGATATGTATGGATTATGTGTATGGGAGAAAATCATACAATCTATGTATTTTTTGTTGTCACCCTATTGACTGCCAACTCGAGGGTTGTTGATAAGTTAATATGTGGAGGGGTAGTAGCAGCAACAAAGTTCCTTGGGAGGGAATTGCACGGTGTACATATAGTGGTGGTGTGAAATGATAGTAATATTTTCAACCTCTCGAGAAAGTACTCACTTCTTCCCCTTATTAATAGACCAGATACTTGGTTCATATAGTGTTAGCCTCATCTGCACAATTCTTGAGGATGGCATTAGTTTATGATATGAGCAACTGTGAGAGCTATGATTTTACCCTGATGTAATTGTATATGAGCCCTAGCATTTGCCGAGGGATGTATCATGTACTGAGAGGTATTCTATATTGGTCATGTTCCGACACGATGCCTTAGATACGATGCCACACCCCACTGATGTTCTTACACAGTGCTAGTGATGATGTTGTATCGCTGATGGTAGCGAGCCAAGATTGAGGACATGATGCCATGTACTGTTAGAAATGAAAGAAACACTACTTCAATGGAAATCTGATTCAATATAAATTTCTGCAATCTTTAACTGTCTGTTATTAATGGAGATTGTAACATAGAAACAAAACTATGCTTCACAGAAATATAAAATCAAAATTATGAACACATAACACAATGTTTAACATGGAGAAAACCCTTTTGGGTAAAAAAATCCACATAGGAAAGAGGCCCAATGTTTGTATTAATCTAAAAATGATTTACAATACAACAACACTTCAACTCTCTCCACCAGTCTTCAATCTAACAGCATTCCGGTAGCACCCGAGTACTTAAAATCTATATTGCAGCAACTAATACATGGAAAATACTTATAGAATCATTTTATAACTCATCTTAGGCGTTCACCTTCTCTCTCATGAGATTCCCCAACATACAAACATTAAATGCTTTCTTACAAGCACCTTCCACGTGTCCAAAAATGGTGCAGGAGCACCAAGGGCTTGGAGCCCATGTGTATATATGTTTGCATTTTGTTGTGATGTTTTGAATTTTCAAAATAGGGTAGAGCGGGAAGAAGTTTATACATGTGCAAAGTAAACCCATCGGAGTGAGCAAGCTCATCGGCGCAACATTTTCAATCTTTATCGATAGTTAAAGTCATACCGACAAAGGTATACCGACAAAGGCACATCGATGTGAAAAGACATATCGGGAGACTGCGAGAATGTCTGACCGATGTAGGGAGTCACACTGACGAAAGCACATCGGCATGACAATAGGCAGCGGAAGAAGAGTGGAAAGTTATACCGATAGTATCGGCTGGCCGATGGTGCTAACCATCAGGGAGAGGTGACATATCGGCGAAGGGAGTTATGAATTGGCCGATGTTGAATGTCAAGCCGATGGGTTAGAATGGTCGGTGAGACATTGGTCTTCGGCGTAGGTATTGTTTGCTTCACCAATGGTTGTGGTCATTCAGATGAAGGCGTTCTATAGGCGTCGGTGAGACAAGGGCCGTCAGAATAAGTATCGAAGGTTTGTCCGATGCTGAGTAGTCACCCCGATGACATCGGCGGGAGTCTAAGGTTCGGTGTGACTTTTGAGGTCTTGTATGATATGGGCTGTTACACCGATGGTGCTTTAGGACATCAGCAGGAGGACTTCTGTCGGCGTAGCTTAAAGATTTGAGGCCGATGCACAGTGGTCATGCCGACGGAGGGTGAAGACTTGGTATCGGTGAGACAAGGGACTATCAGAGTTCATGGTTGAATGTTGGCCGATAGTTTGGGTTGTGCCAATGGGGGTAGACAGGGGTCATCGGCGGCAAAAGTGCCGACAATAGTTTACTAAGCCATCGGATATATAAACCGCAGTGGCCGACTTGAACAGGTGCATGTGGGACTAAAAGTTCTCATGAATGCGAAAGTCAAGATATCTGGCCGATAATAATGTGAATGTATCGATAGAATGCATATCGACAGGGGAAGAATATGATCGGTGCGACAAAGAATCTGTTTTGCCGATGGGAGCCGAATAGGCAGAAAACCTAACTGTTTGATAACTAAAAGGAAGCTGAACAATATAAAAGCTAGTTTTTGCTTTGTAAAGTGGTTGGAACATTTTTGTAACCTGAGAAGCCGTGAATGTAATAGAGGAACTTCTGATAATAAAAACATTGACAGTTGAATCCATTTGAATTTTGTCTGTAGAATACTTGCATAATCTGGTTTGCAGTAGAGTAGACAGTTTAATTCCTGTTAGTTTTGTTTCTATTTGTACATAATGACTCTAGTTTGATGTCCTCGCATATTCTTTGTATAGTCATGGGAGGAAATCAAACAGAGCCTCTTTTTTTAGTTTTTCTTTCTGTTGTTGTGAACGGGTTGACAGAGAAAGGCCATGTGAACTTGTACTAGGCGAGCTGTGCCATAGTCCGGCTAGTATGTGTTAGCACTCATTTTGACCTGGATGTTGATTTTTCATGTTTAGGGGGTTTCTTCATTTGAACCCTGTATCTTCTTGCCCATTTTCCTAAGTGTTGGACCTCCTCGGCATTTTTCAGCTGCAGCATCATATTTTCCTAAGCAGGAGGTCATCATCATCATGTTTTCTGTCAACCAGTTTTTCATCAGGATCATCATGTTTCAATATCAGGTGATGTTTGGATATCATCCCGATCCTGCTGATGAGCTACAGTGTGCCCTGATTTGCTTGCGGGGGTGATTTTTCAAATATCTGGTGATCTTCCGATTATCACCCTGCCCTTTTATGATGATGATGTCACCCTGATCTTCTGAAGGGGTTATTTTCTGAGTTGTTTGACCTGACTTGTTTTTTCTTAAGGGTCGTCATCATCATGATCATATTTCCAGTTATCGCCGTGTTGCTTGCGAGGGTCATCATATTTTCTACCTGCATGATCTTTCGCTGGGGTGATATTTTAACATTGGGTGATCTTTGTTAAGATCATCCTGATGATGTTGTTGTAAAGTTCTAAGTGTGACCCGATCTTCATCGGGGTCATCATATTTGAACATCGGGTGATCTTAGTCAAGATCATCCTGATGTTGTTTTATCACTTCATGTTCGTTGTTTTATCACCCTGATGATGCTGACATCATTCTTATGTCAGGGTGATATCTATTTCTCTGCCTATCTGCATCATGATATTTCTGAAGGAGGGGGTGATATTTTCATATTTGAATATCACCCGGATGTATGTTTGTTCCAACATCATGATGATGCTGATATCAAGGAGATATCCGCCTGTTGGCTTCGTGCATTATCTAGTGGGGGGTGATCATTTCAAATATCTGTCATATTCATCTATCACCCTAATCTTATAGTGGAGCTACAGTGCAGCATGATATTTGTGCATCAGGATGATATTCCATAATATCCGGTTATCCTCCGAATATCATCCTGATGTCGATATGATGATGACGTCATCAAGGTCCCGGGGGGTCATATTTCTAACACTGATCATCTTGTCGAGATCCCCTGATATTTGCAAACATGATGATGATGTCATCCGGATATGAGAAGGTGCGCAGTAGGCAGATATGCTGATGACGTCAGCAGGATATGACGGTGAAGTCATCAGGATGTTTATTGGCCAGACATTTGGTATCGGCTAAGCAGGAGGATCTTCCTCCGATGGATCAGGTTGTGCTGATGAAGGCGATTATCATGCAGGTTATATTGCGAGATGATGCTGACGTCAGGGTGATATTTCAAGCAACAGGATATCATGCTGCTGGAGGATGATGATGAAGGTTTATACTAGTGTCGTCAGGAGCAAAAGCAACGACATCATATATGCTCGTGGCCTAGTATATAAAGTGTTAAAATGGTCACCGCGGGGTGCATGTGGGATAATTGATATCCTGCATATTTTCAAATATCATGACGATGAATCTTGGTGGGAAATGGTTGCGACGCACAGTTTTCTGCATTTCCCAAGGCCGCGGGTTGGTGCGCCATTAATGGCGATTGTTGCAGAGGTATGGGCGATGGTATGGACGGGTCTGGTACCCGATTGAAGATGTGGATCCCTAGGCAGCGGCGCAAGGCTCGAGATTTCTTCCTGTCTCCTCTCCCACCTTCTGCATTCATGTTTGAGCGCCAATCTGGTAATGCGTTGAGCGCCATTTTTCTGATACTGTGTATCTGGCAGGATTTTTGGTCAACCATGTAATTAATTGCTGTGGTACACTACCTGGCTGTTATAAGCAGGAAGTGTTACTCATTTTTGGTTGTTGAAAGTTGAAGATTTTTGGCTCTGTAATTCAAAACAAGCTGATCTGGTTGCTCTGTACAGCTTAACCTGTGAGTCTATGTATCTCTTGTTGTATGTTTTGGCATGAACCCACTGATTTCATGATTAATCTTATATGAGAAATGCTATCTTAGCATGTGTTTTGTTAATTCTGTTTCCAGTATTGCATGTATTCTTCTTCTGAATCTGGATATTTGGGTAATGTTTAGATTCTAGAGCATAGAATTCCTATGTTGAATGTCTGATCTTTTAACTTCTGCTCAAGGGGTAGATTAAACTATTTTCAGGTTGAACATTGGGAAGGGTATACTGCAGTAGGGATGCCATAAGTAGAGATAACTTAACACTCTGTATTGGGAGATATCTGTAAGGCAGGTATCACATATATCCCCGTGAAATCCAGTTTTAGCTGTTCATGCTGATCATTCACAGGTGTATGTCTACTGACTCCAGGCCCTAGATAGGCACCAATCTTGCTTTGTGTTTGTGTTACAACCATGTCCAGCTTTGCATCCAAACTTAAAATCTAAATCTAAATCTAAAACAATCTTTAGGACATTAGAATTAGTTTTAGGACCCTCAAGTCCTCTATCTACAACTGCAAATAGGCCCGAAGCTAGCCCCTTTGCTCTTATCTTTTAGTTTTGGTCTACTTACAGGAGGACTTATCTGCTTTCTGTCAGCATCCCAGCCTTGTATGCATATCCCCATGGATGTTGAGTAGGGAATACCCCCCTAGGTCTTGCAGAGCCTGAAGAAGAAGAGGAGATAAAATACAGAGTCTATCTCCTACACTGTTGGCCCCTAGCCCAGAGATCCTGTTGATCATCGATGGCTACCTTGTAGGGAAATCTGGGAATAAGCATCCAGTCTGGGAAAAAGTCAACAAAAATTGGCGACTCCGCTGGGGAAGGTGATTTGAAAATTGGAATTTTTGAAAGAACCCTGGTTTTCAAAAGAAAACAATTCCTAGTAATAGGTGGCGACTCCGAAGTCATCTCCCAACCGGTCAAAGTAAAATTTATATGCAGGGGAGAAGATCCCAACAAAATCCTTTATTTAAAGAGTTACCAGTAACAAGAAGAATGATGTACAGAAGAAAGGGAGTTGTCTCAGTCAGTCATGAGGGTTCCCCCAGAAAAGGTGATGATATACAAGATAACCCTAGGCCATCAGGACAGCATGCGCCTTACTTCTCAAATGCAGAAGCTGATATTCAAGGTGCATATGAGAGGCAACAGGGTGGTAGCGTGAGAATGAGGTCAGAGGTGTTCCAAGAACGCCCATTTCTAGACCCTAGTGAAAGGTTCGAAGAGGCCGAGTCTCTGAGGGATGATGAAGACGATGACCAGAATGGTATGAGACCATCTACCTCCATGCCTAAGGAAGAACAGTTAGCTGAAGAAATCAGAAATCTGAGAGCAGAATTAGAGTATCTACAAGCCATGAAAATCAGAGATGACATGAGCCAGAAAGTGCAAGCTTTAAGGACTGCCCAAAATAATTCAATTCCTACCCTAGAGAATGCAAATGTGCAGAGACATCAGCAAAGAAATGAAGTGCAACATCAGCATAATGATGAGAGACAAAATGTGAATGATGCTAGGATACCACTGAACAATGTAAGAAACTAGAATGCAAACAGAAATGTTAATGTTAATCAGTTAAACAGACAGCCCATGCAGTTAGATAGATTCAGGCAGCTGGTGTTTGATGGTATTCCTGGGTATCCTAACCCCATTGACAAGCATCTGAGGCTGCAAGTGCCTAAATTTTTAGGAAAGAACACAGTGTCAGGAGAAGATCATCTAAAAGCCTTTCAAAATGTCATGGATAACTTTGAGGTTGAGCATGAGGATGTTTTCATGAAGTCATTCATGCAATCCTTAATAGATGAGGCAAGAGAATGGTACAAGAATCTGCCTGACCGGAGTATTTCATCATGGGATGATTTTAAAAGGATGTTCAAGGAGCAATATGGTGACAAAACTGACCCTAGCTTTTTTGTAAATGAGTTCACCAGTATCACTAAAGGGTCAAATGAGCAGGTTGCAGATTTTAATGCAAGATTTACTAAAGTGTTAAACAAATTGCCACACCACATGAGGCCAAATGAACCAATGTGCATAATATTGTATATCAATGCCTTTGATGCAAAAACTGCATATGGATTAAGAGATAAAGGTCCTGCTACTCTCAGGGATGCTTTCAGAATCGCAGTGAATATTGAAAACAACAGGAAAGCATCGGGCAAGACAAATAGAAGGGATGATATAAAAATTCTGCAGAATCCAAACAAGCCTCAGAACACTCAAGGTAATACATCTGCCCCTGAAGATAAGATAGACAAATTGGCAAATGTTGTTAAGGACCTAAGCTATAGATTAGCTAGAAGTGAAAAAGGGATAGGTCCTGATAGGCAAGTCTATCAAAGGCAGGAAAAGAGGCCATCATTGCATGATATGCCTTATAACACCAATTGGCATGATGGTAAGCCTATATTCCCACGTAACAACACAAATCAGAGAGCTCAACATGTCAAAGAAACTCCTGATCCTCTAAAGAAAGCTATAAATATTGTTGATGATGCTCCATGGTGTATAATTTGCCAGATGCCACATTCACAGTTACAGTGTATGATTGCTCAATCCTTGTATGATAATGCTACATCGTGTAATGAATGCAATGAGCCACATTATGTGCAAGATGATGATGTTAATATGATGTCCATAGGCAATGGATACACTCTTTATGATGCTGATGAGAATACAGATCATCAAATTTAGGCCTGCCAACAGTTCCCATATGATGAAGATAATGAAGATAACTATGTGTATGCTCAGAGCTCACACAATTTTCTGAGTAACTTACAATGACCTTCTGATGAGGAAATTAGAGCCTTCACAGCTGCAGCAGTTGCTCAAGTCAAAAGCAACTACAATCTCAGAGGTAAAAATCAAGTAGGCAGCCCACATTAGCCAGAAGATATTTCTGCAGGTCAGCTAGTGCATGGTCATAAAGGAATTGAACCACAAAAAAGGCAGTGGGTAAATAATAAACAGAATTTTAGACATAGAACAGGTCATGAATCTCAAGGACCAGAAAACAAAATCCCTCAAGCTGAAGATCAAAGTAAAGGTTCCCAAGACAAGAATGATGATCAAGGAACTATGAAAGTAAAAGCTAAATCAGCTCAGGATAAAAACAAGATTGTGGAGCAAGCTACAACCGTTACACAAAATTATGCTTCATTTGATATAGCTCAGGTCCTCTCTTAGGTAAAAGTCTCTGTTCCACTTATGGAACTGATGAAAGTGGAAGAAATCAAGAGTAGGACAATATCCCTAATCTCAGGGGTACCTTTTCAAGCTAAACAAAATGTTCAGACCCAGGGTGAGAAACATGTCATGTGTAATGAAGAAGATGAGGCTCCTGAAGTCTATTTAGGAGTGACTATGACAAAGTGTCCTTCACAAGTGGAACCATTTTATGTTTCCCTGGTTATAAATGGAAAAATAATTAGAAATTGTATGCTTGACTCTGGAGCATCTACAAATGTCATGCCTTTGGCCATCATGCAACAAGCTGGATTGAAAATTGACAAGGCATGTGGAAAATGTTATGCTATGGATGCCAGAGAGGTACCAGTTATTGGAATCATGAAGGATGTAGATTTCAAACTGGCAGCATTTCCTGAAAAGAGATATAAAATGAATATAACAGTGGTTGACATCAAGCCACAGTATGGTATGTTGTTGTCAAGAAGATGGGCAGCACTAATTGGTGGAAGTATGCAGCTGGACCTGTCATATGCCATGATTCCAATGAATGGCAGGGATGTTAAGCTAATCAGAGAACAAAGATCATCAGAGACAGTGGAAGACCAAGAAGCAGAGGAACAAATATGCTTTGTAGACACTGACTGTGATAACTTCAAGGTTGTCTCAGATGATACAGAAGATAAAAAGAAAAATGTCTGCATTGAAGAATTGGATCAGCAAGGTTTGTGGACCATGTTTTTTGATGGAGCTTGTGCAAAAGAAGGCTCTGGAGCTGGAGTTGTTTTCCTGTCGCCAACTGGTAAGCTCCTCAAATTCTCTTTCTTGCTGAGGTTTGATTGCACAAACAACATTGCAGAATATGAGGCTTTACTCTTAGGCCTAAATATTGCTCTCAAACATGGAATTAAAATGTTAAGAGTATTTGGCGATTCTGAGCTGATTGTATCCCAAATTAGAGATAAGTATGCTTCAAAAAACAAAAGATTGAAACAATACAAGCATGCTGTTTGGGATACCATTGAACTATTTGATGCATTTTCAATAGGCTGGGTAGAGAGGTCAAAGAATGTTATGGCTGATTTCTTAGCCAATGTTGCAATAAGGCCAGATGACATCACTCTGTCAGATGTTACAAATGTAGAAGTTAAAATTAGGCCTGCAGTACCAGAAAATATATGCAGTTGGCAAGTGTTTAATGATGATAGGGACTTGTTAAAATTTTTGCACTGCATAGATGAATATGAGAATCAAGAAATTGATTTCCAAGCTTTTGTAGAGACTATAGATGGAAAAGAAACTCTTGTGGGAAAAGAGATAATTCAATTGAAGACTAATAAAATCCCTAGAGGGTTGGTAGCTTTGGAAAGAGCTTTTGACAGTAGAGACAAATTGGTCACAAGGACATCTCCCACAAATAAGGAAGATTTAGAAGAGATAAATCTGGGGACATCTCAGGCCCCTCAGAAGGTATACATTGGTAAACAGCTCAAACCACACATTAGAAGTATGCTGATTGCTTTACTGAAAAGGTATAAACATGTTTTTGCTTGGTCATATGAGGACCTAAAAGCCTATAGGGAAGATTTATTCCAGCATGAGATCCCATTGAAGCCTGGAGCTAAGCCATTTAGACAAAGGCAAAGACCTATTAATCCTACCTTAGCTCCAAAGATGCAAGAAGAACTAAAAAGGCTCAGGGAAGCTGGAATAATTGTGCCAATCAGACATTCAACTTGGGTGTCTAACCTTGTCCCAGTCTGAAAAAAGAATGGTGATATTAGGCTTTGTGTTGACTTCAGGAACTTGAATGTATCCTTTTTAAAGGATAACTATCCACTGCCTAATATGGAAGCTATGTTGCAGAGAGTGACTGGTTGTGAACTCTTATCCATGATGGATGGATTTTCAGGTTATAATCAGGTGAAGGTAAAGGAATCAGAGCAGTATAAGACCACCTTTACCACTCCATGGGGAACTTATGTGTATGTTAGAATGCCCTTCGGACTAACCAATGCAGGTGCTACATTTCAAAGAGCAATGGATGTTGCTTTTGCAGGGCTGATTGATTCAATTCTGGCTATATATCAGGATGACTTGACTACTTACTCAAAGAAAGAAGAGCAGCATTGTTTGCATCTGGAGCAGATTTTCATAAGAGCACTAGAGTATGGTATTTCTTTAAATCCAAAGAAGTGTGCCTTTGGGGTAGTTGAAGGAAAGCTCCTGGGACATATTGTTTCCAAGGATGGAGTCAGGATAGATCCAGAGAGAGTGGCTGCTATTGACAGAATTCAAATGCCGAAAACTATAAACGGAGTTTAGTCCTTCTTTGGACAGATAAATTTTGTTAGGAGATTTATTCCCGACTTTGCAGAAACCACAAGGAACATTTCCAAGATGATGAAGAAGGATGCAACTATCCACTGGGAAAGTGAAGCAATAGAATCATTTCAGAGTATCAAAGAAGCAATCAAGATGGCCCCTGTTCTTAAATCTCCTGATTTTTCTAGGCCATTCCAAGTGTTTTCATTTGCTTCCTTTCATACTATTGCTGCATGTTTGCTACAGAAAAATGAAGATGGTTTTGAACAGCCCATCGCTTTCTTCAGTATGTCCTTGTAGGCCTCTGAGTTGAAGTATGATATTATGGAAAAACAGGCATATGCACTAGTCAGAGCCATCAAAAGTTTCAGACCATACTTGGTAGGATCATATATAATTGCATATGTACCCCATACAACAGTCAAAGACATATTCACTCAGCAGGAGGTGACTGGAAGAAGGTGCAGATGGATAAACAAACTGCAAGAGTTTAACATAGACATACAAGTTACCAAGTTGATAAGAGGACAAGGATTAGCCAAGATGATGGCACAGTCAAACTTGGAAGCATGCCAAGTTAATGCAGTCCAAAATGAGAGTGTGAATGTATCAGGATCTGAATGGTACAAGGATATTATCTACTACTTGCAAAATCTGAATTGTCCTTCCCATTTCAGTGACAGTCAAAAGAGGACTTTAAAGTTACATGCAATCAGGTATGTTATTGTTCAAGGTGAGCTATACTGGAAAAACTATGATGGTGTGCTGCTGAGATGTGTGGATGAGGATATGGCTAACAATGTTTTGATTGATATGCATAAGGGATTGTGTGGTGGACATTATACTGCTCAAACAACATCTCATAAGATTCTTAGAGCAGGATATTGGTGGCCCACTCTCTTTTCAGATGCACAAAAGTTAGTGAGGAAGTGTGACCCTTGCGAAAGATTTTCAGGAAAGCTGAAATATGATGGTGCTTTACCCCTCAGAACTGTAACTGTGGATGCTCCATTTCAGCAATGGGGAATTGACTTCATAGGGGAAATTGCAGACAAATCAAGTGGGGGACACAATTGGATTTTGGTGGCAACTGATTACTTTACCAAATGGATTGAGGCCATTCCAACTAAGAGAGCTACAAGTAAGGTGGTGACAGATTTCATGCTAGAAAATATTATCATCAGGTTTGGAGTACCATTCAAGATAGTCACTGATAATGCTATGTGCTTCAAATCAGGTGAATTTGTTGATTTTTGCAACAGGTATGGGATAAATCTATCATATACATCACCATATCACCCATAAGGGAATGGTCAAGCAAAATCAAGCAATAAAAGCATCATGAAAATTGTCAAGAGGATACTGGACAAGAACAAGAGAGCTTGGGACTCAAAATTAAAGTTAGCCATATGGGCTGATAGAGTGACAGTAAAAAGGGCTATTGGAATGTCACCCTTTGAGCTAGTATATGGTGCATTAGCCAGATTGCCCATGAACAATCTCCTACCAGTTTACAAGTTCATCCAAGAAAATGATGAGGAGATTGAAGATTCCATGACAGAAAGAGTGAACCAGCTAGTTGCACTAGATGAAAACAGGAGGAAAGCCCACCAGATTAATCTCAAGAGACAACAAGATGTGAAATATCAGTTTGACAGGAGAGTTATAAAAAGGAAGTTTCAAGTCAATGATCTGGTGCTCATTTGGAATGCAAAAGGTCAAGAAAAGGGTAAACATGGTAAATTTGAACCCTTATGGATGGGCCCATATCAGATTTGCAGTGCTCATGGGGAGGATTCTTATTTCCTCCAGGCCCTAGATGGTGAAGTTCTGGAATTGCCTGTGCATGGCCAATTCCTTAAGTTCTATTTTGCATAAATGACTTGTCGCTGTGCACATTTGTAAAAACATGTATGTAGTGTAAATGTCTTGTGCAGTTCGTGCTTTTTGGTTTTTTGCCTGGTCTGCCCGGAGATCTGGTTCTCGCTGCAGGTTTTCACCTGCACGTCCCCATTCGGAGCCAGTGTTAACACTCATTTTGACCTAGAGGTTGATTTTTCATGTTTAGGGGGTTTCTTCATTTGAACCCTATATCTTCTTGCCCATTTTCCTAAGTGTTGGACCTCCTCGGCATTTTTCAGCTGCAGCATCATATTTTCCTAAGCAGGAGGTCATCATCATCATGTTTTCTGTCAACCAGTTTTTCATCAGGATCATCATGTTTCAATATCGGGTGATGTTTGGATATCATCCCGATCCTGCTGATGAGCTACAGTGTGCCCTGATTTGCTTGCGGGGGTGATTTTTCAAATATCTGGTGATCTTCCGATTATCACCCTACCCTTTTATGATGATGATGTCACCCTGATCTTCTGAAGGGGTTATTTTCTGAGTTGTTTGACCTGACTTGTTTTTTCTTAAGGGTCGTCATCATCATGATCATATTTCCAATTATCGCCGTGTTGCTTGCGAGGGTCATCATATTTTCTACCTGCATGATCTTTCGCTGGGGTGATATTTTAACATCGGGTGATCTTTGTTAAGATCATCCTGATGATGTTGCTGTAAAGTTCTAAGTGTGACCCGATCTTCATCGGGGTCATCATATTTGAACATCGGGTGATCTTAGTCAAGATCATCCTGATGTTGTTTTATCACTTCATGTTCGTTGTTTTATCACCCTAATGATGCTGATGTCATTCTTATGTTAGGGTGATATCTATTTCTCTGCCTATCTGCATCATGATATTTCCGAAGGAGGGGGTGATATTTTCATATTTGAATATCACCCGGATGTATGTTTGTTCCAGCATCATGATGATGCTGATATCAAGGAGATATCCGCCTGTTGGCTTCGTGCATTATCTAGTGGGGGGTGATCATTTCAAATATCTGTCATATTCATCTATCACCCTGATCTTATAGTGGAGCTACAGTGCAGCATGATATTTGTGCATCAGGATGATATTCCATAATATCCGGTTATCCTCCGAATATCATCCTGATGTCGATATGATGATGACGTCATCAAGGTCCCGGGGGGTCATATTTCTAACACTGATCATCTTGTGGAGATCCCCCGATATTTGCAAACATGATGATGATGTCATCTGGATATGAGAAGGTGCGCAGTAGGCAGATATGCTGATGACGTCAGCAGGATATGACGGTGACGTCATCAGGATGTTCATCGGCCAGACATTTGGTATCGGCTAAGCAGGAGGATCTTCCTCTGATGGATCAGGTTGTGCCGATGAAGGTGATTATCATGCAGGTTATATTGCGAGATGATGCTGACGTCAGGGTGATATTTCAAGCAACAGGATATCATGCTGTTGGAGGATGATGATGAAGGTTTATACTAGTGTCGTCAGGAGCAAAAGCAACGACATCATATATGCTCGTGGCCTAGTATATAAAGTGTTAAAATGGTCACCGCGGGGTGCATGTGGGATAATTGATATCCTGCATATTTTCAAATATCATGACGATGAATCTTGGCGGGAAATGGTTGCGACGCACAGTTTTCTGCATTTCCCAAGGCCGCGGGTTGGTGCGCCATTAATGGCGATTGTTGCAGAGGTATGGGCGATGGTATGGACGGGTCTGGTACCTGATTAAAGATGTGGATCCCTAGGCGGCGGCGCAAGGCTCGAGATTTCTTCCTGTCTCCTCTCCCACCTTCTGCATTCATGTTTGAGCGCCAATCTGGTAATGCGTTGAGCGCCATTTTTTTGATACTGTGTATCTGGCGGGATTTTTGGTCAACCATGTAATTAATTGCTGTGGTACACTACCTGGCTGTTATAAGCAGGAAGTGTTACTCATTTTTGGTTGTTGAAAGTTGAAGATTTTTGGCTCTGTAATTCAAAACAAGCTGATCTGGTTGCTCTGTACAGCTTAACCTGTGAGTCTATGTATCTCTTGTTGTATGTTTTGGCATGAACCCACTGATTTCATGATTAATCTTATATGAGAAATGCTATCTTAGCATGTGTTTTGTTAATTCTGTCTCCAGTATTGCATGTATTCTTCTTCTGAATCTGGATATTTGGGTAATGTTTAGATTCTAGAGCATAGAATTCCTATGTTGAATGTTTGATCTTTTAACTTCTGCTCAAGGGGTAGATTAAACTGTTTTCAGGTTGAACATTGGGAAGGGTATACTGCAGTAGGGATGCCATAAGTAGAGATAACTTAACACTCTGTATTGGGAGATATCTGTAAGGCAGGTATCACATATATCCCCATGAAATCCAGTTTTAGCTGTTCATGCTGATCATTCACAGGTGTATGTCCACTGACTCCAGGCCCTGGATAGGCACCAATCTTGCTTTGTGTTTGTGTTACAACCATGTCCAGCTTTGCATCCAAACTTAAAATCAAAATCTAAATCTAAAACAATCTTTAGGACATTAGAATTAGTTTTAGGATCCTCAAGTCCTCTGTCTACAACTGCAAATAGGCCCGAAGCTAGCCCCTTTGCTCTTATCTTTTAGTTTTGGTCTACTTACAGGAGGACTTATCTACTTTCTGTCAGCATCCCAGCCTTGTATGCATATCCCCATGGATGTTGAGTAGGGAATACCCCCCTAGGTCTTGCAGAGCCTGAAGAAGAAGAGGAGATAAAATACAGAGTCTATCTCCTACACTGTTGGCCCCTGGCCCAGAGATCCTGTTGATCATCGATGGCTACCTTGTAGGGAAATCTGGGAATAAGCATCCAGTCTAGGAAAAAGTCAACAGTATGCAAGTTCCAGTCTGGAGACAGAGGTGAAAACAGAGTGGAAGAATTGGGTACCAAGCAATCAGAACCCTAGACCTAGAGAGGAGGGCTGATAATGGGCTCAAGAAGGCTATAAGCCTTGGAGATTAGGAATCTTGGAAACTGTGAGGGTAAAGAAGAATACCTCACACCAAGCAAGCAATATCTGTATTGGGAACAACAGGCAAACAGGTCTTTCACCTCTGTAATAGACTGGTTAGGTTGACATAGGCATTTTGGGGTAGAAAATGTCTTTGAGCACTTGAATTGGTAGGGAGACTTGGGATTGATATAGGTCTTGAAGTGTTGTGTCAAGATAGGTTTGCTAAACCCATAGGTCTCCCCATCAAATTGGTATCAGAGCCAAATTAAAGATTTGGGCTATTCCTAGGTTGGAATAGAAAAAGTTGTATGTCATCACCGAGTTCAAGTGAGTCTGTAGGTTCAGCCAGAGAGATGGTGACTAATGCAGAGTTAGCAAAGAAGGTTGATGATCAAGAAGAGGAGAATAGACTCCTACGGGAAAGATTGGTAGAAATGGAAAGTAGACTGGGTGTAATGATGGAAAAGACTGAAGAAGTTAGGCAGAAAGTAAACAAGGAAAAAGGTGTGTCTATAGAAGATGAAGAGCCCACACCTGATCCTAAGATGGAAGAAGAACCTTTCTTGAAGGCCTTGAAAGCCATGAGTGGTAAGACATTGGAAGGAGTTCCTCTTTTTAGTGGAAAGATGGAACCTGATTTGGTTATGGAATGGATAGAAGGTTTGGAAAATCACTTTGAATGTGATGGAGTGAGTGAAGCTCAAAAGGTGAAGGTGGCTAAATCAACACTCAGAGGAGCTGCCTTGACATGGTGGAAATTTGTTCAAACTGAGAGAGAGAAAGAAGACAAGAAACCTATAGCTACTTGGAAGGGTATGGTGGCTAAAATCAAAGAGGTATACATGCCTGGAGATTATGAAGTCTAGTTGTATAAGAAACAACAAAATTTGAGACAAAGAGAATTAGATGTCAGTGCATACACTGAGGAGTTTCAAAAACTATGCCTGAGGTCTAAAGTGATGGAAGAGGAAAATGTGAAAGTAGCAAGATATCTCAATGGTTTGAGATGGAGTATTCAAGAGGAAATCATCTTGTTCAGCCCTACAACAGTGCATCAAAGCTATCAGCTAGCACTCAAGGTAGAGGAGAAGGGCAAGAAGAAACAAGAATCAAACAGCAGGTCAAGAGGAAGAGGCAGAGACAGTAGAGGAAGAGGAAGTTATGGTGGTAGAAATACTGACCAAAGACCCCAAGGAGAATCCAAACTCACAGAGCAGAGTGGAGAGACTAGTAGAAGAGGAAACTACAGAGGAAGGGGATCTAACAGAGGAAGATCAGGAGGATCAGGCAGAGGATCCTACTTTGCCACTATGAAATGCTACAATTGTGGTTAGTTGGGCCATCCAACATATAGGTGTCTTGATAAGGGCACATCTTCTTCTCAAGGAGTTGACAAAAGAAATCATTATGTGCAAGATGATGCTTCAAGTAGCAAAACACCTGAAGTCAGTCTAACCTCAGAAGTGGGAGAGAACATCATGGTAAGGAGAACATTAATCAAAGAACCAGTGAAAGCTGAACCAAGCCAAAGGCGAGCATTATTTAGAATCAGATGCAAGATTATGAATAAGGTATGTCAAGTAATCATAAACTCAGGGTCTACTGATAATATAGTGTCTGATGAAGCAGTTAGAAAACTAAATTTGCAAAGAATACCTCATTCAAATCCATATAGAGTCACATGGTTAAATAAAGGTCAACATGTGATAGTCAATGAGCAAACTTGGGTAGAGTTTGGTATAGGTGGATACAAAGACAAGGTACTTTGTGATATCCTACCTATGGATGCATGTCATCTCTTATTGGGCAGACCATGGCAGTTTGACCGGAAGGCCATACATGATGGTGAGAAGAATGCATATTCTTTTCAAAAAGATGGTGTCACCTATAAAATTCAATCTTTGGAAGATGAAGAAGCAAATAAGACTAAGAGTCCTAGTATCTTAATTGTGAGTGGTAAAGAGTTTTTGAACACTCTTAAGGAGGATGGTATTGGTTATGCTATCATAGTGAAGCCTAAGGAGGAGAAGAAAGACAAAAAGGTAGTGATCCCAAAAGAGATGCAGACTATACTGGAATAGTATAAGGACATCATTAGTGATGGAACACCAGCAACACTACCTCCACAGAGGACTATAAACCATCAGATAGATCTGATTCCAGGAGCATATTTGCCTAACAAGGCTCCTTACAAGATGACTCTAGAACAACATAAGGAAATAACCAGACAAGTACAAGAATTGCTTGACCAGGGGTTGGTTAGAAAAAGCATAAGTCCTTGTGCAGTGCCTACGGTGTTGGCACCAAAGAAAGGAGGAACATGGAGATTGTGCACGGACTCCAAAGCTATCAATAAGATCACCATAAGGTACAGATTTCCAATTCCCAGAATTGAAGACCTTATGGACTGTTTAGGAGGAGCTAAGTATTTCACTAAGATAGACCTGAAAAGTGGTTATCACCAGATTAGAATCAAGGAAGGTGATGAGTGGAAAACAACCTTCAAAACTACAGAAGGACTGGATGAGTGGCTTGTTATGCCATTTGGTTTATCAAATGTTCCCAGCACATTCATGAGGCTCATGAATGAAGTCCTTAAGGACTATACGAGTAAATTTGTAGTTGTTTATCTAGATGACATCTTGATTTTTAGTCAAACTAAAGAAGAGCATCTTGAACATGTAAATACTGTTTTGAAAAAGTTACATGATGAACAACTAACCATAAATTTGGAGAAGTGTGAATTCATGAAGCAGGAATTGGTATACCTTGGTTTTGTGTTGTCCAAAGGAGAATTGAAAATGGACAAGTCAAAGGTAGAATTGAAAATGGACAAGTCAAAGGTTGAAGCCATATTGAGTTGGCCTACTCCCAGAGCAGCAACTGAGGTGAGAAGTTTCCATGGTTTAGCTTAGTTTTATAGAAAATTTATTAAGAATTTCAGTGCTATTTGTGCACCCATGCTTGATACAATCAAAGGTGGAATGAAAACAAAGTTTCAATGGACACAAGCAGCTAATCACAGTTTTGAATTGTTGAAGAAAGAAGTAGCCACACAGCCAGTGTTAGTGCTGCCTAGTTTTGATAAGTTGTTTACTTTAGAATGTGATGCTAGCAATATTATAGTAGGGGCAGTACTTAGCCAAGAGAATAGACCAGTAGCCTTTTTCAGTGAGAGGCTAAATGAAGCAAAGAGTAGATACTCTTCATATGACTTGGAACTCTATGCTCTAGTTCAAGCACTTAGAAAATGGAGACATTACCTCCTACCTAAGGAATTTGTTGTGTACACAGACAATCAAGCTTTGAGTTTTCTGAACTCACAAGATAAGTTGAGCCATAGGCATATCAAGTGGATGGAGTATTTGCAGTCTTATACATTTACAATTAAACACAAGAAGGGACAACTCAACAAAGTAGCAGATGCTTTAAGCAGAAGGTTGCTCACAGTACAAGAAGTGCAATTAAGAAGCATAGGAATGGAAGAATTCAGAGCTCTCTACAAGGAGGATGAAGATTTTGCTGAGGCATACAAAGTCTATCAAGACTTTGAGAATCACTTTCATAGTGAATTTGCTGAGTAGACATTGCAGCAGGGTTTGCTGTTCAAAGGTGGACAGTTGTGTGTACCAAAAGGATCCATGAGAGAAAATCTTATACAGGAGAAGCATAATGGCAGTTTGAGTGGACATTTTGGTCTAAACAAAACATTGGAATTAGTCCAGAGGTTCTACTATTGGCCGAAGATGCACAAAGATGTCAGAAAGTATGTGGAGCAGTGTATCATCTGTCAGAAGGCCAAGGGAACTTCTTCAAATGCTGGACTGTATCAACCATTACCCATTCCTTCCAGACCATGGGATTGTGTAAGTATGGATTTTGTAGTTGGTCTACCAAAGACTAAGACTGGTTTTGATAGTATTTTTGTAGTTGTTGATAGATTCAGCAAGATGAGTCATTTCATTCCTTGTAAGGTGACTCATGATGCCAGTCATATAGCTCATTTGTTTTTCAAAGAGGTCATAAGGATTCATGGACTACCAGCAAGCATCGTGTCTGATAGAGATGCTAAGTTCATGGGACATTTCTGGAAAACTCTATGGCAGAGGTTAGGGACAAATCTGTCTTTTGGATCAGCATATCATCCACAGACAGATGGCCAAACAGAAGTGGTGAATAGGACATTGGGCAACCTGTTAAGGTGTTTGACAAAAGAATATGGACAGAGTTGGGATCAAGTAATTTCTCAGGCAGAATTTGCCTATAATGACAGTGTGAACAGGACTACTAGCAAGAGTCCTTTTTAAATCGTCTATGGAATGCACCTGAGAGGTGTATGTGAACTCAAAATTCTTGGAGACATGGAGTTTAGAAGTGGTCATGCAGAGGATTTTGCACAGTCTATGAAGGAGATTCATGACCAAGTGAAGCAGCAATTGATGGAAAACGCCCTGAAAATCAAAGATAGGGTAGATGCACACAGGAAGGATATTCAAATTGTAGTTGGTGATTTGGTCATGGTTCATTTGAACAAAGCCAGATTACAGAAAGGGATACCAACCAAATTGCAGATGAGACGGATTGGTCCTTGCAGAATTCTGAACAAGTATGGCAACAATGCCTATAGGATTGATTTGCCAGTAGACTTGGCAATTTCCCCAGTGTTCAATGTTCAGGACTTGGTGCCATATAAAGGTCCTCATTCAGCAGCAGGGGAATCTCGTGCAGAAGCTACACAGATAGTGAATGATGTCACCTTGCCTCCAAAAATCACACCACAGGCTGAGAGAATTCTGGATTCTCGCGTGCAGAAATAGACCAGACATGGTGTGTACATGGAGCACCTGATCAAGTGGAAATAGTTACCTGAAGTAGAGGCTACCTGGATTGCAGAGTCAGAGTTCAAGAAACGGGGCATTGATTTTGCCTTGTTGTCCCCAGAGGTGACTTGACTTCTTCCACACAGGGGGAGTATGGTGCAGGAGCACCAAGGGCTTGGAGCCCATGTGTATATATGTTTGCATTTTGTTGTGATGTTTTGAATTTTCAAAATAGGGTAGAGCGGGAAGAAGTTTATACATGTGCAAGGTAAACCCATCAGAGTGAGCAAGCTCATCGGCGCAACGTTTTCAAGCTTTATCGATAGTTAAAGTCATACCGACAAAGGTATACTGACAAAGGCACATCGGCATGAAAAGACATATCGGGAGACTGCGAGAATGTCTGATCGATGTAGGGAGTCACACTGACAAAAGCACATTGGCATGACAATAGGCAGCGGAAGAAGAGTGGAAAGTTATACCGATAGTATCGGCTGGCCGATGGTGCTAACCATCAGGGAGAGGTGACATATCGGCAAAGGGAGTTACGAATTGGCCGATGTTGAATGTCAAGCCGATGGGTTAGAATGGTCGGTGAGACATTGGTCTTCGGCGTAGGTATTGTTTGCTTCACCGATGGTTGTGGTCATTCCGATGAAGGCGTTCTGTAGGCGTCGGTGAGACAAGGGCCGTCGGAATAAGTATCGAAGGTTTGTCCGATGCTGAGTAGTCACCCTGATGACATCGGCGGGAGTCTAAGGTTCGGTGTGACTTTTGAGGTCTTGTCCGATATGGGCTGTTACACCGATGGTTCTTTAGGACATCAGCGGGAGGACTTTTGTCGGCATAGCTTAAAGATTTGAGGCCGATGCACAGTGGTCACGCCGACGGAGGGTGAAGACTTGGTATTGGTGAGACAAGGGACTATCAGAGTTCATGGTTGAATGTTGGCTGATAGTTTGGGTTGTGCCGATGGGGGTAGACAGGGGTCGTCGGCGGTAAAAGTGCCGACAATAGTTTACTAAGCCGTCAGATATATAAACCGTAGCGGTCGACTTGAACGGGTGCATGTGGGACTAAAAGTTCTCATGAATGCAAAAGTCAAGATATCTGGCCGATAATAATGTGAATGTATCGATAGAATGCATATTGACAGGGGAAGAATATGATCGGTGCGACAAAGAATCTGTTTTGCCGATGGGAGCCGAATAGGCAGAAAACCTAACTGTTTGATAACTGAAAGGAAGCCGAACAATATAAAAGCTAGTTTTTGCTTTGTAAAGTGGTTGGAACATTTTTGTAACCTAAGAGGCCGTGAATGTAATAGAGGAACTTCTGATAATAAAAACATTGACAGTTGAATCCATTTGAATTTTGTCTGTAGAATACTTGCATAATCTGGTTTGCAGTAGAGTAGATAGTTTAATTCCTGTTAGTTTTGTTTCTATTTGTACATAATGACTCTAGTTTGATGTCCTCACATATTCTTTGTACAGTCATGGGGGGAAATCAAACAGAATCTCTTTTTTTTAGTTTTTCTTTCTGTTGTTGTGAACGGGTTGACAGAGAAAGGCCATGTGAACTTGTGCTAGGCGAGCTGTGCCATAGCCCGGCTAGTATGCAAGTTGCAGTCTGGAGACAGAGGTGAAAACAGAGTGGAAGAATTGAGTACCAAGCAATCAAAACCCTGGACCCAGAGAGGAGGGCTGATAATGGGCTCAAGAAGGCTATAAGCCTTGGAGATTAGGAATCTTGGAAACTGTGAGGGTAAAGAAGAATACCTCACACCAAGTAAGCAATGTCTGTATTGGGAACAACAGGCAAACAGGTCTTTCACCTTTGTAATAGACTGGTTAGGTTGACATAGGTATTTTGGGGCAGAAAATGTCTTTGAGTACTTGAATTGGTAGGGAGACTTGGGATTGATATAGGTCTTGAAGTGTTGTGTCAAGATAGGTTTGCTAAACCCATAGGCCTCCCCATCAAAAAATAACCATGCAAAGGTTGGGTGCCCAAGACTAAATCTGGCCTCTTACAACATCTTATGATGTGTCATAACCATCATGGATTCCAGAAATAGAGTATCTTTCCAAGATAGGAACCTTGGGCTAAATATAGCAAATATACAACTAACATATCGGTCATATGCGTCATAGAATCACAGAATCTTATGACAACTTGCATCTGTCATAGATTCACTCACCAAACATTATTACAGTTGTTATACATGCCAAAAATAGTATATTCCTCAAGGGAACACACCTATCCTCATTTACCATGAGTTTTTACATTTGCCAATAGTAAAAGTCACTCCATAATAACTTCCAGTGACTCCAAAATTACCCCTGATAGTGAAACTAGTACATCTCATGGATAATTACAAATTGCCTATAACAAATGGAATAAATACAATATTGGGATTTACAAGGTTAATGACACCTTAATCCAACATTCTCCCACCTGACATTATACATTGTAAATCAACCCATAGGAAATCAAATGAAAATAATCAAGCACTAGAAACAAGGCCCATGGCCTCTCTGCACCACATGAACTTCTCTGTGTTCATAGGCTTAGTCAATGAATCTACAACATTCTCCTGATTGTCTATGTTCTTTAGCTCAATCTCTCCATTTGCAACTAACTCTCGAACAAAGTGATACTGAACATCAACATGCTTAGTTTGAGAATGATACATAGGATTCTTGGCCAAACAGATAGCACTCTGGCTATCACAACCAATTTGAATGATCCTACAATCAAATTCAATACCTGTACATAGTCTCCTCAACCAAACTACCTCCTTAGAGACATAAGTAGTAGCCATATACTCTACTTTTGTGGTGGACAAAGAAATTGTGGGATGCCTCTTACTCATCGAACTCACTGCACCTCCAAATAGAGTAAACACATAGCCACTAGTGGACCTTCAACTATCCAAGTCACCTGCCCAATCTGCATCAACAAAACCCTGTATGTCCAAAGATTTATCAGCACTATCAGTACTAGAATAAACCAAACAATGATTAGGAGTACCTGCAAGATATTTAAACACCCTCTTCGCATAGTTCCAATGCTATCTACCAGGGTTAGACATAAATATGCTCAAAACTCCCATTGCTTGGGCAATATCTGGTCTAGTGCAAACCACTGCATACATCAAACTCCCTACAGTACTAGCATATGGCACATTAGACATATCCTCAAAATCATCCTCAGTCTTTGGACACATATCTAATGAAACCTTAGTACCAATGGGTAAAGGAACTTTAACTGGGTTATAGTCCTGCAAATTAAACCTTTGCAAAATAGTATTCACATACTTACTTTGTGACAACCAAAGCTTTCTATTAACTCCATCCCTCCTAATCTCCATTCCCAAAATATACCTTACAGCACCAAGATCCTTCATCTCAAATGCACCTGAAAGTTGGGCTTTAAGCTCACTGACCATACCCTTAGTATTACTGAAAAACAACATGTCATCAGCAAACAAAGCAATAACCAATATAGAATCATCAACACAATGAATGTAAACACAATAATCCTCCTCGCTTCTAACAAAATCCAATTTCAAAACAAATGAGTCAAACTTTTGATACCACATTCTAGGGGATTGTTTCAAACCATAAAGAGACCTCTTTAACCTGCAAACACAATGTTCTTTTCCTTTTACCTCAAAACCTGTAGGTTGTTGCATATAAATTTCTTCTTCAAGATCTCCATGTAAGAACGTAGTCTTAACATCCATTTGCTCAATCTCCCAATCATAAGCTATAGCAATGGATAAAAGAAATCTAATAGAAGTTAATTTAGCAATAGGAGAGAATAGCTCACCAAAATCAACTCCCTCTCTCTTAGAGTAGCCCTTGGCTACTAATCTAGCCTTGTACTTCTCTAATGACCCGTCTACTCCAAACTTCTTCTTGAAGACCCACTTACAACCTATGGCCTTTCTTCCTTTGGGAAAATGAACAAGATCCCAGGTATTACAAGAGTCTAAAACCATCATCTCCTCCTGCATGGCTAGCTGCCAAGATTCACTATCATCTATAGATATAGCTTCCCTATAGGATCTAGGTTCATCATTAGTACTCAATAAAGCATATACACAACAAAAATCTAGTGGGCTATACCTATCAACTAGATTCCATTGTCTTGTGGATCTCCTCAAGGGTGGAGTAAGAGACTCTACTTGTTCTTTTGCATGATCATCTGCACCAACTTCTTTTGTCACAACAGACTCATCTTCATCAGAACTACTTGAATCTTCTTCTTCTTCTTCACAACCCCCAATCCAACATTTTGTTCTTCTTGAGGCGCAGCTTTCTACTCTAAATCAAAGTGCACCTTCTTGACCTTTTCATCTTTTTCTTTTGGCTACTCAGGTTTAGAAATAGCTCTATCTTCCCTGAAAATAACATCTCTAGAAAAGATAATCCTACTGGTTAGTGGATTCCAAAGCTTATAAGCTTTCACATTATCACCATATCTAATGAATGTACACTTTTAAGCCTTTGGATCCAACTTAGATCACTTTTCCTTAGGCACATGAACAAAAGCCTGACAACCAAAAACCTTTACATGTGAAATGGAAGTTTACTTACCTGTTCACACTTTATAAGGTGTCAAATCAAGAGCCTTACAAGGAGATTTGTTTATCAAGTAGAAAGTAGTACACACAGCCTCTATCCAAAAGCATTTATCCAATTGTGCATCACTAAGCATACTTCTGGGCCTTTCCATAATTGTTCAGTTCAACCTTTTTGCAACACCATTCTACTGTGGTGTATACGAAGTTGTCTTTTGTCTGATTATACCTACATGCTTACAAAACTCATCAAATTCCTTAGAGCAATATTCCCCTCCATTGTCAGATCTTAATATTTTTATCTTTAAACCTGATTGGTTCTCTACTAAGACTTTGAATTCCTTAAACATAGTGAAAACTTTAGATTTATGATTCATAAAATAAATCCATGTAAATCTGGATACATCATCAATGAAGGTTACAAAATAACAAGATTTTCTGATAGATTCATTATCCACATGTCCAAACACATCCGTATGAATAATTTCTAACCTCTCTTTTGCTCTATTGCTTCCTGAAGGAAATGATTTTCTATTTTGTTTACCAAACACACAGTTCTCACAGAAATCAAAGTGCTCATCAGAATAGGAGAAACCATCCAACAAATTTTTATTCTTAATAGTTTTAAATACATTATTGCTTGTGTGGTCCAATCTATAGTGCAACAACATACATGCATTTTTAGTATTAGCCTCAGATACATAGGAGGCATTATAAATTGTAGTGGCTTCAAGCTTGAATAGGTTTCCCAATCTCTTTCCCTTCGCTACCACCAAGTTCCCTCTCATCAATCTGCAACCATGCTTGTCAAATGTCACATGCATTCCCAAATCATTCAACTTTGAAACTGTAATTAGATTTCTAGCTAATCCAGGAACATGCAAAACACTAGGAAGGGTTTTAATCCTCCCATCAATGAAACACAACAATACCTTTCCTTTCTCAACAATCAGATATGTAGAGTTGTCACCAAGGTAGATATTACCTCCATCATATTCTTCATATGTGGAGAACCATTCTTTATGTGGTGTCATATGAAACAAGTACCCTGAGTCAACCAACCAGTGATCATTAGAAACAAGATTACATGCAGAAAGTAAAACTTCTTCACCTGCATTTGAGGACTTATCCGAAGCACTCTCCCATTGTTTGTTTGGCTTTCTGTACTCCTTCTTCACATGTCCTCTTTTACCATAGTTCCAACACTTAACTCTATTATTTTTACCAAGAATCTTAGACTAGCCTTTGGACCTGTCCTTAGCCCCTTTCCTTAGACCTTCTCCTGACACTAAGAGCATCCACTAAACTATCTGAACTCTTCTTCCTCAATTCTTGTGACAGTAGCACTGAAACAAGAGCATCCAACTGTAGATCCTCAAGGTTAGCAGTGATAGCAAGGATAACATTCTCCCAAGACCCAGGTAAAGAACAAAGAAGTAAGATACATTTATCTTCCTCACTAATGTCAACATCTACTGAATCAAGCTGACTCACCAACAAATTAAAAGAATTTAAATGCTCTGCAACTGACTCACCCTCTTTCATTTTCAAAGAAAACAACTTCCTTTTTAAATAAAGTTTATTTACCATACTCTTGGCTTGATAGATCTCACCCAACTGTTTTCACAACTTGTATGCAGTCTCTTCCTTTGCGACATTCAACAAGACAGAGTCTGAAAGACACAACTGGATGGTTCCCCGTTCCTTCTTATCCAGTCTATCCCACTCATCTTGAGAGACATCATCGGGTTTCTTCTCTTTTTGGACAGCCAACCATTGGTTTCTTTCTTCCAACAAATCTTCTATTTTCAGCTTCCACAACTCATACCCCATTCCATTTAACTTCTCAATGTCCAATCGAGAGGTTGATGCAACAGTGGATGCAGCCATAATAACAACACAAGATCTACAAAAAAAACACAACCAAATCTCCCACTGTAGATATAGCTTCCACACTACCACCCAAGTGTCAAAGCTAGCCATGCTCTAATACCAAATGTTAGAAATGAAAGCAACACTACTTCAATGGAAATCTGATTCAATATAAATTTCTGTAATCTTTAACTGTGTGTTATTAATGGAGATTGTAACACAGAAACAAAACTATGCTTCAAAGAAATGTAAAATCAGAAATATGAACACATAACACAATGTTTAACGTGTAGAATACCCTTTCGGGTAAAAAAACTCCACACAGGAAAGATGCCCAATGTTTGTATTAATCTGAAAATGATTTACAATACAACATTGCAACTCTCTCCACTAGTCTTCAATTTGATGGCATTTCGACAGCACTCGAGTACCTAAAATCTATATTGTAGCAACTAACACATGGAAAATACTTATAGAAACATTTTCTAACTCATCTTAGGCATTCAAATTCTCTCTCATGAGATTCCCCAACATACAAACATTAAATGACATCTTACAAGCACCTTCCACTTGTCCAAAAACAACCATGCAAAGGTCGGGTGCCCAAGACTAAATCTGGCCTCTTGCAACATATTATGACACATCATAACAGTCATAGATTCTAGAAAAAGAGTATCTTTCCAAGATAGGAACATTCGACTAAATATAGCAAATATACAACTAACATATCGGTCATATACGCCATAGAATCATAGAATCTTATGACAACTTGCAGCTATCATAGATTCACTCAGCAAACATTATGACAGTTGTCATACATGCTAAAAATAGTATATTCCTCAAGGGAGCATGCCTATCCTCATTTACCATGAGTTTTTACATTTGGTAATAATAAAAGTCACTCCGTAATAACTTCAGGTGACTCTGAAATTACCCCTGCCAATGAAACTAGTGCATCTCCTCATGGATAATTACAAATTGCATATAATAAATGGAATAAATACAATATTGGGATTTACAAGGTTAATGGCACCTTATCCCAACATGTACCTAGATACGTGATGGTGTAGTATATATGTTGTGTTCCTACTTGTGCTGGAGGAGTGGTTGCTCGCACAGAGTAGAGGGTTCTCTCAAGATTTCCACGATTCTAATCGGGTGGCATGCGAATGGAACCTAGCCATGTGCACCTATGGCTCGATGTGTATCCACACATTCTCTCTCCATGGGTACACAGTATGCGGGATGTTCCTATGAGTAGAAAATTGCCATGTGGTATATGGCCATTGCATGCTTTCTCTGCTTGGCGTATACCATGCATGGTCGTACCGCATGAGGTATGTGACCTGGGAGTTTTGGCACAATACCTTTCCATGAGAGGGTTGTGTGAGTTGGTCACACCCACATGAAGGACTGTAGAGACAGTCACGCTTGTTTTCCTCCTTCCTCGTGTGGTGACTAGCGATAGTCACGCAGTGTTGTAATGTGTATATTTCAAAGATTGTGAATCTTCTTTTCAGTTATTGGTGACTTTTACTTTGCTTGTGTGTACTTGGACTTTGGTTTATCTTGCTTGTATTGGGTTAGCCATGGATGATTTTCTTGGCATGTAACTCTTGCAGTTACATTTGATTTATTGTTGAAACTATGTGCATTTTTCTTATTTTATTGTTAGAATTGATATTTATTCTTCGTTATTTATATTTTTGGTGGCTAAACTAATTGACTTTTTTGTTTTTGAATGCTTGTCTTGTGTTGTGATGTGATTCCTCATCGGGTATGGTGAGATCCACCCATTTGAGTGTATACGAGGAAGCAGACGCAAGGAAACCCTTAAGGATGGGGGTATGTGTGAGCTATTCTAAGCTCTAATTCACTACCTTCCTATTGTTTGACTACCTCTTGGAGGCTAAAACCCTTACACAAACAAGAGATATGTCATTGTGGCTTGTATGGAAAGGGCTCACTAGGTGGGTCAATGCCATAAAGACACATGGATTTGGATATTAGACATGGTTATTGGATATGGATAATGGACATGGTTATTGGTTATTGACTCAAGGATTTAATTAGATTTAGATGGTACTACGACATCCACGTGAACCCCTAATGTAGCCTTGTGATGTGAATGAGTATATATGTATATGTGCATTGTACAATTTGTCATGTATGTAGTTGCATATTAAAGTATAGTAGAGAACAAAATTACATCATCATACTTGGTAAAGTGACAAATTTCTTGTTTTAATGCATAGAGATGTCATGCATGCTATGAAAGTGGAGGTCGTAAATCCTATAAATGTGCATATATGTGTGTTGTGTGCTCCATTTAATAGATAGATGCATATGAAAAGTTAGAGAATTGGAAATTTTGTATAGTGAAAAGTGCATTTTGCTGCAATTTATGAGAAAATTGTGTGGTTTATGCTGGTGTAATTGTGCAACTTGATAGTGTAAGAAACTAATTTGTTGTTTGAGACAGTGATTTTTGAGAAAATTGAATGTTATGGCAGCATTCTTTATTTTGATTGGAGAAAATTGTTATATGCAATGTATGTTCTACATGAAATTGAGTGTCTTGCCTCTTCTTTACCTGGGTACTAGGACATAATTGTGAGTAATTGTGTATATTGAAATGAATGTGACAAACTAAATTTTATATTTATATTAAATTTCATGGACTAATGTGTGCTATGGCCACATCTTAGTGTATTGCAGGCTTCTAGGAGTAAGCCTAGTCCTAAGGGGGTAGGATGTAACAACCCTCATGTTTGTATTTTGGTTGTTGCTTTTCCTTGATGAATTCTGATACTATTATGATTTTGACATGATTAGTATTATGTTGGATTACATGCTTGCATGTTTATATACTGTTATCATTGCTTTTGTATGATCATGGACAAGAAAGGGATGATATCGTAACACTCATATCTGAGAGGCTTATGATATCATGACCCTCTTCCTAATGCTTACTGTTGCTTTGGTTATGATGTATGTTATATACACATGTGCTTTGACATGTGATCGGAGTGATGTAGGCACTGGGTATCGACTCTGCCTAGACTCACTGGCGTGAGCATACTCTTATTCCCCGATGGTGGTTACTGGAATAGTCAAACTAGCCTAAAACACCTTATCTTTGCCACCGTCTATGTTTAGGAATGATTCTCTAATGTCGTATCTTGCCTTGGACATGGTCCAATTGTTTTATCCTCTTGTAAGTCAGATCCGTATGACTTTTGGTGTCGAGTTTGTCTCGGTGGAATTGTGTTAGCAACTTGACCCTGTGTAGTGACTTTGTGTGCGTGTGTTCATCGATTTATTTTCTTATTGTGGTGTTAGTGCTTTGGTCATGGTGATTAATCTTCTAAGTGTTTCGTTGTCTCTTTTAAGTTAATAGAAAAACCCAAAAATAATTCATCGGTGGTCATTGTTGACTTTAGAAAAATTATATACCTTTCCTTTATGTTTTTTTTCAGATGATGAATTCCCATTCTCACTCTTACGTGAGAAGTTTCTAGAAATTGGGGGAAAATAAGGAGAAGCTAGGGTTTTGGACGAGGGGAGGAGAAAGAGCAACTGACTATACTTCATTCTCTGTAATTGCTTTACAGTTTCCAGGTAAGTTGGCATTTTCTCTTAACCTAGGTTCCTAGGGCAGATTACATCTATTGATAGACTATCATTTGTTCTTTCTCTATGGTGTATTTGCTGGATGCCCTTACTCTGTTTCAAGACAATGGAAATTGTTTAAAAATTTCTAAAGCCTTTTTAACAATTCCATTCTGTGCATAACCTACAATTATTGTAGTCCATGGGACCGTATTTCTTCTAGGCATTTTGTGAAACTACTCACTTGCCTTGTCTATATGCTTTATCATATGCATACATGGTTACCAGGGCAATTGCAGATACAAATGTTTAAAATTTTCTTAAGCCTCTTAAAAAAATCCATTTTTAGAAGATCTTGTGATCATTGTATTCCATTTGACCTTACTTCTTTTAGACATTCTATCACACAGTGTGTGTGCCTTGTCTTAGCTTCAATTTGCATACATGTCTATCAGCACTCTTGCAGCTACAATATTTGACAAATTTTTCCCCTTCCATTATACTTTGTTGGACATCCATACCCTATACGAAGGTTGGCAATGGGAACAAGTAGGGAGGATACGGTCCCAGGTTCTAAGATTTGGCCTTATACCGACCAGTTGCATTTGCTTGAAAGTTTCTATAGACTTTTCTTCAAATTCATTTGTGCATATCCTGTGATTAGTGTATTCCATGAGATGACATCTCCTTGTGGCATTCTATCAAATAGTTCATATGCCTTCCTTATGCTACTCTCTTGGTGCAGGCAGGGAGGACATAGCAAAGGTAGTGGAACTTGGCTTACATCTACCAATTGCGTGGTCTGAAAGTTTCTAAAGTCTTTTCAACAAATCTGTTTCATGCAATCTTGCAGTCATTACATTCTACGAGATAACAACTCCTTGAGGCATTATATCAAATAGTTTGAGTGCCTTGTCTGTGCTTACACATTTTTCAATATCTCGTAAGCATCTTATGTCTGTCCACAACCTTGATTTGTGCGTATTCTGCAACCCGTGCGTTCCATGAGATGACAGTCTTTTGATGGCATATGGTTGGGCATGATTGTAATATATATATGAGTCGGCAGATATCTATTTCTTTCATTGGTCATTCTTTGCTTGGATTTTGGACCTCATTCAAGCATTGTTAAAGTCGTATCTTCTTTAGGCCATTGGCCATACTAGAAAACAAAAACATAAGGAGACTATGTTACAAAACCGTCTATGTTATCCTATAGAGACTATCTTAATAGTGCTTGATATGTTCAATTGCCTTGCATCCGAGGCCCAGAGTCCTTCCTTCCAAGAGATGAGCCTATGGATCCTCTTGGAAGTCAAAGTCGATCATTTCTTTGGTTCTCAATTTGATTGGACTGACCCATTTTTGAAGGACTACAATATTTGAGGGTTGGCAGTATCTTACCTTGCATTCACTGTTGTAGTCCACAATTTGGTGAATTGCTTGTAATGCCCTCCCTCTACATTTTAGAGTTGAAGTCACAACAAAACCTACTTAGTTTTTAAATCTAGGTCATCATGGTGATAGAGCCTCATTTTACCTTTCCACCTGAGCCTGATAGATTATTACATATTATCATTATTGAGAAGATTGGTTGTTTTTAATACAACTCCTACCAAGTCAATTATATCTTGGCATGGGCGTGATGATTAATCAGTGTATATCAAATTATGGTCATTGGACTACCTAAAGTGCATGCTCAGTACCTATTTTTAGATAACTAGTTGTATGGTTGATCCATACATTGGATGTCACTGTAATACCCAAGCAGTGGGTCCTCATGTGCTTGTTTAATGTTTATGTATGCTAGATGAGCTTGTTGATGTTTGGATGTTGATGATAGGATGAGTTTCAAAGTGCTCGTAACATGAAGTATGTGTCTTGGGAAAGGTCTGTGAGTAGGTGATGGGTATTTATTTTTACTACTTCCTTGTTGTTGCCCCTATCCGCCTACCCCTTCTCATTGGAGTAGTATCCTAGGAGCGGTTAGAGTCCCCTAATGTCACTATTCTTGTGGGGGTCGTTTACCATGTTTATACTGTGTTGGCCATTGTATTTGTTGCCTTAATTCTTTTGTTTACGCCTTGTGACTACCTCTGAGTATGGTGGGGTGCTCTCTTCTCAGTCCACATGGTTGGGAGGCATTACCATCGCCATTGGGGACCGACAAACAGGTTATTGTAACGCTAGTTGGAGATGTTCTCTCTTGTATTTATTTGATCAGTTATTGTATCATATTCATGACTAGATGTCATTGTACTTGTATATTCTTTTATGTAATTGTACTCTCTCTCTCTCGAGAAGATGTAATCATGTAATTTAATGAGAAGAAATGAGATGTTTCTTGTTTGGCTTACAGATTCCGATGTGGGTATCAGATCCGTTGTACAATGATGTCTATGGAATTATGTTTATAATAGGAAATGGGATATAGGAACATTTGAGTTGGTGTTTAAAATGAATGTAGTTTTAATGATGTTTTCTTTGGAGGGTGAATTAGTCCTCTCCTTCTAGTTGTACATTTGGCCATGAATGTTGTTGACATACTGAGTCATCAACCATATTATGTGTATACTATCTATTTGTGTCAAAAAAAATATTCTTACCCTCTCTTGGCCCTTACCCTTCAGGGTTGCGGGGTGGGATGTTACATCTGAAATGACCCCAATTGGTCATGAATTGCTCTTGTAATTCCATATTGTATTATAGATATAAAGGATGATAGGATGTAGCTATTTGTGGATGTGGGTAGATTAGTTTGATTGCTCCATGCTCTCTTGTAAGTGTCGAATGATTTCTAATTTTTCTTATAACCTCTTAATGTGCTTGAGTTTCTACAATTTATCACCATTGATAACATATTGAAGTCATTGGAATACTAATGGTGCCTTAAACTTTCCCTTAGTATAAATTGCATGTTTGTATGATGAATATTGGATGGCATGTAATGTCTTGACTTGAGATGAAGTCTATCTTTCTCTCCTCTTTCTTAGTTGTCAATAATTGACAAGATGTTAGAATAATGCCATATGGATTTAATTAGTATGTTAGAAGTGGAATAAGTAAAAGATTTAATGAGATAGGAGTAAAGAATGATGGTAATTGATTGTCATTGATGTCAAAAAGGTTGATCACATGGATCTAATGTAGAGGTTATTCTTTTGGGGTCATTAGGACTTTATAGTATGGTTGATTCTGTTTGGAGTTGATCATGGACTTGGTGTTGTTTCATGTTCATTGCTTTCATATACAAGTTTCATGTTTATGATAAAGATTTGGGTAATGTGATTTGTCATAGTGTTGCAGGGAGTTTGGTCTCCATAATATCCTTTATTATGTTAAATCCAAAAATTGATTAAACAGGTTCATTACAAGGATGCCATAATATCCATTTCAAAGTAACATAAAGAGGAGATAGTGTACAGATGCAGATATCAGTTGAGTTAGTATGTAGATATCAGTTGAGTTAGTATGCAGATATCAGTTGAGTTATTGTGCAAATATCAGTTGAGTTAGTGTGCATCTTCATGATTATCAATTGTATTGTTGTTGATACAGGTGATGGAATTGTTGGTACAAAGTTAGTTGGTACAATGTGGAATTGTTGGTAATATATTGAGGATAGCTTTGTGCTTCATGGTTCAAAAGTGTCAAGTTACTGATCACCTAAACATGTTGTTGCAGTCCTCTTATACAATGTCTCTTGAATCAAGAATCTCACTATGCAGCTTTGTTAAGTTCTTCAAGACAGTGTGTTTTGTTTAGTTCTCCATGATAAAAGATGTCGGAGTTTGAACTTTATCTTGTTCAGGATGCTGGTGTTTAGGGTTCTGATGTTCAGATGGAGGTTTCTAATGATAAAGACAAAATATTTCTTGTGATCTTCTTTTGTGTCTTTGCAGATATTAATGGGCATATGTCCTATTTTAAACTCTTTGTAAAAGTGCTTTAGATACATTGTTGTTTATCTCTAACCAGCCCGTCATATAATAATTTACTTTATGTTATAACTAGCAAGTGACTTGCTATCTTAGGTCAGCTCCACTTAAGGTAACCTGCTGGAGTATAGAGAGGTCGTGAGAAACCAGTCCTGTTCACCATGTCTACCGTTCACATTGGTTATCCCATAAGAAGTTTGAGCGGGCAATGCATATCGACGGTCCTGTCTGAAACTACAAAGGGCGCGAAAGCCACAATCGGTGGTTAGTGTTTAAATGTTGTCTCCATCGTATGACGATGCACATTGACGTGCATATAAATGTCAAAACATAATGTTAACTGCAGATAAAGTTATTCTTGGCAGTTTTAAGGAGTTTTGTTGGAGCCCGAAGGAAAGATGCAAGTCAAAATTTAGTTTGAAAACTATTGTTCGATGGTTGCTATCGTGGAATGCTTTATGCATAAAAAGATTTCAAATATTTATAAATTGGAACCCGACTACTAAGCCTTTTATGGCTTTCTTTCATTTTTAGAAGCTTTGTTTAAAACAACTAAGTGGTCGACCCCATTTTTGTGGAATTTTTTTTATGACTTTAAAAATAAGTAATTTCTAATTGTGGATTGAGAAAAGGTAGGTAAGTAAGAATTTTAAGGAGTTATTTTTTAAGAAAGATTTTCTTTCTTGAATTATCTCTTGGAGAGAAAAGCAAAGAGAGGAGATATATTTGTTATATTTTTTTTTGAGAAAGAATTTGTTTGAAGGAATTTGCAGGAGAGAAGATAATCAGAGAAGATATTCAGATTGAAGGAATATGAAAAGTTTTGCAGAGAAGATGAAAGTTCTCGGAGATTTTTGAGCTTCTTTCATGATTTTGTCTATGCAGGGAAGATGAAGGGTTTGTCTTGAAGATGATTTGTTACAGGATACGAATAAGAGAAATTTTTTTATCTTAAAGGCAGATCGACAAAATTACATGAAGACAATGGATTTGAATATAAAATTATGAATTTTTTTTAAGGAATATGAATCAAAATTGAAGATTTTATTTGCAGGGGAGATGAAGAAAAGTGAAATGATTTTGCAGAGAGAAGGTGAAATGATTTTGTTTGCAGAGAGAAGGTGAAATGATTATCTTGTATATAATGGCTTTGCAGGTAGATTGATGTGTGATATTGCAGATCAATGATGAACTGACAGGGATCAAATACAGGTACAGAGACTGACAAGGTGATCAAAAAGACAATATGCAATTGCAATGATAATCAGGTGAAATTGATTGAATGGCTAGTAAGGTAGAGATGAAACATACAGAGAAAAGTAGTGTTGTTAAGCATATTAGAATATAGGATTGATATGCAGTGTTATTGTATGGAGGATTAGAACACAGGATTGATATGCAGTGTTGTTGAATGGATCAGAATACAGGATTAATTTGCAGAGAAAATTGTTTATAGAGATTTGTATATGGAGCTTGTTTGCAAAAGAAAATGGTCTTGATTTGAAAATCAAACAGAAGGTATAAGGTTGTAAACAATGGTGCAAATCCGATTGAACAGCAATCATGTCTTGCACACAAAGATTGATGTTTTGTTAATAGGCATTGTATTAGCTAGTGAGGCTTATAGGTCAGTGTGACCTTAATATTTGTCAGTGAGACAATTTGTATTGCCAGTGAGGCATGTTTCTCAGTTAAGCCAGTGAGGCACTTCATGAGTGGTTTTTCTACCCCTGAGGGTTTTCCACTCGGTAAAAAGGTTGTGTCTTAATTTATTCTATGTGTGTGCATATTATTGGTTTGATCATGTTTCGTTTACATCTGTTATTGTAAGTCTTGTGCATATAAACTCAACAAATCATTAATGTATTCCTTTCCATCTGTTCTATAAGAGAAAGCTTTCAAAAAGTTGTAAAATGTTTGAAAATTAATACAACACTGATTCACCCCCCCTCTCAGTGTTGTCCGGACTCCTACAATTGGTATCAGAGCCAGTTTCCCTTCTACAGCTTAATCAGCTTGGGTAGGTCCTGTGTGTGGAGTTCAATGGGTAAGTGCAGGAGAAATAAGCACATGAGAAATCTTAAGCATCATTCTGGTCAGAAGACACAAAAGATATTATCCATATCAAATTCAAATGTTGATATAAATTCAGTTGATAAAGATGTTCTCCATGTTAAGTCTGATATTGTGTTAGAAAGAAATTTTTTAGATGTTCCTCAGTTTGATGGTTCAAATTTTCTAGTTTGGTATGTTAGAATGCAAGTGTATTTATCCTCCTTAGGATATGATGTTCTTATGTCAGTTGAGAATGGTAATTCTGCAAATAACAAAGAAGTTCTTGAATATAATGATATTGCAAAGAAGGCTATATTATCTGCTCTGTCTAATGATGTTATTTGTAAAGTTATGGATTGTGTTACAGCTCAGGATATGTGGAGGAGATTGAAAAGAATTTATCAAGGTAATGATAAAGAAGAGGACACTCTGGTATGTGAAGAAAGTAGCAATGAAAAGAGACTTTCAAATGAAGGAGTTGAAGTTCAATCCCAATCAAATTCAGAAGAAGCTAGCATTAGAAGTGATGATGATCAGAGTGATGATGATCAGGATTATAATGAACAAGATTGTGAAATTGATATGGAAGGAGAGCTTATATATGCTTTGAGTGAGCTCAAGAAGTATAAGAGAGAGAATCAGAAACTAAATTTGCTGCTGCAACAAGAAAGAGAATCTAAAGATAATGTACATTCAGAACTTGAAATTGTATCTACAGATCTTGAAGAGGCTAGATGTCAAGTTATTAGCTTAAAGACATATATTGATGATTCAGATAAACTAGTTGCTAGATTAAAGACAGAAATTGAAGAAGCTAAGAGGATAGCAGATGTTTCAATATCTGACCTTGAAGTTAGAAGGATTGAGAATCTAAAACTGGAAGGTGAAATTATCAAACTCAGAAAAGATTATGATGGTCTCAAGACTTTATCTAAGAAGTATCAGGAGTTTGAAGAAAGCACAAGCAAGTTACATGTGTTGTTGGGCAAACAGAAGCAGCATAATGACACAACTGGATTAGGATTTGAAGAAGGGGAATGTTCAAAAGTTAGAGAGACTCCCAGAAAGATGATTGATTTGAATACTGCCACTGAAAACAAAATGCATAATCAAAGAAGAAGAAATTTCAGAAGAAGTGCTCTTGTAAGACAAGCATACATGTACAGGTATAATTATTGTTTTAGTGGTTATTGTTATACTTGTAATAAATTTGGACACAAATCAGTTAATTGCAGAAAGAAAAGGAATACTGATATTGTTTGTTACAAGTGCAATAATGCTGGTCACATTCAAAGAAACTGTAAAATAAATAAAAGGTATGATCCTGCTTGGAAGCATAATATAAATACTCAAGGGATGTTAAGAAGGTATTCTCAATCATTTGATTATGATTTTAGAATAATTTGTTATAATTGCAATTCTCCTGGTCACAAAGCATTTAGTTGCAGAAGAGCTCCATCTAATTTGAAAGGTTGGGAAAAGAAAAAGACAGAAAAGGTTTGGAGGAAGAAAGAGCCTGTTAAGATTTGGAAGCAGAAACATAGTCAAGAAAAGTCAAATACTAAGCTTGTGCATCTTGCACAAGTCATTTCATCTGTTGCATAACAGATAGCATAATGTGAGGGGGAGTTGTTCTTGTTCTATTTTTCCCCAAGAAGTTACAGGACGAGATCAGTTGAACTTGTTTTGTTTGTCATGCTTGCCTGAAATGTTTGAAATGAAGTTTCAGTGTATGTTAGGTGTTCATGATCAGTAACATGTTTAGTGGATCATAAAGTGTTAAAGTTGTCTGTACAAAAAGTTTGATGATGTTGTGACATTGATCCTATTTGTATATTGTTTGATACTTACATGATTAAGTTGTAATGATGCTTCTGTTAAGATGTTGTCAAGGAACTCTCACCTGGATTTGGTTTTGCAAAGTGGTGTTATAGGAAGAGCTTGATGGTGAAGGTTGTACAATCTTAATTGGTTGGCTGATTTGTATCATAGAGTCAAAAGGCACTAATTCTTGTTGATTGCAGTATGTTTCAGATGTGGTTATGTATGTATCAATTTTGACAGTGTGTTGTAAATAGATGTGCAGAAACAACAGGATAGTATTCATTTATTTAGATGGTCTTCATTCTTTGTCATGTCAGAAAAGGTGTGCAAGATTAGTTTGGTTGCAGGATGATAGTTCATATCAGGAAATCAGTTTGTTGACTATATCTATGACTTTGTTGAGTTATGTTTTATGACATGTATCTTGGAGCTTTCAGGTGATTTGAAGATAGTGTCAAAAGAAGATAATAATCAAGAGATATTGAGGAGTTTTCTGAAGTGATAGTTTTACATGTTCCTGATTCAGAAAGGTATGTACAAATTGTGTGCCTCCAATTTTGAAGTGGTATCAAGACTGAATTATTACTATCATGGAAAACTTGAATAGTTTTTATAAAAAGTGGTCATCATATCATCTGTTGTTTGGGAACTAATTGATGAGGAGTCTTCATGAATTTTTTTGCCTGCAAATTTGTTCATCAAAGAGTATTGGTATGCTAATGATTTCTTTGCAAAATTGTTCAGAAGATGGATGGTATGTCAGTAATTGGATGGTACACTTCAGGTTGCTTCAGGACTAATTCAGGAAGTGGATAAGTGTTGAGTTGAGTTATGTTGATTAGTCTTGCCAGTAATTGCCAGTGGTATTCAACACAAGGGGAGAAAATAGTTTTTGAGTCTTTGTCATCAGATGTCAAAAAGGGGGAGAAAAAGAAATTGCATCAGGTAGTTTTGCCATCAATGACAAAGGGGGAGATTGATGGTAATTGATTGTCATTGATGTCAAAAAGGTTGATCACATGGATCTAATGTAGAGGTTATTCTTTTGGGGTCATCAGGACTTTATAGTATGGTTGATTCTGTTTGGAGTTGATCATGGACTTGGTGTTGTTTCATGTTCATTGCTTTCATATACAAGTTTCATGTTTATGATAAAGATTTGGGTAATGTGATTTGTCATAGTGTTGCAGGGAGTTTGGTCTCCATAATATCCTTTATTATGTTAAATCCAAAAATTGATTAAACAGGTTCATTACAAGGATGCCATAATATCCATTTCAAAGTAACATAAAGAGGAGATAGTGTACAGATGCAGATATCAGTTGAGTTAGTATGCAGATATCAGTTGAGTTAGTATGCAGATATCAGTTGAGTTATTGTGCAAATATCAGTTGAGTTAGTGTGCATCTTCATGATTATCAATTGTATTGTTGTTGATACAGGTGATGGAATTGTTGGTACAAAGTTAGTTGGTACAATGTGGAATTGTTGGTAATATATTGAGGATAGCTTTGTGCTTCATGGTTCAAAAGTGTCAAGTTACTGATCACCTAAACATGTTGTTGCAGTCCTCTTATACAATGTCTCTTGAATCAAGAATCTCACTATGCAGCTTTGTTAAGTTCTTCAAGACAGTGTGTTTTGTTTAGTTCTCCATGATAAAAGATGTCAGAGTTTGAACTTTATCTTGTTCAGGATGCTGGTGTTTAGGGTTCTGATGTTCAGATGGAGGTTTCTAATGATAAAGACAAAATATTTCTTGTGATCTTCTTTTGTGTCTTTGCAGATATTAATGGGCATATGTCCTATTTTAAACTCTTTGTAAAAGTGCTTTAGATACATTGTTGTTTATCTCTAACCAGCCCGTCATATAATAATTTACTTTATGTTATAACTAGCAAGTGACTTGCTATCTTAGGTCAGCTCCACTTAAGGTAACCTGCTGGAGTATAGAGAGGTCGTGAGAAACCGGTCCTGTTCACCATGTCTACCGTTCACATTGGTTATCCCATAAGAAGTTTGAGCGGGCAATGCATATCGACGGTCCTGTTTGAAACTACAAAGGGCGCGAAAGCCACAATCGGTGGTTAGTGTTTAAATGTTGTCTCCATCGTATGACGATGCACATTGACGTGCATATAAACGTCAAAACATAATGTTAACTGCAGATAAAGTTATTCTTGGCAGTTTTAAGGAGTTTTGTTGGAGCCCGAAGGAAAGATGCAAGTCAAAATTTAGTTTGAAAACTATTGTTCGATGGTTGCTATCGTGGAATGCTTTATGCATAAAAAGATTTCAAATATTTATAAATTGGAACCCGACTACTAAGCCTTTTATGGCTTTCTTTCATTTTTAGAAGCTTTGTTTAAAACAACTAAGTGGTCGACCCCATTTTTGTGGAATTTTTTTTATGACTTTAAAAATAAGTAATTTCTAATTGTGGATTGAGAAAAGGTAGGTAAGTAAGAATTTTAAGGAGTTATTTTTTAAGAAAGATTTTCTTTCTTGAATTATCTCTTGGAGAGAAAAGCAAAGAGAGGAGATATATTTGTTATATTTTTTTTGAGAAAGAATTTGTTTGAAGGAATTTGCAGGAGAGAAGATAATCAGAGAAGATATTCAGATTGAAGGAATATGAAAAGTTTTGCAGAGAAGATGAAAGTTCTCGGAGATTTTTGAGCTTCTTTCATGATTTTGTCTATGCAGGGAAGATGAAGGGTTTGTCTTGAAGATGATTTGTTACAGGATACGAATAAGAGAAATTTTTTTATCTTAAAGGCAGATTGACAAAATTACATGAAGACAATGGATTTGAATATAAAATTATGAATTTTTTTTAAGGAATATGAATCAAAATTGAAGATTTTATTTGCAGGGGAGATGAAGAAAAGTGAAATGATTTTGCAGAGAGAAGGTGAAATGATTTTGTTTGCAGAGAGAAGGTGAAATGATTATCTTGTATATAATGGCTTTGCAGGTAGATTGATGTGTGATATTGCAGATCAATGATGAACTGACAGGGATCAAATACAGGTACAGAGACTGACAAGGTGATCAAAAAGACAATATGCAATTGCAATGATAATCAGGTGAAATTGATTGAATGGCTAGTAAGGTAGAGATGAAACATACAGAGAAAAGTAGTGTTGTTAAGCATATTAGAATATAGGATTGATATGCAGTGTTATTGTATGGAGGATTAGAACACAGGATTGATATGCAGTGTTGTTGAATGGATCAGAATACAGGATTAATTTGCAGAGAAAATTGTTTATAGAGATTTGTATATGGAGCTTGTTTGCAAAAGAAAATGGTCTTGATTTGAAAATCAAACAGAAGGTATAAGGTTGTAAACAATGGTGCAAATCCGATTGAACAGCAATCATGTCTTGCACACAAAGATTGATGTTTTGTTAATAGGCATTGTATTAGCTAGTGAGGCTTATAGGTCAGTGTGACCTTAATATTTGTCAGTGAGACAATTTGTATTGCCAGTGAGGCATGTTTCTCAGTTAAGCCAGTGAGGCACTTCATGAGTGGTTTTTCTACCCCTGAGGGTTTTCCACTCGGTAAAAAGGTTGTGTCTTAATTTATTCTATGTGTGTGCATATTATTGGTTTGATCATGTTTCGTTTACATCTGTTATTGTAAGTCTTGTGCATATAAACTCAACAAATCATTAATGTATTCCTTTCCATCTGTTCTATAAGAGAAAGCTTTCAAAAAGTTGTAAAATGTTTGAAAATTAATACAACACTGATTCACCCCCCCTCTCAGTGTTGTCCGGACTCCTACAAAGAAGACCTTGTACTTGTTATGGTTATGTATTGAAAGTGATTATATGTTAATTAGTGCCTCCTTTCTTAGTGAGATTGAATGAGGTTAGTAATTGCTTAGTCGATATATCTTGTTGATGAAATTTGATCTCCTCAATTGCATTGTGGTTTTAATGAGATCATTTAGGTGAACACTTGTACTTTAATGCAAACTAAAAATAGTGAATGCTAAGGTAATAAGAATGTTACATATGGGTAAGTGCAAAAAGATGGGGGGGCAAAAAGTGGCCAAATTGTTTTCAAAATAATTTAATGCATAACGCGAGCGCGTTATGAATTATTATAAATAAAAAAAAGCTAATCTTCTCATTTCATTTCTGTTTTCTCCTCTATACCCACGGCTTGCAAACACTAGGAAGCACACTCGCATTTTGGGAAAATCAATTCAACACCAAAATCTTGTTGATTTGTCACCAAAATGCCACCACGACGTCAAGCATGCCAAAGGAGTGAGTTTTATTTTTTTTCTATTTGAATTTCTTTCTAAATAGGTAGGTTTGAGTTGTTTTTTGATGTATATTTCATTAATTGTCAGGAAATGTTAATGCACCTCCTCCTCAAAATCCACAAAATCCTACGGAACAATAACCTCCTCCATCCATTCCTCGACATGCCCCTGGAACACAAGAAAATTTAATGGGGCAAATTGAAAACAACAAAAAAGAAATTGAAGATATAATTGCAAGGTTGAAAGATCCTTCCACTTCAACCTTGCATAGGTCCACACTTGTTGAATCTCTTGAATCTATGTTGTCAAATGTAGATTCAATTAGCAAGCAAATATCTAGTTGGATGGATAAAAGGAGAGAGTTTAGAGACTATTATGCAGACAAGCTGTCATACCAAGATGTGAAAAAATTACAAATTACAAAATTAGACTTGTGTTCAATTTTCACAAACCCACAAATAAATCAACCTCCACGCATTATATGCAAGAGGTTCCCTATCCATTGGTGCAACAAACAAGTGATAAGGGACAATTTTGGGCAGGGGTGGTGGATGGTTTTTGACCATCCTCCATGTAATAATAATGAGGTCCCGCAATACTTTTTGAGGAAACTCTACTGCGAGTTTGTCCTCAATAAAGTGCCAAACTATTTTGATATGTGGGACTTTCAGGGTAGAGGTGGGGGGTCAGCACAAGATAGACCATGGGCACGTGTTGACCCACAGTGGGCAATGAGACAAGTAATCAGCAGGCCATCCCATGAGCATGTTTCTATCCCTTCCATTGTGAAGGAGAGTGTTGAGGTCGATACACTTTAGTCCATTAGTGTCTTGACCTAGAGCATCATAGAGCATGCCAGTCATGCAGCACAGAGTGGGTTGGGAGATAGTGCAAGGAGTAGGGTCCCACCCAATGCTTGTCAGACTTGCGGGTCAGCCTATGGTTATGATCCCATGGATAGTCAGGACACAGGTGCACAGGCTACATCTGCAACTGAGCAGATGGTGATGACATATACCCTCCTGAGTGAGACTTTCGGCCTTGATACGCAGGTAAATATTAGCAAGTTTATTGAATTTAATTTATTAAATTTCATTTTTGAAATGCATGATTAACTAATTTAGTTTGATGATTTTAATGAAATTTCAGGGTCATAGCGTTGATGCAATTTTTAGTGGTTCTCCACCTGCATATTACACTAGATCATCTACTGTCGGGATATGTAACTAGTAAACAATTATAAATATTACATGTGAATAGCATCGTTATATGAATGGTATTCTAATATCTAATTTTGGATGTTGAATAGGTTAATATTGGAGATTTCACGGCAACACCTACCAGCGGTGGTGGACTTCAAAGCTTCACAGACGTAATAAAATAAATAGTTTAATGAATGAATTGTACTTAATAGATTTTTGTATGTGACTTGTGTGCTTTATTGCGTGTACTTCCATGTTTAGATGAACATGTGTGTATGTTAGGAGCCATGATTTGCATCACTATTATAGTTTTCGTAATTGAATAATGTTGTTTTTATTTCCAGATGATGCAGGCTACAGAGACACCTCCCGATGTTCATAGGGCAATGGAGCATGGTGTGACCTCTGCGATTCATAGCTCCATGGCATTGATAGGGGTATGAGGTAGATTAGTAAATTTCAATTTACATTCATTGTTATAGTTGTTTATTTTTGAAAAATCAAAAGATTATTGATTTAAAGTTTAATTTCTATCTGGATGGTTTCTATAGGACATGACATCACCACACCTATTCCTGCTACTGAGGCAAGTGAGGAGACAGATTATATGGTAGCGGTAAGTGATTATTTTGTTAAATGTTTCATTTTTTATAACATGTAATTTCTATATATTAATGTCTATACTTTTTATTGTAACAACTAAAGATGTAGGAAGAACTAAATAGGAGGAGCAACCCTCAGGTTCATAGTAGACCACCCACATGCGCGTCTCCATCCCCTAGAAGATCAAAGGCTGCCCGTGATCTATTCTTTTCACCAGCCAGAGGGGAATGACTTTTTATTGTGTTCCTTTGTTGTATGCCTATATGGCATTTGTGGACATATATTTTGTATTGCATATAGTTGACATTGTATGCCTATATGGCATTCTTGTAAGCCTATATGGCTATTTTGTATATATGTTATACTTATATCGATAGATATTGATGTATGCCTATATGGATATTTGGTTAATACAAATTTTTTTTATTGATGGCGTCCATACTTGCATTGTAAATCCACACTTGAATGGATATTTGTAGATGGCTCCTTCAAATATTTAAAGTCCAATTGTATTACATAGGATGTTTGTTGATCCAATAAGCTAGCTATTGTTATTCAAGTATCACCTAAACCTCATTTTGGAACTAAAAGATAAAAGTTGTATAAAAAAAAATGAATCATCATGTTGAACAGAAAATATTAATATTCTTTATGAGTAGCATACAATGTCAACTATATGCAATACAAAAAAATGAATCATCATGTTATTCTTTATGTTTGAGATCCTAAAAATGACTAAGTCTGGTAGCTTGATATCCTGAAACACTAAAAATTGACTAAGTCTAAAATCTGGTGGATCCTCCAAATTCTATAATCTACATGTTAAATCCAGTGGATTCGAGACCTATCTCAAACATCCTGAAAGGTATATTAAAAAATATTTAAAGTATATTCAATATACCTTATCCTCTGGGACTTACACTTCTAGGCACAAAATTTGTCTAGGGAGTTAGGTGCGCTTTCCCACCTCTACAGACTCAAATCAGCACCTAAGATTGAGACCTCAAAGTGCGTCTAGAGAAGAAAAAAAACCTTTGATCATCCCAAGTTATGGCGCCTTGAATGGAATTGATACAAATGACCTTAAGCATTGAAAATTTGACAAGGAAAACACATTATGAGTTTAGGCACCCTTCATGCTTCATATCACCAATTTTGGTGCCTTGGCAACATAGTAGATGAATAACATCTCAAAATGAGTGCCTAAGGGTGATGTAGTCATACAATGGTGCAAACAAGTGTTAAAAGCCTTAAAATATCAAGGAATAATCCAAATTTGAGTAAGGCACATTTTCACACCTTGATCATCATCTAAGGCGCCTTGCAAAGCAGGTCTTGAGCAACATAAACCTTAGGCACAATTTCTTGCTTCTACAATCAAATTTGAGTGCCTAAGGAGTGGATTGGTGATGGACATCACTTTGAGTGCCTTAAAAGTGTTTGAAGGTTTGAATTGGTGAATGATAGCACCTAAAGGTCTTAGAACCAACTAGAATAAGGAATTGAAGAATGAGTTAACCACTTTGAGTGCCTTGAAAGAGAGAAGTATGTATATGAAGATTGATTGAATGTTTGGAGTTTAGGTGCACTTTCCTTGTCATCTAATCACACATTGGTGCCTAGGAAGAGTTGACATGAAACAATCCTTTGAGTGGAATCCTTGATGAGATCTCTCCCATTGCTTAAACTTGTTGAAATGTTAAAGGCTAAGTCAAATGGATTCTAGGCGCTCTTTTCCTTCAGAATGACCTTGAATTGGTGCCTAAGCATAACAAGAGAGTTTAAATCCATTCAATATGGTGCCTTGTAAGAGGAGAGCTTAAGAGCATGAGACTAGATGGCATTTAAGAGTCAAGATCATCAAAATCCAAAGAAATGGGCTAAGTAAGCTAAGGCGCCTTTGCTTGTTATTCAATACCTCCATGAGTGCCTAGATTGAAATTGCATCCAAGGACATCTAAGAGTAGGTGCCTAGAGGGGAAAAGTCATCCTAAGACCTTCATAATTATTTAAAGCATAAAAAATGCCAAGTATAAAGCCTCATGATGTTGGGTGCTCTTTCACCTCCATATAGATCTAGATTGGTGCCTTAGATAAAGTATCACAAATCTATATCATTGAGTAAGTTCCAAGAGAGAAAGGCTTACTTCAAGCATGTTTAATCATTCAAGGTCTTACAAATAACGAATAGAGCCTAAATTGATGCTAGGTGCCTCCTCTTGTCTCTACTATCTAGTTTTGGCACCTAAGGAGAAATTGCATCTAGTGAACTCATTAATTGGCACCTAGGAGGAAAAGACATTAAACTTACATTATTGAGTCAGCACTTTAGAAATTGAGCCATTCCTAGTCAATTGGAGTAATAAAATATCAAATACAAAGTCAAATTAGACTTAGGCACCCCTTCATGTAATTTCCCACTATCATGAGTGCCTAGATCTAGGAAGATCATCCAATTGTGCCTAGGAATAAGATACAAGTCCAAGACCTCAAATTTGAGCGCCTAGAAGTGTGATGGATTGAAGAAGCTACATTGGCACCTAAGGGTAAGTTGTATCTAATGACATCACCTAATTGAGTGCCTATGAAGTATAAAGCTTAACATTGACATGAGGACAATCGCTTAGTAAAGGAGAGTTTCTCAAACATTTAAACATGTGAATGAAGTCATAGAAATGCACTAAGTCATCTAGGCACCATTTTTCCCTTGTGTACCCTTACATTTGCGCCTAAGAAGAAGTTACTTCAGTTCATCGGAGTGTTTGAGTATTGAGGATTTCTTAGCAATGCTTTGAACCCCTTTGAAGTTGAAGAAGGTAGTTACCTAAGTTAAGGCATAAATTTACACCCCAATCATCATCAAAATGTGCCTTAGGAGATATCAGCATTATTAAGGAAGTCTAGGTAAGTTCTTCAACTTGTATAACCTCCAAGTGCGCATGGAAAGCAAGAATTATTATAAGTCATCCTCAAATGTTTGAAATAGTAATACAAAGTCAAATTGACCTTAGGCACCTTTTGCTCATCTTTTCACCTATATATGCGCCTAGATTTGAAATAAGATTATTGCATGTTCCTTTGTGCTATAAAGTGTTTATCATAAGGATTGATGTGTTTCTTGGTTTGTATTGCAGGAAGATTGAAGGAAAATAAGTATCACAGAGTTAGGAGCAAGACTTTGGAGTCACTTTCAAGGAGGATTCATCATGTAGCTATTTCAAAGGAGTCATTCACATTCATTCATGCTAGAGAGTTAAGATGAGAAATAATCACTACCAAAGAGACACCACTTTAAGAGGTAGCTGCTCCAAGAAGTCACAACAAGATACATCTCAGGTCTTCTTCATTAATGACATCATGTTAGATCACATCAAATGAAGCATCATACATATCCTACTTACAATGAACAAGGCAAGATCAACAAGATACATCTCAAGTGTTCATTATCAAAGTAATCATATTGAAGATATTATACAAAGATCAGTTTGGTCACACGAGGAGAAGAACGAAAGTTACACCCCTTTGCAACTTTACACTGCCTCCTTCTGATGATTTTTGGGGCAGCAGAAAACCTTTCACCATGGGCAAACACCATAGAGATATAAAAAATTGAGAGAGGTTGTTGTAGAGGCACTCTACATGATCGTATTGCCTCAAACAAAATGTTTCTAAGTGACACAGTTTTTGAATAACATCTCGTCAAAGATTGCTACCTTTTTACACTTTAGACTCTTCAGGGATATCGTTGGTACAATGTAGCTTGGACTGTTTCGACATGTTTGGGTGAAAAAAAGGACCATGCCTAGTGTAAATGTACCCATCTGGACATGTTGGAACAGTCAATTTGGTTGCATCAGGAGCAGGATGAAAGCTACACCCCTTTGCAACTTTACACTACCTCCTTCTGACAATTTTTGGGGCAGCAGGAAACCTTTCACCACGGGCAAATGCCTCAGAGATATAAAAAACTGAGAGAGGTTATTGTAGAGGCACTCTACATGATCACGTTACCTTAGATAGAATTTTTCTAAGTGACATAATTTTTGAGTAACATCTCATCAAAGATTACTGCCTTTTTGCACTTTGGACTTTTCAGGGATATCGTCGGTACAATGTAGCTCAGACTATTTTGACATGTTTGGGTGAAAAATAGGACTAGGCCTAGTGTAAATCTACCCATCCAGATACGTTGGAACAATCAGTTTGGTCGAATCAGGAGTAGGATGAAAGTTACACCCCTTTGCAACTTTACACTGCCTCCTTCTGACAATTTTGGGGCAGCAGAAAACCTTTCACCATGAGCAAATGCCTTAGAGATATAAAAACCTGAGAGAGGTTATTATAGAGGAACTCTACATGATTGCGTTGTCTTAGATGGAATGTTTCTAAGTGATATGGTTTTCGAGTAACATCTCGTCAAAGATTGCTGCCTTTTGCACTTAGGACTCTTCAGGGATATCGTTGGTACAATGTAGCTCAGACTGTTTCGACATGTTTGGGTGAAGAAAAGGACCATGCCTAGTATAAATGTACCCATCCAGATGCATTGGAATAGTCAGTTTGGTCGCATCAGGAGCAAGATAAAAGTTACACCCCTTTGCAACTTTGCACTGCCTCCTGACAATTTTTGGGGTAGCAGAAACCTTTCACCATGGGCAAATGCCTCAGAGATATAAAAAACTGAGAGAGGTTATTGTAGAGGCACTCTACGTGATCACGTTGCCTTAGATGGAATGTTTCTAAGTGACATTTGTTGAGTAACATCTCATTAAAGATTGTTGTCTTTTTGCACTTTGGACTCTTCAGGGATATCGTCAGTACAATGTAGCTCAGACTGTTTCGACATATTTGGGTGAAAAAAAGGACCATACCTAGTGTAAATGTACGCATCTAGATGCATTGGAATAGTCATTTTGGTCACATCAGGAGCAAGACGAAAGTTACACCCCTTTGTAACTTTACACTGCCTCCTTCTGACGATTTTTAGGGCAGCAGAAAACCTTTCACCATGGGCAAATGCCTCAAAGATATAAAAAACTAAGAGAGGTTATTGTAGAGGCACTCTACGTGATCATGTTGCCTTAGATAAAATATTTCTGACACAGTTTTTGAGTAACATCTCGTTAAAGATTGCTACCTTTTTGCACTTTAGACTCTTCAAGGATATCTTTGGTACAATGTAGCTCAGACTGTTTTGACATGTTTGGGTGAAAAAAATAATAGTGCCTAGCCTAAACGTACCCATCTGGATGCGTTGAAACTATCAGTTTGGTCGCATCAAGAGCAGGACACCAAAAATGCATAACATGATGATGTAAAAATGTGTATATGTGTACAAATGCAGCAGGAAATAAAAAAAGACAAACCTTACAAATTAATGTGCATACTTACAACTCAATGTAACATGACTTTACAAAATCAATGTGAATACTCACAAATTAATCCAATGAACCATTCGGGTCTGCTCTACTCTTTATTGTGTCAAGTATTGCTTCATGGTTAGACTCACACACCTTCCACAAGATTTTGTTCAAAGGTCTACCCCGATACTTTATCAAATAAACATTGGATGCCATGACAAGGTTCGAGTAATGAAGAATCTTGCATTGCATGTCAAAGTCCTGAAACAACCAAACATTAACACTCTTATGTGGGTACCTTCTAAGCCATGTTCCAGTAATAACCACTGAGCCTGTAGGGTATTTGATGTTTTCTCCATCTGTAATAGGGGCCTCCAATTTCTTTTTGGCCTCAACACAAAGACATAAGTAGTAATATGTTCCCTCTTCATTATCTTCATCTGCAATAACTGCATATATGTGCCCTACAATGATATGTGTAGTAAATTAGATGAAATTAGTCAACATTACAAAAACACTACAAAGCAAGATGACATTACGTGGTTGAACTAGATGAAATTAGATGCATATACGTGCCCTATATTACTTGGTTGAACTAAATGTGATATGTGATCAAAGTCAATTGATGATTCCATCTGTGTTAGTTCTAGTGCCGTCGGGTGTCGATACGTGTCAAGTGGGCTAAGATAACTTAACTGCCATTCGTCAACCCACTCCTTTGACTCGCACTCATCCCAGACTTGAATTGTATAGGAAGAACAGAAGCATGACATCTTTCGCATATGGATACTCCATGAACCTAAAATTGAGCTTTTGAAAGAGTGCATCTCATTTGATCCTGTCAGTGTACAACAGTCCTCATATGGTGCAATGTCAGTATCATCTATCAACCAAAAAAATCTATGAACTGAAGACTTACCTTCATTACCTAGACCCATGGAAGCATTACACTACTCGACAATCAATTTTGCATCTGTCAACTTTGCATTGTCTTTATACTTAACTCTTCTCGTGCTATGGCTCTTTTGATACATGCTCCTACACCATCATGCTCCCCCTTTCCATGCCTGGTCTCATAAAAGTTCCACATATGCTGAATACCTGTAAAATTATGCCTCCTACTGAACCAATAGAAATTCTGTGAGTTCTTGAATTGTGACGCACAGTTATCCAACCATATGATATGCTAACTGAATGATATGCCCCTTCTAGCCAAATCATTGTAGAACACCTAAAAGCAACCTTGCATGAACTCCGTAGAATGCATGCAATCATCACTAATATAGAAATTATACTCCCTTATGATCTTTCTATCATCCTCTGTACTATTATTCGCATGAATGAATGCGATGTGCACAAATATAGAAACCTGTGTGGAGTTGTAATATTGTGATTACACCTCACGCTGTGGCTGTCGACTATAGTTTTCTGCAAAGTTGATGACTGAAACAATGCTACCAACCAGAAATGTGTCCTTGCATAAATTGAATTGCAAGTCCAACCATCGAGCTCTATGGGCATGTCTTGCATACTCATACACTATGCTGTCATGAAATATAGGCATAAACTGATACACTGGAATCTTTTCAATAACTAATTCACACCTCTTTGTTTCTTTACCATCTTTTGTATTGTATGCCATTGTTTTATACTTTCCAAACTCTACTAGTTCATTTCCAAACGCATGTGTTATTTCCATATGTTCACATATTGGCAAATGTTGCAAGCCACCGCAATGATGACATGTGCCATCCAAGCATAATTTCTTGTAGAATATTTGACCTTCCTCTCTTTCACGTAAAATTCTTGATATGATGTCTCTTGAAGATGTTGGTGGGGCACATATGGCACAACCCTGCAAAACATTGTTAGTATGCATATCTAAACATATAGACCTGTAAACATCAAAATGGTCAGAAAATTCAATATGTAATCTACAACAACAAGTAGTGCATGTGTGATTTATCTTGACATAGAAAGGTTTTAGCATTTCAAAATATCTTTGACAAATTTTAATTTGAGGATACTTCTCTAGAAATTTACCATAAAACTGTATTTGAGTCTCATCCAAAAAATGCTTTGGATGTGGCTCAGGGTTCTGACTACCGATTCTCCTTCTTACCACATCCCTTTGATTCAGAGATACCCTTGTGTAATTCTTCCAAAAGTCTTCAATTAGTGATCTCAATGCTTCAACAATTGGTTTATCTTTTCGTGGTAGTCTCCCCGAGAATGCCCATAATTCATTGGCATTAGTGTCCTCAATTCTTTGGCGTCTTCCAATAGCTCTTGATAAAGTTTTCCTATTAATTCTCAATTCTTGACTCATCTTTCTAATCAGATGAGGTTTCCTCATTTGACTACTTACTATAGTTGATGTAATCACACACCATGTTGCATTACTATCTTTTGTGCGTGAGGTGTTACCCACACTCTCATATGCACTCATTAGATTCTTGACAATAGATTTTTCACTTGAAGCCTCTGATGTTCTCAACCCAAGAATCTTCATGATGGACCTATACTTTATACTTCGCATCATTTCAATGAATAGTTGACATCTTGCAGTCTCATTTAACTTTTCAAAGAACAATCTCCAAATCTTATGACCATATCTTCTACAAGTGTGTTTTGGAATCTTACCTTCCATTGGCTACAAATTATTCTCATCAATATCAATCAAATACTTTGGCTTTCTATGCGAAATTCTAGGTGGTGTTAAGTTAGGTAAATTCATCTCAACATTAGGAATTTCATCAATATTTAAATGAGATGGGCTAGATGGCATACCTTCGATCAAAGATGGAATAGATGACATAACTTGAGATGTGGTAGATGGTGTCCCTACATGTTGACTTGCGGTAGAGGACATGTCTCCAACTATGGTATTCAAATCTCTCGTAGCACGAAGTTTTTGCATTCGTTCTCTTTGTGCCGCCAATACCATATCTATTTGTGATGGTTGTGGTTCCTCTTCAATTGGCATGTCTTCATTTATCATGTCCAATTTCCTCTTCTCACGAAGTTCCCTCATAGCCATTACTTTCTTTACATTCTTAGCTTCTATCTCTTCTTGTATTGGTTTAATTCTTGATCGTTTCCTCAACATGACAGAGAATTTGTCTGTAGCATGATCAAGAGACCAATATTAGTTCCTAAGAAATGAATACAAGATAATAGTGGGATTGTATTTTTATTATGTTGTAAGGATTTATTCTTGTATAGTTTGACATCATGGTATGTTAAGGTCTGTTTATTACACATAATTATTAAAGAGCCCAAGTGTAGAATATATACATGGCATCATGTGAGATTGTAGGCTACTTTCTTGATTGGAAATGTGTCTATTTTAAACATGTATGATAAAGCATGATAAAGTAATTAAAAAAAAATTAAGGAAAATGTAGAGAACATGCATGTAAATACTTGACATACCTAAAAAATGAAGATTCGAATGGAGAGAGTACCCAATTATGTAGTGTTTTTTTTTTCTTGCATCAAACTCCTCAACAATTTGAGTTTTTCACCACTTGCTTCCTTTTCAATGTTAAATTGAATAACACTCAAATATAATTACTAACAACAATACTATTAACCAATCTATAATGTTAAATTCCTAAAATTGAATCACAATTAACATTGCAACACTACAAAAATTGAAACTTGAATAAATATATATCAAACTTGGTGTGAAAACTATGTTATTTCCTCCTCAAGTTGGTAAAGTAGAAAAGGTGGTGGAAAGATCATGCAAAGGTGGTAGAATATGTAAAATGTGCATGTGAACTTCCCAACAGCATGAAAGCAGTTCTTTTTTGTCAGAGCACGCGCAAAATTGGTATGAAAACAGAGCATGTGGGCCTGGATCACGGGGGTCAACACTTTTTTTACCATTTCTATAGCAGGACAAAATGCGAGAGCATTATAACGTGCTCGCATTTTGTCGTGCTATAGATTGATCCATAGATATTTTACCTATCTCACCTTCAATAGCACCTTTACAATATCTCACATCTAGTTCCATTAGATCATGTTCTATATCTCACTTATCTCTCCCCCTCACCTCTCTACCTCTCCCCTCTCTATGTATCTCAGTCGCTCCTTGTCTACCTTAACCCTAATCCCTCAACCCTCAACCCTATCCCTAAACCCTCGACCCTCGAACCTCAACCCTCAACATCAAAACCTAATCCCTCAACCCTTAACTCTAATCCCTTGACCCTCAACCCTATCCCTAAACCCTCAACCCTAAAGCCTCAACCCTCAACGTCAAATCCTAATCCCTCAACCCTAAACCCTATCCCTAAACCTTCAATACTATACCTTAAACCCTAATCCCTCAACCCTCAACCTTAAACCTTAAACCTAAACCCTAATCCCTCAACCCTCAACCCTAATCCATCATCCGTTAACTCTAATCCCTCATCCCTAAACCCTAAATGCTATCCCTATTCCTAAACCCTCAATGGGCTCGATACTATACCTTAAACCCTAATCCCTTATCCCTAAACCCTCCAGCCCTATCCCTAATCCTTATACCCTCCACACTCTACTTTAACCCTAATCCCTCAACCCTCAACCCTATCCTGAAACCCTTAACCCTCAAACCTTAATGTACTCAACCCTCAACGTCAAACCCTAATCCCTCAACCCTTAACTCTGATCCCTTGACCCTCAACCCTATCCTAAAACCCTAAACCCTAAAGCCTCAAACCTCAACCCTCAATGTCAAATCCTAATCCCTCAACCCTTCACTCAAATCCCTCAACCCTAAACCCTATCCCTAAACCCTCAACACTATACCTTAAACCCTAATCCCTCAACCCTCAACCCTAAACCTTATCCTTAAACTCTAATACCTCAACCCTCAACCCTAATCTGTCATCCCTCAACTCTAATCCCTCATCCCTAAACCCTAAATGCTATCCCTATTCCTAAACCCTCAATAGGCTCGAAACTATACCTTAAACCCTAATCCCTTATCCTTAAACCCTCCAACCCTATCCCTAATCCCTCGACCTGCAATCCTATCCTGAAACCTTTAACCCTCGAACCTCAATGTACTCAACTCTCAATGTCACACCCTAATCCCTCAACCCTTAACTCTGATCCCTCGATCCTCAACCCTATCCCTAAACCCTAAACCCTAAAGCCTCAACCCTTAACCCTCAATGTCAAATCCTAATCCCTCGACCCTTCACTCAAATTCCTCAACCCTGAACCCTATCCCTAAACCCTCAACACTATACCTTAAACCCTAATCCCTCAACCCTCAACCCTAAACCTTATCCCTAAACCCTAATCCCTCAACCCTCAACCCTAATCCATCATCCCTCAACTCTAATCCCTCATCCCTAAACCCTAAATGTTATCCCTTTTCCTAAACCCTCAACAAGCTCGATACTATCCATTAAACCCTAATCCCTTATCCCTAAACGTTCCAACCCTATCCCTCATCCTTATACCCTCCACACTCTACTTTAACCCTAATCCCTTGACCCTCAACCCTATCCCTAAGCCCTCGACCCTCAAACTTCAACCCTCAACGTCAAACCCTAATCCCTCAACCCTTAACTCTCATCCCTTGACCCTCAACCCTATCCCTAAACCCTAAACCCTAAAGCCTCAACCCTCAACCCTCAACGTCAAATCTTAATCCCTCAACCCTTCACTCTAATCCCTCAACCGTAAACCCTATCCCTAAACTCTCAACACTATACCTTAAACCCTAATCGCTTAATCCTCAAGCCTAAACCTTATCCCTAAACCCTAATCCCTCAACCCTAAACCCTAATCCGTCATCCCTCAACTCTAATCCGTCATCCCTAAACCCTAAATGCTATACCTATTCCTAAACCCTCAATGGGCTTGATACTATACCTTAAACCCTAATCCCTTATCCCTAAACCCTCCAACCCTATCCCTAATCCTTATACCCTTGACACTCTACTTTAACCCTAATCCCTCGACCTTCAACCCTATCCTAAAACCATTAACCCTCGAACCTTAATGTACTCAACCCTTAATGTCAAACCCTAATCCCTCAACCCTATCCCTAAACCCTAAACCCTAAAGCCTCAACCCTCAACCCTCAATGTCAAATCCTAATCCCTCAACCCTAAACCCTATCCCTAAACCCTCAACACTATACCATAAACCCTAATCCCTCAACCCTCAACCGTAAACCTTATCCCTAAACCCTAATCCCTCAACCCTCAACCCTAATCCGTCATCTCTCAACTCTAATCCATCATCCCTAAACCCTAAATGCTATCCCTATTCCTTAACCCTCAACGGGCTCGATACTATACCTTAAACCCTAATCCCTTATCCCTAAACCCTCCAACCCTATCCCTAATCCTTATACCCTCGACACTCTACTTTAACCCTAATCCCTCGACCCTCAACCTATCCTGAAACCCTCAACCCTCAAACCTCAATGTACTCAACCCTTAACTCTAATCCCTCGACCCTCAACCCTATCCCAAAACCCTAAACCCTAAAGCCTCATTCCTCAACCCTCAAGGTCAAATCCTAATCCCTCAATCCTTCACTCTAATCCCTCAACCCTAAACCCTATCCCTAAACCCTCAACACTATACCTTAAACCCTAATCCCTCAACCCTCAACTCTAAACCTTATCCCTAAACCCTAATCCCTCAACCCTCAACCCTAATCCGTCATCCCTCAACTCTAATCCCTCATCCCTAAACCCTCAATGGGCTCGATACTATATGTTAAACCCTAATCCCTTATCCCTATACCCTCCAACACTATCCCTAATCCTTATACCTTCGACACTCTACTTTAACCCTAATCCCTTGACCCTCAACCCTATCCTGAAACCCTTAACCCTCAAACTTTAATGTACTCAACCCTCAATGTCAAACCCTAATCCCTCAACCCTTAACTCTGATCCATCGACCCTCAACCCTATCCCTAAACCCTAAACCCTAAAGCCTCAACCCTCATCCCTCAACGTCAAATCCTAATCCCTCAACCCTTCACTCTAATCCCTCAACCCTCAACCCTAATCCGTCATCCCTCAACTCTAATCCCTCATCCCTAAACCCTAAATGCTATCCCTATTCCTAGACCTTCAACGGCCTAGATACTATACCTTAAACCCTAATCCCTTATCCCTAAACCCTCCCACCCTATCCCTAATCCTTATACCCTCGACACTCTACTTTAACCCTAATCGCTCGACCCTCAACCCTATCCTGAAACCCTTAACCTTCAAACCTCAATGTACTCAACCCTCAACGTCAAACCCTAATCCCTCAATCCTTAACTCTAATCCCTCGACCCTTAACCCTTAAAACATGAACCCTAAAACCTATCCCTACATGCTCGAGACTCGACACTATATCTTAAACCCTAATCCCTTAACCCTCATCCCTAAAGCCTCAACCCTAAATACTTAAACCTTCAACCCTAAACCCTATCCCTAATCCCTCTACCCTCGACACTCTTATTTAACCCTAATCCCTTGACCATTAACCCTATCCCTCAACCCTTCAACCCTCAACTCTCAACATTAAACCCTAATTCATCAACCCTAAACCCTAATCCCTCAAACCTAAACCCTATCCCTAAACAATCAACCCTCAACACTATACCTTAAACCCTAATCCCTATCCCTCAACCCTTAACCCTTAAAACTTAAACCCTATCCCTACACCCTCAAGACTTGACACTATATCTTAAGCCTTAAACCCTCATCCCTAAAGCCTCAACCCTCAATCCTTAAACCTTTAACCCTAAACCCTATCCCTAATCCCTCTACCCTCGACACTCTAACCCTAACCTCGACATTAAATGCTAATCCATCAACCCTAAACCCTATCCCTAAACCCTAATCCATCAACCCTAAAACCTAATCCCTCATCCCTCAACCCTAATCCCTCATCGCTAAACCCTAAATGATATCCCTATTCTTAAACCCTCAACCCTCAACACTATACCTTAAACCCTAATCCCTAATCCCTTATCCGTAAACCCTAAACCCTATCCCTCAACCCTTAACCCTGAAAAATTAAACCCTAAAACCTATCCATAAACTCTCGATGCTCAACACTATATTTTAAACCCCAATCCCTTAACCCTCAGCCCTAAAGCCTCAACCCTCAATCGTTAAACCTTCAACCCTAAACTCTATCCCTAATCCCTCTACCCTCAACACTCTACTTTAACCCTAATCCCTTGACCATCAACCCTATCTCTAAACCCTCAACCCTCAACCCTCAACTCTCAACATTAAACCCTAATCCGTCAACCTTAAACCCTAATCCATCAACCCTAAACCCTAATCCCTCAACCCTAAATCCTATCCCTAAACCCTCAACCCTCAACACTATACCTTAAACCATAATGCCTCAACCCTAAACCCTAATCCCTCAACCCTAAACCCTAAAACCAACAAAATTGCTTTGCCCTATGTTAGGTTGTTAAACCCATCATTTTTGACACTCTTCTCCTAAAGATATTTGAGTTGCAAGAATATGTCAGAAAAATGGCTATGAACTTTTTTAATGTTAGTAATGTTATATGGCATATTTTTCTGGCCAATCTGGGGTTCATTATGCCAATAGGTGTACACACTATGAGAAAAGCTTTGCGTATGGTACATCCACAGTGAGTAATTAATAGTTGAAATCAGAAGGATGATCATTATGAGAAAAGATTTGCATTGGGGTACATATATGTTTCTTGTTGTCCACCTCGCACTTAGGGGAGGTATATTGTTATGAAATAGGCAAATAATCGCCCATTGTTTACTGACTCTATCCACAAGAACTACTAAACTATACCTTAAACCCTAATCCCTCAACCCTAAACCCTATCCCTAATCCCTCTACCCTCAACACTCTACCTTAACCATAATCCCTCGACCCTTAACCCTAAATGCTATCCCTAAAACCTCAACCCTAAACCCTAATCCCTCAAGGTCCTAAACTCTAATCCCTTATCTTTAAACTCTAAATCCTATCCCTAAACGCTCAACCCTCAACCTTAAACCTTAATCACTCAATCCTTATCCACCCGTCTCCTCCCCTATCTGGCTCACTCCCATCTCTACCCTCCTCTACCCTCAACACTATACATACATACATATAAGCATACATAGATACATACATACATATAGGCATACATACATACATACATGATTAATAGCCTTGAACATAAAAAAAATTAAGGGGAACATAACGCGAGCACATTAGAATGCGCTCGCATTATTTCAAACATGACAAACAACACAAACTTTTAAGAAAAGGAAAAATGCAAAGAAAAAACTAATGCGAGCGCATTATGTTTTGCTTTGGGAATCCCAAGCCTTGGGCTTGGGATTTGCTTTGGATTTCCAACCCAAAGGCTTGGAGTGCCTTTTCAACATCCGCAGACGTGTTTATCCATATTCTTCAAGATTTCATATAATTTCGTTCGTGCTAACCCTCAAATTTGCACGTGTTTCAAGGTCAAACAAATCGAACACCTGGGTAATGTTAGGCTTTCTCTTATCTATTTGACAATGTGATTTTTTTCACATTTTAACAATGTTAAGCCTTTTATCTTTAATTTCTTTTGTTTGTGTGTCTATTTTTGGACAAAAACCATTGTTTGGTCTTTTTTTCAATGTAAATTAACTATTCATTGAAATTTCAAAAAAATTACATATTTTGAAACTAGACTCCATTCTACAAATATTAAAAAAAGAAAAAAATGATTTTCAATTAGTTTTCAAAATTTATAGGGGTAGCACGGCCAAAATTCTATTTTTTAGGATGTGTCCACTTTGAAAATTAGTAAAAAATTAAATATTCATCAAAAAATTATCAGAAAAATCAGGCATAAACTACGTGCTATTAGCTAATTTCTCACTGACATGATTTTAAAAAGACCAAAAAAAAGTTGACCTTTTGAGGCAGCCACAAAACATGCTATGTTATGTTTTTTTGACAGAAACAACACCAATTTCTGTGGATCCCTCTTTTGAACCCCTTAATCTATGCCATTTTCAAAAAAAAATAGTAGTTTAGAAAGTAGACTCGGAGCACTACAAATATTGTTTTGGTTGCATCTCCAAATTTTGAGTGTAAGTATGCCAGTTTCTCATCCAAGGCCAGTATTTCTTGATTTCAGAAAAAAAGTGGCCACTTAAGACCCCTTTTTGGCCCCCCATCTTCTTGCACTTACCCATATCTTGATTTGAGTGAGCAATTGAATGCCATTGACATAGCCAAGGTTAATTATACTTATATGTATGTATGTGAATGTAGAGAAATGACTAGGGTTCCTCAACCAAACTCATTTAATTGTGTTTCTAGTTTCTCATTCTTGTGAATAAATGGTATTATTGTGACTTGTGATATGATGTCACATTATGTGTTATTATGAGATGAGAGTGTAATGGGTGTAAAATGAGATGTATATCATTATGTGAATATAGGAGTGAATGTAATGATGATTGTGAAGATGGTATTGATGATGCTATACATGTTCACGCACTATTGTCTTATGTTGAAAGCATTACAAGTGAATCTATGATGTTATGGGTAAATGAGTTGCCCTTGTGAAAAGAGAAAATTAGTATGGATGTGTGGGAGTACTTATTATTGGGTAAAGTTGTATATTTTTCATCATGTTGCATAGGCATATGTGGACTATGGTTATGCCTGGGTAAGAGAAATTGTGATTGTATTCCCCATGTTGTGAACATCCATTGATGTATTTGTGTTGAGTGTTGTGATTAAGCAGTGCTTGAGATGTGTACCCATGGGATGGCGATACTACATACTCGTCCATGGAGGATATGTATGGATTATGTGTATGGGAGAAAACCATACCATTTATGTGTTTTCTGTTGTCACGCTATTGACTACCAACCCAAGGGTTGTTGATAAGTCAATATGTGGAGGAGTATTAGCAGCAACAAAGTTCCTTGGAAGGGAATTGCACGATATATGTATAGTGGTGATGTGAAATGATGGCGATCATTTCAACCTCCTTGCAAAGTATTCACTGCTTCCCCTTATTAATGGACCAGATACTTGGTTCATATAGTGTTAGCCTAATCTGCATAGTTCTTGAGGATGACATTAGTTTATGATATGAGCACTTGTGACAACTATGATCTTACCCTGACATGATTGTATAATAGCCCCAACATGTGCAGAGGGATGTATCCTATGTTGAGAGGTATTCCATATTGCTCGTGTTCCAACGCGATGCCTTAGATACGATGCCACACCCCACTGACGTTCTGACAAAGTGTTGGTGATGATGTCGTGTCACTGATGGTAGCGAGCTGAGATCGAGGACATGATGCCATGTACCTAGATACGTGATGGTGTAATATATATGTTGTGTTCCTACTTGTTTTGGAGGAGTGGTTTCTCTCACAGAGTAGAGGTTTCACTCAAGATTGTCACAATTCCAATCAGGTGGCATGCAAGTGGAACCTAGCCATGTTCACCTTTGGCTCCGTGTGTAGTTGCACATGCTTTCTTTGTGGGTACACACTATGTGGGATGTTCCTATGAGTAGGACATTGCCATGCGATATATGGCCATTGCGTTATATGGCCATTACATACTTTCTCTGCTTGGCGTATACCATGTGCGGTCATGCCGCATGAGGTATGTGACCTGGGAGTTCCGGTACAATACCTTTCTATGTGAGGGTTGCGTGAGTTGGCCGCACCACATGAAGGACTATGGAGATAGTCACGCTTCTTTTCCTCCTTCCTCGTGTGGTGACTCGATAGTCACATAGTGTTGTAATGTTTATATTTCAAAGATTGTGAATGTTCTTTTCAGTTATTGGTGACTTTTACTTTTCTTGTGTGTACCAGAACTTTGGTTTATCTTGCTTGTATTGGTTTAGCCACAAATGATTTTCTTGGCATGTAACTCTTGCAGTTGCATTTGATTTATTGTTGAAACTATGCGCATTTTTCTTATTTTATTGTTGGAATTGAGATTTATTCTTCATTATTTATATTCTTGGTGGCTAAACTAATTGACTTTTTTGTTTTTGAATACTGACCTTGTGTTGTGATGTGATTCCTCATCGGGTATGGTGAGATCCACCTGTTTGAGTGTATACAAGGAAGTAGACACAGGGAAACCCTTAAGGATGGGGTATGTGTGAGCTGTTCTAAGCTCTAATTCACTACCTTCCTATTGTTTGACTATCTCTTGGAGGCTAAAACCCTTACACAAACAAGAGATATGTCATTGTGGCTTATATGCAAAGGTCTCACTAGGTGGGTCAATGCAATCAAGACACATGGATTTGGATATTGGACATGGTTATTGGATGTGGATACTGGACATAATTATTGGTTATGGACTCACCGATTTAATTGGATTCGGATGGTACTACGACATCCACATGAACCCCTCATGTATCCTTGTGATGTGAATGAGTATATATGTATATGTGGGTTGTACAATTTGTCATGTATGTAGTTGCATATTAAAATATAGTAGAGAACAAAATTACATTATCATACCTGGTAAAGTGACAAATTTCTTCTTTTAATGCATAGAGATGTCATGCATGCTATGAATGTGGAGGTCCTAAATCCTGTAAATGTGCATATATGTGTATTGTGTGCTCCATTTTATAGATAGTTACATATGAAAAGTTAGAGAACTGGAAATTTTGTATATTAAAAAGTGCATTTTGCTGCAATTTATGAGAAAATTGTGTGGTTTATGTTGGTGTAATTGTACAAATTGATAGTGTAAGCAACTAATTTTCTATTTGAGATAGTGATTCTTTGAGAAAATTGAATGTTATGGCATGATTCTTTATTTTTATTGGAGAAAATTGTTATATGCTAATGTATGCTCTATGTGAAATTGATTTTCTTGCCTCTTCTTTACCTAGGTACTAGAACATATTGCGCGTAATTGTGTATATCAAAATGAATGTGACATGCTGAATTTTATATTTATATTGAATTTCATAGAATGATGTGTACTATGGCTGCATCTTAGCATATTACGGGCTTCCAGGAGTAAGCCTAGTCCTAGGGGAGTAGGATGTAACAACCCTCATGTTTGTATTTTGGTTGTTGCTTTTCCTTGATGAATTTTGATACTATTATGATTTTGACATGATTAGTATTATGCTGGAATACATGCTTATATTTTATATATTTTTATCATTGCTTTTGTATGATCATGGATAGGAAAGGGATGATGTCATAACACTCATATCTGAGAGGCTTATGATGTCATGACCCTCTTCCTGATGCTTACTGTTGCTTTAGCTATGATGTATGTTATATGCACATATGCTTTGATGTGTGATCCGAGTGATGCAGGCACTAGGTATTGACTCTGCTTGGACTCACAAGCCTGAGCGTACTCTTATTCCCCGATGGTGGTTACTGGAGATAGTCACGCTATCCTAAAACACCTTATCTTTGCCACCATCTCTATTCAGGGATGACTCTCTGATGTCGTATCTTGCCTCAGACATGGTCTAATTGTTTTATCCTCCTATGAGTTAGATCTGTATGGCTGTTAGTGTCAAGTTTGTCTTGGTGGCATTGTGTTAACAACTTGACCCTATGTAGTGCCTTCATGTGCATGTGTTCATCGATTTATTTTCTTATTGTGGTGTTGTTGCTTGGTCATGGTGATTAATTTTCTAAGTCTTTGGTTGTCTCTTTTAAGTTAATAGAAAAATACAAAAATAATTCATGGGTGGTCATTGTTGACTTTAGAAAAATTATATAACTTTCCTTTATGTTTTTTTTTAGATGATGGTTTCCCATTCTCACTCTTACAAGAGAAGGTTCTAGAAATTGGGGGAAAACAAGGAGAAGCTAGGGGTTTGGACGAGGGGAGTAGAAAGAGCAGCTGACTATACTTCATTCTCTGCAATTGCTTTGTAGTTTCAAGGTGAGTTTTCATTTTCTCTTAACCCAGGTTCCCAGGGCAGATTACATCTGTTGATATACTATCATTTGTTCTTTCTCTATGGCATATTTGATGGATTCCCTTACTTTGTTTCAAGCCAATGGCAATTGTTTAAAAATTTCTAAAGCCTTTTTAACAATTCCATTATGTCTAACCTACAATTATTTCAATCCATGGGACCATATTTCTTCTAAGCATTTTGTAAAATTGCTCACTTGCCTTGTCTATGCTTTATCATACGCATACATGGTTACAAGGGCAATTGCAGATACAAATGTTTAAAAGTTTCTTAAGCCTTTTAAACAAATCCATTTTTAGCAGATCTTGTGATCATTGCAGTCCATGTGACCTTACTTCTTTGAGACATTTTGTCACACAATGTGTGTACCTTATCCTGGCTTCAGTTTGCATACATGTCTATTAGCGCTCTTGCAGCTACAATATTTCACAAATTTTTCCACTTCCATTATACTTTTTTGGACGTCCATACCCTGTACGAAGGTTGCCATTGGGAACAGGTAGCGAGGGTATGGTCGCAAGTTCTGGGATTCATCCTTATACTGGCTAGTTGCATTTGCTTGAAAGTTTCTATAGACTTTTCTTCAAATTCATTTGTGCATATCATGTGATCAATGTATTCCCTGAGATGACATCTCTATGTGGCATTCTATCAAATAGTTCATGTGCCTTCCTTATGCTACCCTCTTGGTGCAGGCAGGGAGGATGCATCAAAGGTATTGGAACTTGGCTTACATCTACCAATTGTGTGGTCTGAAAGTTTCTAAATTCTTTTCAAAAAATCCATTTCATGCAATCTTGTAGTCATTTCATTCCACAAGATAACAACTCCTTGAGGCATTATTGTTGATATGCGCTAGACAATTGAGGGGGGGTTGAATCAATTGTCGCAAAAACTTAAACACTTTTTGCAATTAAACATTCATCACTTATCCACAATTATTATGATTTAATAATGAGTGCATGAAATCAAAAAATTAACAACATCAAACACAAGAGACACCGGATTTACGTGGAAAACCCCAAGGTGGGGAAAAACCACGGAGAGAATTAACTCTCAATATATATTGCAATCTTGAAATAGTGATGTTCAGGCTTGGTCACCCCACGGGCCTAAACATATAGGCTTACTGCCATGAAGAACAACTAGGTCTAGTAGGCTCACTACCTCAACCCTAAACCTATGAAGATTACAATAAAGGATGTTAAACCCTGAGGGCTATTAAACCTTACTGATGTCTTACTGCCAAATTCACTGCCACTATGAACATCTTTATTTATTGTGAATAAACACTTCCTCAGCTCTACTCTTCCTCTTCTTTCATCTTCCTCTTCTCTACTCTGCCTTTGGACCTTTCTTAATGTATTCTCATTTTCACTCAAGGACAACTTTTCTTGACTCATCTACAAGTATTTATACACTACATCAACCATGGAATGATTATCAAGGTCGGCATTAACCATTGGAACAATTTCCAAGGTAGGTATTACAAACATTTACAAAATAGGTCTTGATCTATTGCAACATCATGCAAAGGGAATGAAAAGTCGATCACATCATGCCGTAGTTGCAACTCAAGCACAATCTTCCATGCCACAACACACTTCCACAATCTTCTAGAGATCTCCGCAATCACTGGGATTAATCAGGTTGGCCAAGACTGGTTACACGTTGCGTTATCTGGGAGCAATCTTCACACACCATCTCAATTTCTTAATGCAGACCAAAGTCCAGATAGGAACATGATTAGGAGACATCAACAAGCATGCTATAATCATCAGGAGAAATCACATGAACCTTAACCACTTTATTCATAGGAATCTTCTCACCGAAGTACATGAACTTTACTATCTTCAACTATCATAAAAGAAAGATAGCTTGCAGACCACCAAACCATGAACCATTGCAGTTGTAGGCACATATCATCATCCCAGACTTCCCTCTAGAACCACATAGAAAAATACTTTATTACGGAGGAATGCAGAGCCAAATACTATCTTTCTGTCTCAACTAAACTTACATCAAAAGAAGGCTTCACTCTGGTGAACATAAATCACTCAGATCTTTATGCGGATGGCTCAGACCCAAAATGTAGCATCCTCTGACATACCTCTAACTTACTTCCAATCCACAGACCATGATCTTCAAGCAAGAACAAATGCAGAGTAGTTTACCAAACTGTTCTTCAACATACAACTCACTGGCTGTACTGCACTTCTCTATGGCTTACTTGTTTCTTCCAGAGAGGCTAATTTTCTCAATATCCTCAACATACAAGTCTTCTAAACAAGTAATGGAATAGGATACAGTTGATAGCAATGACAACAAGAATATGTTGACATCAATGACAACACTGATTAGGCACATACTTGCAACAATCTCCCCCTTTATTATTGATGGCAACATATGATGTGAAAAACTGCAACAGCCATCAAGACAAGATTCTCCCCCTTTCTCTTTTCACATCTATACTCTTTCTCTTACACATCTGCACTCATTTGCACTCTTTCTCTTACACATCTATACTCTAAGTTTTTCACATGATTTCTCTCCCCCTTTGACATCAATGACAAAGGGCACATACTTGCACTTTTCTGCTCTGATATAATCTCTCTTCTAAACTTTTTGACTACTCCCCCTTAGAAGTAGCCCTAGAAAGCATCAATCCAGACCTCTAAACACCTCTGGACTGATGCACCATTGTGCATCTTAGTTTAGAGTAGGAGGGGTGATGACCCCTATCTTTTCTCTGAGATACTCAAAAGTATCCTTGGGCAAAGGCTTGGTAAAAATGTCTACAATCTGATCCTTGGTCGAAACATACTCCAACTTCACTTCATTCTCTGTCACCTTTTCTCTCAAAAAATGATACCTAATGGATATGTGCTTTGTCCTTGAATGCATCACTGGATTCTTTAATTTATTGATGGCACTTGTATTGTCACAAAAGATTGTAATTGGATCTTCATACACAACTCTGATGTCCTTCAAAGTCTACTTCATCCGTAACACTTGAGTGCAATTACATGTTTCTGCAATGTATTCTGTTTCAGTAGTAGACAAGGATATTGAATCATGTTTCGTGCTTAACCAAGATACTAAACTTTTTCCCAAGAAGAATGCACCTCCACTTGTGATTTTTCTGTCATCCACATCTCCAACCTAATCTATATCAGTATATGCACTGAGAACAAAGTCACTATCCCTAGGGTACCACAAACCATAATCTATTGTACCTTTTAAATATCTTAGAATTCTCTTGACTGCCATCACATGTGATTCCTTAAGCTCTGCCTGAAATCTTTCCATAAGACATAGTTCATGCATTATGTCAGGTCTGGTTTGAGTCAGATAAAGTAATCCTCCAATCATAGATCTATACTTTTTCTAGTTTGATATGGGTGAGTTATCATCTTTGCTTAACTTACAACTAGTTATCATAGATGTGCATACTAGTTTAGAGTCTTCCATCCCAAATTTATTTAACAACTCTTTCACATACTTGGACCGAGAAATGAAGATACCCTTATTTGATTGACTTATTTGCAGACCTAAAAAGAAGTTCATCTCCCCAAACATAGACATTTCAAATTCATTTTGCATTTCTCCAGCAAAAACTAAATACATACCTTCATTGCCTCAAAAAATAATATCATCAACAAAAACTACAACAATCAAAGTTTGTTCATCATTGATCTTGAAGTAGTGGTTACTATATGTTGTACCTTTACTAAACCCTATCTGCATCAGGTACCTATCCAATCGTGTATACCCTGGGAGCTTGCTTCAATCCATACATTTATTTCTTCAATATGCATACCATGTCCCCTTGCTTTGATGACTGAAATCCTTTCGGTTGTTCAATATAGACTTCATCTTCCAACTCTCCATTTAAGAAGGCAGACTTCACATCCATTTGATAAACCTTGAAATCTTTGTATGCTGCAAAAGCTAGAAACATCCTTATTGCTTCAATCTTTGCTACTGGAGCAAAAGTTTCTTTAAAGTCTATTCCTTCAACCTGAGCGTATCCTTTGCATACCAATCTTGCTTTGTTTCTTACCACTTCACCATTCTCATTCATTTTGTTTCTAAAGACCCACTTTGTACCAATTACATTTTTGTCTGCTGGACTGGAACAAGATCCCAAGTCTAATTCTTTTCTATTTTCATCAATTCTTCTTCCATGGCCTTTATCCAATTCTCATCTTTGCATGCCTCATCCACAATTTTAGGTTCAATCTTAGAGGTTAGACAAAAATTTACTTGTTCTTCTACAGTTTTTCTTCTGGTTAAGATCCCTCTGCTCTTATCTCATATGATTTGATTTTCAGAATGACTGATTCTTGCATATCTTGGAGTTTTGGTAGCACTTACTGGAGCTTGTTCTTCTTCATCTGTGTTATCTTCATCCTGCACTAACATTTGGATCATCTGACTCATATCTACTTGGTTCTGAAGACCTTTCTTTACACTCATCAACTTTGACATTTGTACTTTCAATGATTTTATTCAGTCTATTATTATAGCATCGATAGGCCTTACTCTTGGTGGAGTAACCAAGGAAGATTGCTTTATCACATCTAGCATCAAACTTGCCTAAATCTTTGTCTCTTTTGATATAACATCTGCTGCCAAAGACTTTGAAGTATTTCATAGTAGGAACTCTACCATGCCACAATTCATAGGGAGTTTTTGAACTGTTACCTTTTACTTGAACTTTGTTTAGGATATATATTGGGGAGTGAATTGCCTCTCTCCAATATGCTTCTAGAAGATGAGCTTCCTTCATCATGGTTCTAGCAACTTCTTGAACTGTTTTGTTTTTCCTTTCAACCACTCCTTTTTGTTGTGGAGTTGTGGGCGCAGATAGCTATCTCTTTATTCCATGCTCTTCACAAAAGAAATTGAATTCATTTGATGTGAACTCTCCTCCTCTATCAAATCTCAAACATTTGATTTTCAAATCCATCTCATTTTCAATCATTGCCTTAAATGCCTTGAATTTATCTAGAGCTTCAACTTTCTCTTTTAAGAAGGTGACCCAAGTCATTCAAGAATAATCATCAATGAGTAGCATTAAATACATGTCTCCTTGCAAACTTCTTACTCTGGTAGGTCCACACAAGTCTGTGTGCACTAGCTCAAGTAGTCCTCCAATTGATTGATCCTTGCTTTTGAAACATGTTCTTGTTTATTTCCCAAATTGACACTCCTTGCAAACTGGATTAGCAGGCTTCACAAGCTTAGGCAAATCTCTAACAATCTGTGCAATACTTATCTTCATAATATTATCAAAATTTATGTGACACAACCTTCTATGCCATAACCAACTTTCATCAATCTGAGTCAACAAGCAATAGTTCTCGATTCCTTTCAAGTGATAGATATTACCTATGGTCTTCTTACCAGTTGCAATGATTGTTCCAGAGCTTTCCCTGATATTGCATCTATTTTCCTTGAAGATTAAGTCGTAGCCCTTGTCACACATCTGACCCACACTCAGAAGATTGTGCTTTAATCCTTTCACATACAAGACATCTTCAGTATTATGCTTGCCATCAAAAGAAATGGATCCTTTTCCACAAATCCTACCAGTTGTGTTGTCTTCAAACCTAACTAGTCCACCATCATATCTTTCCAAACTTACAAACTTACTTTTGTCACCAGTCATGTGGTGAGAGAAACCACTATCAATAACCCATTCATCTTTGTCCTTGATGACTTGAGTAGCCAAAGCACTTTCCACTAGTTTTTCCTCCTTCATACAGCTAGAAGAATTAATAGATATAAGATCTTCCTTAATAGAAATGAACAAGCATTCATTTACAGAGGAATTAGCATTATCTGGTTCACCATTATCTGATACTCCTTCATCATCATCAAAATCTTCAACATAATAAGACTTCTTTTGGGTCCTAGGCCTGTTCTCATATCTTCTTCTATTTCTTTCGATTCTTTCAGGACATTTGGAAGCAAAATGACCTACTTTACCATAGGAAAAACATTTGAAAGGTAATTTGCCTTTATACTTACTAGATTCTACCTTATACTTTTCTAATCTGGAAGTACTTCCAGGAGTACTGGCTTTGAAGGCAGTCTCAACTTTTGGTAGAGCATCATCTAACTCTGTCATCTCAAAAGTAGTAATCTTACCAAGCAACTGATCCCTATTAACTATTTTTACTTGCATGAATTCTTCAATCATGACCACCTTGTGACATTAGGATTTGGGTAGAGATCTGAGTATTTTTGTGATAATTTCCTTTTCATCGAGAGTTCCACCTATTGCTTTTATCCCTGTAACAAGTTTATCAACTCTTTGCATAAACGCTGATATGTTTTCACCATTGTTCATCTTTAAGCTTTCATATTTCACTTTCAGACTTTGTAACTTGGCTTCCTTCATAGAGTTATCTCCTTCATACAAATTTTTCAACTTTTCCCATATCTTATTTGCAGTTTCAAGATCTACCACTTTCGTCAGTATTGAGTCAGTTAATGAGCTTAGCAAAGTATCCCTTGCCTTGATATCTATCTCATATTCTTTGATTTCATCTTCATTCGTCGGGCCATTGTGAGGTATGGTGTATTTTGTTTCTGCAGTTTTCCAAACTTTGATACCAAGAGAAAGAAGATGGCTTTTCATCAGAGCCTTCCAGATAACATAATTAGTTCCATAAAAATGTGGCACTCCTTCTTGTAAGACATTTTAGATCTTCCTCAAGCTGTTAAACTTTCTTCAAAGGAACTTGGCTTTGATACCAATTGTTGATATGCGTCGGACAACTAAGAGGGGGGTGAATCAGTTGTCACAAAAACTTAAACACTTTCTGCAATTAAACATTCATCACTTATCCACAATTATTATGATTTAACAATGAGTGTATGAAATCAAAAACTTAACAACATCAAACACAAGAGACACCAGATTTATGTGGAAAACCCCCTGGTGGGGAAAAACCATGAAGATGATTAACTCTCAATATATATTGCAATCTTGAAACAGTGATGTTCAGGCTTGGTCACCCCACGGGCCTAAACATACTGACTTACTGCCATGAAGAACAACTAGATCTAGTAGGCTCACTGTCTCAACCCTAAACCTGGCAAGATTACAATAAGGGTTGTTAAACCCTATTGGTGGCTTACTTCCAAATTCACTACCACTATGAACACCTTTCTTTATTGTGAATAAACACTTCCTCAGCTTTGCTCTTCCTCTGCCCTGCTCTTCCTCTGCTCCACTCTTCCTCTTCTTTCCTCTTCATTTTCTCTGCTCTGCCTTTGGACCTTTCTTAATGTATTCTCATTTTTTGCTCAAGGACAACTTTTCCATGACTTAGCTATAAGTATTTATACACTATATCAAACTTGGAATGATTATCAAGGTCGGCATCAACCATTGGAACAATCTCCAAGGTCAGTATTACAAACATTTACAAAATAGGTCCTGACCTATTGCAGCATCATGCAAAGGAAATGAAAAGAGGATCACGTCATGCCTTAGCTGGGACTCAAGCATGATCTTGCATGCCATAATACACTTCCATAATCTTCTAGTGATCTCTACAATCATTGGGATCAATCAAGTCGGCCAAGACTGGTTACACACTACGTTATCTGGGAGCAATCTTCATACACCATCTTAATTTCTTAATGTGGACCAAAGTCCAGATAGGAACATGATTAGGAGAAATCCACAAGCATGCTATCATCATCAGGAGCAACCGCACAAACCTTAACCACTTTATTCATAGGAATCTTCTCACCAGAGTACATGAACTTTACTATCTTCAACTGTCATAAAAGAAAGATAGCTTTCTGACCACCAAACCATGAACCATTGCAATTGTAGGCACTTATCATCATCCCAGACTTCCCTCTGGAACTTCATCGAAAAATACTTTATTGTGGAGGAATACGGAGATAAATACTATCTTCCTATCTCAATTGAACTTATAGAAAAAGTAGGCTTCACTCTGGTGAACACAACTCACTTAGATCTTTATGCAGATGGCTCAAACCCGAAATGTAGAAACCTTAGACATACCTCTAACTTACTTCCAATCTGCAAACCACGATCTTCAAGCAGGAACAAATGCAAAGCAGTTTACCGAACTATTCTTCAACATACAACTCACTATTTGTACTGCACTTCTTTGTGGCTTACTTGTTTCTTCCAGAGAGGCTAATTTTCTCAATATCCTCAATATACAAGTCTTCTAAACAAGTAATAGAATAGGATACAGTTGACACCAATGACAACAAGAATATGTTGACATCAATGACAACACCGATTAGGCACATACTTGCAACAATTATGTCATATAGTTTGAGTACCTTGTCTATGCTTGCACATTTTGCAACTTCTGGTAAGCATCTTAAGCCTATCCATAGCCCTGATTTGTGCATATTCTACAACCCATGCATTCCATGAGATGACAGTCTTTTGATGGCATATGGTTGGGCATGATTGTAATATATATATGAGTGGGTAGATATCTATTTCTTTCATTGGTCATTCTTTGCTTGGCTTTTGGACCTCATTCAAGCATTGTTAAAGTCATATCTTCTTTAGGCAATTGGCCATAGTAGAAATAAAAAACATAAGGAGACTATGTTACAAAACCATCTATGTTATCTTGTAGAGACTATCTTAATAGTGTTGGATATATTCCTTGCATCCGAGCCCCAAAGTCCTTCCTTCAAAGAGATGAGACTATGGATCCTCTTGGAAGTCAAAGTAGATCATTTCTTTTGTTCTCAATTTGATTGGACTGACCCATTTTTGAAGGACTGCGATATTTGAGGGTTGACAGTGTCTTACTTTGCATTCACTGTTGTAGGCCATAATGTGGTGAATTGCTTGTAATGCCCTACCTCTACATTTTAGAGTTTAAGTCACAATAACACCTAATTGGTTTTTAAATCTAGGTTGTGTTGTGTGGTTACACAACACGCCCCATTTTGACTTGACAAAACAGGAACCCAACCTTTTTGTTTGGCTTGGCTTGTGTTTGCTGCTTGCTGGCGGTCTGGTAAAAGTAAGTCATGCAGATGATCTTGCATAAAAGGGGACTCGGTTAGTCATCATGATGAGGTCAGTTTTGTCAAAGTTAATATTTCATGTCAATAACCTCATTGTTGGATGGAGTACAAAATTTCATGCAGGTTTGCCTTATGGATCACCCTGATATTCCTTAGAAAACAAGAGTTATGGTGAGTCAAAGTCCTGGTCAAACCTAATATTCCGAGGGGAGGATCATATTTCTTAACATCAGTCATCTTATGAAAGGATCACCCTGATCTAATTTATCACCCGATAAATCATGCGGTCCGAGTATCCGGACGTCAATTTTAAGTGATAGTGTCCTTTACCCGTCGATGGCCTTATGCATTTCACGAGGATCATATTTCTCAATGTAACCCGATATTTGAATATCCTCCTGCCGCGAAATATCCCCCTAAGCCAATATCCTGATGACGTCATTCAACTCCGATAAACAAAGAAATGATATGACGATGACATCATCATCACATTTACCTCTCGGCAGGATATTTCATAAACATGATCCTGTTCGCATAACATGACGATGATGTCATCATATCTCAACGATATAGTGAACGAATATCTGGATAACGTCACCCCGATATCCTTAGAATAAGAAAAGGAATGACTTCGTCCATCATCACCATCTCAACGCGACCTGATATTTTCTAATATCCTCCTGACGTATAAAGCACGACTTAAGGGTGCGTTTATCGCCCGATATTGTCAGGATGGTTTTTTCTCTCGAGGAGGACGATCATGATCCTGCTCACATAATATGACGATGACGTCATAAGTGCCATAACGCTGAACCAAGTCGATATCCTAATGACATCATCATGATATTTCGACACTGGGTCATTTTTGTTGCGGGGGTCATTTTCAAACATCCCCTGATTTCCTAACATGACGACGATGTCATACTATTCGGAGGGTGATATTCCCATTATCAGGGTCATATTTCTTAACGTCCCGATTTCCTTCAGTATGACCATGACGTCAGCCTTTCACATTTTAACGAAACCAGTCCATGATGATGACATCATCATCATATCCTGATCTATGAAGAGAGTCATATTAGTTAATATCCCTCATATTAGCTAATGTGCATACCCAGGCCCGATAGTGTTATTCAATGGAATTTAGTGAACATAAGCGCATGTATTACATATGCATGATCTTATGCATGCAATAACTGAAAATGTAAGGCTTGCAGATCATATGAAAGGTCCCCATCACCCTTGGAATACAAAAAAGAGCTACCAGAAGGTGAAACTATTTGCAAAAATTCAGAGAAAATCAAAAATTAGGAAATTTTTGACCTTCCCCTTGGCAGGGTCATAACTCCTAGCCATGTTATCAGAATTTAAACTTTTTGGACTCATTGGAAAGATAAACTAGTTATCTAGTTTGAGTTGCCCGGTCACTTAGGCTTAACACCAAGTTACCCAGAACGTGTTGAGCCCTAATTTCGCTCCGAAGGCCTCCAAAAATGCAATTTACTAAGATGTAGAAAATACAAAAAAATTACATTTTCGATATTTTTATCAAAAATCACTCAAATGACCCTGGCTGGACCTGATTAGATATCGAAACTATTTTAGGGCCTGACAGCTGTTTTCCAGTCAACGATAGTCACCCGGACCCTCTTGACCACCTATGGGCATTTAGTTGCGCAAATTTTCTTAGATGCTCAATATTCATAACCTGATATATATAGGTTTGCACATTCACAGCCTGATAAAATGTAAATGTTTATTTTCCTGCTAGTTATTAAATGATGATGCTTAATTCTTGTCTGTTTGTTCTAGGATGTTGGAGCTGTATGAAGTGGCTGAAAATTGCCAACCAACAGGCAACATGAACCGGAGCTGGGGAGGATATTATCATATATGTTGTATGCCAGCTGGAGGGTGGACTGATTCGAAGATGCCGGAAGATTCTATGCCAGCTGTGTATTTTCCAACTGGCAGGCATGTGCTATTCATCTGGACCATTGATTGTTCTGGGAAGATCCTGATCCTTGGATCATTGTAACTATTTTCTGGCCTTTGTTCTATAAAAGGGAAGAACTTGTCCAAAATTAAGAAGTATGGGAATATCTGGCAAAATAAGGCTAATTACTGTAGAATCAAATAGGAGATCGGATTACTGAGACTAATGAGGATTGAATTGTTGAACTGTCGAGGTTCTTTCTTCAGATCGTTGTAAATGTACTTACTCTAAGGCATACTGAATGGAGATGAAGCTTCAGATTACATCTTGATTGTAAACTTTACGTAATCTTCAAGTTGATTTCTGGATATGTAATGGTGAATGCTGTGTTCAAATAGAAGCACTTTCATTTCATTGCATGTTGTTGTCAACTTTTCCTTTGAAGATTTGCACTAGATCATGTGGATTTGTGGAATGTCCTGGTGAAGTATGATTTCTAGTTTTCTTCTCTTCATTGCTGTATGGGAACATGTATGTGGATCAGTGATCTCAGTTAAGTAATTTTGGGAATCTCATTCTCTAACCCTTTTTCTCATTTTAATTTCATTGAAATCACTTCCATAACTGCAAATCATGATAAATAATAAGCAGAACAGAGAAATGTGCTGACATCTCGTAGATAATTGAAAATCCTTAGCATATTTGAGCAAATTGCAAATAATGGTAGAAATCATGCAAAGAATTGCAAATAATGGTAGAAATCATGCAAATATCAACTTGTAAGCACATTATTTTACTAAATTCATAGTGCAGAGGTAGAATTACTGGAGATTTATGCAGAGCAGACATATAGAGCGGGATATTTGGAGAAATAATGATGAACTTTGCAGAAATTACTGAAGAACGTAAGGCCCCTGAATGATTTACAGCAACACACATCAACCACTGAGTAACGTCAGTAGATTATGAACTAATTAACGGAGACATGGGATCATGAATTCTTTAAATTCACTGTATCTTTCAAGATGAATAAAGGTTGATGTGTAACTTTTATTCTATGTTTGTTTATGACTAACATCATCATCAACATAAATTCGCGCTAGAAGGAGGGCCAACACGGAATTTCTAGATTTCTGCAAATATTACATAAATATTTCACTATTTGAGGTTAATGTCTGCAAATATCTCTTATCTGAGGGGTTCTGACTGTATCTTTGCAAAGATCTAGCTCAAAGCTTCAAAGATTTGACCAACATTTTCTGAACTTTCAAGTTTTATTCTGAGATATGATAGATCTCATTAAAATTTCAAAATACTAAAAAATTGAAAAATAGAGTCTCATTTTGATGGATGTATATGAAGGCAATTGTCAAGTTAACATTCCTTTATTTCAAGAAACTTTGAATAGGTAGCTTTATCCTCAAAGTTTATCTAACTTTGGTTTATCCAGTTGTTGCAGGATACACCAGACTATAGAACATAGTGAAATTAATTATCTAACTTTTCTTATAAGGTTGGATCTATATGTGAAAGGAATAATATTTTTTATAGATGTGTTCAGGGCTGAAGTCTGGTAGGAAAATGAAGAAATTCTGGAGCAACAAAGCAGATGCAGCACTAGAAGTTATTAGTAGTCCAGACGCTAAAGTGGACCGCTCTGAAGATTTTGAATTATACTTGTCTAGAAATATACAGTGTAGTCGAATATTAGGTTTATCCACTGATGATGTCCTGATTCAAAGTTGGTGCAGATTACATGACGAAGAGCATTCAGAAAGGGATTGTGACGCTTGCTTGGTCATGTTGGAGAAGACTCGAATTCTGGAATAGCAAAGAGAAGCAACACCCCTAGTGATGAATTGCTTAGAAAATACAATAGCTGAATCAGTTATAGAAGGTAAAGAAGAGGAAACATCCTTTCTTGAGTCATTCTATGGTGAGATTGATAGGAGTTCTCTACTTTATGGTAAGGGTGAGGCAGAGTGCAGGTATGAATCTTTTAAAAATTGTGGAGAAGAAACCACTTGTCAGGATAAAGTCTTTGATTATGATCCTAATACTTTTGATAAGGATAGTGAAACACTTTCCTTGAGTCATTTTATGGAATGGAACAATTTAAATGCACTACTGCTGGTGAAGTTCCCATGATAGTAACCAAGGAAATTGTAGAAAAGAAAATAAATGCTGATGTACTACTATCTGACTTCTTTAAATTGAATGATCAAATGCAAGAATGTTGCAGGTCAATGGAACCAGATACCTTACTGGATGGGAAATGTCAGTTATTTGATGAACAATTCATGAAAGTTGAAGATGCAGAAAGCTTTGGAGTTGTTGTGCATGATCAGATGCCAATCCAATGTTGTTTTGAAAATGAAATAGGCGAGTATTCCTATCAGTCAAAAGTAGTTTCACCTTTGCAGTCAAATGATTCAGAAATGATGAATTTCTGTATATCAGGTTACGAAGATACTCATTTAGATGCCGATGTGCAGAAAATTAAAGAAAACATTGAGGTGCTGCCTGATGTCAAGAATCAGATATACAAGTCAAATGAAGGAACAAGGTTGGATAAAGATGAAGAAATAATTCATCAAGAGCCATACATCCTTCAATTTGAAGGGGGATTTGAAGTTGAGATGAACAATGAGAATGCAAAGTTAAATGGAGGACCAGCTGTCAATGAAGAGGCATGTCCAACAGAGCCAGAAATACATCAGGTTGTATTTCTCCTTTCCACAGTAAATGATGTCGAATACTATTTTGATTATGAAAATTCAGGAGATAAGACATGCATATGGATTAATCATGAACATGATGAGCTTCCTCAGTTGCTGATCGTTAAGAGTTATTTTGTTAAACACAGTGAATCTAGAATACAAGAATATATTTCAGAATACAAGGATGAATTTGCTAAGATTAGAACCATAACTAGTGCCCTGATGCTCCTGCACAATATAAGGAAGTATGCAAATACAGGTGTCTTTGGATCTTATCATGGGTTTTATTTACCTTGTAGGGTTTGTATATAGTTTGCTAGAGTAGTTGCTTGTTTTGTTTTCTGTTGTTTCCTTTTGTAGTTAGTTGCTTGTTTTGTTTTCTGTTGTTTCCTTTTGTAGTTAGTGTGTTTGCTTTTGTTTGTTTGCTTGTTGAGTTTTGTTTTGGTTAGTCAAGATGATGCAGCTCGTCACCCTATAAAATAACTAAATTGTTAGGATTCAAGTGATGAGAACAAATTTATATATAGGTTATGACTCATTTTGAGAAGTACTTGTGATCAGGTCTGTGATATTTCATCATCAGGGTGCTTTTTCTTGACCAATGTGATTCTTTCACAATGACTCACCTAACAGCCTTGGGTTTGTTGAACACACAAGTATAGGTGTTAAGTGAAAAATCTAAAGGGACTCCCTTGCTACCAATACAATCTCCAACCTAAATCAGCAAGTGACCACGCCTTGCACACTAAGCTTACATGATGACATCTTATAAATATATACAGAAATTTTGAAAATCTAAAAAAAAAAAATATAATAAAATTAGGCCATCTAAGTAACTCTACCAGGGCTATAGACACCTGCTGGCAGTGGGGCTCTACTTAGGGGGATTGCATAGATAACCTTGCCAGGGCTATGGATGCCCGCTGGCAGCAAGGCTCTATCCAGGTTGGCTATGAGGGATGCTCCCAAATTATGTAGCTTAACATCAGTTACTCATGATTTCAACTTTCTTTCAAGATGAGAATAATTAATCATTTGGGCACACCTGATCCTTTGTTAGCATTGTCACCATGAGGACATTTTATCATTCAGAAAGATCATGATGCTTATGCTTAAAGAGAGTTAGAATGCTATGTTAGAATGTGTTCACATCACTTGAATCATTGGAATTTTGTTGTTTTCTTTGGTGGCAAGTTGTTGTGTGGTTACACAACACGCCCCATTTTGACTTGACAAAATAGGGACCCAACCTTTTTGTTTGGCTTGGCTTGTGTTTGCTGCTTGCTGGCGGTCTGGTAAAAGTAAGTCATGCAAATGATCCTGCATAAAAGGGGACTCCGTTAGTCATCATGATGAGGTCAGTTTTGTCAAAGTTAATATTTCATGTCAATAACCTCATGGTTGGATGGAGTACAAAATTTCATGCAGGTTTGCCTTATGGATCACCCTGATATTTCTTAGAAAACGACAGTTATGGTGAGTCAAAGTCCTGGTCAAACTTGAAATTCTGAGGGGAGGATCGTATTTCTTAACATCAGTCATCTTATGAAAGGATCACCCTGATCTAATTTATCACCTGATAAATCATGCGGTCCGAGTATCCGGATGTCAATTTTAAGTGATAGTGTCCTTTACCCGTCGATGGCCTTATGCATTTCGCGAAGATCATATTTCTCAATGTAACCCAATATTTGAATATCCTCCTGCCGCGAAATATCCCCCTAAGCCAATATCCTGATGACGTCATTCAAGTCTGATAAACGAAGAAATGATATGACGATGACATCATCACATTTACCTCTCAACAGGATATTTCATAAACATGATCCTATTCGCATAACATGACGATGATGTCATCATACCTCAACGATATAGTGAACGAATATACGGATGACGTCACCCCGATATCCTTAGAATAAGAAAAGGAATGACTTCGGTCATCATCACCATCTCAACGCGACCCGATATTTTCTAATATCTTCCTGACGTATAAAGCAAGACTTAAGGGTGCGTTTATCGCCCGATATTGTCAGGATGGTTTTTCCTCTCGAGGAGGACGATCATGATCCTGCTCACATAATATGACTATGACGTCATAAGTGCCATAACACTGAACCAAGTCGATATCCTAATGACGTCATCATGATATTTCGACACTGGGTCATTTTTGTTTCGGGGGTCATTTTCAAACATCCCCTGATTTCCTAACAAGACGACGATGTCATACTATTCGGAGGGTGATATTCCCATTATCAGGGTCATATTTCTTAACGTCCTGATTTCCTTCAGTATGACCATGATTTTAGCCTTTCACATTTTAACGAAGCCCGTCCATGATGATGACATCATCATCATATCCTGATCTATGAAGAGAGTCATATTAGTTAATATCCCTCATATTAGCTAATGTGCATACCCGGGCCCGATAGTGTTATTCAATGGAATTTAGTGAACAGAAGCACATGTATTGCATATGCATGATCTTATGCATGCAATAACTAAAAATGTAAGGCTTGCGGATCATATGAAAGGTCCCCATCACCCTTGGAATACAAAAAAGAGCTACCGGAAGGTGAAACTATTTGCAAAAATTCAGAGAAAATCAAAAATTAGGAAATTTTTGACCTTCCCCTTGGCAGGGTCATAACTCCTAGCCATGTTATCAGAATTTAAACTTTTTGGACTCATTGGAAAGATAAACTAGTTATCTAGTTTGAGTTGCCCGATCACTTAGGCTTAACACCAAGTTACCGAGAATGTGTTGAGCCCTAATTTCACTCCGAAGGCCTCCGAAAATGCAATTTACTAAGATGTAGAAAATACAAAAAAATTACATTTTCGATATTTTTATCAAAAATCGCTCAAATGACCCTGCCTGGACCTGATCAGATATCAAAACTATTTTAGGGCCTGACAGCATGTTTTCCAGTCAACGATAGTCACCCAGACCCTCTTGACCACCTATGGGCATTTAGTTGCGCGAATTTTCTCAGATGCTCAATATTCATAACCCGATATATATAGGTTTGCACTTTCACAGCCTGATAAAATGTAAATGTTTATTTTCCTGCTAGTTATTAAATGATGATGCTTAATTCTTGTCTGTTTGTTGTAGGATGTTGGAGCTATATGAAGTGGCTGAAAATTGCCAACCGGCAGGCAACATGAACTGGAGCTGGGGAGGATATTATCAAATATGTTGTATGCCAGCTGGAGGGTGGACTGATTCGAAGATGCCAGAATATTCTATGCTAGCTGTGTATTTTCCAACTCGCAGGCACGTGCTGTTCATCTGGACCATTGATTGTTCTAGGAGGATCCTGATCCTTGGATCATTGTAACTGTTTTCTGGCCTTTGTTCTATAAAAGGGCAGAACTTGTCCAAAATTAAGAAGTATGGGAATATCTGGCAAAATAAGGCTAATCACTGTAGAATCAAAGAGGAGATCAGATTACTGAGACTAATGAGGATTGAATTGCTGAAATGTCGAGGTTCTTTCTTTAGATTGTTGTAAATGTACTTATTCTAAGGCATACTGAATGGAGATGAAGCTTCAGATTACATCTTGATTGTAAACTTTACGTAATCTTCAAGTTGATTTCTGGATATGTAATGGTGAATGCTGTGTTCAAATAGAAGCGCTTTCATTTCATTGCATGTTGTTGTCAACTTTTCCTTTGAAGATTTGCACTAGATCATGCGGATTTGTGGAATGTCCTAGTGAAGTATGATTTCTAGTTTTCTTCTCTTCATTGCTGTATGGGAACATGTATGTGGATCAGTGATCTCAGTTAAGTAATTTTGGGAATCTCATTCTCTAACCCTTTTTCTCATTTTAATTTCATTAAAATCACTTCCATAACTGCAAATCATGATAAATAATAAGCAGAACAGAGAAATGTGCTGACATCTCGTAGATAATTGAAAATCCTTAGCATATTTGAGCAAATTGCAAATAATGGTAGAAATCATGCAAAGAATTGCAAATAATGGTAGAAATCATGCAAATATCAACCTGTAAGCACATTATTTGACTAAATTAACAGTGCAGAGGTGAAATTATTGGAGATTTATGCAGAGCAGACATATAGAGCAGGATATTTGGAGAAATAATGATGAACTTTGCAGAAATTACTGAAGAACGTAAGGCCCCTGAATGATTAACAGCAACACACATCAACCACTGAATAACGTCAGTAGATTATGAACTAATTAACAGAGACTTGGGATCATGAATTCTTTAAATTCACTGTATCTTTCAAGATGAATAAAGGTTGATGTGTAACTTTTATTCTATGTTTGTTTATGACTAACATCATCATCAACATAAATTGGCGCTAGAAGGAGGGCCAACAAGGAATTTCTGGATTTCTGCAAATATTACATAAATATTTCACTATTTGAGGTTAATGTCTGCAAATATCTCTTATCTGAGGGGTTCTGACTGTATCTTTGCAAAGATCTAGCTCAAAGCTTCAAAGATTTGACCAACATTTTCTGAACTTTCAAGTTTTATTCTGAGATATGATAGATCTCATTAAAATTTCAAAATACTAAAAAATTGAAAAATAGAGTCTCATTTTGATGGATGTATATGAAGGCAATTGTCAAGTTAACATTCCTTTATTTCAAGAAACTTTGAATAGGCAGCTTTATCCTCAAAGTTTATCTAACTTTGGTTTATCCAGTTGTTGCAGGATACACCAGACTGTAGAACACAGTGAAATTAATTGTCTAACTTTTCTTATAAGGTTGGATCTATATGTGAAAGGAATAATATTTTTTATAGATGTGTTCAGGACTGAAGTCTGGCAGGAAAATGAAGAAATTCTGGAGCAACAAGCAGATGCAGTACTAGAAGTTATTAGTAGTCCAGACTGTAGAACACAGTGAAATTAATTGTCTAACTTTTCTTATAAGCTTGGATCTATATGTGAAAGGAATAATATTTTTTATAGATGTGTTCAGGGCTGAAGTCTGGCAGGAAAATGAAGAAATTCTGGAGCAACAAGCAGATGCAGCACTATAAGTTATTAGTTGTTGCAGAGGCATCCACACTAAAACCTTGACATACAGCATGTATGTCTACAACCCATCATCATCATCATCATATTTCCCTTAACACTGTCAGCATCATCATATTTTCTCTACCGACCGATATCCTCCTGCAGACAAACCTTCGACCCTTCGTCTGTCAGCAGCATCATCATACTCGGCTATCGGCAACATCATCATATTCGGCAAGTGCAATCATCCTCCTGACGATCACTGTTCATCTTACCACCAACCTCTATCTGCAGCATCATGATGTTCGACATCATCTTCATCAGCAGGATATAAAATATCTGATTCCCTCCATATATCCTGATGATGACACTTCACGCACCTTTCCTTCGATGCTTATGTCACCCCGATATCCTGATGACGATTATCCTAATGACGATGACGTCACATGTAGCTCCTCCAATATCTTGCTGTCGGCCAAACATAACATTATCGGCCCGCGATGGTTTTATCAACCCAATCTTCTACCTTATGCCGATACGCTCCTCCTCGGCAACACCTTGCGATGATCACCCCAATGTACATTCACCTTATGCAAACGATTGCATCATGCTCACCTCCATCTACTCGGATGACGCCTGAAGTAACTGCAGGATATACACAGAAATATCCTGATGATGCAGATGCGGAACCTTAGAGGATTTTTCCCACCGTTCTGATCCGCCGAACCTCCTAGGATGACCCGATCCGCTTCCTGGACAACTTTTCAGACTCTAACAACCAGCACGACCTAGCACATACCCATGCTAGGGTTCTCAACACCTCTCGACTGCGATCCTACAAACATACATGCGAACAAACAGAAAATGCAAACTAAATCCTAAACTATTGTACATAGCCATTCCACCGATTCGACGAATCAACCGGTGGAATGGATCAGCGAATCCATGCAACCACCAGAACAGCAAATCGATCACACAATGGAATCCAAAACAGAAGATTGACACAAACAGGATCTCTTTATTGATTTCAAAAGATGCAAATACAGTACTCTGTTTCACTCTCTGCAAAGTCTGATCGATGATCTGCAATACTGCCTAAAACCAACCAATCCTAATGCATAAATAGGATCTGCTTGCGAGTACTACCACTCGATTCCCAGCGGCTGGGAGCTTCCAAGCGGCTGGGAGGATCCAACTGAACTAACAAACTATACAGCTGTCATCAGCTGTCATAACAAACTACCTAAAAATAGAAAAGCACGGTCAACTTGGACCTTATTACATGCATTGGTCTTATAAGACCTTCTTGGAAACATTAACCAGACCTATAACAAACTAACTGCCTCATGGAGGCCAGCTGTCAGGTAGGTGCTCCTGCACCATTTATCCTCAAAGTTTATCTAACTTTGGTTTATCCAGTTGTTGCAGGATACACCAGACTGTAGAACACAGTGAAATTAATTATCTAACCTTTCTTATAAGGTTGGATCTATATGTGAAAGGAATAATATTTTTTATAGATGTGTTCAGGGCTGAAGTCTGGCAGGAAAATGAAGAAATTCTGGAGCAACAAGCAGATGCAGCACTAGAAGTTATTAGTAGTCCAGACGCTAAAGTGGACCACTCTGAAGATTTTGAATTATACTTGTCCATAAATATACAGTGTAGTCGAATATTAGGTTTATCCACTGATGATATCCTGATTCAAAGTTGGTGCAGATTACATGACGAAGAGCATTCAGAAAGGGATTGTGACGCTTGCTTGGTCATGTTGGAGAAGACTCGAATTCTGGAACAGCAAAGAGAAGCAACACCCCTAGTGATGAATTGCTTAGAAAATACAATAGCTAAATCAATTATAGAAGGTAAAGAAGAGGAAACATCCTTCCTTGAGTCATTCTATGGTGAGATTGATAGGAGTTCTCTACTTTATGGTAAGGGTGAGGCAGAGTGCAGGTATGAATCTTTTTAAAATTGTGGAGAAGAAACCACTTGTCAGGATAAAGTCTTTGATTATGATCCTAATACTTTTGATAAGGATAGTGAAACACCTTTCCTTGAGTCATTTTATGGAATGGAACAATTTAAATGCACTACTGCTGGTGAAGTTCCCATGATAGTAACCCAGGAAATTGTAGAAAAGAAAATAAACGCTGATGTACTACTATCTGACTTCTTTAAATTGAATGATCAAATGCAAGAATGTTGCAGGTCAATGGAACCAGATACCTTACTGGATGGGAAATGTCAGTTATTTGATGAACAATTCATGAAAGTTGAAGATGCAGAAAGCTTTGGAGTTATTGTGCATGATCAAATGCCAATCCAATGTTGTTTTGAAAATGAAATAGGGGAGTATTCCTATCAGTCAAAAGTAGTTTCACCTTTGCAGTCAAATGATTCAGAAATGATGAATTTCTGTATATCAGGTTACGAAGATACTCATTTAGATGCCGATGTGCAGAAAATTAAAGAAAACATTGAGGTGCTACTTGAAGTCAAGAATCAGATATACAAGTCAAATGAAGGAACAAGGCTGTATAAAGATGAAGAAATAATTCATCAAGAGCCATACATCCTTCAATTTGAAGGGAGATTTGAAGTTGAGATGAACAATGAGAATGCAAAGTTAAATGGAGGACCAGCTGTCAATGAAAAGGCATGTCCAACAGAGCCAGAAATACATCAGGTTGTATTTCTCCTTTCCACAGTAAATGATGTCGAATACTATTTTGATTATGGAAATTCAGGAGATAAGACATGCATATGGATTAATCATGAACATGATGAGCTTCCTCAGTTGTTGATTGTTAAGAGTTATTTTGCTAAACACAGTGAATCTAGAATACAAGAATATATTTCAGAATACAAGGATGAATTTGCTAAGATCAGAACCATAACTAGTGCCCTGATGCTCCTACACAATATAAGGAAGTATGCAAATATAGGTGTCTTTGGATCTTATCATGGGTTTTATTTACCTTGTAGGGTTTGTATATAGTTTGGTAGAGTAGTTGCTTGTTTTGTTTTCTGTTGTTTCCTTTTGTAGTTAGTTGTTTGTACAGTTTGCTTAGTGTGTTTGCTTTTGTTTGTTTGCTTGTTGAGTTTTGTTTTGGTTTGTCAAGATGATGCAGCTCGTCACCCTAGAAAATAACTAAACTGTTAGGATTCAAGTGATGAGAACAAATTTAGATATAGGTTATGACTCATTTTGAGAAGTACTTGTGATCAGGTCTGTGATATTTCATCATCAGGGTGCTTTTTCTTGACCAAAGTGATTCTTTCACAATGACTCACCTAACAGCCTTGGGTTTGTTGAACACACAAGTATAGGTGTTAAGTGAAAAATCTAAAGGGACTCCCTTGCTACCAATACAATCTCCAACCTAAATCAGCAAGTGACCACGCCTTGCACACTAAGCTTACATGATGACATCATATAAATATATACAGAAATTTTGAAAATCTAAAAAAAAAAATATAATAAAATTAGGCCATCTAATTAACTCTACCAGGGCTATAGACGCCTGCTGGCAGTGGGGCTCTACTTAGGGGGATTGCATAGATAACCTTGCCAGGGCTATGGACGCCCGCTGGCAGCAAGGCTCTATCCAGGTTGGCTATGAGGGATGCTCCCAAATTATGTAGCTTAACATTAGTTACTCATGATTTCAACTTGCTTTCAAGATGAGAATAATTAATCATTTGCGCACACCTAATGCTTTGTTAGCATTGTCACCATGAGGACATTTTAATCATTCAGAAAGATCATAATGCTTATGCTTAAAGAGAGTTAGAATGCTATGTTAGAATGTGTTCACATCACTTGAATCATTGGAATTTTGGTGTTTTCTTTGGTGGCAAGTTGTTGTGTGGTTACACAACACGCCCCATTTTGACTTGACAAAACAGGGACCCAACCTTTTTGTTTGGCTTGGCTTGTGTTTGCTGCTTGCTGGCGGTCTGGTAAAAGTAAGTCATGCAGATGATCCTGCATAAAAGGGGACTCGGTTAGTCATCATGATGAGGTTAGTTTTGTCAAAGTTAATATTTCATGTCAATAACCTCATGGTTGGATGGAGTACAAAATTTCATGCAGGTTTGCCTTATGGATCACCCTGATATTCCTTAGAAAATGAGAGTTATCATGAGTCAAAGTCCTCGTCAAACCTGATATTCCGAGGGGAGGATCATATTTCTTAACATCAGTCGTCTTATGAAAGGATCACCCTGATCTAATTTATCACCCGATAAATCATGCGGTCCGAGTATCCGGACGTCAATTTTAAGTGATAGTGTCCTTTACCCGTCGATGGCCTTATGCATTTCGCGAGGATCATATTTCTCAATGTAACCCGATATTTGAATATCCTCCTGTCGCGAAATATCCCCCTAAGCCAATATCCTGATGACATCATTCAAGTCCAATAAACGAAGAAACGATATGACGATGACATCATCATCACATTTACCTCTCGGCAGGATATTTCATAAACATGATCCTGTTCGCATAACATGACGATGATGTCATCATACCTCAATGATATAGTGAACGAATATCTGGATGACGTCACCCCGATATCGTTAGAATAAGAAAAGGAATGACTTCGGTCATCATCACCATCTCAACGCGACCCGATATTTTCTAATATCCTCCTGACGTATAAAGCAGGACTTAAGGGTGCGTTTATCGCCCAATATTGTCATGATGGTTTTTCCTCTCGAGGAGGACGATCATGATCCTGCTCACATAATATGACTATGACGTCATAAGTGCTATAACACTGAACCAAGTCGATATCCTGATGACGTCATCATGATATTTCGACACTGGGTCGTTTTTGTTGCGGGGGTCATTTTCAAACATCCCCTGATTTCCTAACATGATGACGATGTCATACTATTCGGAGGGTGATATTCCCATTATCAGGGTCATATTTCTTAACGTCCCGATTTCCTTCAGTATGACCATGACATCAACATTTCACATTTTAACAAAGCCCGTCCATGATGATGACATCATCATCATATCCTGATCTATGAAGAGAGTCATATTAGTTAATATCCCTCATATTAGCTAATGTGCATACCCGGGCCCGATAGTGTTATTCAATGGAATTTAGTGAACAGAAGCACATGTATTGCATATGCATGATCTTATGCTTGCAATAACTGAAAATGTAAGGCTTGCGGATCATATGAAAGGTCCCCATCACCCTTGGAATACAAAAAAGAGCTACCGGAAGGTGAAACTATTTGCAAAAATTTAGAGAAAATCAAAAATTAGGAAATTTTTGACCTTCCCCTTGGCAGGGTCATAACTCCTAGCCATGTTATCAGAATTTAAACTTTTTGGACTCATTGGAAAGATAAACTAGTTATCTAGTTTGAGTTTCCTGGTCACTTAGGCTTAACGCCAAGTTACCCAGAACGTGTTGAGCCCTAATTTCGCTCCGAACGCCTCCGAAAATGCAATTTACTAAGATGTAGAAAATACAAAAAAATTACATTTTCGATATTTTTATCAAAAATCGCTCAAATGACCCTGGCTGGACCTGATCAGATATCGAAACTATTTTAGGGCCTGACAGCATGTTTTCCAGTCAACGATAGTCACCCGGACCCTCTTGACCACCTATGGGCATTTAGTTGCACGAATTTTCTCAGATGCTCAATATTCATAACCCGATATATATCGGTTTGCACATTCACAGCCTGATAAAATGTAAATGTTTATTTTCTTGCTAGTTATTAAATGATGATGCTTAATTCTTGTCTGTTTATTGTAGGATGTTGGAGTTGTATGAAGTGGCTAAAAATTGCCAACCGGTAGGCAACACGAATCGGAGCTGGGGAGGATATTATCAAATATGTTGTATGCCAGCTGGAGGGTGGACTGATTCGAAGATGCTGGAATATTCTATGCCAGCTGTGTATTTTCCAACTTGCAGGCACATGCTGTTCATCTGGACCATTGATTGTTCTGGGAGGATCCTGATCCTTGGATCATTGTAACTGTTTTCTGGCCTTTGTTCTATAAAAGGGCAGAACTTGTCCAAAATTAAGAAGTATGGGAATATCTGGCAAAATAAGGCTAATTACTATAGAATCAAATAGGAGATCAGATTACTGAGACGAATGAGGATTGAATTGTTGAAATGTCGAGGTTCTTTCTTCAGATTGTTGTAAATGTACTTATTCTAAGATATACTAAATGGAGATGAAGCTTCAGATTACATCTTGATTGTAAACTTTACGTAATCTTCAAGTTGATTTCTGGATATGTAATGGTGAATAGTGTGTTCAAATAGAAGCGCTTTCATTTCATTGCATGTTGTTGTCAACTTTTCCTTTGAAGATTTGCACTGGATCATGCGGATTTGTGGAATGTCTTGGTGAAGTATGATTTCTAGTTTTCTTCTCTTCATTGCTGTATGGGAACATGTATGTGGATCAGTGATCTCAGTTAAGTAATTTTGGGAATCTCATTCTCTAACCCTTTTTCTCATTTTAATTTCATTGAAATCACTTCCATAACTGCAAATCATGATAAATAATAAGCAGAACAGAGAAATGTGCTGACATCTCGTAGATAATTGAAAATCCTTAGCATATTTGAGCAAATTGCAAATAATGGTAGAAATCGTGCAAAGAATTGCAAATAATGGTAGAAATCATGCAAATATCAACCTGTAAGCACATTATTTGACTAAATTCATAGTGCAGAGGTAGAAATATTGGAGATTTATGCAGAGCAGACATATAGAGCAGGATATTTGGAGAAATAATGATGAACTTTGCAGAAATTACTGAAGAACGTAAGGCCCCTGAATGATTAACAGCAACACACATCAACCACTGAGTAACGTCAGTAGATTATGAACTAATTAACGGAGACTTGGGATCATGAATTCTTTAAATTCACTGTATCTTTCAAGATGAATAAAGGTTGATGTGTAACTTTTATTCTATGTTTGTTTATGACTAACATCATCATCAACATAAATTGGCGCTAGAAGGAGGGCCAACAAGGAATTTCTAGATTTCTGCAAATATTACATAAATATTTCACTATTTGAGGTTAATGTCTGCAAATATCTCTTATCTGAGGGGTTCTGACTGTATCTTTGCAAAGATCTAGCTCAAAGCTTCAAAGATTTGACCAACATTTTCTGAACTTTCAAGTTTTATTCTGAGATATGATAGATCTCATTAAAATTTCAAAATACTAAAAAATTGAAAAATAGAGTCTCATTTTGATGGATGTATATGAAGGCAATTGTCAAGTTAACATTCCTTTATTTCAAGAAACTTTGAATAGGCAGCTTTATCCTCAAAGTTTATCTAACATTGGTTTATCCAGTTCTTGCAGGATACACCAGACTGTAGAACACAGTGAAATTAATTGTCTAACTTTTCTTATAAGGTTGGATCTATATGTGAAAGGAATAATATTTTTTATAGATGTGTTCAGGGATGAAGTCTGGCAGGAAAATGAAGAAATTCTGGAGCAACAAGCAGATGCAGCACTAGAAGTTATTAGTAGTCCAGACGCTAAAGTGGACCGCTCTGAAGATTTTGAATTATACTTGTCCAGAAATATACAGTGTAGTCGAATATTAGGTTTATCCACTGATGATGTCATTATTCAAAGTTGGCGCAGATTACATGATGAAGAGCATTCAGAAAGGGATTGTGACGCTTGCTTGGTCATGTTGGAGAAGACTCGAATTCTGGAACAGCAAAGAGAAGCAACACCCCTAGTGATGAATTGCTTAGAAAATACAATAGCTGAATCAGTTATAGCAGGTAAAGAAGAGGAAACATCCTTCCTTGAGTCATTCTATGGTGAGATTGATAGGAGTTCTCTACTTTATGGTAAGGGTGAGGCAGAGTGCAGGTATGAATCTTTTAAAAATTATGGAGAAGAAACCACTTGTCAGGATAAAGTCTTTGATTCTGATCCTAATACTTTTGATAAGGATAGTGAAACACCTTTCCTTGAGTCATTTTATGGAATGGAACAATTTAAATGCACTACTACTGGTGAAGTTCCCATGATAGTAACCCAGGAAATTGTAGAAAAGAAAATAAATGCTGATGTACTGCTATCTGACTTCTTTAAATTGAATGATCAAATGCAAGAATGTTGCAGGTCAATGGAACCAGATACCTTACTGGATGGGAAATGTCAGTTATTTGATGAACAATTCATGAAAGTTGAAGATGCAGAAAGCTTTGGAGTTGTTGTGCATGATCAGATGCCAATCCAATGTTGTTTTGAAAATGAAATAGGGGAGTATTCATATCAGTCAAAAGTAGTTTCACCTTTGTAGTCAAATGATTCAGAAATGATGAATTTCTGTATATCAGGTTACGAAGATACTCATTTAGATGCCGATGTGCAGAAAATTAAAGAAAACATTGAGGTGCTGCCTGAAGTCAAGAATCAGATATACAAGTCAAATGAAGGAACAAGGCTGGATAAAGATGAAGAAATAATTCATCAAGAGCCATACATCCTTCAATTTGAAGGGAGATTTGAAGTTGAGATGAACAATGAGAATGCAAAGTTAAATGGAGGACCAGCTGTCAATGAAGAGGCATGTCCAACAGAGCCAGAAATACATCAGGTTGTATTTCTCCTTTCCACAGTAAATGATGTCGAATACTATTTTGATTATGGAAATTCAGGAGATAAGACATGCATATGGATTAATCATGAACATGATGAGCTTCCTCAGTTGCTCATCATTAAGAGTTATTTTGCTAAACACAGTGAATCTAGAATACAAGAATATATTTCAGAATACAAGGATGAATTTGCTAAGATCAGAACCATAACTAGTGCCCTGATGCTCCTACACAATATAAGGAAGTATGCAAATATAGGTGTCTTTGGATCTTATCATGGGTTTTATTTACCTTGTAGGGTTTGTATATAGTTTGGTAGAGTAGTTGCTTGTTTTGTTTTCTGTTGTTTCCTTTTGTAGTTAGTTGTTTGTACAGTTTGCTTAGTGTGTTTGCTTTTGTTTGTTTGCTTGTTGAGTTTTGTTTTGGTTTGTCAAGATGATGCAGCTCGTCACCCTAGAAAATAACTAAACTGTTAGGATTCAAGTGATGAGAACAAAATTAGATATAGGTTATGACTCATTTTGAGAAGTACTTGTGATCAGGTATGTGATATTTCATCATCAGGGTGCTTTTTCTTGACCAAAGTGATTCTTTCACAATGACTCACCTAACAGCCTTGGGTTTGTTGAACACACAAGTATAGGTGTTAAGTGAAAAATCTAAAGGGACTCCCTTGCTACCAATACAATCTCCAACCTAAATCAGCAAGTGACCACGCCTTGCACACTAAGCTTACATGATGACATCATATAAATATATACAGAAATTTTGAAAATCTAAAAAAAAAAAAATATAATAAAATTAGGCCATCTAATTAACTCTACCAGGGCTATAGACGCCTGCTGGCAGTGGGGCTCTACTTAGGGGGATTGCATAGATAACCTTGCCAGGGCTATGGACGCCCGCTGGCAGCAAGGCTCTATCCAGGTTGGCTATGAGGGATGCTCCCAAATTATGTAGCTTAACATTAGTTACTCATGATTTCAACTTGCTTTCAAGATGAGAATAATTAATCATTTGCGCACACCTAATGCTTTGTTAGCATTGTCACCATGAGGACATTTTAATCATTCAGAAAGATCATAATGCTTATGCTTAAAGAGAGTTAGAATGCTATGTTAGAATGTGTTCACATCACTTGAATCATTGGAATTTTGGTGTTTTCTTTGGTGGCAAGTTGTTGTGTGGTTACACAACACGCCCCATTTTGACTTGACAAAACAGGGACCCAACCTTTTTGTTTGGCTTGGCTTGTGTTTGCTGCTTGCTGGCGGTCTGGTAAAAGTAAGTCATGCAGATGATCCTGCATAAAAGGGGACTCGGTTAGTCATCATGATGAGGTTAGTTTTGTCAAAGTTAATATTTCATGTCAATAACCTCATGGTTGGATGGAGTACAAAATTTCATGCAGGTTTGCCTTATGGATCACCCTGATATTCCTTAGAAAATGAGAGTTATCATGAGTCAAAGTCCTCGTCAAACCTGATATTCCGAGGGGAGGATCATATTTCTTAACATCAGTCGTCTTATGAAAGGATCACCCTGATCTAATTTATCACCCGATAAATCATGCGGTCCGAGTATCCGGACGTCAATTTTAAGTGATAGTGTCCTTTACCCGTCGATGGCCTTATGCATTTCGCGAGGATCATATTTCTCAATGTAACCCGATATTTGAATATCCTCCTGTCGCGAAATATCCCCCTAAGCCAATATCCTGATGACATCATTCAAGTCCAATAAACGAAGAAACGATATGACAATGACATCATCATCACATTTACCTCTCGGCATGATATTTCATAAACATGATCCTGTTCGCATAACATGACGATGATATCATCATACCTCAACGATATAGTGAACGAATATCCGGATGACGTCACCCCGATATCCTTAGAATAAGAAAAGGAATGACTTCGGTCATCATCACCATCTCAACGCGACGCGATATTTTCTAATATCCTCCTGACGTATAAAGCAGGACTTAAGGGTGCATTTATCACCCGATATTGTCAGGATGGTTTTTCCTCTCGAGGAGGACGATCATGATCCTGCTCACATAATATGACGATGATGTCATAAGTGCCATAACGCTGAACCAAGTCGATATCCTGATGACGTCATCATGATATTTCGACACTGGGTCATTTTTGTTGCGGGGGTCATTTTCAAACATCCCCTGATTTCCTAACATGACGACGATGTCATACTATTTGGAGGGTGATATTCCCATTATCAGGGTCATATTTCTTAACGTCCCGATTTCCTTCAGTATGACCATGATGTCAGCCTTTCACATTTTAACGAAGCCCGTCCATGATGATGACATCATCATCATATCCTGAGCTATGAAGAGAGTCATATTAGTTAATATCCCTCATATTAGCTAATGTGCATACCCGGGCCCGATAGTGTTATTCAATGGAATTTAGTGAACAGAAGCGCATGTATTGCATATGCATGATCTTATGCATGCAATAACTGAAAATGTAAGGCTTGCGGCTCATATGAAAGGTCCCCATCACCCTTGGAATACAAAAAAGAGCTACCGGAAGGTGAAACTATTTGAAAAAATTCAGAGAAAATCAAAAATTAGGAAATTTTTGACCTTCCCCTTGGTAGGGTCATAACTCCTAGCCATGTTATCAGAATTTAAACTTTTTGGACTCATTGGAAAGATAAACTAGTTATCTAGTTTGAGTTGCTCGGTCACTTAGGCTTAATGCCAAGTTACCGAGAACGTGTTGAGCCCTAATTTCGCTCCGAGGGCCTCCGAAAATGCAATTTACTAAGATGTAGAAAATACAAAAAAATTACATTTTCGATATTTTTATCAAAAATCGCTCAAATGACCTTGGCTGGACCTGATCAGATATTGAAACTATTTTAGGGCCTGACAGCATGTTTTCCAGTCAACGATAGTCACCCGGACCCTCTTGACCACCTATGGGCATTTAGTTGTGCGAATTTTCTCAGATGCTCAATATTCATAACCCGATATATATAGGTTTGCACATTCACAGCCTGATAAAATGTAAATGTTTATTTTCCTGCTAGTTATTAAATGATGATGCTTAATTCTTGTCTGTTTGTTGTAGGATGTTGGGGCTGTATGAAGTGGCTGAAAATTGCCAACCGACAGGCAACATGAATTGGAGCTGGGGAGGATATTATCAAATATGTTGTATGCTAGCTGGAGGGTGGACTGATTCGAAGATGCCAGAATATTCTATGCCAGCTATGTATTTTCCAACTGGCAGGCACGTGCTGTTCATCTGGACCATTGATTGTTCTGGGAGGATCCTGATCCTTGGATCATTGTAACTATTTTCTGGCCTTTGTTCTATAAAAGGGCAAAACTTGTCCAAAATTAAGAAGTATGGGAGTATCTGGCAAAATAAGGCTAATAACTGTAGAATCAAATAGGAGATCGGATTACTGAGACTAATGAGGATTGAATTGTTGAAATGTCGAGGTTCTTTCTTCAGATCATTGTAAATGTACTTATCCTAAGGCACACTGAATGGAGATGAAGCTTCAGATTACATCTTGATTGTAAACTTTACATAATCTTCAAGTTGATTTCTGGATATGTAATGGTGAATGCTGTGTTCAAATAGAAGCGCTTTCATTTCATTTCATGTTGTTGTCAACTTTTCTTTTGAAGATTTGCACTGGATCATGCGGATTTGTGGAATGTCCTGGTGGAGTATGATTTCTAGTTTTCTTCTCTTCATTGTTGTATGGGAACATGTATGTGGATCAGTGATCTCAGTTAAGTAATTTTGGGAATCTCATTCTCTAACCCTTTTTCTCATTTTAATTTCATTGAAATCACTTCCATAACTGCAAATCATGATAAATAATAAGCAGAACAGAGAAATGTGCTGACATCTCGTAGATACTTGAAAATCCTTAGCATATTTGAGCAAATTGCAAATAATGGTAGAAATCATGCAAAGAATTGCAAATAATGGTAGAAATCATGCAAATATCAACCTGTAAGCACATTATTTGACTAAATTCATAGTGCAGAGGTAGAATTATTGGAGATTTATGCAGAGCAGACATATAGAGCAGGATATTTGGAGAAATAATGATGAACTTTGCAGAAATTACTGAAGAACGTAAGGCCCCTGAATGATTAATAGCAACACACATCAACCACTGAGTAACGTCAGTAGATTATGAACTAATTAACAGAGACTTGGGATCATGAATTCTTTAAATTCACTGTATCTTTCAAGATGAATAAAGGTTGATGTGTAACTTTTATTCTATGTTTGTTTATGACTAACATCATCATCAACATAAATTGGCGCTAGAAGGAGGGCCAACAAGGAATTTCTGGATTTCTGCAAATATTACATAAATATTTCACTATTTGAGGTTAATGTCTGCAAATATCTCTTATCTGAGGGGTTCTGACTGTATCTTTGCAAAGATCTAGCTCAAAGCTTCAAAGATTTGACCAACATTTTCTGAACTTTCAAGTTTTATTCTGAGATATGATAGATCTCATTAAAATTTCAAAATACTAAAAAATTGAAAAATAGAGTCTCATTTTGATGGATGTATATGAAGGAAATTGTCAAGTTAACATTCCTTTATTTCAAGAAACTTTGAATAGGTAGCTTTATCCTCAAAGTTTATCTAACTTTGGTTTATCCAGTTGTTGCAGGATACACCAGACTGTAGAACACAGTGAAATTAATTGTCTGACTTTTCTTATAAGGTTGGATCTATATGTGAAAGGAATAATATTTTTTATAGATGTGTTCAGGGCTGAAGTCTGGCAGGAAAATGAAGAAATTCTGGAGCAACAAGCAGATGCAGCACTAGAAGTTATTAGTAGTCCAGACGCTAAAGTGGACCGCTCTGAAGATTTTGAATTATACTTGTCCAGAAATATACAGTGTAGTCGAATATTAGGTTTATCCACTGATGATGTCCTGATTCAAAGTTGGTGCAGATTACATGACGAAGAGCATTCAGAAAGGGATTGTGACGCTTGCTTGGTCATGTTGGAGAAGACTCGAATTCTGGAACAGCAAAGAGAAGCAACACCCCCAGTGATGAATTGCTTAGAAAATACAATAGCTGAATCAGTTATAGAAGGTAAAAAAGAGGAAACATCCTTCGTCGAGTCATTCTATGGTGAGATTGATAGGACTTCTCTACTTTATGGTAAGGGTGAGGCAGAGTGCAGGTATGAATCTTTTAAAAATTGTGGAGAAGAAACCACTTGTCAGGATAAAGTCTTTGATTCTGATCCTAATACTTTTGATAAGGATAGTGAAACACCTTTCCTTGAGTCATTTTATGGAATGGAACAATTTAAATGCACTACTGCTGGTGAAGTTCCCATGATAGAAACCCAGGAAATTGTAGAAAAGAAAATAAACGCTGATGTACTACTATCTGACTTCTTTAAATTAAATGATCAAATGCAAGAATGTTGTAGGTCAATGGAACCAGATACCTTACTGGATGGGAAATGTCAGTTATTTGATGAACAATTCATGAAAGTTGAAGATGGAGAAAGCTTTGGAGTTGTTGTGCATGATCAGATGCCAATCCAATGTTGTTTTGAAAATGAAATAGGGGAGTATTCCTATCAGTCAAAAGTAGTTTCACCTTTGAAGTCAAATGATTCAGAAATGATGAATTTCTATATATCAGGTTACGAAGATACTCATTTAGATGCCGATGTATAGAAAATTAAAGAAAACATTGAGGTGCTGCCTGAAGTCAAGAATCAGATATACAAGTCAAATGAAGGAACAAGGCTGGATAAAGATGAAGAAATAATTCATCAAGAGCCATACATCCTTCAATTTGAAGGGAGATTTGAAGTTGAGATGAACAATGAGAATGCAAAGTTAAATGGAGGACCAGCTGTCAATGAAGAGGCATGTCCAACAGAGCCAGAAATACATCAAGTTTTATTTCTCCTTTCCACAGTAAATGATGTCGAATACTATTTTGATTATGGAAATTCAGGAGATAAGACATGCATATGGATTAATCATGAACATGATGAGCTTCCTCAGTTGCGGATCGTTAAGAGTTATTTTGTTAAACACAGTGAATCTAGAATACCAGAATATATTTTAGAATACAAGGATGAATTTGCTAAGATAAGAACCATAACTAGTGCCCTGATGCTCCTGCACAATATAAGAAAGTATGCAAATACAGGTGTCTTTGGATCTTATCATGGGTTTTATTTACCTTGTCGGGTTTGTATATAGTTTGGTAGAGTAGTTGCTTGTTTTGTTTTCTGTTGTTTCCTTTTGTAGTTAGTTGTTTGTACAGTTTGCTTAGTGTGTTTACTTTTGTTTGTTTGCTTGTTGAGTTTTGTTTTGGTTATTCAAGATGATGCAGCTCGTCACCCTAGAAAATAACTAAATTGTTAGGATTCATGTGATGAGAACAAATTTATATATAGGTTATGACTCATTTTGAGAAGTACTTGTGATCAGGTCTGTGATATTTCATCATCAGGGTGCTTTTTCTTGACCAAAGTGATTCTTTCACAATGACTCACCTAACAGCCTTGGGTTTGTTGAACACACAAGTATAGGTGTTAAGTGAAAAATCTAAATGGACTCCCTTGCTACTAATACAATCTCCAACCTAAATCAGCAAGTGACCATGCCTTGCACACTAAGCTTACATGATGACAACATATAAATTTATATAGAAATTTTGAAAATCTAAAAAAAAAAAAAATATAATAAAATTAGGCAATCTAAGTAACTCTACCGGGGCTATAGACACCTGCTGGCAGCGGGGCTCTACTTAGGGGGATTGCATAGATAACCTTGCCAGGGCTATGGATGCCTACTGGCAGCAAGGCTCTATCCAGGTTGGCTATGAGGGATGCTCCCAAATTATGTAGCTTAACATCAGTTACTCATGATTTCAACTTGCTTTCAAGATGAGAATAATTAATCATTTGCGCACACCTGATCCTTTGTTAGCATTGTCACCATGAGGACATTTTATCATTCAGAAAGATCATGATGCTTATGCTTAAAGAGAGTTAGAATGCTATGTTAGAATGTGTTCACATCACTTGAATCATTGGAATTTTGGTGCTTTCTTTGGTGGCAAGTTGTTGTGTGGTTACACAACACGCCCCATTTTGACTTGACAAAATAGGGACCCAACCTTTTTGTTTGGCTTGGCTTGTGTTTGCTGCTTGCTGGCGGTCTGGTAAAAGTAAGTCATGCAGATGATCCTGCATAAAAGGGGACTCGGTTAGTCATCATGATGAGGTCAATTTTGTCAAAGTTAATATTTCATGTCAATAACCTCATGGTTGGATGGAGTGCAAAATTTCATCCAGGTTTGCCTTATGGATCACCCTGATATTCCTTAGAAAACGAGAGTTATGGTGAGTCAAAGTCCTGGTCAAACTTGATATTCTGAGGGGAGGATCATATTTTTTAACATCAGTCATCTTATGAAAGGATCACCCTGATCTAATTTATCACCCGATAAATCATGCGGTCCGAGTATCCGGACGTCAATTTTAAGTGATAGTGTCCTTTACCCGTCGATGGCCTTATGCATTTCACGAGGATCATATTTCTCAACGTAACCCGATATTTGAATATCCTCCTGCCGTGAAATATCCCCCTAATCCAATATCCTGATGACGTCATTCAAGTCTGATAAACGAAGAAACGATATGACGATGACATCATCATCACATTTACCTCTCGGCAGGATATTTCATAAACATGATCCTATTCGCATAACATGACGATGATGTCATCATACCTCAACAATATAGTGAATGAATATCCGGATGACGTCACCCCGATATCCTTAGAATAAGAAAAGGAATGACTTCGGTCATCATCACCATCTCAACGCGACCCGATATTTTCTAATATCCTCTTGACGTATAAAGCATGACTTAAGGGTGCGTTTATTGCCCGATATTGTCAGGATGGTTTTTCCTCTCGAGGAGGATGATCATGATCCTGCTCACATAATATGACGATGACGTCATAAGTGCCATGACGCTAAACCAAGTCGATATCCTGATGACATCATCATGATATTTCGACACTGGGTCATTTTTGTTGCGGGGGTCATTTTCAAACATCCCCTAATTTCCTAACATGACGACGATGTCATACTATTTGGAGGGTGATATTCCCATTATCAGGGTCATATTTCTTAACGTCCCCATTTCCTTCAGTATGACCATGACGTCAGCCTTTCACATTTTAACGACGCCCGTCCATGATGATGACATCATCATCATATCTTGATCTATGAAGAGAGTCATATTAGTTAGTATCCCTCATATTAACTAATGTGCATACCCGGGCCCGATAGTGTTATTCAATGGAATTTAGTGAATAGAAGCGCATGTATTGCATATGCATGATCTTATGCATGCAATAACTGAAAATGTAAGGCTTGCGGATCATATGAAAGGTCCCCATCACCCTTGGAATACAAAAAAGAGCTACCGGAAGGTGAAAATATTTGCAAAAAGTCAGAGAAAATAAAAAATTAGGAAATTTTTGACCTTCCCCTTGGCAGGGTCATAACTCCTAGCCATGTTATCAGAATTTAAAATTTTTAGACTCATTGGAAAGATAAACTAGTTATCTAGTTTGAGTTGCCCTGTCACTTAGGCTTAACGCCAAGTCACCGAGAACATGTTGAGCCCTAATTTCGCTCCGAATGCCTCTGAAAATGCAATTTACTAAGATGTAGAAAATACAAAAAAATTACATTTTTGATATTTTTATCAAAAATCGCTCAAATGACCCTAGCTGGACCTGATCAGATATCGAAACTATTTTAGGGCCTGACAGCATGTTTTCCAGTCAACGATAGTCACTCGGACCCTCTTGACCACCTATAGGCATTTAATTGCGCGAATTTTCTCAGATGCTCAATATTCATAACCTGATATATATAGGTTTGCACATTCACAACCTGATAAAATGTAAATGTTTATTTTCCTGCTAGTTATGAAATGATGATGCTTAATTCTTGTCTATTTGTTGTAGGATGTTGGAGCTGTATGAAGTGGCTAAAAATTGCCAACCGGCAGGCAACATGAACCGGAGCTGGGGAGGATATTATCAAATATGTTGTATGCCAGCTGGAGGGTGGACTGATTCGAAGATGCCAGAATATTCTATGCCAGCTGTGTATTTTCCAACTGGCAGGCACGTGCTGTTCATCTGGACCATTGATTGTTCTGGGAGGATCCTGATCCTTGGATCATTGTAACTGTTTTCTGGCCTTTGTTCTATAAAAGGGCAGAACTTGTCCAAAATTAAGAAGTATGGGAATATCTGGCAAAATAAGGCTAATTACTGTAGAATCAAATACGAGATCGGATTGCTGAGACTAATGAGGATTGAATTGTTGAAATGTCAGGTTCTTTCTTCAGATCGTTGTAAATGTACTTATTCTAAGGCATACTGAATGGAGATGAAGCTTCAGATTACATCTTGATTGTAAACTTTACGTAATCTTCAAGTTGATTTCTGGATATGTAATGGTGAATGCTGTTTTCAAATAGAAGCGCTTTCATTTCATTGCATGTTGTTGTCAACTTTTCCTTTGAAGATTTGCACTGGATCATGCGGATTTGTGGAATGTCCTGGTGAAGTATGATTTCTAGTTTTCTTCTCTTCATTGCTTTATGGAACATGTATGTGGATCAGTGATCTCAGTTAAGTAATTTTGGGAATCTCATTCTCTAACCCTTTTTCTCATTTTAATTTCATTGAAATCACTTCCATAACTGTAAATCATGATAAAGAATAAGCAGAACAGAGAAATGTGCTGACATCTCGTAGATAATTGAAAATCCTTAGCATATTTGAGCAAATTGCAAATAATGGTAAAAATCATGCAAACAATTGCAAATAATGGTAGAAATCATGCAAATATCAAACTGTAAGCACATTATTTGACTAAATTCACAGTGCAGAGGTAGAATTATGGGAGATTTATGCAGAGCAAACATATAGAGCAGGATATTTGGAGAAATAATGATGAACTTTGCAGAAATTACTGAAGAACGTAAAGCCCCTGAATGATTAACAGCAACACACATCAACCACTGAGTAACGTCAGTAGATTATGAACTAATTAACGAAGACTTGGGATCATGAATTCTTTAAATTCACCATATCTTTCAAGATGAATAAATGTTGATGTGTAACTTTTATTCTATGTTTGTTTATGACTAACATCATCATCAACATAAATTGGCGCTAGAAGGAGGGCCAACAAGGAATTTCTGGATTTCTGCTAATATTACATAAATATTTCACTATTTGAGGTTAATGTCTTTAAATATCTCTTATCTGAGGGGTTCTGACTGTATCTTTGCAAAGATCTAGCTCAAAGCTTCAAAGATTTGACCAACATTTTCTGAACTTTCAAGTTTTATTCTGAGATATGATAGATCTCATTAAAATTTCAAAATACTAAAAAATTGAAAAATAGAGTCTCATTTTGATGGATGTATATGAAGGCAATAGTCAAGTTAACATTCCTTTATTTAAAGAAACTTTGAATAGGAAGCTTTATCCTCAAAGTTTATCTAACATTGGTTTATCCAGTTGTTGCAGGATACACCAGACTGTAGAACACAGTGAAATTAATTGTCTAACTTTTCTTATAAGGTTGGATCTATATGTGAAAGGAATAATATTTTTTATAGATGTGTTCAGGGCTGAAGTCTGGCAGGAAAATGAAGAAATTCTGGAGCAACAAGCAGATGCAGCACTAGAAGTTATTAGTAGTCCAGACGCTAAAGTGGACCGCTCTAAAGATTTTGAATTATACTTGTCCAGAAATATACAGTGTAGTCAAATATTAGGTTTATCCACTGATGATGTCCTGATTCAAAGTTGGTGCAGATTACATGACGAAGAGCATTCAGAAAGGGATTGTGACGCTTGCTTGGTCATGTTGGAGAAGACTCAAATTCTGGAACAGCAAAGAGAAGCAACACCCCTAGTGAAGAATTGCTTAGAAAATACAATAGCTAAATCAGTTATAGAAGGTAAAGAAGAGGAAACATCCTTCCTCGAGTCATTCTATGGTGAGATTGATAGGAGTTCTCTACTTTATGGTAAGGGTGAGGCAGAGTGTAGGTATGAATCTTTTAAAAATTGTGGAGAAGAAACCACTTGTTAGGATAAAGTCTTTGATTCTGATCCTAATACTTTTGATAAGGATAGTGAAACACCTTTCCTTGAGTCATTTTATGGAATGGAACAATTTAAATGCACTACTGCTGGTGAAGTTCCCATGATAGTACCCCAGGAAATTGTAGAAAAGAAAATAAACGCTGATGTACTACTATCTAACTTCTTTAAATTGAATGATCAAATGCAAGAATGTTGCAGGTCAATGGAACCAGATACCTTACTAGATGGGAAATGTCAGTTATTTGATGAACAATTCATGAAAGTTGAAGATGCAGAAAGCTTTGGAGTTGTTGTGCATGATCAGATGCCAATCCAATGTTGGTTTGAAAATGAAATAGGGGAGTATTCCTATCAGTCAAAAGTAGTTTCACCTTTGCAGTCAAATGATTCAAAAATGATGAATTTCTGTATATCAGGTTACGAAGATACTCATTTAGATGCCGATGTGCAGAAAATTAAAGAAAACATTGAGGTGCTGCCTGAAGTCAAGAATCAGATATACAAGTCAAATGAAGGAACAAGGCTGGATAAAGATGAAGAAATAATTCATCAAGAGCCATACATCCTTCAATTTGAAGGGAGATTTGAAGTTGAGATGAACAATGAGAATGCAAAGTTAAATGGAGGACCAGCTGTCAATGAAGAGGCATGTCCAACAGAGCCAGAAATACATTAGGTTGTATTTCTCCTTTCCACAGTAAATGATGTCGAATACTATTTTGATTATGGAAATTCAGGAGATAAGACATGCATATGGATTAATCATGAACATGATGAGCTTCCTCAGTTGCTAATCGTTAAGAGTTATTTTGTTAAACACAGTGAATCTAGAATACAAGAATATATTTCAGAATACAAGGATGAATTTGCTAAGATCAGAACCATAACTAGTGCCCTGATGCTCCTGCACAATAAAAGGAAGTATGCAAATACAGGTGTCTTTGGATCTTATCATGGGTTTTATTTACCTTGTAGGGTTTGTATATAATTTGGTAGAATAGTTGCTTGTTTTGTTTTCTATTGTTTCCTTTTGTAGTTAGTTGTTTGTACAATTTGCTTAGTGTGTTTGCTTTTGTTTGATTGCTTGTTGAGTTTTGTTTTGGTTAGTCAAGATGATGCAACTCGTCACCCTAGAAAATAACTAAATTGTTAGGATTCAAGTGATGAGAACAAATTTATATATAGGTTATGACTCATTTTGAGAAGTACTTGTGATCGAGTCTGTGATATTTCATCATCAGGGTGCTTTTTCTTGACCAAAGTGATTCTTTCACAATGACTCACCTAACAGCCTTGGGTTTATTGAACACCCAAGTATAGGTGTTAAGGGAAAAATCTAAAGGGACTCCCTTGCTACCAATACAATCTCCTACCTAAATCAGCAAGTGACCACGCCTTGCACACTAAGGTTACATGATGACATCATATAAATATATATATAGAAATTTTGAAAATCTAAAAAAAAAATATATATATATAATAAGATTAGGCCATCTAAGTAACTATACCGGGGCTATAGACGCCTGCTGGCAGTGGGGCTCTACTTAGGGGGATTGCATAGATAACCTTGCCAGGGCTATGGACGCCCGCTGGCAGCAAGGCTCTATCCAGGTTGGCTATGAGGGATGCTCCCAAATTATGTAGCTTAACATCAGTTACTCATGATTTCAACTTGCTTTCAAGATGAGAATAATTAATCATTTGCGCACACCTGATCCTTTGTTAGCATTGTCGCCATGAGGACATTTTATCATTCAGAAAGATCATGATGCTTATGCTTAAAGAGAGTTAGAATGCTATGTTAGAATGTGTTCACATCACTTGAATCATTGGAATTTTGGTGTTTTCTTTGGTGGCAAGTTGTTGTGTGGTTACACAACACGTCCCATTTTGACTTGACAAAACAGGGACCCAACCTTTTTGTTTGGCTTGGCTTGTGTTTGCTGCTTGCTGGCGGTCTGGTAAAAGTAAGTCATGCAGATGATCCTGCATAAAAGGGGACTCGATTAGTCATCATGATGAGGTCAGTTTTGTCAAAGTTAATATTTCATGTCAATAACCTCATGGTTGGATGGAGTACAAAATTTCATGCAGGTTTGCCTTATGGATCACCGTGATATTCCTTAGAAAACGAGAGTTATGGTGAGTCAAAGTCCTGGTCAAACCTGATATTTTGAGGGGAGGATCATATTTCTCAACATCAGTCATCTTATGAAAGGATCACCCTGATCTAATTTATCACCCGATAAATCATGCGGTCCGAGTATCGGGATGTCAATTTTAAGTGATAGTGTCCTTTACTCGTCGATGGCCTTATGCATTTCGCGAGGATCATATTTCTCAATGTAACCCGATATTTGAATATCCTCCTACCGCGAAATATCCCCCTAAGCCAATATCCTGATGACGTCATTCAAGTTCGATAAATGAACAAACGATATGACAATGACATCATCGTCACATTTACCTATCGACAGGATATTTCATAAACATGATCC